>CM046882.1:227022346-227726721 GCA_025667525.1 Glebionis coronaria | reverse complement strand
TAAAACAACATATTGGTTTGTTTTAAAAATGGAACGATAAATAAATCAAAGAGTTTGAACAACAAAAGCAGTGCACAACTTCATTCCCCGTGACCTCCAAGCTTCCACTTCTTGATTACCTGAAAAACATGTGAGTAAAACAATCAGCAAAAATGCCGAGTGAATCTATAGGTTTATGAAATCAATTTGAACACAAGCAAAGATTATATGTTTGTGGCATGCTTATAAGCATCAAATAATAATTCGCATCAACAATAATAATTGTATATAGCATAAATTGCCATAAGCTCATGGAACCGAGCCCTTAGACACTCCCATATCAGTCTAATAAGACGAGAGATTTATTAATTGTCGGTTACCTCCAGATTATTGGTACATTGCCGTATACCTGACTTCTCAATACAATATGTTCAAACAGTGTGGAGGTCGGGCCTAAGCTTCTATGACAAGTCCACAAAAACTGAACCGGGGCGGCTTCCCCCATAGATCTATTAATTGTACTAGCGGTTAACCCATCATAGGTTAATTAACGGTCCATAATTGAGGCTTTAACTAAGGCAATCACTTAATGCAATTTAAAGGCAACCACGGGTCCATTCATAGAGGGACAAAGCATACCATAAAAATCTTGTGTTCTAAGTTTATAAAAACATGTATTCCCCCTCGTGGGTTTAAAATCATTTAATAACTAGTATAAAGCGAGGCTATAGACTCACGTTGATAATGAAAGGCGGATTATCGGCTACGGGCGTGCTTCGGTCACGGAAACCTATATAAATAATAATCGGTCTTAGACTCTTGTCTAATGACTTTTATCAAAATAACAATATACATATGATGATTTTGTACATATGATGATGATCAAGTGGGTTTATATATCCTTGTTTACTCTTTTTAGTGTTTACGTATTGGTAACTTTTTACTAGTTTACTAGTTTTACCTACTTACCTATTTTAAGTCCAATAAGCTTAGTATAAGTTCTTTAGCTTGTTTTAATCCATTTATACCTATATTATCAGTATCTATACTTTCCATGTTGGGCCCAAATGGGTTAAGCCCAATAAGTTCTTTTTATAAGTGTTTAACTTATTTAGTCCAATTATTAGTCCAATATGCTTAGTTAGCTCGTTAATGTCCGTATGTCCTATAGTTCGGGTTTTATCGGTTTTTACTTGTATTAGTTACTTATATATCAGAATATGACTTTTATATACTTTACATTAGACGGGTTTGATCGTCTAAGTTTTATTTGGCGAAAAACGTTAATTTTACGGTAATAGCCGAAAAAGTCATAAAAAATCAAGTTTATAGTTTTTATTACTTATAAGTATTATTCCACAACCATTTATATAATTCATCCATTTAATTAACCTTTTACATATTTATATAAATAAGTTTCAAAGTTAATGGGTTTTTATTTTACATTTTATACAATAAAATTTGAGTGCTTATATAATAATAATAAACATTAATTCTCAAAATCTGATTTTTATCTTCATGTTCACCATTTTTTATCATATCTAGAGTTCTATAATGAATTAGAAGCTCATTTTTGGGTGGCATGATCTTCATATTATGTGCTACATTTAACTTAATTATAGCTACTGCTAATTTTAAGTTTATCTTGCCTTAACAGTCCCTACAAAACTGCTTATTCAGATTAGAACACCCAACTTGTTTTGATCATATCTCACTCATTATATTGATTCCATTGCATGACCAACTCTCACATGTGTATAACATCTTGTACTTAATGTAAATGGATCATAACATGCAAGTTTATCAGTTCAAGTTTTAGTTATATACTGTTTTTATACAGCCAACTAAATAATCATGATTTTAGCCTTATTTCTCATGGTTATTACCATTTTTAAGCATATTTATCAACACTTGATCCCCACACAACATTTTTATCATCATATATACATCATATACATATACAAAAATAAAGAAAATACATTTGTTCTTTACAAAAATAACAAGAGAAAATGGAGAGGATGATCTTCTTTACCAACCAAGTGTATTTCTTGTTTTTGGAAGACAAGAACTTGATGAACACCAAAAGTAACTCCAAGATCATCAAACACCAAGAACAATAGTTGAGAAATCAGCCCTATGACACAAGCAAATCACCTCCAATGTTGTTAATATGGCCACCAAATGATCAAGGCTTCAAGATAACTCCATGATAGAGCTAGTTAACATGTATTTCATGGCTAGAAAAGATCAAAAGGGGTGTTTGTAGCTTCAATATGGATGGCAAGGGGAAGGTTTTTGAGAGCATTTGAGAGATTTTTGCATGTATGGAAATGGAAATGAGAAGTTAGTTGATGGTTTTAGCTAGGAAGTGGAATGAGTAGCTTAAGGTGTAAGCTTTGCTTACACTTGTAAGTGTTTAGCTAACATGATGCCACATATGGTTGTGGTGTCATGTTGGTGCCATCCAAGCTAGCTAGTGGGGTGGGACAATGTATTTTGTCCCATCTCACTAGTTTACGGGTATTCCTCGATTCTAGTTTTCTCGATTTACGTGCCCTCGGGTCGTTTCACGAAAAACGTTTTTATAAATTATGAATCAACGTCACAAAGCGAATTCAATAAAAAATGTCTCATCAAAAACGGAGTTCAAAAACGTAAATACGTAATCCTAAGGTTTCCGGTTTAGTCGTAAGGGACGCTAAATTATGCACGTAAGCCCAAATTTAAATCCGTAAATTGTTAGTTCGTCAACCAACACAAAAATAAGTTTCAAAATATTATACGAGAAAATATTTCACTACCTGAAAATGTTAGATTGTACTTTTTAAAAGTTTAAACGCACACGAAAAATAATAATATAACGACTCGATACGTAATTGAAACGATATCGTCGAAAGTATTAAATATCGAAACTATCGATAATAAAATATAAATTTTTTTGGCATCTGTCGGTATCGCGATCACTAGTAGTCCTCGTTGCTCGTCAAAATATTAAAATATAATATTTAATATCGGTTTCAACTTAAACCGTTAAACATAATAATATTTAACGTTATAAAATACTTCAAAATAATTGAAAATAGAATTAAATTATGACCTTATTTTTACGGGTTTTACATCTGCACAAGCAAAATGTCATCCCCATATTTATAAGTGAACATAGTTAGATCAATGGAATCTTTTGAGAAACCTTTGGAGACCAAAAATTTCGCGAGCTCGTCGTACCACGCCCTTGGAGCTTGCTTGAGTCCATAAAGTGCTTTGTGGAGACGATACACCTTGTCAGGATAATGAGGATTGACGAATCCTTCCGGCTGTTTGACATAGACTTCTTCCTTCAAAGGACGGTTAAGAAACGTCGTCTTTACATCCATTTGATAGACAATGAATCCCTTATGTGCAGCATAAGCAAGAAAAATCCTGACCGCTTCCATTCGAGCTACTGGTGCAAATGATTCGTCAAAATCCATACCCTCTTTCTGTCCATACCCTTTAGCCACTAGCCTTGATTTATTCTTGATGATCGTGTTCTCTTCATCTATCTTGTTTTTCCAGATCCATCGAACATTTAATGGAATTACATCGTATGGTCTGTCAACAAGTTCCCAGACTTTAAGTCTTTCAAATTGTTGAAGTTCATCCGTCATCGATTCAATCCAAGCATGATCAGCCATGGCTTATTTGATGTTTTTCGGTTGAGCTGAACTCACGGTGAGTGCGAACATACAAACATCGCCATCGGTGTTAAGTTGTCGTCTTGTGCGAACGGGCTGTGAAGGGTTTCTAATTACATGAACCAAAGGATGATCTCGGGTCCAATGATATGTTGAAGGATGTCGTTGATAGAATGTATGCATATTTGACGGATCAACATGGCGAGTAGAAGACTCTCCAGTTTTGTGTACCGGTGTACCGAAAGGGTTGATAAATTCGTCTTCGTCAGATAATGCATCGTCTGCTTGATTTGTGTTCTCTAGAGAAATGACAGTATTTGTGGATGTTGTAGGATCGATTGTTGAAGTGATATTCTGAGGAGGTAAATATGCAACAACCGGTGTTGAAGTAGATGAAGTTGTATCCTTTTGTTGACGATGATCGGTATCATCATTCTTATCATGAGTGATAGCGGAAGACTTCGATACAACTTGTTTCTCCCCCGTGAAATATTCATCATACATTGGTCCATATAACATTTCCAACTCTTCAATTGACGTGTCGACTGTCATATCAGCTCTAGGAACATTTTCTAGAACCAACGTTGAATTTGACGGTTCATTGCTGTGGTCTTGTGTTTCGAGTTCCGTGCGGTTGTGAACGGAATTTGTTTGTCGTTACGGATCGGGACTTAAACTGTTTTGTTCAAGTGCCATTTCTTGTAATTCATCAAATCTGACATGAATAGTCTCGACAATCAATTTTGTTCTC
Source organism: Glebionis coronaria (assembly GCA_025667525.1). Taxonomy (NCBI): domain Eukaryota; kingdom Viridiplantae; phylum Streptophyta; class Magnoliopsida; order Asterales; family Asteraceae; genus Glebionis; species Glebionis coronaria. The sequence continues at coordinate 227,722,317 of CM046882.1, read as the reverse complement.
TTGTTGTACACTCTATATCCCTTAGACTGAGTTGCATATCCCACTAGAATGCATGCATCACCTTTCTATTTCATCTTGTCCAGATTTTCACAATCTCGAATAAAGTAGCACGTACATCCAAAAACGTGAAGGTGTTTGAGTGAAGGTTTTCGATCATGAATTATGTGATATGGTGTCTTTTCGTGTCTTGGGATAATTAAGGAGCGGTTTTGTGTGTAGCATGCAGTTGACACGGCTTCGGCCCAAAAATATAGTGGTAGTTTTGAAGCGAATAATAATGTTCGAGCAGTCTCAACTAGAGTACGGTTTCGTCTTTCAACAACGCTGTTTTGTTCGGGTGTTCGAGCAATAGATGTTTCATGTTCAATTCCTTCGGCTTCAAAATAGTTTCTCAGATTTGAATTCAAAAATTTTGTACCTCTGTCAGTACGAACCACTTTAACTTGAGCTTGAAGACCACGTTGTATCAGTTTAAGGAAGCTGATGAGAACTTCGGGTATTTCATCCTTAGACCTCAAGAAGTGAGTCCATGTGTACCTTGAGCAATCATCGACAATTACCAGAATATATTTCTTCCCATTGATACTTTGAATACGCATAGGACCACATAGATCCATATGGAGAAGATCTAACCTTCCTTTAGAGCTTGGTGTGGTCTTTGTTTTGAAACTACTTCGTTTAGCTTTACAAAGCTCACAAGAAGAACAAAGATGATCTTTGATGAATTTCAAATTTGAAAGGCCTCTCACAATATCTTTCTTGGAAAGCAAGTTGATGGTATCAAAGTTAAGTTGAGATAAACGTTGATGCCATAGCCATGCCTGAGTCGTTGAAGCTTTAGCAATGAAGCAGATTGGATTGATGAAGTTGTATCTTGAAGTGAAATAGTGTAGAGATCAGTACCTCGTGTACCGGTAAGTAAATCATTCCCATCATAATCATGAAAAAAACATGTCTTCTTCCTAAAAGCAACCTCCAAATCCGCATCACAGAATTGACCAACCGAGAAAAGATTGTGATTGAGCCCTTCGACGTAGTATACCCTTTTGATCGTAATATTCCCTTGAACAAAATCTCCATATCCTAGGATCGGTGCAAATTGATCATTTCCGAATCGGACCATACCTAGGAACTTCTCCACGAAGTTAATTAGAAGCTTGAGATTCCCCGTCATGTGCTTCGTGCATCCGGAGTCCATTATGAAGAGAATTATTTGTATCACCTTCAGAAGAGTTAGAACACGATGGAGCATTTTGCTAAATTGGAAACCACAATAGTTGTGATTGTAGAATCATTAGTGTCCTTAGCAACACTTAAAGGCATACAAACACTCGTTGTCACATTTTCTGTCCTAACTTTAGGCATCCATTTATATCCTGGAGGACATTGATTAGCAAACCACCATTTCCACGACTTGATAGCAGACTCATATAATTCCCTAATTCTGCTTCTAGTGGTCTTAGTGATGGAGTCTGATGCAATACTTTTCTCAGGGGGGTTACACTAGAATGGTTCACTTTGCGTTTGGGTTTTCTAGCACTAATATGCATAATAGTTTGATTCTTAGTTATAGTATGTACGCCTTTGACATTATTCGAAACACACATAGCATGATTAGCATTAGCAGACTTTACACATTTCACACAAACAAACTTAACATTCAAAGCATTCAAAGTCGAATAATTCAAATCGTCATTACACACGATTATAGACGTTTTATTCTTAGAAACATTGAAAATCCTAGGGTGGTCTTCTACTATCTTCATCTTCCCTTGACTTTTGTTTTGCCAAACCTTTTCATTCATGCGAGTGATCTTAAGCTGAGGCCGGCTAACACTATCAGTGGGGATTACTCCTATAGTAAAAGACACACGTCTATTAGTGTTTCTAGAAGTCTGAGGTGATTGACTTTCTTTGTTTTGTGTAGGTTTAGTGGCCAATCTATACATCCTTGGTTTAATACATTATTGTGCTTAACGCTTGGTGGTATGACATTTCTTAGGGGTTGATTCTGTGATAACCTTTCATTTCCATCCATCTTGGGGGCAAACACAGGTTTTGCAAACGAGGAATTTGATAAAGCAGATGGTTTTCCCAAGATAGAGGATCTATTCACTTTAGAGGCATTGGGTTGTCTAACAACAGGTTTCTTAATGCTAGGTTCCACAACTTTCCCACCCATCTTAGCAACGAGTTTCTGCAACTCTGCTATCGCTGTTTCCCTGTCTTGTAACTGAGATTTCAACCCTTTAAATTCCAAATTCAGCTCATTCATTTCTCGAAACATTTTAGAAAGTTTTTCTTGCAAGTTATTATCATGTGGAAAACTTCCAACGTCTTTTTGCAAAGCAAATTCAAGAGAATGACAATGTTTTTGAAGGAAATCAGTTTTGTGTTGAAGTAACTCAAAAGCCTTGTTATCAACATTTTCTTTACTTTTCGAAAGCTCAAGTTCAAGACGCTCACATTCTTTGATTTTATCAAGATATTTGCATGCAACATCAGAATATTCATCGATATCAGCACAAGATTGAAGAGTAACACACAAAATATATTTGGAGAGACATTATTCTAAGAGTAAATCATATTCATCTAAAAAAATGGACTTGTCCATTTGAAGATCGTCAATTTCTTTCTCAATAGACTCAACATATTTTAAATCATCAAACATTTCAGAACAAATTAATATTTCAAATTCAAGCATATTTTCTTTTAATGTGGTCGTGTTCGGTATTAAGATTTGTTTGATAAGCACATTTATATCTTGAGGAATTGTTTTTTTCCACTCGTCATTTTCTCGTTGTTTCCATTCATTGTCAACAATGGATTTAATATTATCAATGTAATGTTGTAGAAAACCAAATGTCTGCCTACTCTTGCTTTTAGAAGCATCAAGAGGCAAGTAGTTGATGAACTTAGAAACGTTTGTTTTCTTAGTAGCAAAAGCTTTCTTCCATTGAATTCTTCTTTGTTTGCATTCTAAAAACAATTCCTCACGAGACTTTTGTTTTTGTGTAGTGAAAAGACTATATAGACTATTCTCATAAGCATAATTGTATGGTTTCACAAACTCTTTATTGATCGGTGATCTACTCTCCTCTTCCCAAAGGGATGTCTCATCATAACCAAGAGGATATTCGGGATCGGTCCATTCGGACTCATCCATATAAAGGCGCGGGTTCGCAGCTTGAGCTTGGGAAAGATAATCAGGACTTGCAAAGCTAGCTTAACCCTTAAACATAGACAGAGGTGCTATCATTCTTACGGTTTGGAATAGAGTCGTGCGTTTTATAAACGACTTTCTTCAAAAATTCGACTTGTTTTTCTAGTTCCGTTACTTTTTCAGTATCTTTTTCATATCGACTTTTGAAATCTTGTTTTAACGTTTCAACCTCTTGCTTTGTAACATCAAGAATTTTAGCAGACTCAGTGTTATCCATCGAAAGCCGTTGTTCAAGTTCGTTAACTTTGGTGGTAGCAAGGTACGTTTTTTGACGTTCATCCATTAACAAAACATTAAATTGACGTTTCTCTTTGGTTAATAACTCAAGAGTTTCGTTGTGTTTCTTTTCAAGATCATCCTTTTGACTTTTTAACGCACTACCCTTGTATCCCTCAAGTTCTTTGGTTTTCTGAAGAAGCTCATCTTTATAGTGTTCAATGGTCTCACTAGATGTAATTAGGGCGGCTTTGCATTATTCAAAATTTTGAGTGAGCGATGCGTTTACCTTCTTTAATTTCTTTTTACTTTTTCTAGTTTCATTGACATCTTTTTGTAAACTGGCAATTAAATTAGCAAGCGCGACACGCTCCTCATCATCATACTCATTTGCATGTTGATCATCCTCAAACTCATTATTGCACATGTCTGATGAATCGGGTGTGGTATTGCTATCAACCTTTTCCGTCATACATGTGTCATTAATGGCATTGGGTAGCTCACAATGCTCATGAGTATCACCAAACACATTATATTTATCTGTGGTGTGTACCTTATCGAGTAACTCAATGTCAAAGATAGGTCCATTGTCATCTTCAGTGACGTTGAGAACTTCGTCAACCTTTGCCATGTACGAGTAATGTGCTTCTAATTCTTGGTCGGAGGCTTCATCATCAGTATCATCAAGCATTTCTCCTTCCTCAGCCGACAATTTTACCCTTGCTTCCATCTTCTTGCATAAGAACATCTTCTCTTTATGATAGCTAGAGTCCCTAACCCGTTTCGGCTTTCTACATTCCTTTGCCATATGCCCATAACCTTGGCAATTATAACACTGAATCCCACTTTGTTGAACCACTTGCATTCCAACATTTTCCCTATTCCCAGTAGCAGCAGCAATCCTCTGAGTATCATACTTGGCAGTTTGACAATCATACCTTGCAGACCCCTCAACATGTGTTGGATTATGTCGATCATACCTTGAAGGACTTTCACCACGCCGACGTGTGTCATACCTTGAAGGGTTCTCAACATATTGGTTCTTTGTGTTGGATGATGTTCGAAGATTGTTGTGTGTGGGTTTGAAGATTTTCTTGTAAGTCTTCATAATGAAAGCAATTTGTTGTTTCATTTCCCGATTCTTCTTAGCTTGATCTTCATCACTATCCTCTTTAGATGATTACTCAGATGGTCATGATGGTGCTCTTGGTTCTTTGCTGCGTGATCTTGCGAAGGATGAGGACTTATTTGATGTGGAATATCGTGGTGAGGATGATTGAATGGAGTGTGACTTTGAAGTACGAGATCTATGATCTTGAGTGGTAGACACTAGAGCAAGTGGATTAGCCGTCTTTGCAACTCGTTTAGCTCAAATTTCATTTACCTCATGCTGAAATTGTTTCAAGATATCAAAGAGAGTGTGACAGTTTACCTTGTCTAACTGCTTCTGTTGTTTCACCAAAGTGACAAAACGTGTCTACTATGGTTGAAGTTGCTGAAGAAATTGCACATTGACTTGCATGGTGGAGACCTCCAAGTTGTTTCATGTCATATCGTTCATCATCTTGTAGAATCGTGAATAATAAGACTCAATTGATTCTCCATCCAATGCAGTGAACTTACCAAAATTCCAAAACAAGTTTGTTTTAACATCTTGCTTGTTGAGTGATTCTCCTTGGTGCAAGCGTTCAATAGTCGTCCACATTTCTTGTGCCGTAGGACATGCATCAACCGTGGAATAAATATCATCTCCAATTCCACTTAGAATCATATAGATCGCTTCTTTTTCTGCATCATACCAAGCAAGCTTCTCTGGTGTAAGATCAGATAACGTTTCTTTTCTTGTGGTTGCGGGTACTTCTGTGGTAGTGTCAGTGGCTGGTGTATGAGGAACAGTGATATCAGAGAAAACATATGGTCCATTGTTAATACATTGCCTCAATGCATCACCATTAGGTCTTGTATCAAGATAACGAAGAAAACGTGATTGTCATTGAGCATATCAACCGGCCACAAGCATTGGTGGTCTCTCTTTGTTACCCGCCACCATTATGTTATTGTTCGTCACACGATATTCTGCAGTAAAATCCATCTCAAAGTTCTCTAAAATGATGAAGTGATATGGATCTTAAGTAGATATGATGTGATTGAGTTAATGTTGAAATTCCGAAAATTCCTATTTTTTCTCAGTCCGACAATAAATTCCCCAGTCCGACAAAACGGTAGACCAAAAAATTTTAATCGCCAAATTTTGAATCGAGCTAGAAATGTCCTAAAACTAGTATGGAAAATTTTTTAATTTACTTGACGGAAAAATTTTAAGTCTTTTTTTATTTTTTTTTTATTTTTTTTAATCTTCGTATAAAGGATGTTCCAAAACTAGTCTAGATGGTGGCTAAGTCTAAAAATTACTCGAAGAAAATTTAGCTAAACATGTCATCGGAATGTCCATCGGAATATGCCATCGGAATATCCATCGGAATGTTGGCTGTCGGAATGCAGGCTGTCGGAATGTAGGCTGTCGGAATCTAGGCTGTCGGAATGTAGGCTGTCGGAATGTAGGCTGTCGGAATGTAGGCTGTCGAAATGTAGGTTCTATCGGAATGATTGCAGGTATCGGAATGTTGCTTTTGTCGGAATACCCTTTATGTCGGAATGTTTAGATCGCAATATGGCTTAAACAAATTGGACAGAGTAACGACTGAAAAATCCCTTAAAACCGTCGGAATCCTAGATCGCAATGTACGATCGGAATATCTCATCGGAATAAGTTATCAGAATCCTTAGATCGCAAAGTAGAACCTTGTGGTTATTGCGATCTGGCCTCACTCCCTTTGTTCTTTTCGATGGTTCAACTTGCTCGAATTTCGGAATGATGAAAAACAAGAAAGTTTTGAACGTTTGATCCAAGAAAGTTTGTGTTTTAACCAAAACCAAGATACCAAAATCACTACGACACTAATAAATAAGTTATACGACTTGAAGAACACTAAAAACATAAAAATCTTGAATTTGTGGATGAAATAAGGATCAAATCAAATAAATCAAATGAAAAACACAACAACCAATCACAAAACTACCCCATGGAGATTGATATCAATTGTGGTCCCATATATTTAGATGATACAGCACGAATTAAAGAAAGAAAATAGACGAAGAAGATGAATTCTAGAAAGAGAAAGTAGTGAGAGAAAGTAGAGAGAATTGTTGGAGAAACTAGGTGATATTAGATTAGAGAAAATGAATAACCAACACCCTTCCTAACATGCTAGGAAGGGTTTATATAGCCTTTACTTGAATGTAGCTTAATGGGCTATATGATCATGGGCCGGGCTATCCTTTTGGGCTTTGGTTACTTATGAATGAATCTTATCTTAAAGTTAAGCCCGTAATACACGACTAACATACTACCTATTACAACGTTCTAAAATACGATACATAATAAACATATGATCGAGCATTCTTGTTTGACTCAATATTTTGACGCTAACAGAAGCATTATTTTTGGGAGGATCTGGAGCTATATAAAGTGTATGTTGAACAAGTTGTTAGGAGATGTGTTCCCGACCACGAGCATATGGACATATTGGCTCATTGCCATTCTTATGCATGTGGTGAACACTTTGGTGCTACGAAAACTAGGCATAAAATCCTACAAAGCCGTTTCTTTTGGCTGAATATATTTAAGGATGCCCAGTCTTTTGTGAAAGCATATATTCATTTTCAACAAGTTGGAGGGATTTCAAGGAGTGATCAAATGCCTATGAATCCTATACTTGTTGTTGAGATCTTTGACGTGTGGGGTATTGATTTTATGGGACCATTCCCCACTTCCCATGGCAATGTGTACATTTTAGTGGCAGTTGATTATGTGACTAAGTGGGTAGAGGCTGAGGCTACTAGAACCAATGACCATAGTGTAGTTCTTAAGTTTGTTAAGAAGAATATCTTTGCTAGGCATAGAATTCCTAAGGCTATCATTAGTGATGGGGGTTCTCATTTTAAAAACATTAGATTTGGAAAATTATTGAAACACTATGGAGTTAATCATAGGATAGCTACCCCATATCACCCACAGACTAGTGGACAGGTGGAAGTATCTAATAAGGAGATTAAGCAAATCTTAGAAAAGACCGTTCGTAGTGTTAGGAAATATTGGTCCTTGAGGTTAGATGATGCCTTGTGGGCATATAGGACGGATTATAAGACTCATATTAGTATGTCATCGTATAAGTAGGTATATGGCAAGGCGTGTCATATACCAGTTAAGATAGAGCATAGGGCTGAATGGGCAATTAAGACCGTTAATCTGGATTTTGAGAAAGCGGGTAGTTCTAGGAAACTTAATTTATCTGAACTAGATGAGATTAGACGTGATTCTTATGAGAGTTCTAGGATTTATAAGGAGAAAACCAAAGCTTTTCATGATCGACACATCACCAAGAAATCTTTCTTGGTTGGTCAATAAGTTTGGTTATGCAATGCTAGACTTAAGCTTTTTCCTGGAAAGATGAGAAGTAAATGGACGGGTCCATACATTGTGACTCAAGTCTCTCCATACGGAGCTATTGAAATAAAAAATATGGTGGATGGAGAGCCTTTTAAAGATAATGGAAACCGGTTGAAGCTGTATGTTGAGTTGGAGAGTGATCAGATGGAAAAAGTTGATGTGGTTTACTTGGAACCACTCCAACTGTCTCAATAGCTCATATGAGTTATGTCTGGCTGAAGACGGTAAACTTAGCGCTACGTGGGAGGCAACCCGTGGTTTGTGGTTTGTAGTGTGTGTATTTTCTTTTGCATTTTATTATCTTATTTTTGTGTGTGTTTAAAACTTTGTGGGTGTGTTCACTACAAACTCTCTCGAGACAAAACTCGTCTAGTCGGGCTACCGAGTGGTTTAAAGGCTTGTTGCATACGCTAAATGCAACCGTGATTCCTACGAAAGTGAGTTAGGTTTTTATTTTTGTGTGAGTTTGTCAAATTGATTTTTACCCAAAATTTAAATTTAAAGTTTTTGCAATAGGTACAATGCAATGTTTTAAGTTGAGGGAGTGGAACATGTGTTACATGTTTTTGTCTGAAATTTTGGTCAAAATGGGTTAAAATGTGATTTTTGGGAAAAATGGAAAATTAAAAAAAAAAATTAAATCACATTATAAGAGTCTTATGCTAGCTAGATGTGGAAGTTTCTTCTACATATATGTTTTTTGAGTACTTGCAGATTCTGAAGATTAGCTTGTGGATGATTTATTGGAGCAAGCTAGAAGATTTGGCCATAATTATAAGGTGCACCCGATTCTATTGTATAAGTTGGTTATTAAATTGATTTGATTGTTTGCATGTAGTTAGGCATATGTATAATTTAGATGATCAAACCACGCCGATTGAATTCCCTCTACTTACCTTTGCTTAGATCGAGTAAAAAGTTTGAATAAATAATATGAAATATAGTAATGTAATAGTTGGGTTAGGACACTTAGAATTGATCTTATTCGAATCGCTACCCGCGCACGGTGGCCTTAGAAAAGAGTTGGAGAACTGTCATAATTATTGGTGGTAGTCATATGCCGGGCTTGCCTATCTGATCCGTCACCCGCGCAAGGTGATACTTTAGTTGTTAGCATGGGTCAGACGCCAATTTTAATGATGGATAGCATTGCACTTAGCTGAGACAATTTTATGTGAAATAACCCAATCCTTGTATTGTTACAATGAAACTAAGAAGATTAGTTTAATTTAGTGCATTGTATAATTAGACTATGTGGTAGATAACTCCATGATGTGATGTACTAGTAGGCGCGAAGTATAATTGTTCCCATTTAACTAAACAGACTAAATTAACCGGTTCCCATGTGCCGATGTGTCTTAGTATGCACCTATAGGATAGATATTCATTTTTTGAATAATTGGTCTTTATATCAACCTTAAAAGGAGTGTATAAAGCGTTCGGGATGACTTGTATAAGAAACGGTCCTGAATGGCTAAAAAAAAGAGCTTATGTGCAATGTGAAAAAAAATATGAAAAAAAAGAAAAAAAAAAGTGAAAAAAAAGTAAAAAAGTGAAAAAAGGAGGTGAAAGTATATAAGCTAAAGTATGATGGCTTACGATGTGCTCTTATGGTTTAAAAACTCCAATGTTATAAAAGGTGTAAGATATTCTCACCTCTTGTTTTAGATTTATGTTTAGATTGATTATAGGTGTGCATTAGGTACGTTGGACACATGGTTAATTATATGAAACATAAATTAAATTAGATGGGAATGGTTATGCTAAGTGTTTAAGAAGGACAAAAATATTGGTAATCATTTTGGATTATTTGTCATGTATGGTGGTTATTAGTGTACTAGGTTGAATTTGATCTTTTTGATGAAATTTCAATAGTATGATTAAAAATTATGAAATTAACATGATTTTAGATTTTTTGCTTGGGACAAGTAAAGGTTAAGTGCGAGGGAGTCTGATTGGTGTATTTTTCATACACCTAATAGCATGTTAATTTAGCATAATTATAAATTTATTTTTCATTATACATGTATATTTAATGTGTTTTGTGATTATGTAGGTTACGGGTGAAGTGGAATAAAAATGGACGCTTTATTTATTTTTTGGAGTAAAGACATTGTGAGCGCCGATAAATGAAGAAGAAATATTGAACAATTGTTGGCGTTGGGTTATTTTTTATTTGTCCGAGCTTCGTTTGAGCAATGTTGGCGTTGGGTTATTTTTTATTGGGCCAAAGTTATTATATGTAAAAATAATTAAAAAATATAAAAAATAACTTTTGGCCCATTGGGCCCAAAAGCCCAATAGTAACCTAAACCGACCAAGGAGTATATATATATGGGGATATACGGTCAATGGAAGGAGTGAAAGACGAAAAAAAAGGGTCAACGTTGGCTGCATTTAAAGGACAACAATTGCAATTTAGGTGATGATTGTTGAGTCAACATAGACAAAAGAGGAGTTGGGACGATTACACAAGAAGGAAAAAAACGGTTCTTTTTGTCTTAAAAAGATGAACAGTGTATTGCGGGTCGGGTACACCGCGATGTCCGGCTAATTTTGTTGTAATCCTTTACGGTAACTTTGTTTATGGTTTGATCATCACTTTTGGATTATATCTTTATTACGTTGATTTATGATTTATTTATAAATTATTTTTATTGATTTAATATTATGTTTAATTATTTGTGCGAGGCAAATTATTGTTAGTTAATGATTCATACTTATTTTATATAGTTAAAAAAGAGATGGTCGTATGATCAACATAAATTGTACCTAAATAAATTATTAAAACATAATTATTGGTTGGATTAATATAAGATTTATTATCGCAAGTCATTGATAAACATAATAAATGCCAACATTAAATCATTTATATTAAGTCGAAATAATCTTTGTATTCAGAACTAAAAAGTTCCGATAATCCATAAGTGTGATCAACCATAAATATTAGGAGCTGGAAGGGGTTGCATTTTTCTTTTAATTGTTTACATCTTTATTATTTTTTTCTAGCTTTATTATTAGTTTAATAATTATTTTAATTTTTAATCAGTATTTTTATTATCAAGAGTATTTTAGTTGTTAGATTTCAAAACCAAAATTTTTATTAATCAGTGATCACCCAAAAACTTAAACTACAACCACATATTCCTCGTGGATCGATACCCGCTTACCCTATCTAGTAAAAGGTAATTAGGTTTTTTTTTACCGGCACTTCGACGTTGATCAGACACGGAGGATAGCAATATCTCTACGGATTCACGGCATATGTGTAATGATGACGGAAATGCTACTCAGGATACTGAATCGGAAAAGGACCGTGATTTTATTGCGTCTATTATTGATTCTTTAAAACGTGAAATTGACAAAGATGCTAATAAACGTCTGAAACAAGCAAACACATCCTAGCCGAGGAGATAGACCGGCTTAAAGAGTGTGATTATGTAAAAGAAGTTGATCGACGAGTTGGAATAGCTAATGGTTTGGTATATGAATGTAAGGTGCTCAACAAACAATATTGTTCTCAAGTAACACACGAAATTCATATGTCAAAACAAACAATATCGGAACTTGAAGAACAACTGTTGCTACATAAACTCCAGATTATTGAGTTAGAGTCGGTTAATAAAGAACAAACTAAGCTTTATAAAACTAGTGAAGAAAATGATATTGAAAAAATTCTTTCTTTTGAAAAGAGAGTCGAAACGTTAAACAACATTGTTTACAAAATGGGCCAGTCTATTCAAACTATGAATATGCTCAATAGAAATATGAAAACGTGTTTTACTAAGCCTGAATATCTCAAGAAAGTTCAAACTATCAAGCCTGCTCTTTATGATATTGGTTGTTATGTTGATAATCTTGCTCTTATGATTTCCCCTGACTGCGACGAAATCATTCGTCATCAAGAAGAAAGTCGATCGAACATAAGTGATTTGATAAACCTTTCTGATTCTAACAATCATATTAAGTTTGTTCCTCAAAAAGAACTTTCAAATGAACAAAAGATGTATACTAGTGTTCCACCACCAAGTGATGAACCGGAAAATAAAGTTTCTTTAAAAAGGGGTTTCAAAAAGCAATCAATTTTGTTAGAAAAGATAATTTGGGATGAAAAACATAAATGAGATGAAAAAAAGTAAAAGTGTTCAGCAATTTGAGTTTATAAAACAAGGGGTTTTAAATTTGTACAAAGGTGTCGTCGACTATGAAAAGGTTTATAGGGATACCGTTTGGAATATTAAACCTAACCACAAGTAGAAGTCGTCATTCAACAATGCATTGTTCCAACCATTGATGATCTTTCATATAATGTGGAAATGTTTTATCACGCTCTCACTAAGGAAATGTTAACTGATTTAAGATATGTTAAATCTCTTGAAGATGAAGTTGATTTTCTTCAAACTAAATTAAAGACACAAGAACACCAACTTTCTAACGAAATTGATCGAATTTCGAAGGAATACTTTTATGCTAACCATATGAATGTTATACTTGGTGTGTATACCTATCTTGATCAATATTGTCATGTAGCATCTCTAGTGTCAGAAACGGACAAGAAATGTCACAATCTAGAAGTTGAGCTTTCGAAACAAATTCAGTCATATAAAAAACTTTCGAAGAGTTTTTCCCAACTTGAGAAACACTCCATTTCTCTTGAACTGGCTTTACAAAAAGGTGATAAATCTTATAATCGTAAAAAGTGTCAAGAACTGGAAGCTTCTTCGGTTCATCAATTGAATGAAAAAGGTTTCGAAATAAATGATTTGAAAGCTCAGCTACAAGAAAGGGACATGCCCATTAGTGAGTTACAAAAACTCATTGAGAAATGAATAGAAAGTCTGTTTAGGGTACACAATCCACCGTTCGTCCACCGAATGCGGTTAAATGCCCTAAATCATCTGTTTTGGGAAAATCCCCACAGACATTTTAATAAGTGTGAAAACACTTATCCTTTTACCACTTATTTCCAATAATAACTAGACCAAAACGTGTATTTTATGTCGTAAAAGTCGGAATTATGCGTGGTTTGTGTTTTTATTGTGTTTTAGGACCAAAAGATGAAAAAGGAAGAAAACACGGTCTTTCACGGGCTTTTATCGAAGAAAACGAGAAAAGACGAAGTCAAAAGATCAAGAGTGCAAAAAGAACGGAAGTCCAAGGCCTATTCTAAAGATTTATCGAAGAAAAAGTATAAAGACGGAAGTTTAATGAAGTCAAAGAACTCAAGTCTAAATAAGTGAAGAATTTGTAAGACGAGTTTAATTATCCCGAGACGACGTCGAGAAAATTCGAAGAACTTAAAAGACGAACAGCCGAGAAGAAAGAAAGAGGAGACAACACATGCACCTCCCCAATTCCCTATAAATACCCTCCTAAACACATTAGGAGGGTGGTTAGCTAATTTTATTTTTCATTTTTCCTTTCTAGTTTTTAGAGAGAGAAAGTTCTAATCATTCTCTCACTAAGTTTCATCTTTTCTCTATTTTTTATCTTTCAAGTTTAAGCTTTTAATCATTCTTGTATTTCGATTTCATTAATCACAAGTTCAAGTTAAGCTTTTTGTTCATTAATCTCTTTCTATATTTCTTGATTTTGTTTTACCTTTGATACAAAATATTTATGATCCGTTATTGATCTTTATGTTTAAGTGATTAAAAAGCTCATGTTTTTATTCCTATATAAGCTCTTATACATCTAAGCTATAAGCTCTTTGTGCTTATTGGCTTATTCGTATGTTTAGCTTATTTACTTTTAAGCTTTCTTAAAAGTTTTATCGTTTTAAAGTTCGTGTTATTAAGTTCACGTGTTTAGATTCCAAAAGTCTTCGAATTTGTGCTTAATTACATTTGTAAAAGTTGGTAAGTGTTTTTGGATTAACAGCTTATTCGTTTAAGCTTAGTTACTCTTTGGACGCCATTACGATCTTAGAAGGTTTTTACTTGGTTACGATCCTTGGCTACGATCGCATTGAGTGCGATCTTCACTACTTTCCCTGGCTACATTCCACACCACGATCACATCTTGCGATCTGTGGGTGCGATAGTGTCACGATCCTTGAGTTCGATCGCATTGATTGCGATCATTGTTGTTACGATCACAGACCACGATCAAAGACCACGATCCACTTGTTGCGATCGTGGTGGCGATCTGTGAGTGTGATCACTCTTTCCCATCGCATTGAGTGCGATCCGACCCCAGGCTACGATCGTGAGTGCGATCGGTGGTCACGATCGTATTTCGATTTGAGTACCATCGCGTTGCGATTTAATTTTGTCTTTTGATTTATTTTTCTTAGTTTTTAACGCCATTTTAACTTAGAAATATTTTAAACAAGTTTCGTCTTAGTTTATTTTTACCAAGTTTTCAAGTTTTTAATCATTTACGTTTTAATTTCCAAAGGTTACACGCTTTTATCTTTAGTTTAAATTTTTATAAAGTTTTTATTTTACTCAACGACATTTTAGTTTAAAAATAGATTATCAACCAACCATTTTATTTTCCACCGAGAACGACTAAGTCGCACTTTCTACCATTAATCAATTCGAAAAGACTTGGAACGAAATTATTTTATACTTGACTAAAACCTTGTATCAAATGACGCCACTGCCGGCTCTTTTCGTTAAGATTAACGGTGTTTAGTGAGAGACGAGTTGGATTTTGGGATCCGTTCACTTTTGAACGTTATTTTTCTTGCTTATAAATTTTCAAAAATCCATAAAAATTAAAAATTTTCAAAAATCCAAAAAAATAGAAAAACATTAAAACCCAAAAATATTTTTTGTCTATTTTTCTCTTTTCCTTTTTGTAGGTGTGTATGCGTACTCGTGCTCGTAAGAAGAAAGTAGCTCAAGCCGAATTCATTACTCCACCTATTGTGACCATGGACAATCAACCAATGATCGAGCTTTTGCAATCGCACATAGAGGGCAACACTGATGCTATTCTCATTCCCGAGATTGGAGCCAATAATTTTGAGCTCAAATCCGGTTTTATTCAAATGGTCTATGCTCAACCTTTCTTGGGGCGTTCACTTGATGATCCTCATGAACATATAAAAAGGTTCCTTCAACTTACTAATACGGTTAAATATAATGGGGTTTCACAAGAAGTGATTCGCTTGCAACTTTTCCTTTCTCCTTAGAGGGACAAGCCCGGAATTGGATTGATAAGGAACCGCCACAAAGTATTCTTACGTGGACGGATTTAGAGACCAAATTCATCAATTACTTTTTCCCACCCTCAGGTACTACCGCTTTGCGAAATGAAATCATTACATTTGAACAAAAGTACGGTGACACATTTAGTGAATCTTGGGACCGTTTTAAGGAACTTTTAAGAAAGTGTCCACAACATGGTTTCACAAAAGTACACCAAATTAATACTTTTTACAATGGTTTATGCATGAATGACCAAGATTCACTAAATAGTGCTTCGGTGGGTAACATTTTGGTTAAGTCTTCTAATGCTGCATGGGACATTATTGAGAATAAGTCTAGAGTGCCAACCAAGAATGTTCGGACTAATGTGGCTAGTGCTAGCACTAATAAGAGCGACAAGAGAATTGATAAGCTTACTTCGCTTGTTGAATCACTTGCTCTCCAAACTTCTAACAATGCCAAACAAATCACTGCCCAAGCTAATGCTTTAAGTCAATCATGTGAAATATGGGGGGGATCTCACTCATACACCGATTGTCCTTCGACTCATGACAATCCGGAAAATGTGTATGCCGCCAACAGTACCTATTCTACGGGAGGCTATCAAGCACGTCCTCAAGGTGACCGCAATTTGCTCAGCTATCGCTCAAACAACTTTCTTTCACCACCCGGTTTTCCACCTCAAAAGCCAAACAACCTAAATCGCAACAATCAAACCCAACCACGAGCTCCAAATCAATATCAAAACCAAAGAAACCCATATCCACCTCAAAGAAACAACCAAGTTTACCAACAACCCGCTTATCAACCACCAGCCTACCATGGTTTTCCCCCCAACCAACCCACCGCATTACACCAAGACGTTGAAACTTACATGAGGACTAATGATGTGATAGTGCAAAATCTTCAGCGGGAAATGGCCAACATGAAAGCAGATATGGTGAAACAAGGGAATGATCTTCGAGCCGATATGCGAAACTCTTTGGCAAGTCAAACGAATGACTTAAGGAACATGATGGCTAGTTTCTTCCCAAGTAATCAAGCCTCTGGTTCGGGTTCTCTTCCGAGTAACAGTGTTGCTAATCCAAGAGGGGAGATGAAAGCAATCACCACTCGAAGTGGAAAAGGTTTAAAGGAACCCGAGCTTCCTACACCTACACCGGTGATTGTGACAAAGGAAAACGAGTCTACTTCTCCAATTCCTCAACCTTCTATTTCTCCAATTCCTCCAACTTCTACTTCTCTAATACCACCACCTTCTACTTCCACCCCTCCACCACCCAAGGATGTGAGTGAGAATTTAATTCCAAAGCCTTCATCTCAACCCAATATACCTTATCTCTCAAGGTTGAGGAAAGAGAAGTTGAAGAACAAGGATGATATTCAGGTTTCTAACTTTCTTATAATGTTTAAACAACTGAATTTCAATATCTCTTTTGTTGAGGCTCTCGCTCACATGCCCAAATATGCTTAAATGTTTAAAGATCTTCTCAGTGATAAGGAGAAACTTCTTGACATTGCTCAGACCCAACTTAATGAGAATTGCTCTGCAGTGCTCTTAAGGAAATTGCCCACCAAACTTGGTGATCCGGGTCGTTTTCTCATTCCTTGCAACTTCCCTGGGGTAGGGAATTGTATGGCCCTAGCCGATCTAGGTGCTAGAATAAACTTAATGCCTTTAAGTGTTTGGAAACAATTATCTCTACCCGAGCTAGTCCCCACACGAATGACTTTGGAATTAGCTAAACGTACGGTTGCTTATCCGGTGGGGATAGCCGAAGATGTCTTCGTCGGCGTCGACAAATTCACCTTTCCGACGGATTTTGTTGTCGTTGACTACGAGATGGATCCCCGTGTTCCATTAATCGTTGGACGTCCATTGATAACTCGATTTTACTCAGGTTAAAAATATTCAAGATTAAGTTCGTTGTACCAATCTCTTCGAATTGAAAAACTTATGGTTTCTATGTGTGACTTCGTTTTATTTTGGTGGAACAAAGATGTGTCGTTGTAGTGATTTTAAATTTAAATGCAAAGACTTAAAAGTAAAAGTGCTCTTAACGTAAATCTAAGTCTAATTAAAGTAAAGTGCAAGTATTTAAAAACGTGACTAAAATTAAAGGGCACTAAAGTAAATTGACGTAAACTTAAATCTATCTAAGGCAAACTTAAAGTGCGACTAAAACTAAGGCAAATAATCTAAAAGTGCAATTAAATAAAAAGGCAAGAAAAATAAAGCTTGAAGATAAAAATCAAAGACAAAAGCTAATAAGAACCTGAATACAGCTCATTCGGAATAAACCTTCGTTTGGAACAATCACTCGTCCTAAATGTCACCTTTGGTTGAAATGATTCTTCTTCACTAGGAATATTACCAAAATCCTTGATCCGTAACAAATTGATCTGAATATGTCACTTATCCAAAACAATGCTTCGTTCGGAACTTACTGATTCGGAACTCTCACTTGTTGCCTTGATTCGGAAGTATTAGGTCACCCCTTGATTCGGAAGTTTCCGGATGAAGCTCTTGATCCGGAACAAATTGGAAGTTCCGAATGAACAACCTTGACTCGGAAGTTTATGACTTCCGAAAGAAAAGCCTTTATTCGGAACTTTGGTCCTTGATTCGGAACTTTTAGTTGATTCGGAACTTTTGAAAAGTTCCGAATGAAACCTTTGGTTCGGAACTTTGGAGTTCCGAATGAATCCCTTTGGTTCGGAAGTTTTAACTTCGTCCGGAACTTTGAAAGTTCCGGATGAACAAGCTTGGTTCGGAACTTTTGGAGTTCCGGATGAAACCTTGATTCGGAAGTTTCCGAATGAACCCTGCTTGGTTCGGAAGTTTTGGACTTCCGAATGAGCAAGTTTGGTTCGGAAGTTTGGACTTCCGAATGAACACTTCAGTCCTTTCTTTGCCTTGACTCGGAACTCTTCCTGGAAAGATCAAAAACAAGGCAAACACCCCCGAAGAACAAGGAAAACAGTAGCAGCAGGTATAATAACAAATTAATCAAAATCAAACACACGGATAAAAAACAACAGTAACGAATCAATGAAATAACATCAACAAACAATTAAAAACATGAAATCAAACAACTTTTACCACAATAATCAAAAACCACTTTGGATCAAAATAAAAGCATGAACTTAAACATAAACACAACAAATCAAAGAATAAGAAAGGTAGATAAGAGATTGACAAGATAAAATAAAGATTTGACAATAATTAAATGAAAACTTACTTGAAATTAAATGAATTTAAGGTGCGAGACAAGGTAATTAAATTGACAATTAAGTAAATGACAAGTAATTAAAATGGTGGAAGAACTAGTGTCACCCTAGCCAACAAAATGAAAAATGACTAATCCTAAACTATTTATAGGGGAGGATTAAGGAAGCTTCCTCCCCTCTTTCCTTTTCTCTTAATTGCATAATTAAGTCCCTCCTTCTTTTAATCTTCATTAATTGCGTACTTAGTCCTTTTCTTCTAATCTTCTTTCATCTTGGACTTAAGGGACTTTTGACTTCGGGATTTCTTTTGAACTCGTCTTTAAATTCTTCAATAAAATAGACTTGAATTCTTCGGCTTTTGATAAACTTCCGTCTTTTGACTTTTTCTTCGATAAATCTTCAGAATTGGTCGTGGACTTCCGTTCTTTTTTGCACTCTTGACTTCTTGACTTCGTCTTTCATCCTTTTCTTCAATAAAAGTCCGTAAATGCCCGTGAATGTCCGTGTTTTCTCCACTTTTCACCTTTTCATCCTAAATCACAACAAAAACACAAACCACGCATAATTCCGACATAAAAGACATAAAATACACGTTTTGGTCCGGTTATTATTGTAGTTAAGTGGTAGAAAAGATGGGTGTTTACACACCTATCAAATCCCCTACACTTGACCATTGCAATGTCCTCATGCAATGCATTAGTTACAAAGCAAGATTACACTTTTCATCATAATCAATCCACGTTGACCTTTATTAAAGAGATAGAAATTTGAAAACATACAAAATAAAGAAATCAAAAGCATACCTTGGTTTTGAAAATGTTATGAATAATCATCATCCTCAAGTTTTCACTTTCTCCAAACCAAGTTTAAAAACGAGATCATTGTTAGTATAAGTTAGTAGACTATCACGAACTCATGTGGGCCAATTACTCACTTAGACTCCCTTATTCCTAGGTGTATCTCTTATATTTTATTATTGTCTAGAATTATCTCGAGGATGCATTGTTTGACTTATTTCGATAGTTATTTAGTCTGAAAATAACGTGCACGATTTAATCAATAGTTAGCTAAAGGACCAAATCTTTTAAAACTGCTTCTCGGGATATCAAAAAGTTGATATCTTGGCATAACTCGCTTCGCGATTTGAGACCTTTCTCGGGCCGATATTTGGCAGCGACTTCATACTTCAAATCTTGAGAGACGTTCATGAAATAATGGTCTTCTCTTCATAATAGGAATTCTTCACTTTGAAGTTTTGAGAGATTCATACTTGGACCACGACTTCTTCATTTTTCTCCAATCTTTATTTTGGACTTTGATATACAACGATCCGCCTCCTTTTATGACCTGGATCTATTTATCCTCATACCTTGTTAGGGTCTTTTCGGATACACTTCTCCATGACTTTTGGGGAGTTTTGCTTTACGTCGTGTGTCTCGATCCTTCATATTGATTTTCGATAAATGATTCTTCACATCACGTTGGATCTTTAGCAACAAAACATTGCCCTCATGCCTTGTTAGGGCCTTTTCGGACTCGCCAATCTTCGCGCCCCGCTTCATAAGTTATGCCTTGGCTATGAACTCTCGTCATTACCGAGCAACTTTTAAACGATCTGGGGCTAGAAGTTAAGTAACTTTTCAAATCGTACAACCTTATTTATTAGCAGATAAATTTATTAGCAAGCGATGGGAGAATAGGCTCATAATTAACTCACATAAATTCACGAAAGAATACCGGACTTATAATTGGCTCTATCATCTCTCGTTCTCCACAGTTTAAAATCTCAAGTAATGAGACTCGTGGATACTTAGCCTATTAAATCAAAGTTTTGGGTTTTCAAGTCGCCTATAGGATCTTGCAAATTCTTAGACTTTTTCAAGTTTTAGAAATCGCATTTTAAAGTTCCCTTGATAAACGACTCTCTAGGATCAATTATAGGAACTTGGGAAAAGTTCTTGTTCTTAACCCGTGAGAGTTAAGACTTTCGCGTTTTATAGCTCCCTATATAAAAGCCTAGCAAATCTTGACTTAAACATGTTAAGGATACTAGCTAGAGTAAACTCAGATTGAGTCAAAAGATTCACAACGTTTGAAAATTAAAACCACTTATTAAACATTTATTCTAGCAAAGAAAGGAAATAACTATACAAAGATAACAACTAATAGGCCAAAATAGATCAAAAATTTTGAAAAATGTCGAAAAATTGATTTTCCGGTTAAAATGAGGACAAATACAAGGAAAAGACCACTTAACTTCGATAGAAGTCCCCCCTACACTTAAGATAAACATTGTCCTCAATGTTTAAGCATGTGGGAGTAAGCTCCCCTACACTTAGGACATTGTGCACGTTGTTTAAATCTCGCTAAGGAAAGGATAACTAAAGAGATTCCTATTTTAATATTGAGAAAATATAAAATAGTGAATCGAAAAGAGTTTAGGATAGAACCGGGAAGAAGTAGAACACGGAATCACGGGTCATCAAGAATCATCAAGAGTGGATCATTGAAGCTCGAATCCCTGATTAAGAAGTGAGGAGAGGAAATAGCAATCCAAAGGGCCCCCCCTACACTTATGGTAAAGAAAACGAAAAGATAGATGCATGGGTTGCCTCCCAAGAAGCGCTTGATTTTTGTTAACCGAGTCGTGAGCCTGACTCGACCTTGATCATCAACGGAAGTATCATGAAACAAATCCACCAGGATCAAAGACATAGTTTTCATCCATCAATAAGAACGAGCTTAAGGCGAACAAGGCAAGCCAAAAGAGAAATGGCAAGGTTCCCTTAAGCAGCGATGGAGCACGGTGGAAGCAAAGTTGAAGTGGAGCAAGCATGTCTTCAAAATTTCCAAAGATATTTCCTTTTATTTCATCAGGTGGATACTGAGATGGCTTAAAGACGTCAATACCGGGGTCGAACACCTTTTCCTTAAAGGGAAAATAGCACTCAGGCTCAGCCGAGTGTGAAGAAGATCCGCAAAGAAGCACAACCTCGTCCTCAGAAGTGGGACAAAGAGGTGTTAAATCATACGTGCAACGGATTTCGGTGTCGACCTGTTTCTTCTCCTTTGACAAAATGCTCTTCAAATCCAAAGTAGGATCAAGACGATAATCTTCAAAGTCCAAAGGAGGAGCATCACTCTCATGAGGGAAGTATGTGTTGAGAAATTCAGAGAAATCTTCCTCAAATGAATAATCGTCCAAAGTAGAATCGAGTGATGGTGGAGGATCTTCATCATGTGAAGAGTCGCTCGAAAGAGTATCAGCCTCATCAAAATCATCGAAAGTAGGCAGCTCGGGATACTCAGAAGTACAATCAAAATCATCCGAATCTGAGCTAGAATCATCATCATAAGCATCGAAGACCGGTGGAGAATCAAAAATGGGAGAAGCGTCCAAATGAGGGGAAGAATCTTCCACATTATCTTCAAAGAGTGGATTATCAGTAGAAGACTCGAATAGAGGATTGTTATAGACGGTAAAGTCATCGAGCACATTTATCATATTCACTGATTCTCGTCCTCCAAAGGATTTGTCTGTAAGCTTCCCCATTTTAAAAACTTTAGAATCATCCCCGACTCGTAGGATTAACTCGCCTTCGGCCACATCTACTAAAGCACGTCCGGTTCTCAAAAATGGCCGACCAAGTATTAAAGGAATACGAGGGTCCATTTCATAATCAACTACGACAAAATCGACCGGGAAAGTAAATGTGCCAACTTTGATAAACACGTCTTCGGCTATACCAACGGGGTAAGCGAGAGTGCGATTTGCAAGTTCGAGAGTCATCTTTGTTGGAATGAGATCGGGTAATGATAGTTTTTTCCAAACACTGAGTGGCATAAGATTAATACTAGCCCCGAGATCAGCAAGGGCAGTAAATTCTTCAGTTTTGTTGAACACGCAAGGCAACACAAAACGACCGGGATCTCCAAGCTTTTCCGGAAGTTCTCTAAGAATGACTGCAGAGTAGTTTTCATTTAAGCGTGTGTTGACGAGTTCAATCAGCTTCTCCTTCTTGTTAAGCAATTCCTTAAATGCTTTAACAAATTTGGGCATGTGGACAAGTGCTTCAAGAAAGCTAATGTTGAAGTTCATTTGAGAAAGCATCTTAATATAGCTAGTCACTTGAGCATCATTCTTAGTTAGCTCGTTGGTCTTGCCTATGCGAGAAGGGTATGGGATTCTAGGTTGATAAGGGTTAGGTGAAGGTGTAGTTGGTGAAGGTTGTGATGTTGAAGGGTCCTTCCGAGATACATCGTCATGACGAGGCGGAGACGGTAATGGTGTACTACTACTAGGTGTAGGAGGAGTCGGGATACATGGTGGTGGAGGAGGTGTAGATGATGGTGGTGGGGTAGGTGGATCGACAATGGTAAGTCCACTACGCGTAGTTATAGCACTCACATTAGCTCGCGGATTAGTGACTGTATTTGAAGGTAGAGAACCCGAAGAAGAAGAAGGTTGAGCTTCGGGCAAGAAACTAGCCAACAGATTCTTTAATTCAGTTGTTTGAGTGATGAAGGAGGATTGAAGATTTTCACGAACCTCGGTTCTGATGTCATTACCTTGCTTCAAGATATCTCCTTTCAAGTTGATTATTTGGCTCTGTAGATTCTTGATTTGCTCACCTTGAGTTCTCATGATGGTGTCAACATCGGGATTAATGGGTAGGTGTTGTTGGGTGGGTGGTTGATAAGGGTTAGAAGCACGAGGTGGGATTTGGTTGCTTCTATTGTAGTTGTTGGCGGGGTTTTGGGTTTGAGGAGAAAAACCGGGTGAAAGGTAGTTGTTGGAACGGTAGCTCAGCAGATTTATATCCCCTTGTTGTCTAGCTTGGTAATTTTCCGGTGAATAATTACCGTAAGCAGCATACACATTTTCCGGATTTCCTTGTGTCGAAGGACAATCGGTGTATGAGTGAGGACCGCCACATGTTTCACAAGGATTAGCAACCGCTTTAACTTGTTGTTGTTGTTGGTTTGAAGCGAGAAGCGTAATACTTTTGCTCATTTCGGCCATCATGCGGGTAAGTTCGGTCATCTCAGGGTTTGCTGAGGTTGAGGAAACATTGACTCTCGGGTTGTTCCTTGAAGATGCAGAGGAATCCCAGTTCTTGTGGTGAGTAGTCATGTTCTCAATTAACTCTCTACACTCCTCGGGTCTCCTTTTCATGAATGTGCCACCGGCGGCTGCATTGATCGTATCACGATCTCGAAAAGTCAGTCCGTTGTAGAAAGTATCGATCAAGGTGACCGGAAGCATGTTGTGGTTTGGACAACGGTCGATCAAGACATTATATCTCTCCCAAGCGTCGAAAAGAGATTCATCGGGATCTTGCATGAAACCGCTGATCTGATTGCGAAGGTTTGTGACCATGGATGGTGGAAAGTAGCGCGATAGAAAGCGTTGAGTCATATCATCCCAAGTGTGAATAGAATTCTTCGGGAGACGATCAAACCATTTCTCGGCATGATGCGATAAAGTATGTGGGAAGAGTTGTAGGCGGAGTACATCCATCGTAGCCCCAGGCAACTTCATGCTTTGGGTGATTGTAATGAACTTGTCGAGGTGTTTGTTGGCATCATCATCAGGCAATCCTCTAAATGGGTTTGTTTGCACTTGCTGAATCATGTGGTGCTTCAACGAAAACTCAGGAGCATTGATTTGAATCGGCGCAATCGGTCCTCCTCGTCCAAACATTGTTGGTTGACAAAGTTCCTCCATGGTCCGAAGATCGGGTTGTGGAAGAGCATTGTTGTTATTATTATTATTCAGGTTCGGTGGAATGTTGTTGTTGTTAACACCTGCCATATCTAAATCTACCTGAGGCTCGGGCTCTTGATAATTAGAAGATCTAGTACGCATACACCTGAAAATGTAAAAGAAAACAAAACCAAACACAAATACAATATATATACACAATAAAGATAAAATCTTTTTGGATTTTTGAAATTTTTAATTTTTATGGTTTTTAAATTTTTTAGGCAAGAAAAATAACGTTCACAAGTGAACGGATCCCAAAAAGCAACGTGTCTAGCACAGAAAACTGTTGATCTTAACGAAAAGAGCCGGCAGCGGCGCCATTTGATAACTCGATTTTACTCAGGTTAAAAATATTCAAGATTAAGTTCGTTGTACCAATCTCTTCGAATTGAAAAACTTATGGTTTCTATGTGTGACTTCGTTTTATTTTGGTGGAACAAAGATGTGTCGTTGTAGTGATTTTAAATTTAAATGCAAAGACTTAAAAGTAAAAGTGCTCTTAACGTAAATCTAAGTCTAATTAAAGTAAAGTGCAAGTATTTAAAAACGTGACTAAAACTAAAGGGCACTAAAGTAAATTGACGTAAACTTAAATCTATCTAAGGCAAACTTAAAGTGCGACTAAAACTAAGGCAAATAATCTAAAAGTGCAATTAAATAAAAAGGCAAGAAAAATAAAGCTTGAAGATAAAAATCAAAGACAAAAGCTAATAAGAACCTGAATACAGCTCATTCGGAATAAACCTTCGTTTGGAACAATCACTCGTCCTAAATGTCACCTTTGGTTGAAATGATTCTTCTTCACTAGGAATATTACCAAAATCCTTGATCCGTAACAAATTGATCTGAATATGTCACTTATCCAAAACAATGCTTCGTTCGGAACTTACTGATTCGGAACTCTCACTTGTTGCCTTGATTCGGAAGTATTAGGTCACCCCTTGATTCGGAAGTTTCCGGATGAAGCTCTTGATCCGTAACAAATTGGAAGTTCCGAATGAACAACCTTGACTCGGAAGTTTATGACTTCCGAAAGAAAAGCCTTTATTCGGAACTTTGGTCCTTGATTCGGAACTTTTAGTTGATTCGGAACTTTTGAAAAGTTCCGAATGAAACCTTTGGTTCGGAACTTTGGAGTTCCGAATGAATCCCTTTTGTTCGGAAGTTTTAACTTCGTCCGAAACTTTGAAAGTTCTGGATGAACAAGCTTGGTTCGGAACTTTTGGAGTTCCGGATGAAACCTTGATTCGGAAGTTTCCGAATGAACCCTGCTTGGTTCGGAAGTTTTGGACTTCCGAATGAGCAAGTTTGGTTCGGAAGTTTGGACTTCCGAATGAACACTTCAGTCCTTTCTTTGCCTTGACTCGGAACTCTTCCTGGAAAGATCAAAAACAAGGCAAACACCCCCGAAGAACAAGGAAAACAGTAGCAGCAGGTATAATAACAAATTAATCAAAATCAAACACACGGATAAAAAACAACAGTAACGAATCAATGAAATAACATCAACAAACAATTAAAAACATGAAATCAAACAACTTTTACCACAATAATCAAAAACCACTTTGGATCAAAATAAAAGCATGAACTTAAACATAAACACAACAAATCAAAGAATAAGAAAGGTAGATAAGAGATTGACAAGATAAAATAAAGATTTGACAATAATTAAATGAAAACTTACTTGAAATTAAATGAATTTAAGGTGCGAGACAAGGTAATTAAATTGAAAATTAAGTAAATGACAAGTAATTAAAATGGTGGAAGAACTAGTGTCACCCTAGCCAACAAAATGAAAAATGACTAATCCTAAACTATTTATAGGGGAGGATTAAGGAAGCTTCCTCCCCTCTTTCCTTTTCTCTTAATTGCATAATTAAGTCCTTCCTTCTTTTAATCTTCATTAATTGCGTACTTAGTCCTTTTCTTCTAATCTTCTTTCATCTTGGACTTAAGGGACTTTTGACTTCGGGATTTCTTTTGAACTCGTCTTTAAATTCTTCAATAAAATAGACTTGAATTCTTCGGCTTTTGATAAACTTCCGTCTTTTGACTTTTTCTTCGATAAATCTTCAGAATTGGTCGTGGACTTCCGTTCTTTTTTGCACTCTTGACTTCTTGACTTCGTCTTTCATCCTTTTCTTCAATAAAAGTCCGTAAATGCCCGTGAATGTCCGTGTTTTCTCCACTTTTCACCTTTTCATCCTAAATCACAACAAAAACACAAACCACGCATAATTCCGACATAAAAGACATAAAATACACGTTTTGGTCCGGTTATTATTGTAGTTAAGTGGTAGAAAAGATGGGTGTTTACACACCTATCATCCATTCTTGAGGACCGGTCGCACTCTCATTGATGTAGCCGCTGGCGAATTAATTATGAGAGTTGGTGACGATAAAATCGTCTTCAACATGGGAAAACTTTCTAAGCAACCTTCTGAAACCGAGAGTGTTAATTTCATTGACGTTCTTGATGAGGCTTGTGAAGAACACTTCAAAGACTCTTGTAAAAGTGGTTCTTCTTCTCTTCCCATTGTTGATACCGTTGCCTCCATTGCTCCATCACTAACTCCATTTGGAGAACGTGATTTCATTTTGAAAGAATTTGAAGCAATTTTGGGAGATGTGGACTTGCAATATGACGATTCTCCCTCCAATTGGGATGAAGACATTCGTACCATTGAGAAACTTCTCAATGAGGACCATATTTCTGCACCATCTCCTAAGGATATCTCTATCGATGAACCGAATTTGACTACGCCTTCTATCGAAAATCCTCTGGATTTAGAGCTTAAGGACCTACCGTCTCATCTCGAGTACGTTTTCCTTGACGAAAACAAGAAATCACATGTCATCATCGCAAAGGACTTGAAAGAAGAAGAAAAATCCTGACTTATCGCCGTGCTGAAGAATCATAAGAAAGCGATTGCTTGGAAAATCTCCAATATTCGTGGAATTGATCCTCACTTTTTCACACATAAAATTCTCATGGAGGACGACTTTAAACCCACTATTCAAAGCCAAAGAAGGGTGAATCCTAAGATCCATGACGTTATCATAAAAGAGGTTATCAAACTTCTTGATGCGGGAATGATCTACCCTATCTCGGATTCACCATGGGTTAGTCCCGTCCATTGTGTGCCTAAGAAAGGCAGAATGTGACAACCCTAGTTTTGAGGTTCGTCACTTAGTTTTATTATGTGCTAGTTACGTGTCTTTATGTGTTTATGTGCTTATTGGTGTGTATAGATTGTGGTTTGGATATCGTTTCCGGTACGGGGTACCATGTGAGTGAAACGATGTGTGATGATTTCATGTTCATGAGTTCACATGGTAGTGACTATGAAGTGAGATGGTGTTATTTAGTGGTTTTATGTATACGTATATGTATTATAGAAAATCGTATTTTTACGATTTACGGTTTAGCATTTAGAGGTCTCGGATGAGGTGTTTAGACGAATATTTTTAAGTCATTTAGGACTTAGTTATAAATTTTATTTTAAAATTTGAGATTTTTTATAAAAGTGTATATTTTACGACTTTTACGGTAAAACGCGTAAATTTGACTAGTTTTACGGTTTTGAGGTTTTGGAGCCTTTAGGAGCTGAAACAAATTAAGGAAAATTAAGGTAATATTATTAATACATATATTAACAATAAAAAGAATAAAAAAACGAATTTAAGGGGTGTGTGGGTCGGTTTAGACGCACCAAAGAAGGGAAAAAGGAAAAAAGAGGAAAAAAAGGAAAGTAGGCTTATACTTGGACTAGGATTTTATGTACACCCTATATATTATATTATTCACTACCAAAATTCATAAAAATCCCTGGAGAAAAATCATAGTCGTGAGTTTTGGGAGAGTTTTTAGGGTTCTTCACAAAAAATTAGGTTTTCTTAATCTTCCATTGATCTAAAGGTAAAACCTTCAAAACCCTTTTTAATTTAATTATTTTTAATGTTTATATGATCATCTTATGATGGATTTAGGTTAGGGTTTTAATAAAAATCTGTATTTTAATGATTTCATAATGATTGGATGGTTTAGGGCTCGTAATTAGTGGGATTAGAGTTAATTAATGAGGTTAATTTTTGATCATTTCTAAAATCTGGGCAGAATTTTGAGTCTATTGTTTTGATCATTTCTAGAGTTCTAGGAACATTCAAGATGCGATAAAACTAGCCCTGGATAGGTAATTGAGCTGGCTTTCTAAATCAAGAAACGAGAACTGAATTGGAGGTCGGGAAGTGGGTCAAAAACAGGTTACAACAGTCGGATGTCAAAACAGTTTTGAATTCAGCCTGTTTTCTTTTTACGTTTTGAGTTGTTTGGGGTACTTAGGTTTGCATTGGGATCTTCTCACGAACATGAGAGATGGTTTATATATTGTATTAAGTATCTGCACTTGGGCTAAGGTTGTGGTTTAGGGTAAGACCCCTTAATTGTAACAAACTTTTAGTATGTTTAAAATCAGGAAATCTGTAATGACAAAAGTATATATATATATATATATATATATATATATATATATATATATATATATATATATATATATATATATATATATATATATATATATATATATATATATATATATATATATATATATATATATATATATATATATATATATATATATATATATATATATATATATATCGGGGCGTTAACAGTAGCTTTAAGGTTAGGGAAAGTGGGAGGTGTTAGCTAACATATGTAAGGGTATGAATATTCCTTTTACAGAAACCATGGGTATGTTTAATTGGGCGTTTGACTTAAAGTTTTGAGACCTAAAAACTGGGACTGTGTTGTGTAAAATATGAACGGGATAATTATTAAGCTTAACCAAGTTAAGGACTTGTTAGGGAAGGGTAATGGGGTGATTAGAGCTTATCAATGAGGTATTTATATGGGAATAGGTTAGATGTCCATCATAGGTTGATGAGCTATCTTGGTGATTGGTTCGTGTATTGATTATGTGTTTTTAGTTTGTTAGCTTTTGCTAGTGCGCAGACTTTTGGAGAAGCTCAATCAGGTGAGTTTCATAGTCCCATGTTTACTATTGATTTTGACTTCCAGATGGGATGGAAGAGACACTGTGTTGAGTTATTTATAAATTGATGCTGTGAATGTTTTTAAGGTTTGAAATAGACTTGTGTGTACATTATGTGATTAACTGTTATGTGATTCTTGTTTGTTTATGATTTGAAATTAGGAAAGGTACATAGGTGTATGGGCGCGCCTATGGTACCATGGTTTTTGTTAGGGCGTGATGCCTTGGAAATTATGGTTGTTGGTAAGGCTTGATGCCTTGGAAATTATGGTTGTTGGTAAGGCGTGATGCCTTGGGAATTGTGGTTGTTGGTATGGCATGATGCCTTGGAATTGTGATGATTGATTGAACTTGAATGCTAGTTGTTAATACATAATTGTAGCGCATTGTCCATACGTTATTGTGTTGATGGTTGTTATTAACAGCTTATAACTGATTTAGCGTTGGATCTAAACCTATGACTCTCACCAACATTATGTTGACGTGTTTTAGTGTCTCTTTCAGGTGATGCTATGGGTAGGCATGAGAACTTAAGTGGCTAGGATTTGGAGAGCGTAGGAATGCATATAGAAGGATATCCCAGTTTCCTTCTTAGTTTTTATTTGTTCATTTAATAAGTGTTTCAGTGGCACACATATGTTTGTTTTGGTTATGTTACTTGTTTGTCTTGGGTAAGAGGTAGGACTGTTACCTACTTACCTAGACTCCTGCATTTGATGAGATATTGTCATGACTTTTTTGTCACCATTTTATGACATTTCTTATTTCATATAGTTATCTCTATAGACACGCCATGTTGTGATGATATCCATACGTCGCGCCCCATATTCCGCCATGGTGGGGTGTGACAGAATGGTATCAGAGACAATGGTTATAGAGAATTAGGTTTCCTAGTCGTGTAGCCTAGTCTATAGCTTAAGGGTCCCTGCATATAGGCGTCATAGGAGTATGTGTGCATTTTATAATAATTGATGTGTTTGGATGTTATTGCGATGTTTTAACTAGTATGAATTGAACCGTAGTATGTTCATACTTAGTCACATGTTATTTTCTTTTCGGGTTTGTGACTAGTGTGGGTTGAACCATAATCGTCCACGCTAGTCACTTTTGTATTTTGCTTAAATTGTACATTATAGTACATAATTTAGTACAAGGTAGTTTCTATCTTTTATCGAGTTATTTTACATACTTGAGGTATGTTATTTTTCTTTTGATGTTTATGTCATGTTCCATAAGAATCGTGTGGTGGTTCGAGTTACTAGGAGTAGGTGGATAGGAAGGATTTTAAGTTGTTTCCACTCTTACACGCGACATGACTTTTAACTGATTATGTTTTCGTTTTGGATTTAATCTATGTTGTTTTAGCTAGACTATGGATTTCGGTATTCTAAGAGTTTTATTATGTTATTTTTTATAGTTGGAGTTTTGGACCTTATTGGTTATGTGGTTATGAGCTTATGTGAGTAGATGGATTTATGTGTTATATGTTGTATTGATTCTTATAAGTGTCATCATAGGAGGGAGTGCATTGGGGTAAAGGGTAATTGTATAAGTATGGTGGCCAACATAGTTATAGAAGTACCACAAATTCAATGGGTTCTCAAGTATGAGTGCATGAAAGAGGGTTAGTACATGCTTGTATATGATGAGATGTAGAAGTTGGGTATACGTATAATATATGGGTTTATGTAATGGCTGCCTATGATATGGATACTGTTCTTTTTGTGTTATATGTTTTGGGTTATAGTTGTGTTGTGTGATTTTGGGGTCACACGATATGGTTTGGTTTTGGAGGTGGGCATTATGCCTTGTTGTGGTACGGTGAGATGGTGATTACTCGTATGGAAAACGAGCGTATAAAGCGATTGATTGACTTACGTGTATGATAACGAGTATGTTTGGGGGATTCAATAGGTATACATATGTGGATGTATATATACTGATAGATGTTATGTTATGAATTATGGTCGTTCACTAGTTATTATAACTTGAACGTACCTTGTGTTTGTTCGTGTTTTATGGTGCTGGAGTTTGATGGAGTTTCAACGACGTTTTGAATCTTTTGAACTGTGTCTTGTAGCGTATTCTTTGAGTTCGTATTTCACGTGTACGTTTTAAAACGGTGTTCTTGGTTTTAAGTCTGTTGAAATAAATTGAGTTTTCTTTTGGGATAATGAAATCTTTTGGGCTGAGTCTTACATTTATTTTGATTGGTGTATGGAAAAAAAGGGGGACTTGGAAATCTACTATAGAGTTAGATAGTTGGTGGTATTCGGTAAATAAGGGTATGGTGTTGGAGTCATGTTTGAAACAAGATGTAACATAAGTTTCTTTTTAATCGACACTTAATTATTTCAAATTCTAAAAGACTTTCTTCAATAAAAGCGAAGTAAAATTTCTTTCTACTTACATAGGTTATATAATTGGGTCTAACCGATCCACGTCATTTATAATTATAAATACAAGGTTAAATGGAGTTTATGAATATTTCACATACAATTATATCTTTCATTTAAAAGGATTGCATTGATCACTAAGTCTATTCTTTAGTTTTTAAAACAACTAGCATAAAACTGATTTGGTCATAACTTGTTCGTTTCTAGAGCTTTTTGAGTGGTTCAAAAGCCAAAAATTATGTACTCGGAACGCACTTTTCAAATATTTAGAATGTATAGTCATGGGAGGTCAGTGGACTGGTCGGAATTGTTGTACAAGTGTCGGGTCCAAGGTTGAGTTTTGAATAGTAGTTTATTTTTATGATTTGGGATGCACGGGATGCCAAGTCTTTGAGTTGAGTTTTGTGTGACAATCTAACATTTTCAGGTAGTGAATTATTTTCTCGTATAATATTTTGAAACTTATTTTTCTGTTGGTTGATGAACTCACAATTTACGGATTTAAATTTGGGCTTACGTGCATAATTTAACGTCCTTTACGATTAAACCGGAAACCTTAGGATTACGTATTTACGTTTTTAAACTCCGTTTTTGATGAGACAATTTTTATTGGATTCGTTTTGTGCCGTTGATTCATAATTTATAAAAACATTTTTCGTGAAACGACCTGAGGGCACGCAAATCGGGGAAACTAGAATCGAGGAATACCCGTAAATTAGTGAGGTGGGACAAAATAATTTATCCCACCCCACTACACATGGGACGGCCCAAACATGACACCACATCAAAGATGTGGCATCATGTTAACTTGTAACTTACAAGTGTAAGCTAAGCTTAACACTTAAGCTACCAAACCAACAAAAACAACTACCTAAACACATACCACCATTTTCACTCATGCAAACCAACTAAAAACTCTCTCAAAACCACCACCATTGCCGTCCCACTTTAAGCACAAACACCCCTTTTTGATCTTTTCTAGCCACAAAATACTTGTTATCTAGCTATATCATTGAGTTACCTTGAAGCCTTGATCACTTGGTGGCCATTTTAACAACAAAGGAGGTGATTTGCTTGTGTCCTAGGGCTGATTTCTCAACTTATATTCTTGGTGTTTGATGATCTTGGAGTTACATTTGGTGTTCATCAAGTTCTTGTCTTCCAAAAACAAGATATACTCTTGGTTGGTAAAGAAGATCATCCTCTCCATTTTCTCTTGTTATTTTTATAAAGATCAAATGTATTTTATTTCTTTTTGTATATATATATGATGAATATATGATGATAAAAATGTTGTGTGGGGATCAAGTGTTGATAAATATGCTTAAAAAGATTAATAACTATAAGAAATAAGGCTAAAATCATGATTAATTTGTTGGCTGCATAAAAACAGTATGTAACCAAAACTTGAACTGATAAACTTGAATGGTAGAATCTATTTACAGTAAGTACAAGATGTCATACACATGTGAGAGTTGGCCATGCAATGGAATCATTAAAATAAGTGAGATATGATCAAAACAAGATGAATGTGCTAATCTGAATAAGCTGTTTTGTAGGGACTGTTATGGATAGATAAACTTAAAGTGAGCAGTAGCTATAACTAAGTTAAATGTAGCATATAATATGAAGTTCATGCCACCCAAAAATGAGCTTCTAATTCATTGTAGAACTCTAGATATGATAAAAATGGTGAAGATGAAAATAAAAATCAGATTTTGAAGAATTAATGTTTATTACTATTATATAAGCACTCAAATTATATAGTATAAAATGTGAAATTAAAACCCACTAACTTATGAATTTCATTTATGTAAATATGTATAAGTTTAAATAAATGGATAAATTATAAAAATGGTAGTGGAATAATATTTATAAGTTATAAAAACTATAAACTTGATTTTTACGACTTTTTCGGCTATTACCGTAAAATTAACGTTTTTCGCCAATTAAAACTTAGACGATCAAACCCGTCTAATGTAAAGTTTTTAAAAGTCACATACTGATATATAAGTATCTAATACAAGTAAAAACCGATAAAACCCGAACTATAGGACATACGGACATTAACGAGCAAAGTTAGCATATTGGACTAATAATTTAACTAAATAAGTTAAACACTTATAAAAAGTGCTTATTGGGCTTAATCCATTTGGTCCCAACATGTAAAGTGTAAATAATGATAATACAAGTATAAAATGGTTTAATACAAGTTAAAGAACTTATAATAAGCTTATCGGACTTAAAACATGTAAATAGGTAAAACTCGTAAACTAGTAAAAAGTTACCAATACATAAACACTAAAATGAGTAAATAAGAATATATAAACCCACTTGATCATCATCATATGTACAAAATAATCATATGTATATTTTTTATTTTGATAAAGTCATTGGACAAAAGTCTAAGACCGATTATTAGTTATATAGGTTTCCGTGACCGAAGCACGCACGTAGCCGATAATCCGCCTTTCATTATCAACGTGAGTTCATAGCCTCACACTCTTTTAAATGTTTTATAAAATGATTTGTAAACCCGCGAGGGAGATAACATGCTAGTTTTTGATAAAAATAGAACACAAGTAGTCCCGATGGTATGCTTAATGATATGGACCAGAATGATGCTATGACCCTATAAACGAGACAAAAAGGATTATTAGTAGTTAGGTTATGTCACTTAAAGTCCCATTAGCATGAATTGTGAACTACCGGGATTTGGTAGACGCTTATGCATTTGATAGTACTATTTGGGGACGATCACCCCAGTTCGCGCCTTGACGGTTGATCCCCGTCGTACCACATTGATTGGTAAGCGAATTTATGTATGAGAAGATTACATAGCGTGATTTTTGTGACGAGACGCTAACTTAGATGGGCAAATTGTTTGTCGGGTTCGCGACCCGTTGTTATCATAGTAAGGTAACAATGTCATGCGGCTAATAATAATCCAAATGTATCCTATATAATCTAAATATCCGATATGGTACGATGCTAATAACGATAATAATATTACCTATAATGGTAATATTGAGGCTACGGTCTGATGGACGGTTAAAGATGTATGCTTGATTTATATATTGCCTGACTAGCAATACGAGGACTTACTTCCGATATTATACTTGTGTTCTGATTTCAACGATTGTTTTATATGACGGTTTTATTAAACTCTATGAATTCACTCGGCATTCGCTGATATGATTTTTGCATGTTTTTATCTCAGGTGCTTGAAGGTAATCCGGATGGAGATCGACTCTGATGGCCCACATAATATTAAATATGTTCATTCGATCTATGTTTTGTAAACTTAATGACCTGTATAATTTGGGACCTGTTGTACACTTTAAAACTTTTTATTGAATGAATGTATGTTAAACCTTGTACAACCATTTTTATGTGTTGTCTATGATTGTAGTTATTGTGCTATCCCGTAACACTCTAAAAGACCCTTCCGTTGTACCGATACGAAAATTGAGAGTGTTACAGTTTTGTACCAGAGCTCTCGTTATAGAGAACAAAAGATTTTAAAAACCAAGGTTTTGAACAAAACTTTTCAAAATCTTTTAACTATGAACATTTGAGAAGTATTCGAAAAATATTTTTACTATAACTGTGCCAGAGATCTCCGACGTTACCAACAAGCCCTATTGAGAAGATATATATTTTGATATATATAATATAATTTATATATATGTATATATCATGGTTTCATTATTTAATTGTTTAAATAGTATGTTATCCTAATACGAGATATATATAAATGCAGATTGTCATGGCTGACCCTAATATTCATGTAGAAAACCATGCTATTCCCGAACCTAATGTAGATGATGATCCTTATATAGACTTAGTAGATTAGGATATTGATGATGAGGAGAAACCGTTTGAGGATCCCGAGCCCGAGATAGGACTAGGAGATCAGATTGCCCCTCAGGTTGATATGGTAGAAAATGAGATTAATAATGTTGATATTGAGAATAATGAGGAGATTGGGATAGATAATTTAGATGACGAGATTGACGACGAGGATGTCGAGGAGGATGTAGGTATAGACGATGAGGTTGATGACGATGAGGAAGCTGAGCTTATTTATCCTTATGATGTTCCAGAGGGTTTGCCTTTACCCCACCAGTTTATTTGTCTGATTCTGAGGTTGAGTTACCTAGGGATGAAATGTCTGAATCGTCTGAATCTGATTCTGAATCAGAGGAGGATGAGGATGATAACGCACATGACGGTACTGATGGTATTTCTACTCGTAGACGTGTGATAGGAGAGTCGTCTAGTACTCGAGAGGATACTCATATTGATGGTCTTACACCATGGGCCTTGAGACGTGATCTAGATGCTTCCCGTGTTAAGAGTAGTATGACGGAGATTGGATTAGGTGTTTTTCAGAATCATGTTGCTTATTTGGAGTCGAAGACTAAGGTTGGCGAGAAAGAGCGGGAATTGCTTAGTTTGGATTTGACTGATGTAGAGCGTGGTTTGAATGAGGCTTTTAGGAGGTTATCGGTGTTGGAAAGTGGTGAGTTTGCTGAAATGAAGAAAAAGGTGAATTCTATGGAGATTAAGTTGAGTGTAGCTCGTGCAATGCGTGAGAAAGCTGAGAAGGAGTTGAATATATCTGTGGGATGGAATAGTAGACTTTATGCTGACATGGTTGAAAGAGGAGTGATCCGTAAGCGCCCAACTGAAGATGTGTCTAGTGATCGTCCGACAAAGATACATAAGACGATGGATGATGGACCATCTGGCGGTTCTTAGTAGACCAGTCTGTATTTAGTAGTGACCTTTGTATCTTTTGTACTTTTGTAGCTTTGACTGAACCGACTTGTTAGTAGTAGACTTGGCACGAATTTTGAGTGTGTATAGTGCTAGAACTTTGATATAGGATGTAACTAAGACAATGCTTTTGTTTCAAATCAAATGAAATATGTATCTTGTCTTGAATTCCATATTGTGCCTTATTTGTACCTTGATTATGAATTCAATCCATATTATATGAATCCCTTGTTGGGTGAATGCTTAATACTTTGAAATTGTGAAATTATAGAACTATGCCGCCCAAGAAGGCTGTGACTGAGGATGATGTACGTAGGATTATTACGGAGCAAGTTACCGCATCTATGACTGAATTTATGGCAAATGCTAGAAATGAGGATGGCGGTAGTGGAGCTGGCGGTAGTGGAGCTGGCGGTAGTGGAATTGGCGGTACTAATGTGAATGTGAATGCTAATATTGTGAATGCTAATACTGGAGTAAATGTAGGAGGACTTGGAACTAATGCACCTAAAGTTGGTGGTTGTACTTATGTGACGTTCGTGATGTGTGAACCTCTACCTTTTAATGGAACTGAAGGTGCTGTAGGACTAAGCCAGTGGATTGAGAAGATTGAGTCGGTGTTTCGGATTAGTAAGTGTAAGGAGGAAGATAAGGTAACTTTTGCTATGGCTACTCTTAAAGGTCGTGCGTTGACTTGGTGGAACGGGAGAATTGCTTTCATGGGTCTTGATGCTGCTAATGCTACTCCTTGGGCTGAAATTAAGAAGTGGATGACTTTGGAGTTTTGTCCTCGTAGTGTGATCATTAGGTTAGAACAAGAGTTGATTCATTTGAGAATGAAAGGTGTGGACATTGATAGTTACACAAACCGATTCCATGAGTTGGCCTTGCTATGTCCTCGATTGGTTGAACCCGAAGAGATCCGAATTGAGCAATATACTAAAGGGTTGACCAGGAATATCCGGGGGGCGTGACATCATCTAAACCACTGACCATTGATGATGCTGTTCGAATGGCTTACCAACTCATTGGACAAATAATTCAGGATAGGGAAGATGAAGCCCGTGTTGGCGAGAAAAGAAAGGGAGACGGTGATCGTGTAGATAGAGGTGATAATAGGAAGAATTTCAATCGCCGTCAGAACCAGAGAAAGGGGAATGCAAATGCTCTTACCAACAACACACCGCGCAACGATGATGGATGTCCTAAGTGTGGCAACAAGAGGCATGCTGGCGACTGCTGGAAGTGCTGAAATTGCGGAAAGCTTGGACACAAGGTTGAAAGGTGTAAGAAGGGAACCATTTGCTTCAACTGTAATGAAGAAGGTCATAGGAAATCAGAATGCCCCAAGTTGAAAGCGATTGTACCTGAAAGAAACCCCCAGGGTGGTATCTATCAACTTGGAACAATTGAGGTGAAGAAAGAGGATCCGAATGTCGTTACCGGTACGTTTTTACTCAACAATCATTATGTTGTTGCTTTATTTGATTCGGGTGCTGATAGGAGCTTTGTATCCACTAAATTTAGTGCCCTTATTGACATTGAACCTGTTGAGATAAATACCAGTTACGAGGTGTAATTGGCTAATGGTAAATTAGTAAAAACTAATATGCTATTAGAAGGATGCTCTCTAAATCTCTTGAACTATTCATTTCCGATTGATTTGATGTTGATAGAATTAGGTAGTTTTGATATTATTATTGGTATGGATTGGTTGTCGTTGAATAATGCTACTATTTAATGTAGAGAGAAGAAAGTTAAGATTCCTCTTAGGAATAGGACGTTAGTAATTGATGGTAATCGAGGTGAATCCCGTTTGAAAATCGTTTCATGTATTAAAGTCCAAAAGTACATCAGGAACGGTTGTGAGTTATTCTTAGCTCAAGTGACCGGGAATGAGTCTAGGGAGAAACGATAGGAAGATGTACCTATTATTTGTGAATTTCCTGAGGTATTTCCTAAAGATTTACCCGGACTTCCACCGATAAGGCAAGTAGAGTTTCAAATCGATTTAATTCCTGGTGCTGCACCGGTGGCACGTGCGCCTTACCGATTAGCCCCTTCTGAATTAAAGGAGTTATCTGAGCAACTTAAGGAGTTGTCTGATAAAGGTTTTATTCGACCGAGCTCATCGCCTTGGGGAGCTCCAGTCTTGTTCGTTAAGAAGAAGGATGGATCTTTCCGTATGTGCATTGATTATAGGGAACTGAATAAGTTGACAATTAAAAATCGATATCCTTTACCTAGGATTGATGATTTGTTTGATCAACTACAAGGATCTAGTGTGTATTCTAAGATAGATTTACGGTCAGGATATCACCAACTTCGTGTCCGTGAAGAAGATATTCCTATAACTGCATTTAGAACTCGTTATGGACACTATGAATTTCAAGTAATGCCATTTGGGTTAACTAACGCGCCTGCGGTTTTCATGGATTTAATGAATCGAGTGTGCAAGCCCTACTTGGATAAATTTTTGATTGTGTTTATTGACGATATTCTTATCTATTCTAAGAATGAAAATGAACATAGAGAACATTTAAGGATTGTTTTGAATTTGTTGAAGGATGAAAGGTTGTATACTAAGTTTTCGAAATGTGATTTCTGGTTAGATTCTGTGCAATTTCTTGGTCATGTGATTAACAAAGATGGAATTCATGTTGATCCTACAAAGGTTGAAGTCATTAAGAATTGGTCTACACCAACAACGCCAACGGAAGTGCGACAGTTCTTAGGATTGGCTGGCTATTATAGGCGATTCATTAAAGAATTTTCTTTGATAGCTAAACCCTTGACTAAGCTTACCCAGAAGAATAAACTTTTCTTTTGGGGAAGTGATGAAGATGGAGCATTTCAGACATTGAAGCAAAAATTATGTAGTGCGCCAATCTTATCATTACCCAACGGGAGTGAAAATTTTGTAGTGTATTGTGATGCATCTCTTAGAGGCTATGGAGCTGTTTTGATGCAGCGAGAGAAAGTGATAGCTTATGCTTCTAGGAAATTAAGGAAGAATGAGGAGAATTATACTACTCATGATCTTGAGCTAGGAGCTGTAGTCTTTGCTCTTAGGTTGTGGAGACATTATCTGTATGGCACCAAGTGTACAGTATTCACCGATCACAAAAGCCTACAGTATATTCTCGACCAGAAGGAATTGAACATGACGCAACGAAGATGGATAGAGTTGTTAAGTGATTATGATTGTGATATAAAATATCACCCAGGAAAAGCCAATGTTGTTGCCGATGCGTTAAGTATGAAATATAGAGAGCCTATCAGGGTACGTTCTCTAGACTTGACCGTGCACAATAATTTGCCTGAGCAAATTAGAAATGCGCAAATAGAAGCTTGTAAGAAGGAAAATTTTGTTAATGAAGGGTTCCGAGGAGAAAGAGATCCTTTAGAGGTTAGAGCTGATGGAGTGAAATGCTTAAGAGGTTGTATGTGGATACCTAAGTTTGGAGGCCTAAGAGATTTGATTATGTTAGAATCCCATAAATCTAAGTATTCCATTAATCCGGGATCTGATAAGATGTACCATGATTTGAAGAAGTTGTACTGGTGGCCGAATATGAAAGCTGATATAGCTATGTATGTTCTTCAATGTTTGACTTGTGCTAGAGTTAAAGCTGAACATCAAAAGCCATCAGGACTACTTCAACAGCCAAAGATTCCTGAATGGAAGTGGGAGCGAATTACGATGGACTTTATCACCAAGCTTCCTAGAACATCATCTGGAAACAACTCGATTTGGGTTATTGTCGACAGACTGACCAAATCAGCACACTTCATTTCGGTTAAAGAGCAGTTCTCACTGGAGAAGCTGACTCGTATATACCTTGAGAATGTTGTATGCAAGCATGGAGTGCCTGTATCGATCATGTCAGATCGAGATCCTAGATTCGCATCGAATTTTTGGAAATCTCTCCAAAGATCTTGGGGAACGAATCTCGACATGAGCACTGCTGGGCAGAGTGAAAGGACGATACAAACACTTGAAGATATGTTGAGAGCTTGTGTGTTAGATTTTGGTAAGAATTGGGATAAACATTTGCCGTTAGCAGAGTCTTGGTATAACAATAGTTACCATTCTAGTATTAAGGTTGCACCGTTTGAAGCTTTGTATGGTAGGAAGTGTAGATCTCCTGTATGTTGGAGTGAAGTTGGGGATACCCAGCTCACGGGACCAGAATTGATCCGGGAGACTACGGAGATGATAGTTCAGATTAAGAATAGGTTGTTGACTGCCCGTAGTAGACAGAAAAGTTATGCGGATGTGCGGCGGAAGCCAATGGAGTTTAAAGTGGGTGACCAAGTAATGTTGAAAGTATCGCCATGGAAAGGCATTATAAGATTTGGAAAGCGAGGAAAATTGAATCCCCGTTATATTGGAACCTTTAAGATTTTATCTAGAGTAGGCCCGGTGGCTTATAAACTAGAGTTACCCCCAGAACTTCATGGTGTTCACAACACATTCCATGTATCTAATCTGAATAAATGTCTAGCAGTGAGTGATGAGAAAATTTCGTTAGATAAGTTTCGAATATATGGGAAGTTGCATTTTATCGAAGAGCCCGTAGAGGTTATGGATCGTGAGGTAAAGCAACTGAAGCAAAGTCGGATACCTATTGTCAAGATCCGATGGAATTCAAAGCGTGGACCGGAGTATACTTGGGAACGAGAGGATGAAATGTGAAAGAAATATCCGCACCTCTTCGATTTCAATAAGAAACGGACATCCAAATGAAATGGATCACGAGGACGTTGATCCCTTTTAGGAGGAAAAGCTGTGACAATCTAACATTTTCAGGTAGTGAATTATTTTCTCGTATAATATTTTGAAATTTATTTTTGTGTTGGTTGATGAACTCACAATTTACGGATTTAAATTTGGGCTTACGTGCATAATTTAGCGTCCTTTACGATAAACCGGAAACCTTAGGATTACGTATTTACGTTTTTAAACTCCGTTTTTGATGAGACAATTTTTATTGGATTCGTTTTGTGCCGTTGATTCATAATGTATAAAAACGTTTTTCGTGAAACGACCCGAGGGCACGCAAATCGAGGAAACTAGAATCGAGGAATACCTGTAAATTAGTGAGGTGGGACAAAATAATTTATCCCACCCCACTACACATGGGACGGCCCAAACATGACACCACATCAAAGATGTGGCATCATGTTAACTTGTAACTTACAAGTGTAAGCTAAGCTTAACACTTAAGCTACCAAACCAACAAAAACAACTACCTAAACACATACCACCATTTTCACTCATGCAAACCAACTAAAAACTCTCTCAAAACCACCACCATTGCCGTCCCACTTTAAGCACAAACACCCCTTTTTTATTTTTTCTAGCCACAAAATACTTGTTATCTAGCTATATCATGGAGTTACCTTGAAGCCTTGATCACTTGGTGGCCATTTTAACAACAAAGGAGGTGATTTGCTTGTGTCCTAGGGCTGATTTCTCAACTTATATTCTTGGTGTTTGATGATCTTGGAATTACATTTGGTGTTCATCAAGTTCTTGTCTTCCAAAAACAAGATATACTCTTGGTTGGTAAAGAAGATCATCCTCTCCATTTTCTCTTGTTATTTTTGTAAAGATCAAATGTATTTTCTTTCTTGTTATATATGTATATGATGAATATATGATGATAAAAATGTTGTGTGGGGATCAAGTGTTGATAAATATGCTTAAAAAGATTAATAACTATAAGAAACAAGGCTAAAATCATGATTAATTTGTTGGCTGTATAAAAACAGTATGTAACCAAAACTTAAACTGATAAACTTGCATGGTAGAATCCATTTACAGTAAGTAAAAGATGTCATACACATGTGAGAGTTGGCCATGCAATGGAATCGTTAAAATGAGTGAGATATGATCAAAACAAGATGAGTGTGCTAATCTGAATAAGCTATTTTGTAAAGACTGTTAAGGATAGATAAACTTAAAATGAGCAGTAGCTATAACTAAGTTAATTGTAGCACATAGTATGAAGTTCATGCAACCCAAAAATGAGCTTCTAATTCACTGTAGAACTCTAGATATGATAAAAATGGTGAAGATGAAAATAAAAATCAGATTTTGAAGAATTAATGTTTATTACTATTATATAAGCACTCAAATTATATAGTATAAAATGTGAAATTAAAACCCACTAACTTATAAATTTCATTTATGTAAATATGTATAAGGTTAAATAAATGGATAAATTATAAAAATGGTAGGGGAATAATATTTATAACTTATAAAAACTATAAACTTGATTTTTACGACTTTTTGGCTATTACTGTAAAATTAACGTTTTTCGCCAATTAAAACTTAGACGATCAAACCCGTCTAATGTAAAGTTTTTAAAAGTCATATACTGATATATAAGTATCTAATACAAGTAAAAACCGATAAAACCCGAACTATAGAACATACGGACTTTAACGAGCTAAGTTAGCATATTGGACTAATAATTTAACTAAATAAGTTAAACACTTATAAAAAGTACTTATTGGGCTTAACCCATTTGGTTCCAACATGTAAAGTGTAAATACTGATAATACAAGTATAAAATGGATTAATACAAGTTAAA
Source organism: Glebionis coronaria (assembly GCA_025667525.1). Taxonomy (NCBI): domain Eukaryota; kingdom Viridiplantae; phylum Streptophyta; class Magnoliopsida; order Asterales; family Asteraceae; genus Glebionis; species Glebionis coronaria. The sequence continues at coordinate 227,679,379 of CM046882.1, read as the reverse complement.
GAACTTATAATAAGCTTATTGGACTTAAAACATGTAAATAGGTAAAACTAGTAAACTAGTAAAAAGTTACCAATACATAAACACTAAAATGAGTAAATAAGAATATATAAACCCACTTGATCATCATCATATGTACAAAATCATCATATATATATTTGTTATTTTGATAAAGTCATTGGAGAAAGTCTAAGACCGATTATTATTTATATAGGTTTTCGTGACCGAAGCACACCTGTAGCAGATAATCCGCCTTCCATTATCAACGTGAGTTCATAGCCTCGCACTCTTTTAAATGTTTTATACAATGATTTGTAAACCCGCGAGGGAGATAACATGCTAGGTTTTGATAAAAATAGAACACAAGTAGTCCCGATGGTATGCTTAATGATATGGACCCGAATGATGCTATGACCCTATAAACGAGACAAAAAGGAGTATTAGTAGTTAGGTTATGTCACTTAAAGTCCTATTAGCATGAATTGTGAACTACCGGGATTTGGTAGACGCTTATGCATTTGATAGTACTATTTGGGGACGATCACCCCAGTTCGCGCCTTGACGGTTGATCCCCGTCGTTCCACATTGATTGGTAAGCGAATTTATGTATGAGAAGATTACATAGCGTGATTTTTGTGACGACACGCTAACTTAGATGGGCAAATTGTTTGTCGGGTTCGCGGCCCGTTGTTTTCATAGTAAGGTAACAATGTCATGCGGCTAATAATAATCCAAATGTATCCTATATAATCTAAATATCTGATATGGTACGATGCTAATAACGATAATAATATTACCTATAATGGTAATATTGAGGCTACGGTCTCATGGACGGTTAAAGATGTATGCTTGATTTATAAATTGCCTGACTAGCAATACGAGGACTTACTTCCGATATTATACTTGTGTTCTGATTTCAACGATTGTTTTATATGACGGTTTTATTAAACTCTATGAATTCACTCGGCATTCGCTGATATGATTTTTGCATGTTTTTATCTCAGGTGCTTGAAGGTAATCCGGATGGAGAGCGACTCTGATGGCCCACATAATATTAAAAATGTTTTGTAAACTTAATGACCTGTATAATTTGGGACCTGTTGTACACTTTAAAACTTTTTATCGAATGAATGTATGTTAAACCTTGTACAACCATTTTTATGTGTTGTCTATGATTGGAGTTTTTGTGCTATCCTGTAACACTCTAAAAGACCCTTCCGCTGTACCGATACGAAAATTGAGAGTGTTACATTTGGAGTTCGTTAAGAGGGTTGTTTGTAGATGGTTTGAGTCACAAAGATGTGAGAGGTAATAATAAAAAGAAAAAAAGATATATATATTCTTTTGGAAAAGTCGATCTTTTGCACAGTTTAAATAATATGTCGCGGGGCGTAATATGTTTTGGTTGCCATTGGGTGTTTTCTTGGATTATTTTTCTTCGTTGTCATGGGTCGTTTTGAACTGATACATGTTTTGGGTTTGAGTTTTCTTTGGAGTCTCGTGGTTTTTGATTTGTTTTAATTGGTGCACGTGAAATGTCGTTAGTTATCCGTGGGTTTGATTCGTCGATCGTATCTAGTGGACTCAGGATGTAGTTTTGGTTTTGTATTGTTTGGGAGCGTTGAGGTAGTCATACGAAAGACTTGGTCGTGCCTACACGATTAAGTAGGTGGCCATGAGAGAACGGTTGGAATGCCTTTAGTGGGAAGGGAAGAAGTTCGTAGACGAACAAATTAGAATATATGGTCTCTTTAGAGTACCAGGGAGAGGAATAGAGATTTGTATATCGTATGGATATTGGCACAAGTAACGCGCCATAAGAGTGGTTAGAGATTTCAAGGGATTTAGGATAAAGGTTGAGTTGCCTGGTAGTGAATGTGATGTGGAAGCGGTTGAGTGGTCTAATAAGAGGGAGTATTGGTCTTATAGAATACGTGTAGATTTTTCGCGAGTAGAACGAGGTAGAAATTTATTCGTATTGCTTCTAAGAAAGGGTGCAAGGAGGACATAGTTGAGATTGCTAAGGATGTTGTATGAATGCTTTGGGTTTACGGTTATGCATTTGGCTTCGCCAAAGCACTAGCGAGTTTTATGGTGTCAATGAACCAAGTGTACATGAACGTTTATAAACGAGTTGTCATCGGGAGCATCGACGACATCTTGATCTACTCAAATCTAAGAAGGAGAGTGAGGCGAAGTATGTGTTGGTTTTGGAGTTGAATTATACGTGAGATTTTCAAGTGTGAGTTTTAGTATTAAGTCTACCATGATGAGTAGTTAGAGATGATGGCATATCATGGAACCAGCGAGGGGCGAAGTGAAGAAGGATGAGGAAGCATTTTGGAGGCTGAAGAGGTGGATGGGATAATGAGCCGATCTTGGCATTATCAGAAGGACTGGATGAATTCGTGAAGCATGACGATACGTGGAGCAAGGATTTAGATGTGTACGAGAACGACAAAGAAAGGTGATTGCTTATACGTTGCAAGAACTAAAGATTTAGAAGAACTGGATAGACTTAGTTAGTGGAGCTGGACTGTTATATCTGCCTAGAATACTAGAGGCATTTGGTGTACGAGACGTGGAGAATGATCTATACGGATCATGAACGTCTCCAACACATATTCAGTCATCTTGATTGAACATTTGGCAAAGGTGATGGGTGGAGTTAAGTGATGAAAGAAAATTGTAAGGCCATGTACCATCTGGGAAAGGCAAGCATGATTGATAAGACCTGGAATAAGAAGAATGAAGTAAAGTTGAGACGAACTTGAACTATAGGGATGACGTATTAGGGTGGTTTGGATGAAGGATGTAGGTTGCGCGAGTTGAGTTGTCTAAAGCGGTGAACGCGTCAACATGTATGTTGCGTGGCTTGGACAATCATGTGGAGAAAAGGAACGTAGACTATACTTCCTACATAGATAAGAGTAGCTTAGAAAGGGGCGATGTAAGGACGAAGTTTGTGGTAGGGATACATAATGCAGTGGAGGAATAAGTACGACGAGAGTTGGGTGATAGTCGATAGACAGACTAATTCATCTCACATTTCAAGAGGAATGAGAAGTCACGTAGTTGAGAAGTTGGAAGGATTGCGTACGGATGTGATGGAATAGAGGGTTTTGCGTAAAAGTTAGCCCGATATGTATGCAATGCCTTAGGGATTATGTAAAGGGAAGAAACGATGGTAAGAATCACATCGTGATGTATGGTATGAGTTAAGGAGGAAGAAGGAAGTGTGTATAGAAGCGAAGCATAAATGAAATTGGTCGAGATAGGAACCGAAGGTAGAACTTTGTTAGAGCCTAATGAGTAGAATAAAGCACAAAGCAGGCTACTAATGTGGTAATGGTGTTTGTGGACGGGATGAGAGCAGCAAGGGATGCTATGTAGAAAAGGAGGAAACCACTAGATTTAGTGACAAAGTTATGTAGGGAAGTTTCACCCATAGTAACGGGTAGTACGTTTTGGTAAAATAGAAGAGTTGATGTAGAGTTTTGTAGGTCCATTTATGATCTTTGGAAAGATCGGACCATTAGCTTATGAGCATAGAATTACCCGGGGGAAATGAGTTGTATACATGATACATTTCATGTATTAAGATTGGTAAAGGTTGTTTGAGAATGCATTTTGCATGTACGGTTATTCGGGACTTGTATTAATAAGAGTCTTCGTTTATATCAAAGAATCATTGGTGAGATTTATTGACTGTGAGGTCAAGAGTTGGGCAATGAGTTTAATTATTTTTGATTTGTATATGTGGTATTTTGAAACTTGAACTAAAGTTCACGTGGGAATGAGAGGAGTTCGTTTAGAACAAGTATCCTCATGTGATTTGTTAGTTGTGTGTTGATCCTAAGGAGTAAATCTCGGGACGAGATTTCTATTAGGAGGGAGTGATGTGACAACCCTGGTTTTGAGGTTCGTCACTTAGTTTTATTATGTGCTAATTACGTGTCTTTATGTGTTTATGTGCTTATTGGTGTGTATAGATTGTGGTTTGGATATCGTTTCCGGTACGGGGTACCTTGTGAGTGAAAACATATGTGATGATTTCATGTTCATGAGTTCACATGGTAGTGACTATGAAGTGAGATGGTGTTATTTAGTGGTTTTACGTATACGTATATGTATTATAGAAAATCGTATTTTTACGATTTACGGTTTAGCATTTAGAGGTCTCGGATGAGGTGTTTAGTCATATGAATATTTTTCGGGATGGTTTTAAGTCATTTAGGACTTAGTTATAAATTCTATTTCAAAATTTGAGATTTTCTATAAAAGTGTATATTTTACGACTTTTACGGTAAAACGCGTAAATTTGACTAGTTTTACGGTTTTGAGGTTTTGGAGGCTTTAGGAGCTGAAATGAATTAAGGAAAATTAAGGTAATATTATTAATACATATATTAATAATAAAAAAGAATAAAAAAACGAATTTAAGTGGTGTTTGGGTCGGTTTAGAAGCACCAAAGAAGGGAAAAAGGAAAAAAGAGGAAAAAAAGGAAAGTGGGCTTATACTTGGACTAGGATTTTATGTACACCCTATATATTATATTATTCACTACCAAAATTCATAAAAATCCCTAAAGAAAAATCATAGTCGTGGGTTTTGGGAGAGTTTTTAGGGTTCTTCACAAAAAATTAGGTTTTCTTCATCTTCCATTGATCTAAAGGTAAAACCTTCAAAACCCTTTTTAATTTAATTATTTTTAATGTTTATATGATCATCTTATGATGGATTTAGGTTAGAGTTTTTATAAAAATCTATATTTTAATGAGTTCATAATGATTGGATGGTTTAGGGCTGGTAATTAGTGGGATTAGGGTTAATTAATGAGGTTAATTTAGTTAAACCCGTTTTTAAAAACTGGGCAGAATTTTGAGTCTATTGTTTTGATCATATCTAGAGTTCTAGGAATATTCAAGATGCGATAAAACTAGCCCTGGATAGGTAATTGAGTTGGCTTTCTAAATCAAGAAACGATAACTGAATTGGAGGTCGGGAAGTGGGTCAAAAACAGGTTACAACAGTCGGAGGTCAAAACAGTTTTGAATTCAGCCTGTTTTCTTTTTAAGCTTTGAGTTGTTTGGGGTACTTAGGGTTGCATTGGGATCTTCTCACGAACATGAGAGATGTTTTATATATTGTATTAAGTATCTGCACTTGGGCTAAGGTTGTGGTTTAGGGTAAGACCCCTTAATTGTAACAAACTTTTAGTATGTTTAAAATCAGGAAATACGTAATGACAAAAGTATATATAAATATATATATATATATATATATATATATATATATATATATATATATATATATTTATATCGGGGCCTTAACAGTAGCTTTAAGGTTAGGGCAAGTGGGAGGTGTTAGCTAACATATGTAAGGGTATACATATTCCTTTTACAGAAACCATGGGTATGTTTAATTGGGTGTTTGACTTAAGTTTTGAGACCTAAAAACTGGAACTGTTTTGTGTAAAATATGAACGGGATAATTATTAAACTTAACCAAGTTAAGGAGTTGTTAGGGAAGGGCAATGGGGTGATTAGAGCTTATCAATGAGGTATTTATATGGGAATAGGCTAGATGTCCATCATAGGTTGATGAGCCATCTTGGTGATTGGTTCGTGTATTGATTATGTGTTTTTGGTTTGTTAGCTTTTGCTAGTGCGCGGACTTTTGGAGAAGCTCAATCAGGTGAGTTTCATAGTCTCATGTTTACTATTGATTTTGACTTCCAGATGGGATGGAAGAGACACTGTGTTGAGTTATTTATAAATTGATGCTGTGAATGTTTTTAAGGTTTGAGATGGACTTGTGTGCACATTATATGATTAACTGCTATGTTATTCTTGTTTGTGTATGATTTAAAATTGGGAAAGGTACATAGGTGTATGGGCGCGCCTATGGTACCATGGTTGTTGGTAGGGCGTGATGCCTTGGAAATTATGGTTGTTGGTAAGGCGTGATGCCTTGGAAATTATGGTTGTTGGTAAGGCGTGATGCCTTGGGAATTGTGGTTGTTGGTATGGCGTGATGCCTTGGAATTGTGATGATTGATTGAACTTGAATGCTAGTTGTTAATACATAATTGTAGCGCATTGTCCATACGTTATTGTGTTGATGGTTGTTATTCACAGCTTATAACTGATTTAGCGTTGGAGTCTAAACCTATGACTCTCACCAACTTTATGTTGACGTGTTTTAGTGTCTCTTTCAGGTGATGCTCTGGGTAGGCATGAGAACTTAAGTGGCTAGGATTTGGAGAGCGTAGGAATGCATATGGAAGGATATCCCAGTTTCCTTCTTAGTTTTTATTTGTTCAATTAATAAGTGTTTCAGTGGCACACATATGTTTGTTTTGGTTATGTTACTTGTTTGTCTTGTGTAAGAGGTAGGATTGTTACCTACTTACCTAGATTCCTGCATTTGATGAGATATTGTCATGAGTTGTGTCACCATTTTATGACATTTCTTATTTCATATAGTTATCTCTATACACAAGCCATGTTGTGATGATATCCATACGTCGCGCCCCATATTCCGCCATGGTGGGGTGTGACACGGAATCACCATTGTTCCCAACGAAAACAACGAGTTGATTCCTACTCGTCTCGTTACAGGGTGGAGAGTTTGTATAGACTATCGTAAACTCAATGATGCTACGAGAAAGGATCATTTTCCCCTTCCTTTCATGGACCAAATGCTTGAACGTCTAGTGGGTAATGACTATTACTGCTTTTTAGATGGTTTCTCCGGGTATTTCAAATTCCCCTCGATCCCAAAGACCAAGAGAAAACCACATTCACTTGTCCTTATGGAACATTTGCTTACAAACGAATGCCTTTCGGCTTATGCAATGCTCTGGGACATTTCAAAGGTGTATGATGGCTATCTTCCATGACATGGTTGAAGAAACTACGGAAGTCTTCATGGATGATTTCTCGGTCTATGGTGATTATTTATCTACTTGCCTTGCCAATTTGGAACGCATGCTTAAGTGTTGTGAAGACACTCGCCTTGTTCTAAATTGGGAAAAGTGTCATTTCATGGTAAAAGAAGGCATTGTTCTTGGACACAAAATCTCCAAAGCCGGTCTTAAAGTGGACCGTGCTAAAGTGGATGTCATAGCCAAATTACCTCCACCTTCAACCGTAAAGGGTGTGAGAAGTTTCCTTGGTCATGCGGGCTTCTATCGTCGATTCATTCAAGATTTTTCTAAAATCGCTCGCCCGATGACCCACCTCTTGGAAAAAGATACTCCTTTTATCTTTTCTAAAGAGTGTCTTGAATCCTTCAATCTTCTTAAGGACAAGCTAACTAAGGCGCCGGTCTTGGTTACCCCTAATTGGGAGCTACCTTTTGAATTGATGTGTGATGCTAGCGACTTTGCTATTGGAGCGGTTTTGGGCCAATGATGTAGTGATTTTGTATATACTTTATTTTAGGAAAAACAAAGCAACACAAAGTAGTGGTAAGCGTTAAGTGTCGGTTTAGGAAAAACCAAGCACTAATGACCAATTAGGTTCAAGTTCGTTCACGAGGAGGCTAGTGCGTTGTGAATTGAATGATTGATTTTTGTTTTTGATTATTAATGAGAAGAAAGGAGAAGAGAAAATGACGAAGACGAAAAAAAATAGAAAAATAGGCAAAACACTACTAGAAAGTTAAGACGTAGAACGTAAAAACGACAAAATTTAAAATTTTAACCTAAAAATTCCTAAAAATTACTAAAAATCCACAATAAAATTTTAAGAGTTTACAAAAAATCCAAACTTGCTAAAACCTTTTAATTAATTTAATAATGACTTTTTAATGCTAATTAAAGCCCTAAAAATCACTTTTAAATATTAAAAAGCCCTAAACAAGATTTAATCGTTTGTAAACCTCAAAATGACCTAATTAAGCTAAAAACTATTTTTAAAAATTTTAAAACCAAATTAAACTATTTTTAAACTCCTAAAAACTATTAAAATCTATTAAATCTTAAATTAATTCTAAAAATTAATTGAAAAGCCTAAAATATAATTGGAAAGTGAAAAAGTTCCTAATTTAATGTCTAGAATCTAGGAAAAATGAAAAAAAAGTTAAAAATAAAACTTTGAATTTTTCTTAATAAAATAATATTAAAATAATCTAAAAAATAAAAAGTTCTTAAATAAATTCTAAAAAATTCTCAAAAATCCTAAATATTCTAACTAAGAAGAAAATGCAAATGAAAGTTCCTAAAACCTTTTAATTAATTTTATATTAATTTTTAAAGTTTAATAAAAAACCTAAAATCAAATAAAATTAAAAATTAAAGTTTCTGAAAACTTTTTGATATGTAAACCTCAAAAATATAAATTAAAACCTAAAAACTATTTTTTTGTATTTTTATATTACTGTTTACTATTTTTAATTGACTTTCTAAAAATAAAACTAAAAATAATCCTAATAATTAATTAAATAATGGGAAAAATAAAACTTTAAAACAGAAAAGTCTAAAAACTATATTAAGTCCTAGGAAAAATGAAATAAGCCAAAGATGCTTAATAAATAAGCTAAAAATACTCAAATAAGCTACGGCTTATTAATATAAGCCAAAACCAAAATGTCCTTAAGTATTAAATGTTATGAGTTCATAACATAAAAACTCATCTGGATCACTGGTAGAACCCCTCACTCCTGAGCTGCAGGTCGGGGGTTCGAGCCCAGGCAGGGTGAAGTTTTTACTTTTTATTTTCTTTTTTTTTATTTTTAAAACTTAAACCTGATACACTTTTAGACACTAAAACACAAACACAAATTGAATCTGACAAAGATTAAGCCTAATGAAGCCAAAAACGTGCCCAGTTGGGCTTTGGTTTCTGATGAACAAGTGATGAGTTCACCACTTGTGCCAAGACCAAGAGGAGCTTGGTTGTGAGATTTTGGTGGATGTTTTTGGATAAACAAGGCACCCCTACACTCTTTGGAGTGTAGAGAGTCACAAATAATCAGAAAACAGGCACTAAACAATCAAGTAAATCACAAACATGGAACACACAAGCAAATGCTAGTTGCTGAGGTGTTAGTATGGGTCTGGTGGGTTGATTATGCCAACACTTGCACAATAATGATACTCAAGAGCTCAAAATTTGTACACAAACTCACTAACTAGCATGCAAACAAACACAAATCCTTCCTAAGCCCAGATCCTAGCAGATTACAAGATTCAAGCTCAAATTTCAAAGAGATAAGCAAAAAAAAAAGACAAGGCAATTTTTAGCTAACTTATTCCACTTTTTATCACATGCACATGCTTCAAATCTTTACCAAACTGAACCAAAACTAGTTTATAGCCTTAAACTACCCTACTGAATCTTTCTAACACGTTTTATCTCTCAAAATCCTTCAAAAATTTCAATTAAAAAGCAGATCCAAACACTCCTTTATATCTAGAAAACTATTTTTTTTCAAACCAAAAGCTTCTAAATCTTTACCAAATTGATTCATTTAGCATCTAACATGCATACAAGTGCCTAACAACTGAAATCAAATAGCTTAAACAAACAATCAACACAAAACATGAAATTCCACATAAATCACAACTTTTTGAAAATTTCAAAAAGGAAAAGAGATTTTTTACCTAAGAGCCCTACATCCAGGGCTCTTTGTGACAGCTTTGTCACCTCCTTATACACTTGGGTGTATGCTGAACTTAATCAACAACAACTTTCACAATCAAACCTGCAAAAATCAAACAAGAACACAAAGAAATTGCACTTTCTGATTTTCTTAACTTATAAACCTTTTTACCACTTGAACTTAACACGTTTTAAAAGCAACTTATAAATCAGAAATCTTAGGATGTTATTCCACTTTCACTTCCTAACAACCTCTAATTTCTGAAATTTATAAAATTCCTTTCAAAACCTTTTTGAAAAACTTAAACACTCAAAGTGTTCTACAATTTTAAAAATGGAACTCAGTTTTAGCTTTTAACACAACACACAACTTTTTAAATCTAATAAAAGGAATTACAATTGTTTAATCACAAATACCAAACTTCATTAATTTAAAAAAGGAATTACAAGGTTTTTTGGCTAAAAACTGGAACAAGAGGGAATGAACAAGCTCATTCTCCTTTTATAGTACTCTAGGACTATTCTAGAACTACTAAACAATGTGAAACCCTAGCTAACTGAATTGCCAAACTTGCCCTTGAAGTTTTGACTGAAAATGGGTCAAAATGAACCCATGTGATGCTTGTACTGGATGCCAGCTTGGAAAGATGATCTTGAGTCGTTCATTTGAGCTTGGGGGCCAAGGGGATGATCTGGGATGTTGATTTGGTCGGGTGTAGGGTTTGAGGGAAAGTGATGGGTGCAGGGGAGGGTCCCACAAGACACATGGGTGTGTCTTGTGGCGTTTTGTGATGTGGGATCAAGTGACATTGAGGTTAATTAGTGATCTGCATGTTTTGGGGATTAATCCCTTTGTTTTGAATAAGTTGGAGATTAGGGTTTATGGGATTAAGGTGGGTAGCAGATTAGGTTTTAATCTAAAATGGGATTAAGTATTTTTTAAATATGTGTTAATGGGGGGAAAAAATGGGGGTTGACTGGTTGGTTTGACCAAGTTTAATAAGTAAACTTGGGTTTGGACGGGTAGGTGTTGGGTAAATGGGTGGGTCATGTGACGTGGCAGGTGGTGACTGGTTGTAAGGGTTTGGTGGTTTGGCAGATTTGGTCCCCAGGCTTTTCTTTTCTTTCCACTTTGTATTAATTAGCCATCAGTGCCCAATTTGCCTTTATCAACTTTTGCCAAGTTGTCATTTTTGGCACAAAACCTTTAAAAACTTTATCCAAGGGTTTCTTTTGGATATTCTTGATATTTCAAGGGCTGCTCTTGTAGTATCTTCAAACATAAAGGACCACACTTGTACAATTGATATTTGGAGGGTCAATTGTGACAATTTTTTCAAATATGAGGGACTAAACTTGACAATCTTCAATTCTTCAAGGGTCATTTTGCAAAATTCCAAACTTGGGCCCGGTTCATTGTGCGGCTTCGTTTCCCGTGTTCGTTTTTGATTGATTCTTGTGATCTTTTGCCATTTCCTCAATATCCGTACCTAAAAATACACAAGTAACAAACACGAGCATATATTTGGTATATTTGATGATATTTTATGCATTTTAAGCCGTTTTGGACGATGAGACTATGTATAAAAGCAGTCTCATCACTCCCCCATACTAAACCATTGCCGTGCCCTCACGCAATGCTAGAATAAAGTATCAAAGCATCTCCAAAATTTAATTTTATTCACTTTTATTGGAACGATAAACTAGCTACACTTCTACTACTACTACTTGCGTTTTAGACATAATGTAAGATTTTCATCGCAAAATGGGACGTTTAGGTTCATAGAATAAGAACACGTGAATGCTTCGTTAGAAATAATTTCGTCGTCCTTGATTTTCATCTTAATCCCATGCCAAGCGTGCAACGAGATCATTGTCATTATAAGTTAGTAATGCTAACACTACTCATATGCCCTAATCACGTACTTATTCTCCCATTATTCCTAAGTTGTATCTCTTATATTTTATTATGTCTTAATGATCACGAGGATACATTGTTGACTTATGCGATAATAGAGATTTAGGTCTAAAAATAGAGTCCTAACGGTGTAACTAAGACCATCAAATCAATAACCCCTCCTAATAGACAACGATGTTAAAAAATTAAGTTGACAAGAAGAATCGATAAGCACGGTTTTATAACGGTTTTGAACATGAGACTTATTACCAAGACTTTTATACGCCCCCTAACGGAAGGGCCTTATTATCTTTGGTTTACCTCCATCTTTTATTCAACTTCGCCATGAAGCTTTTATTATGACTTCGGTCTTGCCTTGCCTTTTATTATCCGCCTCATCGGTGGTTTTATTAGCCAAAGACGTATATCCTCACGCTAAAGCAAATTTTGGATCTTTAAAGCTTCGAAGATTAAGGCTTGATTCACTTTCAATTTTGCATAGATTTTAGGCCTTGTGGGGCTTCAAATTGTTTGCTAGATTTAGGTGAGCACTTGAAATCTTATTATTAGGTGAAGCTTTCGATTATTCGGGTGCCAATACTTCAAAACCGTGACGCTGGCGATACCTTAATGTCTTCCCAATTTAATTACACGGAAGCTACTAGAAAAGACTAGAAACCCAACAATCCTAACTAAACCGCTAAGTCAATATTTATTAAGCAAAAAATATTTACAAGCGAAGGGAGAATAAGCAAACAACGAGAACACATGAGTTTTTGAAAGAATACGAGTACTCTACGTTTAGCATAGTAACTTATAATTAACTCAATCATTTCTCGTCCTCATTTAAGAGACTTAGCCTAATGTGAGTTAAGGAATCAAAGCTAAGTGCTCAACACGCACGGTCGAGTCAAAAATTACTCTTATTCTCGCCATCGGAAAATCTACATTCGTATCTTCAAACACTTATAAAGTATGAGAAAAATTTTAAAATTTGGCCATTTTTAGCCTTATTTTGCAAGAAAACGATAAACAAAACGATAAACTTTGGAAAGCGTGAAGGTTTGGCAAGGCAAGTATCTATTCACCCCCCCCCTATACTAAAGTTAAACATTGTCCTCAATGTTTCGAGTCTAGGGGTGCAAACACCCCCATACTAGAGACGTAGTCGAATGCCTAATCTAGCATGGAAAGGGTGTAACCAATAAATTAATAGCCGTTTATGAAGTGTGCTAAAAACCTAAGGTTAGAACATAAAAGGATATATCATATGGATATTGGGAAAGGCCTCCAAAGCAAACGATCGAGTGTTCCCATAAAACGAACACGAGAGGCTCCAATCGTGAAGATAATGATCTAAAAACCACAATGCACAAACAACCATGGAACAAAGGTTGGAAGGGCACAAATCCCCTCACATTACACTAATTAGAAAGCAATAATATGTACATGGATAAGCATGGGTCTCCCCCACGAGGCACCTTGTTTTTGATAACCGAGTCAAAAGCTCGACTCGAATCCTCATAAATGTGATCATTTAGGGATAATCATGGTTTGGTCAATTTTTGGTGGGGCTTACATGATAAACAAGGCCCAAAAGCACGTGGAGTACTTTTAAAAACCCGATAAACGTATACCGGGGTCAAAGATAGCGTCTTCGTTTTCGGATGAAAGACGAAACAACGCTTCTTCAACACAAACCCTAATGGGGTAGAAGAAAATAGGAGAGAAGAAATAGAAGGGTGGGACAATGGGTAAGTCAAAACATTGAGCTACTCGAGGTAGACTCGCACCAATCAAATGAAAAGAGTTTCCATTTATTGCATCGGTGGAAGACCGAGATTTCCCTATATAAGCAATTCCAGGATCAAATATCTCGTGCTCGGTGGAGAAAGGGGAGGGAACATAAGGGGCTTCCCCCACACTAAGTCCACACAAAGCATCGTCAAAAGGAGAAGACGAGCTTGTAGTACTCAATAAACGCGGTGATGACGGAGTTAGAATTGTAGAAATTTTTTTTAAACTAAAGTTAAAATCTTTTCCTTTTTCATCTTTAAAACTCTCCTTGTGAAAACCCGATTTAATTATGTCAAAAATATTTGGTGTATCTAAAACAATGTTAGTCACACTAAAAATTCTCACATTTTGAAATCTTTTTGGCTTAGGTGGTGGCAAGTTTTCAAATCTTTTGTCAACAAAGAAAACCTCCCCATCGGGATCAACGTATTCATCATCCGAAGATTCACTCGAGATTGGAATCATAGGCTTAACACTCTTAACCTCCACCGGCGGAGGGGACGGAACTTCATTTTTCTCAACAACTCCTAAAACTCTATTGGAAATCTTTTGACAAATGTTTTTGATGGGATTGACATTGTACAAAGATGTGATAGAATACACATGAGAAAGAGTGGAGTTTTGGGTTGCATTAATGACGAGTTCTTCCTCATTGAAACGAAGAGTGATTTTTCTTGCATGCACATCGATAAGTGCTCTCGAGGTATCCATAAAAGATCGACCTAAAATTAACGGAACTTTAGGATCGATGGGAATGTCAACAACAATGAAGTCCACGGGATAATAGAATTTCCCAACTTTCACAAAGACGTCCTCGGCAACTCCACAAGCTAGAATCGTAGAATGATCGGCCATTTCGATTGACATTCTTGAAGGAGTGAGATTTGGAAGATTTAGCGATTTAAAAATCTCAAGAGGCATCAAATTAATACTAGCACCAAGATCGGCCAAGGCGTAGCATTCTTCCATGTCTTGGATAGCACATGGGATTAAAAACTTTCCAGGATCACCGACTTTTTGAGGTATGCGGCTTAGAAAAACCGATGAACAACTAGACGATTTCTGCAATTTTTCTTTGTTATTCAACATACTTTTGAAGTTCGCGGCAAATCGAGGCATCATGACTAAGGCGTCGGCAAAACTTATATTAAAATGCAAGTCACGAAACATTTTCATAAAGAGTTCAAATTGATAATTATTTCGTTCTTGTGCCTTTTCCTTGTCTCGTCTTGATGGGTAGGGTAAAGGTGGTGTGGGTTGGGGCAAATTAGGCATAGGCAACGGCCTTGGAATCTCGGGTTCCATGACAGGTGTTGGTTCAACCGTAGGTGTGGTTTGAGCGGTACTTCGTGGGCTTGTAATGTGCTCCTTTTCAACCACAACCTCGGGTTCTTTCTCTTTTTCCTTCTCCATAGAAGTACTTGGACGAGAAATGGGTTCTTTGAAAGTTTTACCACTACGAGTGGTAATAACCTTCAATTCTCCTTTCGGGTTCACGATGGTATCACTAGGAAGACCACCCGAAGAAGAGGGCTTACACATGATAGCTTCAAACATTTTAGCCATACGGTCTTCAAACTTAGATTGCCTAGCATCCGCTTTTAACAACTCTTGCTTAATCTCATGTTGTCCTTGCTCCATTTTTTGTTGATTTTGTTGGAGACGTGTGACATTTCCTTCCATTTTGTTTGCATGAGTTTTAAGTTCATTAGCAAGTTCATTTTTAAGCTCGGTTTTCAATTCGGACCTTAAGCTAATCATCTCACGTTGCATGTTATCAAACTTAGCATCATTAGCCTTAGCATAACCTAAAAATTCTCCTTGCAAATTTTTAGTGTAAGCATTTTGAAAACCTTGAGTAGGAGTTTGAAAATCACGGTTTTGGTTTTGGTTTGAAATTTTCCCATTACCACTTTGATAATTACCCTTGTTATAATTCCTTTGATTTCCTTGGTAATTTCCACCTTGATTGTTGTTTCGATAGTTATTAGCATTTTGATTTTGTGGAGCTTGATTTTGGCGGGAACCTTGACCGATTTGGTTATAAGTTCCCGTGGCTACATAAGCATTCGAAGTGTTACCATCCGCGGTAATGCACTCGGAAAAATCATGAGCTCCACCACATGAAATACAACTCTTAGCAATCGCTTTAACCGAAGCGGAATTTGAAGCTTCTTGAGCTTTCCAATGAGACATAAGAGTCGAAAACCTATCGAAAAACCGATTCTCCTCATTTGCTTCATCTTGCAAGGCATTAATGGAACGAGATGATGACGAGCCCAAATTGGCAACACTCGGTGTGTTACGAGGGCTATAGACCTTAGACCTATTTTCTATGATTTTCAAAGCCTCATTGGTCGTTTTGCACAAAAAATTACCACCCGCGGCGGCATTTAAATAATCTCGTTCATGATCATTAAGCCCATTATAAAAAGTGTCAATTTGATGCAATTCGGAAAAATCATGGTGTGGACATTCATGTAACATTTCTTTAAACCTTTCCCAAGCCATTGAAAAACTTTCATTAGGTCTTTGTGTAAAACGTGAAATCTCGTTTTTCAAATGTGTTGTCTTAGATGGTGGAAAAAATTGATTCACAAATTTAGACACGAGATCGGCCCATGTCAAAATCGAATTCGGTGGTTCTTTCTCAAGCCAAATCTTGGCGGGTCCATCTAACGAGTAAGGAAACAACATCATCTTAATGGCATCGTGTGGTACATCCTTAAACTTGCTTGTCGCGGTAAGACGATTAAATTGCCTAATGTGATAATGTGGGTTGTCTTTTTCGTGACCGCGAAACTTGTTTGCTTGAAGCATAGACATTAAACCCGTCTTGATTTCAAAGTTCTCCGCAAGGATGGCGGGAATCACAATGGCCTCTCCAAAACCCTCGGTGGGTGCTTGAAGCAACTCCATCATAGTACGATTAGCCATGATAGCTTCTTGTTCTACAATAGGTTCCTCACTTGGAGACTCCTCACTAGAATGAGTTTTAGTAGGAGTTTTGTTCTTGCGTCTACGTGCACGTTTTGCTTGATTACGAGTGAGCATAAACGTCACGTACAACGTGGAGACGAGCAAAGAAGATTCTTTTTGGTATTTTGTGTTTTTTCAATTTTTTTTGTGGTTTTTGATTGTATTAACTTTTTTGGAAATTGGTGAATGTATTAAGTAGACAAAAAGTCCACAAATCTCCTCCTCAATCAAATCTCTTGATTAAAAAGGCCTCAAGGAATGAAGACGATCACGTGGAGTGAACGCCTTCGATGACTTTAGAACGATGGTGGAACACCAAATCGTTCAAGAGGGTTTAATCAAATGAAACCAAGAAAATATATATGATACTTAGTAATACTTTGGGCGGCAAAACCCTCGATTCACTCTCACAATCAAATACTCACAAGCAAGCGGGGAAACGAGGCGGCGCGAAGCACTTAAGAGCCTTTTTCCTTAGGATATATTTTATAATATCCGCCTTATACCCACCTTATAGTTTGTATTTTCAAGATTAAGCTTCACGAAAGTATTTATCTATTTTTTCCTTTTTCTTTGGTTTGAGATTCGAATACAATGATTGGGTAATGACCTCCCAAGTCAAGGTTGTGATTTCTCACGTATTTGGAGTACTTGTGTATTTATTGTTCTACGTATACAATATAGTAATAATATTCACACAAAAACCGAAAAACGATAATACGTATTAATAGAGTGCTATTAATACAAATACTATTATGGCTAATATAAAAAAACAACAATGGTTCAATCAAAACACAACACGCCTCCCCGGCAGCGGTGCCAAAAATTGATGTAGTGATTTTGTATATACTTTATTTTAGGAAAAACAAAGCAACACAAAGTAGTGGTAAGCGTTAAGTGTCGGTTTAGGAAAAACCAAGCACTAATGACCAATTAGGTTCAAGTTCGTTCACGAGGAGGCTAGTGCGTTGTGAATTGAATGATTGATTTTTGTTTTTGATTATTAATGAGAAGAAAGGAGAAGAGAAAATGACGAAGACGAAAAAAAATAGAAAAATAGGCAAAAACACTACTAGAAAGTTAAGACGTAGAACGTAAAAACGACAAAATTTAAAATTTTAACCTAAAAATTCCTAAAAATTACTAAAAATCCACAATAAAATTTTAAGAGTTTACAAAAAATCCAAGCTTGCTAAAACCTTTTAATTAATTTAATAATGACTTTTTAATGCTAATTAAAGCCCTAAAAATCACTTTTAAATATTAAAAAGCCCTAAACAAGATTTAATCGTTTGTAAACCTCAAAAATGACCTAATTAAGCTAAAAACTATTTTTAAAAATTTTAAAACCAAATTAAACTATTTTTAAACTCCTAAAAACTATTAAAATCTATTAAATCTTAAATTAATTCTAAAAATTAATTGAAAAGCCTAAAAATTAATTGGAAAGTGAAAAAGTTCCTAATTTAATGTCTAGAATCTAGGAAAAATGAAAAAAAAGTTAAAAATAAAACTTTGAATTTTTCTTAATAAAATAATATTAAAATAATCTAAAAAATAAAAAGTTCTTAAATAAATTCTAAAAACTTCTCAAAAATCCTAAATATTCTAACTAAGAAGAAAATGCAAATGAAAGTTCCTAAAACCTTTTAATTAATTTTATATTAATTTTTAAAGTTTAATAAAAAACCTAAAATCAAATAAAATTAAAAATTAAAGTTTCTGAAAACTTTTTGATATGTAAACCTCAAAAATATAAATTAAAACCTAAAAACTATTTTTTTGTATTTTATATTACTGTTTACTATTTTTAATTGACTTTCTAAAAATAAAACTAAAAATAATCCTAATAATTAATTAAATAATGGGAAAAATGAAACTTTAAAACAGAAAAGTCTAAAAACTATATTAAGTCCTAGGAAAAATGAAATAAGCCAAAGATGCTTAATAAATAAGCTAAAAATACTCAAATAAGCTACAACTTATTAATATAAGCCAAAACCAAAATGTCCTTAAGTATTAAATGTTATGAGTTCATAACATAAAAACTCATCTGGATCACTGGTAGAACCCCTCACTCCTGAGCTGCAGGTCGGGGGTTCGAGCCCAGGCAGGGTGAAGTTTTTACTTTTTATTTTCTTTTTTTTTATTTTTAAAACTTAAACCTGATACACTTTTAGACACTAAAACACAAACACAAATTGAATCTGACAAAGATTAAGCCTAATGAAGCCAAAAATGTGCCCAGTTGGGCTTTGGTTTCTGATGAACAAGTGATGAGTTCACCACTTGTGCCAAGACCAAGAGGAGCTTGGTTGTGAGATTTTGGTGGATGTTTTTGGATAAACAAGGCACCCCTACACTCTTTGGAGTGTAGGGAGTCACAAATAATCAGAAAACAGGCACTAAACAATCAAGTAAATCACAAACATGGCACACACAAGCAAATGCTAGTTGCTGAGGTGTTAGTATGGGTCTGGTGGGTTGATTATGCCAACACTTGCACAATAATGATAGTCAAGAGCTCAAAATTTGTACACAAACTCACTAACTAGCATGCAAACAAACACAAATCCTTCCTAAGCCCAGATCCTAGCAGATTACAAGATTCAAGTTCAAATTTCAAAGAGATAAGCAAAAAAAAAAGACAAGGCAATTTTTAGCTAACTTATTCCACTTTTTATCACATGCACATGCTTCAAATCTTTACCAAACTGAACCAAAACTAGTTTATAGCCTTAAACTACCCTACTGAATCTTTCTAACACGTTTTATCTCTCAAAATCCTTCAAAAATTTCAATTAAAAAGCAGATCTAAACACTCCTTTATATCTAGAAAACTATTTTTTTCAAACCAAAAGCTTCTAAATCTTTACCAAATTGATTCATTTAGCATCTAACATGCATACAAGTGCCTAACAACTGAAATCAAATAGCTTAAACAAACAATCAACACAAAACATGAAATTCCACATAAATCACAACTTTCTGAAAATTTCAAAAAGGAAAAGAGATTTTTTACCTAAGAGCCCTACATCAAGGGCTCTTTGTGACAGCTTTGTCACCTCCTTATACACTCGGGTGTATGCTTAACTTAATCAACAACAACTTTCACAATCAAACCTGCAAAAATCAAACAAGAACACAAAGAAAATGCACTTTCTGATTTTCTTAACTTATAAACCTTTTTACCACTTCAACTTAACACGTTTTAAAAGCAACTTATAAATCAGAAATCTTAGGATGTTATTCCACTTTCACTTCCTAACAACCTCTAATTTTTGAAATTTATAAAATTCCTTTCAAAACCTTTTTGAAAAACTTAAACACTCAAAGTGTTCTACAATTTAAAAAATGGAACTCAGTTTTAGCTTTTAACACAACACACAACTTTTTAAATCTAATAAAAGGAATACAATTGTTTAAACACAAATACCAAACTTCATTAATTTAAAAAAAGGAATTACAAGGTTTTTTGGCTAAAAACTGGAACAAGAGGGAATGAACAAGCTCATTCTCCTTTTATAGTACTCTAGGACTATTCTAGAACTACTAAACAATGTGAAACCCTAGCTAACTGAATTGCCAAACTTGCCCTTGAAGTTTTGACTGAAAATGGGTCAAAATGAACCCATGTGATGCTTGTACTGGATGCCAGCTTGGAAAGATGATCTTGAGTAGTTCATTTGAGCTTGGGGACCAAGGGGATGATCTGGGATGATGATTTGGTCGGGTGTAGGGTTTGAGGGAAAGTGATGGGTGCAGGGGAGGGTCCCACAAGACACATGGGTGTGTCTTGTGGCGTTTTGTGATGTGGGATCAAGTGACATGGAGGTTAATTAGTGATCTGCATGTTTTGGGGATTAATCCCTTTGTTTTGAATAAGTTGGAGATTAGGGTTTATGGGATTAAGGTGGATAGCAGATTAGGTTTTAATCTAAAATGGGATTAAGTATTTTTTAAATATGTGTTAATGGGGGGAAAAAATGGGGGTTGACTGGTTGGTTTGACCAAGTTTAATAAGTAAACTTGGGTTTGGACGGGTAGGTGTTGGGTAAATGGGTGGGTCATGTGACGTGGCAGGTGTTGACTGGTTGTAAGGGTTTGGTGGTTTGGCAGATTTGGTCCCCAGGCTTTTCTTTTCTTTCCACTTTGTATTAATTAGCCATCAGTGCCCAATTTGCCTTTATCAACTTTTGCCAAGTTGTCATTTTTGGCACAAAACCTTTAAAAACTTTATCCAAGGGTTTCTTTTGGATATTCTTGATATTTCAAGGGCTGCTCTTGTAGTATCTTCAAACATAAAGGACCACACTTGTACAATTGATATTTGGAGGGTCAATTGTGACAAGTTCTTCAAAGATGAGGGACTAAACTTGACAATCTTCAATTCTTCAAGGGTCATTTTGAAAAATTCCAAACTTGGGCCCGGTTCATTGTGCGGCTTCGTTTCCCGTGTTCGTTTTTGATTGATTCTTGTGATCTTTTGCCATTTCCTCAATATACGTACCTAAAAATACACAAGTAACAAACACGAGCATATATTTGGTATATTTGATGATATTTTATGCATTTTAAGCCGTTTTGGACGATGAGACTATGTATAAAAGCAGTCTCATCAGCCAACGAGTTAACAAACACTTCCAGCCAATCCATTATGCTAGCAAGACAATGACGGGGGCTCAATTGCATTATACCACTACCGAAAAAGAGCTTTTAGCTGTAGTATATGCTTTTGAAAAATTTCGCCCCAATCTTTTCCTTTCTACCACCTACGTGTATACCGATCATTCCGCGTTGAAGTACTTGTTGACTAAGCAAGATTCTAAGCCAATACTTCTTCGTTGGGTTTTGCTCCTTCAAGAATTTAACATTGAAATTCGTGACAAAAAGGGAGCCAAAAACCTAGCCGCGGATCATCTAAGTAGACTTGAGGATCCTTATCAAGGGGATCATCCGAATCAAGAGATCAATGACTCTTTTCCCCTTGAGACCTTAATGTCAATAAATTCCAATCTTGATGAAACCCCGTGGTTTGCGGACATTGCAAACTACTTAGCGGGTTGAATTCTTAAGGAAGGGTTAACGTCCCAACAAAAGAAAAAGTTCTTTAAAGACATTGAACACTATTTTTGGGACGACCCTTAACTTTTCAATCAATGTGCGGATATTGTCATTCGTCGATGTGTTGATGGGACGACAGCTTTACAAATCCTTGATGCTTGCCATAAAGGACTCACCTGTGGTCACTTTGGTCCCAATTACACCGCGAAGAAAGTATTCGACTCTGGATTTTATTGGCCCACCATTTATCATGACGCTCATGAAATGGTTTAACGTTGTGATGCTTGCCAAAGACAAGGCAAGATCACACATAAAGATGAGATGCCTCAAAATTTCATACAAGAATGTGAAATCTCTGATGTATGGGGCATCGACTTTATGGGGCCATTTCCATCATCTAAAGGGAACAAGTACATCCTCATAGCCGTTGACTACGTTTCTAAATGGGTTGAAGATAAGGCTCTCCCTACGAACGATGCGTGGGTGGTTGTGAACTTTTTGAAGCAGCTTTTTGCTCGATTCGGTGTTCCTCGTGCTATAATCAGTGACCGCGAGACTCATTTTTGCAATGATCAATTCGCAAGAGTCATGGCTAAGTACGGTGTCAATCACCGTCTTTCCACCGCCTATCATCCTCAAACAAATGGTCAAGCCTAAATTTCTAACCGCAGATTGAAGCGAATTCTGGAACGTACTGTGGGAGAGCATCGTGCCTCGTGGGCCGATAAGTTAGATGATGCTTTGTGGGCTTTCCGTACCGTATATAAGACACCTATTGGTTGCACTCTATATCGTCTTGTGTACGGGAAGGCATGCCACCTCCCTATCGAGTTGGAACATAAGGCATACTCGGCCTTGAAGTGGGCTAACTTCGACATCAACAAAGCCGGCGATCTTCGGAAGATTCAACTCAACGAGCTCAACGAACTAAGGAATGAAGCTTATGAGAACTCATTTATCTACAAGGAGAAGACCAAGATCATCCATGATTCAAGGATTAAGAACCGAGAGTTCCACGTTGGTGATCAAGTTTTACTCTTTAACTCTCGGTTGATGATGTTCTCGGGAAAGCTGAAGAGCCGTTGGTCTGGTCCATTCACCGTCGCTAAAGTCTTCCCATATGGCACCATTGAGATTTCTCAGCCAAATGGGTCCAATTTTAAGGTGAATGGCCAGCGCGTGAAGTTGTACTTTGGTGAGGACATCTCTCATAAGATGATTCCATCCCTCACTACGTTTCCCTTGAATTAAGTTCTGGGTCGAGTCAGGCTCGTGAATCGGTTAACAAAAACAAGCGCTTCTCGGGAGGAAACCCGTGATCTATCCTTTACCGTTTTTATAATAAGTGTAGGGGGAGCCCCGTATGTGTTTGTTGTCTTGTTTCTAATATGCAGGGATTAAAGCTTCAAAGATCCATTTCCAATGACTTTTGACGAACCGTGATCCCGTGTAACCGTCTTCCCGGTTCTACCCTAAACTGTCGTGAATCAATATTTCATATCTTATATGTTCACATTGAAATCACTATAGTTGTCCTTTCCTTAGCAAGATTTAAACAAAGTGCACAATGTCATAAGTGTAGGGGAGTTTACTCCCACATGCTTAAACATTGAGGAAAATGATTATATTAAGTGTAGGGGGGACTTCTATCGAAATAAGTGGTCTTTTCCTTGAATTTGCCCTCATTTTAACCAGAAAATTTGATTTTTCTACATTTTTCAAAAATTTTAATCTATTTTGGCCTATAGTATAGTATTATTTTCCTTTGTTATCGTTATTTACTTTCTTTGCTAGAATAAAAGATTAATAAAGTGGTTTTAATTTTTTCAAAGTCGTGAATATTTTGACTCAACCCGAGTTTTCTTATCTAAGTTTACTCTAGCTAGTATCCTTAACATGTTTAAGTCAAGTTTTGCTAGGCTTTTATATAGGGAACTTTAAAACGAGAAAGTCTTAACACTAACGGGTTAAGAACAAGAACTTTTCGCAAGTTCCTATAATTGATCCTAGAGAGTTGTTTATCAAGGGAACTTTAAAATGCGAATTCTAAACTTGAAAAAGTCTAAGAGTTTGGAAGATCCTATAGATGACTCAAAAACCCAAAACTTTGATTTAATTGGCTAAGCATCCACGAGTCTCACTCCTTGAGATTTTAAATTGTGGAGAGCGAGAGATGATAGAGTCAATTATATGTTTGGTATTCTTTCGTGAATTTATGTGAGTTGATTATAAGCCTATTCTCCCATCGCTTGCTAATAAATTTATCTGCAATAAGTAAGGTCGTACGATTTGAAAAGTTACTTAGCTTCTAGCCCAAGATCGTTTAAAAGTTGCTCGGTATTAATTAGAGTTCATAGCCAAGGCATAACTTATTGAAGGGGGATGCAAAGATTGGCGAGTCCGAAAAGGCCCTAACAAGGCATGAGGGCTACATTTTGTTGCTAAGGATCCAAAAGTGATGTGAAGAATCATTTATCAGAAATCAATATGAAGGATCGAGACACACGACGAAAAGCAAAAACTCCCCAAAAGATCATGGAGAAGTCTATCCAAAAAGGCCCTAACAAGGTATGAGGATAAATAGATCCAAGTCCTAAAAGGAGGTGGATCGTTGTATATCATAATCCAAAATGAAGATTAGAGAAAAATGAAGAAGTCGTGGTCCAAATATGAAGAATCTCTCAAAAACTTCAAGTGAATAAATTCCTATTATGAAGAGAAGACCATAATTTCAAGAACGTCTCTCAAGATTTGAAGTATGAAGTCGCTGCCAAATATCGGTCCGAGAAAGGTCTCAAATCGTGAAGCGAGTTATGCCAAGATATGAACTTTAAGAGGTCCCGAGAAGCAGTTTTAAAAGATTTTGTCCTTTACCTAACTATTGATTAAATCGTCCCACTTTATTTTCAGCCTAAATAACTATCAAAATAAGTCAAACAATGCATCCTCGTGATCATTCAAGACAAAAATAAAATATAAGAGATACACCTAGGAATAATGGAGTCTAAGTAAATAATTGTCCCTCATGAATTCGTGTTAGTTTGCTAACTTATAATAACAATGATCTTATTTTTAAGCTTGGTATGGGGAACGTGAAACTTGAGGATGATAAACATTCATGGCAGCCAAAACCCCAATGTAAGTATTTGATTTCTTTACTTGTTTCTATCTTTTTATTTTACTTAATGTTTAGTATTTAATAAAGGCCAAGGTGGGTTATTTATGATGGAAAATGTAAACCGTGCTTTAAAATTTATGCATTGCATGAGGGCATTGCAATGGTCAATTGTAGGGGATTTAATAAGTGTGAAAACACTTATCCTTTTACCACTTATTTCCTATAATAACTAGACCAAAACGTGTATTTTATGTCGTAAAAGTCGGAATTATGCGTGGTTTGTGTTTTTATTGTGTTTTAGGGACAAAAGATGAAAAAGAAAGAAAACACGGGCTTTCACGGGCTTTTATCGAAGAAAACGAGAAAAGACGAAGTCAAAAGATCAAGAGTGCAAAAAGAACGGAAGTCCAAGGCCTATTCTGAAGATTTATCGAAGAAAAAGTCTAAAGACGGAAGTTTAATGAAGTCGAAGAACTCAAGTCTAAATAAGTGAAGAATTTATAAGACGAGTTTAATTAATCCCGAGACGACGTCGAGAAAAGTCGAAGAACTTAAAAGACGAAGAGCCGAGAAGAAAGAAAGAGGAGGCAACACATGCACCTCCCCATTTCCCTATAAATACCCTCCTAAACACATTAGGAGGGTGGTTAGCTAGTTTTATTTTTCATTTTTCCTTTCTTTAGAGAGAGAAAGCTTTAAGCTTTCTCTCACTAAGTTTCATCTTTTCTCTATTTTTTTATCTTTCAAGTTTAGCTTTTAATCATTCTTGTATTTGGATTTTATTAATCACAAGTTCAAGTTAAGCTTTTTGTTCATTAATCTCTTTCTACATTTCTTGATTTTGTTTTACCTTTGATCCGAAATATTTATGATCCGTTATTGATTTTTATGTTTAAGTGATTAAAAAGCTCATCTTTTTATTCGTATATAAGCTCTTATACGTCTAAGCTATAAGCTCTTTGTGCTTATTGGCTTATTCGTATGTTTAGCTTATTTACTTTTATGCTTTCTTAAAAGTTTTATCGTTTTAAAGTTCGTGTTATTAAGTTCACGTGTTTAGATTCCAAAAGTCTTCGAATTTGTGCTTAATTACATTTGTAAAAGTTGGTAAGTGCTTTTTGGATTAACAGCTTATTCGTTTAAGCTTAGTTACTCTTTGGACGCCGTTATGATCTTAGAATGGTTTTACTTGGTTACGATCCTTGGCTACGATCGCACTGAGTGCGATCTTCACTACTTTTCCTGTCTACAATCCACACCACGATCACATCTTGCGATCTGTGGGTGCGATAGTGTCACGATCCTTGAGTTCGATCGCATTGATTGCGATCATTGTTGTTACGATCAAAGACTACGATCAAAGACCACGATCCACTTGTTGTGATCGTGGTTGCGATCTGTGAGTGCGATCACTCTTTCCCATCGCATTGAGTACGATCTGACCCCAGGCTACGATCGTGAGTGCGATCGGTGGTCACGATTGTATTGCGATTTGAGTACGATCGCGTTGCGATCTAATTTTGGCTTTTGATTTATTTTTCTTAGTTTCGTCTTAGTTTATATTTACCAAGTTTTCAAGTTTTTAATCATTTACGTTTTAATTTCCAAAGATTGCACGCTTTTATCTTTAGTTTAAATTTTTATAAAGTTTTTATTTTACTCAACGACATTTTAGTTTAAAAATAGATAATCAACCAACCATTTTATTTTCCACCGACAACGACTGAGTCGCACTTTCTACCATTAATCAATTCGAAAAGACTTGGAACGAAATTATTTTATACTTGGCTAAAACCTTGTATCACATTGCCTATGATAGGAAATGATAAGAGCACAAATGTGATAGCACCGGTAATGAAGATGAACACTAGGCCCACTCAAACTGGAACATCGTGGTTACCTCAGTATACTAGGAAAACTAATCAACGTGTGTCTTCTTCTACAGGAGTAGTTCCCTCTACTAGTGTTAGCGGACCACAGCTTAAGAGCACTAGAATTTAAGATAAGGTCATGCCTAACAATAGTCAAGGAAAGAAGTTGGAAGTAGAATACCACCGTAGGAATTTTAAGTTTTCTAAGAATAAAACGTCTGTAACTACATGTAATGACGGTTTGAATGCTAAGACATCGAATATTGAATTTGCTTGTGTTGAATGTGGAAAATGTGTTCGTACTTCCAATCATGATGCTTGTGATCTTAATCATAATGGCGTGAATGTTATAACTAGGAAGCCTATTCATGTGCCCACTAGTACTAGAAAACCCACAAGAACTTTGAACCAATCCACTGATCAACCACTTAAGAAACTAAGTGCGTTATAATCCACTACTTTGTGTAAACAAAACAGGTTAAAGAAGCTTTATGAGAACATGATTAGGACATGTACACGGCTGTATTTGAGATTTACACCACCCGGATACAAATGGGTACCTAAGTTAACCACTTTAGTGATTGGGTCTATGAATATCAGCTTGCCTCTAGAATTTTCTTCTAGGCCCACTACTATTTTGGAACCCGATTCTATCAAGGGCTCCCATTTGTCAAATGCTACATTGTATTATAATTCTTCTACAGCTCGTCGAAATCATTCTATTCATAATGGACTCCGGGTGCACAAAGCTCATGATGGGAAATCTCAAGCTTCTCATTAACTTCGTGGAGAAGTTTCTGGTTACGGTGCGATATAGAAATGATCAGTTTGCACCGATACTCGGATATGGAGAATTGGTTCAAGAGAATATCACTATCAAAAGGGTTTATTACATCGAGGGACCGAATCACAATTTATTCTCAGTTGGTCAATTTTGTGATGCGGATTAGGAAGTGGCTTTTCGGAAAACTACTTGCTATGTTAGAGACTACGATGGGAATGACCTTCTTATAGGTTCTCGTGGTTCTGATCTCTACACAATATCTCTTCAAGACACGTCTTCAACAAATCCAATTTGGTTAATGGCTAAAGCTTCATCATCCCAAGCATGGTTATGGCATCAACTATTGTCACATCTCAACTTTGACACCATCAACTTGCTTTCGAAGAATGATATTGTGACCGGTCTTCCTAAGTTAAAATTTGTCAAAGATCATCTTTGTTCTTCTTGTGAGTTGGGGAATGCAAAATGAAAGTATTTCAAAACAAAGACTACCCCAATCTCAAAAGGACTATTGGAACTTCTACACATGGATTTATGTGGTCCCATGCGTGTAGAGAGTATTAACGGGAAAAAGTATATTCTCATGATTGTTGATGATTACTCTAGATACATATGGGCTTTCTTCTTAAGGTCCAAAGATGAAACACCAGAAGTTCTCAAAAACTTTCTCAAGATGATACAATGCAATCTTCAAGCTCATGTCTTAACCGTAAGAACGGATAGGGGTACTGAATTTTTGAATAATACTTTTCAATCTTACATTCAAGAAGAAGGCATCGAACATCAAACGTCTATTGCTCGAACTCATGAACAAAACGGCGTTGTCGAAAGACGGAACCGCACTTTGGTTGAGGAAGCTCGAACAATGCTTTATGCTTCAAAATTACCGCTATTCTTCTGGGCTGAAGCAATTGCAACTACCTGTTATACTCACAATCATTCTCTCGTAATCCCTAGACATGAAAAGACACCTTACCACATCATCAATGGCAGGAAACCTACTGTTAAATTCTTTCACGTATTTGGATCTTTATGCTACATTCTTAAAGACGGTGAGAATCTCGACAAGATGAAAGAAAAAGGTGATACATGTATTTTTGTGGGGTATGCTACTTTTTTGAAAGGATATCGGGTCTATAACAAGAGAACAAGGATTATTATCGAAACTGTTGGTCCTTATTTTCTTAGGATTGTGCAAGTGTTATGATTGATCTAAAGAAGGGAGGGAGATGAAGAACTAGAAAGAGAGAGTTAGAGAGAGAAAGGAGAGAATGAGAGAAAGAAATAATGTTTAAGTGAAATGTCAAATGAACAACTAACAACCACCCTCACTAACATGATAGGAGGGGTATATATAACCCACCCTACATGTGGGCTTGATGGGCTATATTGTTTACATATTGGATCATGATCCCAATCTACGCATGAATCGTTGACGTGACCATCCTTTCTAAATACGTAAAAACGTATTTCCAACAACCTCCCCGTAAGGGAGGTCACTCCAAGTTACAATGTCCTAAATAGTCTATAGCTCGTGATCTATGCTAACAATGATGTGACCGAGACTTTCTTTAGAAAAACGTATTTCCAACAATCTCCCCCTAAGGGAGGTCACATCATTTTACAAAATATTAAACCTAGCATACTATGCTTGAGTCTTCGATCTTGTTCTCGTGAGTATGCAAATGAGATCTTTGACTTTAGTCTTGAGCATGTTTTCTTGCCTTGACCTTGTGCATTCATCACTTGTGAAATTTGCCTATCACAGCTTAACAATCAATAGTTCAGCTTTATTATTTATAAAAATCAGACGTTTTAGATTACACACATATTTCCGCTGCAACTTTACTTATCAGTTTTACAGCTTCAGTATTTTATCATCTGCTTCATTTTAGTATTTCTTATCATGCTTTGTATCCGTTCACTGAGCGTTATGCTCAGCCGTAGTTTCCTTTCATATTCGAACGGCAGGTACACCAGAACACTCCTAGGACTCTGAGAGCATGTGCATTGGATGGAAGCTATCCAGACTTCTTACTTTATGCACTCCTTACATTATTCTGCTTAGTTGGACATTGTTTAGTCTTTTTTCTTCAGTATTTACTTTTCATGTTTTGAGCTTATGTTTGGATTACCGATGTTTGATTCCAGTATATCCTTTATGGTTAGTTAATGTTTTAGGACATTTACCTTATGCTTTGATGACACGTCATAAATACACGTAACGGTCCACTTATCCAAGTGAGGTGTTACACTACCCGTTATTGTTGCTTCTGATCTCTCTGAATCACAAGAGGAAGCACTTATAAATATGCTTTCCAAGTACAAAGCAGCAGTGGGATGGAAAATTGCAGACTTAAAAGGGATCAGCCCTTTATTATGTATGCATCGAATTGTTACGGACCTAGATATTAAGCCATCAGGAGATGCACAAAGGCGTCTGAATCCTAATATGAAAGAGGTAGTAAAGATAGAAGTTCTTAAATGGTTAGATGTTGGTATCATCTATCCCATCTCGGATAGTAAATGGGTAAGTCCTACTCAAAAGGTGCCTGAAGAGGTCGGAATCACCGTTGTGGAAACCGAGAATGGGGAGAAACTCACAACCTGACCAGTTACTGGGTTGAGAGTGTGTATAGATTACCGTAAGCTGAATAATGCCACATCGAAAGATCACTTCCCACTACCCTTCATTGATCAAATAGTTGAGAAGCTTTCTGGTAAGAAATTCTATTGCTTCCTGGATGGGTACTCTGGTTATAATCAAATACCCATCCATCCTGATGACCAGGCCAAAACTACGTTTACATGTCCTTATGGAACATTTTCATTTCGAAAAATGCCGTTTGTCATGTGTAATGCACCCGCTACCTTTCAGTGGTGTATGATGAATATCTTTTCTGACATGGTTAGAGAATCTGTAGAGATATTTATGGATGATTTCTCCATCTTTGGTCAGTCATTTGAGAGCTGCCTTGATAAGCTTGAAAGTGTGTTAAAAAGATGCACCGAAACTAATCTGGTGCTTAGTTGGGAGAAGAGCCATTTCATGGTTTGAGAGGCAATTGTATTAGGGCATGTTGTGTCTAAAAAAGGATTTGAGGTAGACCGTGCCAAAGTTCAAGTAATTTCAACCCTTCCTCCTCCCACTACCATCAAAGGTGTGTGATCTTTACTTGGTCATGTCGGGTTCTATAGGCGATTTATTAAAGATTTTAGTGCAATTGTAATCTACTCTTAAAAGATGCACGCTTTGACTTTAATGAATCATGTCTTAAAGCATTCAATATGCTTAAGAAAAAGGTTGCAGAAGCCCCTATTCTGCAATCACCTGATTGGTCGAAGCCTTTCGAGATCATGTGTTATGCGTGTGATTATGACGCTGGGGCGGTTTTGGGACAACGGGTCGATAAGAAACCCGTTGTAATCTTTTATGCTAGTAAGACTTTTTTAGAAGCTCAAATGAATTACACCACTACTGAAAAAGAGTTGCTAGCCGTGGTTTTTGCTCTAGATAAGTTTAGGTCATATATTTGGGGGTATTCTAAGGTGATAGTATTTTCAGATCATAGTGCCTTAAGACATTTGTTGACTAAGAAAGAGACAAAACCGAGGTTTCTTAGGTGGATTTTACTTTTACAGGGATTTAATCTAGAAATCCGGGATAAAAAGGGGTCAGAAAATGTAGTTGCCGACCATTTGTCTAGAATTATCCCTACGCCGTTCAACCCTTCTGATGTGATTAAGGAAAGCTTTCCGGATGAAAGTTTGTTTAAGGTTTCTATGGTTCCATGGTACGCAAACATAGTTAATTATCTTGTAGTTAATAAGCTTCCGGAGTTTTGGTCCAAACAACAAAGAAAATACTTCTTCTCTCAGTTGAAGCTTATTTTTTGGAGGATCTGGGGCTATATAAAGTGTGTGTTGACCAAGTTGTTAGGATATGTGTTCCCGACCACGAGCATATGGACATATTGGCTCATTTCCATTCTTATGCATGTTGTGGACACTTTGGTGCTATGAAAACTGGGCATAAAATCCTACAAAGCGGTTTCTTTTGGCTGAATATATTTAACGATGCCCAGTCTTTTGTGAAAGCATGTATTCGTTGCCAACAAGTTGGAGGGATTTCAAGGCGTGATCAAATGCCTATGAATCCCATACTTGTTGTTGAGATCTTTGACGTGTGGGGTATTGATTTTATGGGGCCATTCCCCACTTCCTATGGCAATGTGTACATTTTTGTGGCAGTTGATTATGTGTCTAAGTGGGTAGAGGCTGAGGCTACTAGAACCAATGACCATAGTGTAGTTCTTAAGTTTGTTAAGAAGAATATCTTTGCTAGGCATGGAATTCCTAAGGCTATCATTAGTGATGGGAGTTGTCATTTTAAAAACTTTAGATTTGGAAAATTATTGAAACACTATGGAGTTAATCATAGGATAGCTACCCCTTATCACCCACAGACTAGTGGACAGGTGGAAGTATCTAATAGGGAGAATAAGAGAATCTTAGAAAAGACCGTTCGTAGGGATAGGAAAGATTGGTCCTTGAGGTTAGATGATCCCTTATGGGCATATAGGACGGCTTTTAAGACTCCTATTGGTATGTCATCGTATAAGTTGGTATATGGCAAGGCGTGTCATTTACCAGTTGAGATAGAGCATAGGGATGAATGGGCAATTAAGACCGTTAATCTGGATTTTGAGAAAGCGGGTAGTTCTAGGAAACTTTAATTATCTGAAATACATGAGATTAAACGTGATGCTTATGAGAGTTCTAGGATTTATAAGGAGAAAACCGAAGCTTTTCGTGACCGACACATCACCAAGAAATCTTTCTTGGTTGGTCAAAAAGTTTGGTTATTCAATGCTAGACTTAAGATTTTTCCTGGAAAATTGAGAAGTAAATGGACGGGTCCATACATTGTGACTCAAGTCTCTCTATACGGAGCTATTGAAATAAAAAATACGGTGGATGGAGAGACTTTTAAAGTTAATGGACACCGATTGAAGCCGTATGTTGAGTTGGAGAGTGATCAGATGGAAACAGTTGATGTGGTTTACTTGGAACTACTCCAACCGTCTCAATAACTCATATGAGTTATGTCTGGCTGAAGACGGTAAACTTAGCGCTTCGTGGGAGTCAACCAGGGGTTTGTGGTTTGTAGTGTGTGTATTTTCTTTTGCATTTTATTATCTTATTTTTGTGTATGTTTAAAACTTTGTGGGTGTGTTCACTACAAACTCTCACGAGACAAAACTCGTCCAGTTGGGCTACCGACTGGTTTAAAGGCTTGTTGCATACGCTAAATGAAACCGTGATTCCTAAGAAAGTGAGTTAGGTTTTTGTTTTTGTGTGACTTTGTTAAATTGATTTTTACCCAAAATTTCAATTTAAAGTTTTTGCATTAGGGATAATGCAATGCTTTAAGTTGAGGGGGTGGCACATGTGTTACATGTTTTTGTCTGAAATTTTGGTCAAAATGGGTTAAAATGTGATTTTTGGGAAAAATTGAAATTTTTTAATTTTTTTTAAATCACATTATAAGAGTCTTATGCTAATTAGATGTGGAAGTTTCTTCTACATATATGTTTGTTGAGTATTTGCAGATTATGAAGATTAGCTTGTGGATGATTTATTGGAGCAAGCTAGAAGATTTGGCCATAATTATCAGGTGCACCCGATTCCATTGTATAATTTGGTTATTAACTTAATTTGATTGTTTGCATGTAGTTAGGCATATGTATAATTTAGATGATCAAACTACGCCGGTTGAATTCCCTCTACTTACCTTTGCTTAGATCGAGTAAAAAGTTTGAATAAATAATATGAAATATAGTAATGTAATAGTTGGGTTAGGACACTTAGAATTGATCTTATTCAGCTCGCCACCCGCGCACGGTGGCCTTAGAAAAGAGTTGGAGAACTTTCATAATTATTGGTGGTAGTCATATGTCGGGCTTGCCTATCTGATTTGTCACCCGCGCAAGGTGATACTTTAGTTGTTAGCATGTGTCAGACGCCAATTTTAATGATGGATAGCATTGCACTTAGCTGAGAAAATTTTATGTGAAATAACCCAATCCTTGTATTGTTGCAATGAAACTAAGAAGATTAGTTTAACTTAGTGCATTGTATAATTAGACTATGTGGTAGATAACTCCATCATGTGATGTACAAGTAGGCACGAAGTATAAATGTTCCCATTTAATTAAACAGACTAAATTAGCTGGTTCCCATGTGCCGATGTGTCTTAGTATGTACCTATAGGATAGATATTCATTTTTCTGAATAATTGGTCTTTATATCAACCTTAAAAGGAGTGTATAAAGCTGTTGGGCCAATGAAAGTTTTAACTATGGCCCAGTCTAGATTTGTTTAATTAGGCTAAGTGTTTACTGATCGCTGAGAGGACCAGCGACAGAGACCAGACCAGTGGAAGGCAAAGCCTCAGCTGGCACACCAGGAACATTCAAGTCAAAGAAAACGTCAGAGAAGTCGAAGACAATCTGAAGTCATACTCACCAGCGATTATGGATAGCTGGGATGTTGAAGGAATGTTGTAACACACCCAATTTCAGTCATAACAGCGGAAGGGTTATTGGGTGTTACTATCATGGTTCAATCTCATAATCATAGAAAACAGCTCAAAACGAGAAGTTTTAATAAACATCCATTCAATTTCATTTAATCAAGATAAAATTTCATACACGGTCCTAGATAACTTTCAAGTTTACAAAAGCTAGTAATTGGTAAAAATGATTTGAATGGATATAATTTATAAAAGCGGGCCATAACATTTCAAATAAGCAAGCTTCACGAAACCGCCTTCCTCGAGTGCCTTCCCAATGGACCTGAGATAAAACATGCTTAAAAGTCAGCAAAATTTTCCGAGTGAATCTATAGAGTTTAATTTAAATAAAGAGAACACAAGTATTCAAAATAACCTTCCATGGTTAATAATTTACCGAATTACCATTATGTTGTACGGACATAATTATCGGTTTCATTACATAAGCCTCGTGACATTGAACGTTAACATATATTATTTCAGCCCAACACACCTAGCGAAGTGCGTATATTTCTCCTATACAATGAATCCGATGTTTCATTACTAGTGCATCACAACACCACGCGATAGCTAGTCGCGACCGGACTGGGCGTCACCCCAATAGATCTATCCATAGCATTAGCGTTACTTCGATTAACAATTCACGATTCATGGGTCCTTTAAGGCTAAAACTAACTTATGCAATAAATTTCATCTAAGCATACAATCAAGTTCCTTGTGTTCAATTTTTAAAACAAAGAGGGTTTACCACAACTTCTCGTTGTACCCTTCATTTATAATAATTACTTTCCCAATAATAGGGGTTTCCACAACTTCTCGTTGCACCCATACTTTTCTAATAAGTAGAGTTTCCACAACTTATCGTTGTACCCTTTTAGTTTAATAAAACAAGCATGTTATCCCCCTCGCGGGTTTATAAAACAAGTAAACATGTTAAAAGCGAGGCTATAGACTCACCTTAGCCAATAGTGGTAATGAGACGATCGCCGACGATTAGTGATGCCCGTTTAAACACGAAAACCGCAACCTACCAAATAAGGTGCGTTTGTTAAAAGTCGACTTAAGTATAAATCATACTTAAATAATATAAAAATCAAAATTACAAAACCAAGACAATCCCGAAAAATTTAATAATACAAGTCTTATTACTATATCCTTTTATTCAACACAATTCTTTTAAACACTCTCGATATTGACCCGTCTTAAGACGCCAAGCCAACGCAAGTCAAACTATCATTTTACTTCTCTTGGACCAGTAACTAAGTAATTTATATAATGACTTAACTCTTGGGTAAGTCACCATGTCCAATAGTGAATACTCAAACTCACGCCACACAAGCATTGGACTACGTGTCCAAAATACCAATCAGCATTTACACTCCAAATGTACACACCAATCTACCCTATCTAGACTTGTTCGATTTCGACGAAACTTGGTCACAAACTCACTTATTATATGAATAAGACTCAGTTTAAGTTTCATTCAAAAATATTACTCCTAAGACCTTCTTCGCGACACATCTTCGTGTTGTAAAAACCGGACAGTTTTACGCCTTTGACTTGTAAAACCATTTTGACACATTTAAACAATTCCGTTTACAAAACCAACACTCGGGTTAGAAAATAGACTCATGACCTGAGGTCTATCAACTTACATCAGTCGTTGAATATTTTTAAAACTCGTTCTATGGTCCCCGAGATCCGATCCAAATATCGACAACAATTTTCGGATTGTGCCGATACTCGTCTCCCGGTACACGAATAATCAAAACATCATAACTTTTGATCCGTAATGAGTTAGAAGCTCATTCAAGCGGCAAATCGAAGCTAAAAGAATTATCTAAAAGCCTATCCTATTAGTTTAATAATTTTCAAACATTAAGATTTTAGAAAATAGCCTTTTACCCACTGGTCTAAAACACCTCTTTCAAAACCATAACAAATAATCTTTTTGACCCATTTCAATCATTCCTACACCCCTAATAACAACTTGTAATCAATCTAAACAAACCCAAACATTCCTAATCATAAGTATGATCATCCTCCTCCAAAACCCAAATCAAAAGAACACATGTATTTCAAGAAAATAATATTAAAATAATAATAACATCATAAGAGGAACCATACCATAGTTAAATAGATCAAAACACCAAGAACACCTAAACCCCTAAACAATTTTGTGGGTTTTGGGGCTGAAATCACCAAAATAAAACATTTTTCATGCTCCAATATTTCAATAGTGTGTTCCTAAACACAATAAAACACAAACCCAATGATTTAATTAGATCAAATCAATGTTTTTAACAAAATTATCAAAATCAAATCTTAAGAAAAATGTTGTTGCATGTTGGATTTTCTTGATGGGATTTACTTACAATGATGTTTTAAGGATGGGTCATTGCTTAGATTTTCCAAAAATCAAATTTTGATGGTGGTTTGATGGTAGTGGTGTTGAGCCGTGAGCTAGAGAGAAGGAAAAGGGGAAACAAAAATTTTTGGAGTGTTAAAATGAGAGTGTGTGTGAAAAAAAATGGTTTATATATAGTGGTGGAAAGGACTAAATGTGCAATATTGGATATCTTTTGGCCTTGTTTGCCAATTAGTTAGCAAAGAGCGGGAAATGATAACTAGTCGTTTTTTTTTGTAAATTTACGAGAGTCGGGTTTCGTCCCGGATTCATAAATATATTAAGTCTCGTTCAATAAAATACTTTTCAAGGATTTAAACGCACACGAAACGCAATAGTAAGGTTCCGACTCGACTTAATACGTAATGAAACGAAAATTCCAAAAATCTCCAATATCGAGATTATCGATAATAAAACGTAAAATTTTGGGCATCCGTCGGTATCGCGATCACTAATAGTTCTCGTCATTCGTTAAAACGTAAAACACGAGAAATAAAAATAAATACAATAAAATCATTCATATGATGAATTTGAGAATATAATATCGATACTTAATATTTTTCTTGTCGGTTTTCATCTAAACGACATTCTTACGTTAAGTTTCAAACTATAACCTTCTCGGTTAGCCGATAATTTAAAATTCTCATTAAAGTAAACATGAATACGCAATAGTAGAGATTAAAATAACGGCCTGAAATTGACGGATTGTCACATTATCCCCACCAAATTAGGATCTTCGTCCCGAAGATCAACTTGCGTTCTTCCTCGATCGCTCCTTGAAATCAAAGAGTTAAACTTATTCTGATCCTCGTCTAGAGTTCCATCACACATGACAATAGGAATTCGACTTTGCTTCAGCTGCCTAACTTCCTTATCGATAATATCAACAAGTACTTTGATGAAATGCAACTCACCGTCGATTCATACTTCACCAAGAGAGATAATAAGATCTTCATCAGGAAGGAAGTTCTTTAGGTTCGACATATGAAAAGTATTGTGAATTCCTTGTAGTTCTCGAGGTAATTTAAGTTTTCATGCCGTCGGACCTACCATCGATATCATCTCGAATGGTCCAAACTAACGGGGACTTAACTTCCCACGTTTTCCATAATTTATAACACCTTCTTCATGGTGATAACTTTGGCATAACTTTTCCACCTACCTCGATTTCTAAAGTTTTTCGCTTCACGTCGTCATAACTTCTATGTCTACTACGAGCAATTAACAAACGATTCTTAGTTCGCACGATCATTCTATTTATTAGAATAAAATGAGCAGAGTTAATCAATCAAAATTGACACAAATCGAGTCATACACAGCTTGAGTTTTCGAGAGCTTAACAATGAATCCATTGTAATTTGCTCCAACTTCACGAATGATAACGAATAACACAATCGTAATCACTTAAAAGGCTTATTTACCTCTCTTTATTCAAGAATACATCGTAGGCTCTTACTATCGGTGGA
Source organism: Glebionis coronaria (assembly GCA_025667525.1). NCBI lineage: Eukaryota > Viridiplantae > Streptophyta > Magnoliopsida > Asterales > Asteraceae > Glebionis > Glebionis coronaria. The sequence continues at coordinate 227,641,816 of CM046882.1, read as the reverse complement.
TACCGTACCCTAGTGCCATACAATTAATGTCTCAATAGACGAAGAGTAAAATCACCGCACCCAATTACAAGTCATGGGTTGTGGAGTTTCCTCATTCTTCCTAGGCTTCCTACAAGCATATAAAAATCAAAACAACCCCAAATCATAAAGGAAATGTATCACGATCAACAACAAAAATCTTCACATCCTTCGAGTAATGATAAGATCGGCGTGTCGCAGAGTTTTCTTTTCATAGTCTGAAAAGATTTCTCTTCATCATCGCCACACACAAACGGTTCATTCTTTTTAGTTAGCTTATTTAATGGTTTTGATATCAAAGAGAATCCTTCGATAAACCTTCAGTAATAACCAGCCAAACCTAGAATTTGTCGTACTTTAGTTGGAGTAGTTGGAACATTCAAATTTCGATGGCTTCGATTTTCGCAGAATCAACATGTAAGCCACTTTTGTCAATCACGTGACAGAGAAGTTGCACAGAACAGAGCCAAAAATCACACTTTAAAATTTTTGGGTACATCTTTTCGTTCTTTAACAAGTTCAAGATAATCCCTAAGTGTTCGGCATGTTCTTCCTCGCTCTTCGAGCAGATTAGAATATCATCAATGAAAACAATCACGAATTCATCAAGACACGGCTTACAGATACAATTCATTAAGTCAATGAATACAACAGGCGTATTGGTCAAACCAGAAGGCATAACACTAAACTCATAATGATCATCACAAGTTCTAAACGCCATAATAGGAATATCTTCCTCGCGTATGCGAAGTTGATGATAAGCAAAACAAAGATCAATCTTTGGAGAAAACACCAGAATTTGGGAGAAAACACGAGAATATGAAGTTGATCAAATAGATCATCAATTCATAGAAGCGGGTAACGATTCTTGATCGTTAGCTTATCCAGCTCTCGCTAATCGATACACATACGAAAGAATCATCTTTCCTCTTAGTGAATAGAATAGGGGTTCTACAAACTAACGAGCTCGGTCGAATAACACATCAATCAGATAGTTCTTAAAACTGCACAAATAATTACTTCAACTCAGAGGGTGCTAATAAATATGGCTCATGTGCCACAGTTGCAGCACCAGAAATCAGATCAATTAGGAATTCTATTTGCCTTGGAGGCGGAAGCCTCGACAAATCTTCCAGAAACACTTCAGAATACCCACAAATGGCTAGAGTAATTCTACTTACTTCTCTTACGATTCCTTCTACGATTCCTAAGCCATGAATAATCCACAACCTTTTCAGTTTGGAATTATTTTTCCCTTCAGTGACCTTGTCAGCCTTGCCTTGAATTATGTGTCCCATGAGCTAATAAGCCACGCAGACAGCTTCACAAAAGCAATTGGCTTAGAAGAAGTCACATCACCGCATATATTCCTGGTTAGCCGTAAATATACTGCTTGACCTTGACGGTTCGGGTTCCATAATTCTTGGACATAAAAGAGTCAACTTATGGAAACACTTGGTATATCTACCAATGTTAGTTCCCTTCAGTTTCAGATTTTACAACACTTGCTCCATACTTTTGGAAATACTTCGAGGATAAACTCCTCAGTTAACCGTTTCCTCACCTTAGTCCATGGTGTCCTATAAGTAACGATACCTATGGAAGCAAGTCTACCATTCCACCAAATTAATGCACGACCTTGGAGAGTAGCGATTTCAAACTGCACCTTATCCTCCTGATTAGGGTCACTGATTTGAAAGACTTACGCCAGCTTTCCATAACTGACACAATCCTCCATCATCTTTAGTCCCCTTAAGATTCTAAGGTTTGCACTTAATGAATGAAGTGTAGTTATAGCCTCTAACTTCGGGCACATTTGTTTCATCAGTACCATGAACATTATCGGCTCCAGCTTCAGCTCCACTGGTTCCAGATCCACCAGTTTTAGCTTCAGCTCCAGTTCCAGATCCATCATTCATGTTGGTCATGAATTCAACTAAGATACAAAAACTTATTCACTAATAACTTGGCGCATTCGTGCTTCAGTCATAGCTTTCATTGACTGTATGAGTCTTGTGAACGCAAATCAAATCATAATGAGTATTCATTCAATAATTGCGTTATGCCACAGGAATTTACAAGAGAAAAGCAGAGAAAGATAATAAGAGAACTATGTAGAATTAGGAATCTAAAGATAGTCATTCCATTGATCACAAGCTAGTACAAATTCGTATTGTCAACATTATGGATAATCATCGTCTAATGCCATACAACTTAAAAGACTAGTCCTACTAACTGTTGTCACAGTTTAGTTAGGGATTAATGAGAAGATACTACACTGATAAGCTAATCTACTAAGAGTTACTAGTTATTTCACATGGCTAAGAAAGCTCCTCGGTCCCACAAGAAGAAGATTTCTTCAATGTCTTTCAGAGATGCTTGATATCCTCCTCAATTGGTGCTTTTGGAACAATCTCAATACAACCATTTCACGATCAAGGAATTAAGGAACAAAATCAAAGAATGAATCGAGCAAACGAATTATAATTTAATAAGAGTTTAATCACGCAGATGCTATATGCTTAAGCCCACACCTTTATGAATCATTATTCCATGGATTGATCAAGTCCTTCCAAATAAGAATCAGAAATTTGTAGTTCAACAATTTATAATTTCCTTGTTCAAATAAATGGCCAATTTATTTCAACGATTATAAATCACTTTATTCAAGCATCGCTAGCTCAACGCGAAAGATTAAGATCGAAACAAATGAGAAACTGATTTAACAGAAAATGATCAGTGATATGATATGGAATCCTGGTTGGCATGTGAATACCATATAAATCAATCTCAGTTCCTAACAATCAATAGTACCATCTCGGACAAACTTGTTTTTATCAAAACAGTATAATGTCAAAGATTAATGAAAATGCAGATTAAATTTGCTAAACGAAATGAACGAATCGATAAATCAAGAATAAGAACCAAGGAAATCAAAATCCTTGTAACCAAAAGAATATCAGCAAGAATATTAACCGTTTCGTTAGGATCATGTATATCCACAACTTAGTTAATCTCGAGAATAACAGGATTCATTTCAGGAATAGCTTCGGCGCTAGCATAAAAATGACTAGGGTGGCTTCGTGACAATCTACGTCGTATAAATATAAAATTATCATTTATAATTAAATAAATGAAAACATACCTTGTAATTCACAAGTTCAAATAATCGTTAAAGATTACAACATATATATATATATATATATATCATATAATATATATATATATATATATAGATATATATATATATATATATATATATATATATATATATATATATATATATATATATATATATATATATATATATATATATATATATATATATATATATATATATATATATATATATATATATATATATATATATATATATATATATATATATATATATATATATATATATATATATATATATATATATATATATATATATATATATATATATATATATATATATATATATATATATATATTTATATATATATATATATATATATATATATATATAAATACTTTCATTCTCGTCCATTGGCAACTCGGAGGTTTCGCTTGCAACAGTTATAGTTAAAAGATTTCAAAAATTCATTTTTGGAAAATCTTTTCGTTCTCTATAACTTGAGCTCTGATGCCAATCTGTAACACCCCCAATTTCAGTCATAACAGCGGAAGGGTCATTGGGTGTTACTATCATGGTTTAATCTCATAATCATAGAAAACAGCTCAAAACGAGACGTTTTAATAAACATCCATTCAATTTCATTTAATCAAGATAAAATTTCATACACGGTCCCAGATAACTTTCAAGTTTACAAAAGCTAGTAATTGGTAAAAATTATTTGAATGGATATAATTTATAAAAGCGGGCCATAACATTTCAAATAAGCAAGCTTCACGAAACCGCCTTCCTCGAGTGCCTTCCCAATGGACCTGAGATAAAACATGCTTAAAAGTCAGCAAAATTTACCGAGTGAATCTATAGAGTTTAATTTGAATAAAGAGAACACGAGTATTCAAAATAACCTTCCATGGTTAATAATTTACCGAATTACCATTATGTTGTACGGACATAATTATCGGTTTCATTTAATAAGCCTCGTGACATTGAACGTTAACATATATTATTTCAGCCCAACACACCTAGCCAAGTGCGTATATTTCTCTTATACAATGCATCCGATGTTTCATTACTAGTGCGTCACAACACCACGCGATAGCTAGTCGCGACCGGACTGGGCATCACCCTGATATATCTATCCATAGCATTAGCGTTACTTCGATTAACAATTCACGATTCATGGGTCCTTTAAGGCTAAAACTAACTTATGCAATAAATTTCATCTAAGCATACAATCAAGTTCCTTGTGTTCAATTTTTAAAACAAAGAGGGTTTACCACAACTTCTCGTTGTACCCTTCATTTATAATAATTACTTTTCCAATAATAAGTGTTTCCACAACTTCTCGTTGCACCCATACTTTTCTAATAAGTAGAGTTTCCACAACTTATCGTTGTACCCTTTTATTTTAATAAAACAAGCATATTATCCCCCTCGCGGGTTTATAAAACAAGTAAACATGTTAAAAGCGAGGCTATAGACTCACCTTAGCCAATAGTGGTAATGAGACGATCGCCGACGATTAGTGATGCCCGTTTAAACACGAAAACCGCAACTTACCAAATAAGGCGCGTTTGTTAAAAGTCGACTTAAGTATAAATCATACTTAAATAATATAAAAATCAAAATTACAAAACAAACACAATCCCGAAAAATTTAATAATACAAGTGTTATTATTATATCCTTTTATTCAACACTATTCTTTTAAACACTTGCACTCTCGATATTGACCCGTCTTAAGACGCCAAGCCAACGCAAGTCAAACTATCATTTTACTTCCCTTGGACCAGTAACTAAGTCATTTATATAATGACTTAACTCTTGGGTAAGTCACCATGTCCAATAGTGAATACTCAAACTCACGTCACACGAGCATTGGACTACGTGTCCAAAATACCAATCAGCATGTACACTCCAAATGTACACACCAATCTACCCTATCTAGACTTGTTCGATTTCGACGAAACTTGGTCACAAACTCACTTATTATATGAATAAGACTCAGTTTAAGTTTCATTCAAAAATATTACTCCTAAGACCTTCTTCCCGACACATCTTCGTGTTGTAAAAACCGGACAGTTTTACGCCTTTGACTTGTAAAACCATTTTAACACATTTAAACGATTCCGTTTACAAAACCAACACTCGGGTTTGAAAATAGACTCATGACCTGAGGTCTAGCAACTTACATCAGTCCTTGAATATTTTTAAAACTCGTTCTATGGTCCCCGAGATCCGATCCAAATATCGACAACAATTTTCGGATTGTGCCGATACTCGTCTCCTGGTACACGAATAATCAAAACATCATAACTTTTGATCCGTAATGAGTTAGAAGCTAATTCAAGCGGCAAATCGAAGCTAAAAGAATTATCTACAAGCCTATCCTATTAGTTTAATCATTTTCAAACAGTAAGATTTTTTAAAATAGCCTTTTACCCACTGGTCTAAAACACCTCTTTCAAAACCATAACAAATCATCTTTTTGACCCATTTTAATCATTCCTACACCCCTAATAACAACTTGTAATCAATCTAAACAAACCCAAACATTCCTAATCATAAGTATGATCATCCTCCTCCAAAACCCAAATCAAAAGAACACATGTATTTCAAGAAAATAATATTAAAATAATAATAACATCATAAGAGGAACCATACCATAGTTAAATAGATCAAAACACCAAGAACACCCAAACCCCTCAAAAATTTCGTGGGTTTTGGGGCTGAAATGACCAAAATAAAACATTTTTCATGCTCCAATATTTCAATAGTGTGTTCCTAAACACAATCAAACACAAACCCAATGATTTAATTAGATCAAATCAATGTTTTTAACAAAATTATCAAAATCAAATCTTAAGAAAAATGTTGTTGCATGTTGGATTTTCTTGATGGGATTTACTTACAATGATATTTTAAGGATGGGTCATTGCTTAGATTTTCCAAAAGTCAAATTTTGATGGTGGTTTGATGGTAGTGGTGTTAAGCCGTGAGCTAGAGAGAAGGAAAAGGGGAGACAAAAATTTTTGGAGTGTTAAAATGAGAGTGTGTGTGAAAAAAATGGTTTATATATAGTGGTGGAAGGACTAAATGTGCAATATTAGATATCTTTTGGCCTTGTTTGCCAATTAGTTAGCAAAGAGCGGGAAATGATAACTAGTCGTTTTTTTTTTGTAAATTTACGAGAGTCGGGTTTCGTCCCGGATTCATAAATATATTAAGTCTCGTTCAATAAAATACTTTTTCAAGGATTTAAACGCACACGAAAAGCAATAGTAAGGTTCTGACTCGACTTAATACGTAATGAAACAAAAATTCCAAAAATCTCCAATATCGAGATTATCGATAATAAAACGTAAAATTTTGGGCATCCGTCGGTATCGCGATCACTAATAGTTCTCGTCATTCGTTAAAACGTAAAACACGAGAAATAAAAATAAATACAATAAAATCATTCATATGATGAATTTGAGAATATAATATCGATACTAAATGTTTTTCTTGTCGGTTTTCATCTAAACGACATTCTTACGTTAAGTTTCAAACTATAACCTTCTCGGTCAGCCGATAATTTAAAATTCTCATTAAAGTAAACATGAATACGCAATAGTAGAGATTAAAATAACGGCCTGAAATTGACGGATTGTCACAAATGTGTTGGTGTCCAAGGATCTCTGAGTTGACAAAACTCAGAGATCACTTAAGAACCCTAGAAGTCTGGGACAAGCAAAGCTTGTCCAATCCTTTTATAGTTTAGGCGGGAGAATCTACCAAGTGTTTTGAGCGGGACAAAACAAGAGATTCAAGATAAAGCCTAGTACGACCTAGTGGGACAAAAGGTGAACAGTTAGCATAACTGTTCACCTAAAGTTGTTTAAAGGTATGTCTCGATTTGGACATACATTTAATACGTTGTACTCTTCCATTCAGAAGGTGACACGTATCAACTACTCCCACTAAGGAAGCAACCTCGTACACTATAAATACGAGTGAGAAAGAATAATTAAATCAACCCTTGTGCTTGGATAATTTATCTAAGTTCTTTCTCACCTTGGAACCGCTGAGCCCTCAGCTGTCTACCAGCGTCTCATTGGTTCCCTTGTAAACTTGAGTCTCGAATCTAGTTTACTTGTTCTAGGGTTCATTTCTTGTTGTCATTCAACGAGTGTATTCATAGCACTTTGTAATACTTTATTTATAATACTTAATAAAGCATTACGTGTTTGAAAAGTATTTCATTATGTTTCGTGGTTACAAGAGTTATAGTTTATCAACAATTTTCATATTAAGGGACTTTCAATTGGTATCAGAGCGGTTTGATTTATAAAACTTTTAATAAACCGTTCTTGTTTTTAAAATCAAGATCTTAATATGGCTGATACTATACCTCCTCCACCTTTTGGTCAAACCAGTCTAGGTACCACTTCGACCACCGCACCGGCCACCACATATACTACCATGCCTACACCAGTTGTAAGCACTGGTAATAATGATGATGAGCTTCCCCAACTACTTGATGTTCGAGGGGGGTCACATGTGTCCAATGTTCCAGCATTCGATGAAGAGGATTTTTCAAGTTGGAAAAGTGAATTTCTTATATATCTAGATGGCTTAGAACCCTTCTTGATAGAAATTTTAGAAAATATGTACCACTGGTCGTTTCCTCTACCCCTGAGATAACCATTAAGAAGCCTGTTAGCGATGGTCTCCAGCATATAGACGTCTGGCTAACCAGGACAAGAGACTCAAAAGTATCATAGTCTCTAGCCTACCCAAGAACATTATGAAGTCCATCATTAAATGCAACTCTGCTAAGGAGATGTGGACTGAATTAGTTCTAGGGTATGAAGGTCCAGAGGAAACAAAAGAAACCAAAATCCAAGCCCTTAGACTTAAGTTTAATGCTTTTAAAGCTTTGGAAACAGAAATTGTTGCACAAACATATACTAGGCTTAAGATTTTGTTGAATGATTTGGTAAACAATGGAGTTGTTCTACCTAAGGCTGAGGTTAATGCTACTTTTGTCAATAGTTTACCTAGAAAATGGCTTAGCCTAAATCAGACCTTAAGAGCTAACAATGCTATAAAGAATGATACTTTAGCCCAATTGTTTGGTAGATATAACTATGAAGAAGGGCTAATTGACACCATTTACAAATTAGAGACTTACAGGTTTACCACCAATATCACTGGCTCAAAAGCTCTTGTTCCTAACCATTCCTTTCAGGACAGCGACTCTGACATAGAAGAGGACACCAGAAGTAGTCAAGAATTTCTTGATGAATTACATGCTGAGTTTTATGACAGAGCTCTTCTAGCTAATCAAAAGAGGTACTACAAAAGATCTGGTAGTGTTGGAGCTGCAAAGGTTGATAAATCCAAGGTGTCATGCTACACTTGTGGAAAGACTGGTCACTATCTGAAGGATTACTGGTCAAACAAAACCTCCTCTCCAAGCTTCCCTTCATCCAGCAACAACAGCAGCAAGAAGAAGTTTTCCTTCTCACCTTTCAAGAAAACCTCTCACTCTGACTCAGAGGGGAAGAAGGACTACCAAGTTAAATACAAAGCCTTGAAAGCTGAGCTGCTAAAACTCAACCAGAAAGCTGATGATGCAGCAAAGAAAAAGGATGTTAAGAAGACTGAAAAAGGTCTGATTGCTGCCTCATTCGACTGGGATGATGAACCCCTCACATTTGAGGATGAAGGTACCACTACCGTCAGAGCCTTTATGGCTGTCGTTGATGAAGAACCCGCTGTGGGTAAAAGTGAAGCAAGATCAGGTCAATGGGTAGACATCACCATGAAAAAAGTACAAAGAATGTTATCTATGGCTGAAGGTCCTGATAGAGACTATGTCAGTGACTATACCATGGTTGACCTCCATTTTATAGAAGAGAAAAGAAAAAACCTGTTAAAAAAGTTTCATAGTCTTAAAAAAGAGTTAAATATTTGCTAATCTGAATTAACAAATCTTAAACCATTTGTGAATCTTGCTAATCAACTTCAAAAAGAAGTAAGCAAATTATCCATTGAAAATGAGTCTTTGTCTGATGAAAACTCTGAACATAGAAAAACCATTGAAAAATGGAATTTGGCTCAATCCACAGTGGAAGAAATAGTTGTTGAATCCACACCTGGTAATGTGGTTCATGCTATTAGGGGAAAGGGTAGATACAAAAACCATATACCTGTTCCCAGTGTCAAATTTGTCCCTTCAGATGTTTCTTCTCCATCTTCTACCTCTGTGGATGAGAAAAACTCTGACAAGAAATCAGAGGTACCAGCCCCACCAAGACCCGCTGGTTCTAACCCATCAGATTCCTTGCTTTGCCCAAAACCTCCCACCAAAACCCCTGGGAATTCCATTCTCAAAGTCGCTGATAAAGCGAAAAAAAGGTTTTTGTGGCCAAGGACTCCAACAAACCCACTCCTCCCCCTGAAGAGCTTTCACCCACCAAGCAACCTCTCCTCACCTTGATGGAAGAAGTAAAGGGGTTGAAAGAACAAATCAAACCCAGAGTTAATAGTCCATATGTTAACTCTCTTCGTGAAGGATCTAGTAGCTCTAAGGGGAGAGCTTTTTTCATACCTTGCAAGCATTGTTGTTTCAAGAATCATTCCTTTGCGGATTGCAATAAGAAACCAAAATGTATCACATGCGAGTCTACTGAACACACTTCTAGAGAGCATGAGGAGGTTATTGCGGTTCAAAGAACCAGAACTCAAATGAGATAAAAAAAAAACTCCTCATAGGCCCTCAAGAAAGGTTGATCCTGAACCCAGAATAACTCTCAGGGTTACAGACCTAATACCCCCTACAAGTACTACGACTTCTTCGACCATCACTCTGATGAGTGCGAGCATTATCCCGGATGTGACATCTGTGGAAGCATGCGTCATGAACCCAGGGATTGCAACCAAATAGAGGGAGGAAACCAGAGAAGGACCAATGTCGCTGGTCAGGGACAGCATGGACCCACTCGAAAGTGGGTTCATCATAGAAACTAATATGGCTTTGTTATATCTATGCAGGAATATCTGAAGAAATCTGTTTGGTATCTGGATAGTGGGTGCTCTAGACACATGACAGAGGTTAAACAATATCTGCATAGATATAAAAAGGAGTCTGGTCCAAAAGTAGTCTTTGGAGATGACTCCTTAGGGGATACTGAGGGTTATGGCTTAGTGGATTGTAGTGGAATAACCTTTACATGGGTCGCTTATGTCAATGGACTAAAGCACAACTTAATCAGCATCAGTCAACTCTGCGATGCTGGCTTCAAAGTTCTGTTCACTAAGACCTAAGGAACAATCTTCAATCAAAATGATGATGTTGTTCTAATTGCACCCAGAAGAAGGGATGTGTATGTCATCGACATGACATCTTGTCCAGAAGGGACAAACACTTGTCTCTATGCCAAAGCATCTGATAGTGAAAATTGGCTATGGCATAAGAGACTCTCCCATCTCAACTTCAAAAAAAGTAACAAACTGGCAAAAAATGATTTAGTAGCTGGCCTTCCCTCTCTGACCTGCACCAAAGACAGACCCTGCTCAGCCTACGAGAAAGGGAAGCACCACAAAGCCTCATTCAAGAGAAAACAATCATTCTTCATAAATATGTGCCTCCATCTTCTTCACATGGACTTATTTGGACCAGTAAAACCTCAATCCCTTAATCATAACAAATATACACTAGTCATTGTAGATGAATTCTCCAGATTCACATGGGTATTCTTTCTCAAAAGAAAGAGTGATGTCGCTGAAAGAATAATGTCCTTCATCAGAGAAATAGAGAACCTCAATGACTGCAGAGTTAAGGCTATCAGAAGTGATAATGGCACTGAATTCAAGAATCATGCCATGGAAGCCTTTTGTGATGAAACGAGAATATCACAGAACTTTTCTAACTCAGGCACCCCTGAACAAAATGGTGTCGCTGAAAGAAGAAACAAAACCCTCATAGAGGCTGCTAGAACTATGCTCAGCGAATCAAGACTTCCTAAATTTTTTTTGGGTGAAGCTATGAACACAGCCTGTCATACACAAAACATATCCATTATAGTGAAGAGACACGCAATACCTCTTATGAAGTGTATAGGAAGAGAGCCCCTGATGTAAGCTACTTCCATGTCTTTGGTTGCCCTGTTTTCATTCACAACTACAGAGATAACCTGGGAAAATTTGATGAATAGTCTGATGATGGATTCTTCGTTGGCTACTCTCCCACCTCCAGAGCTTATAAAGTATTCAACATCCGCAAAAAAGAACTAGAAGAATCTATCCATGTCACCTTCAATGAGGCAGATGCTGTCATCAACCACACCAACTCAGAAGAATGTAACATTGACTTCAATGAAGTTAAATCATATCTAGAGGATGATTTCTCAAATCCCAAGGAATCATCTAAGGGCTGTCACAAGGACTTCCCTTATGTTCATGCATTTGATCCTCATTCAATTTCTGACATCACTCCAGAGGTTGAAAATGTTGAACCAATCACTCCACCCACTACAATGAATGCTGATCTCATCGAACCAATCTCTCCTCTTGATGAAGAGATTATAGATGAAGAAATAATATCTGAAGATCCCTCAGCATTCATTGAACCTGCTGTGACTCCTGAACCCACAGAGACTCCAACTCCTTAATCCAAATGGAGTAGGAACCAAGATATTCTTCTGGTGAATATTCTTGGTGAACCCTCGGAGGGAGTCACCACAAGAGGCAAATTGAGATCTCTGGAAACCGCCTCAGCGAAAGAATGCCTTTTCGCTGATTTTCTCTCTGAGGATGAACCTAAGAATGTGGCTGCGGCGCTTCTAGATGAAGGGTGGGTTGTTGCCATGCGAGATGAGTTGAATGAGATCAAGAGGAACAAGGTGTGGACTCTGGTAAAAGCTCTAGTTGGGAAGCAAGTGGTTGGAACCGAATGGGTCTACAGAAACAAGAGGGATGAAGCTGGAATGATTTTCAAAAACAAGGCTAGGCTTGTGGTGTTGGGATATAATCAATCTAAGGGGATTGACTAAGATGAAACGTTTGCACCAGTAGCTAGATTGGAAGCTATCAGAATCTTCCTAGCCTTTGCAGCTTATATGGGGTTTATTGTATACTAGATGGATGTGAAGAGTGCTTTCCTACACGGGAAGCTTGGAGAGGAAGTATATGTCTATCAACCCCTAGGGTTTGAAAGCAGTGAGTATCCTGATCACGTCTGCAGACTTCACAAAGCACTCTATGGGCAGAAACAAGCACCTAGAGCCTGGTATGAAACCCTATCAAAATTCTTACTTGAAAATAAATTTGTCAGATGTACCATTGATCAGACCCTGTTCACTTATAGTTCCAAGGGTGATGTCATTTTAGTACAGATTTATGTGGTTGATATAATTATTGGTTCAACCAATATTACATTAAGCAAACTGTTTGCCAAACTAATGACCAAAAAATATGAAATGTGCATGATTAGGGAATTAACTTTTTTCAAGGTTTTTCAAATTAAACAAAATTCAAAAGGAATTTCCATTTGTCAAGAAAAATATTTTAAGGATTTGCTCAAGAAGTATGATCTGTCTGATTGTGCATCAGTGAAATGCCCCATGCTTCCTCCCAACAACTTGGGAGCTGATGACTCAGGGTTCTCTGTTAATGAGACCTTATATAGAGGCATGATTGGGTCACTGATGTACCTCACAGCAAGCAGACCATACATACAGTTTTCCACATGTCTTTGTGCTAGGTACCAAGCTAACCCCAAGGAATCCCACCTTGTAGTTGTCAAAAGAATTTTCAGGTACTTAAAAGGATCTCCCACATTGGGTCTCTGGTATCCTAATGGATCAGGCTTCGACCTCAAAGCCTACTCAGACTCTGACTATGCTGGGTGCTGTCTTGATAGAAAGAGCACCTGTGGGAGTTGTAAAATCCTTGGAGGAAAGTTAGTATGCTGGAGTGCCAAGAAACAAAACTCTGTGGCCATGTCATCAGCTGAAGCTGAATACGTGGCGGCCACTGGTTGTTGTGCTCAAGTTCTCTGGATGAAAAGTCAGCTAGCTGATTATGGGATCATTTATGAAAAGGTTCCCATGTTCTGTGACAACACAAGTGCTATAGCCATCTCAAATAATCCGGTACTTCATTCCAGAACTAAGCATATTGACATCATGTATCACTTTATCAGAGACTATATTTTAAAAGGTGATATTGAGCTTCATTTTATACCCACTGAATACCAGCTCACTGATATATTCACCAAGCCTCTGGCTGAGCCAAGTTTTACTAGGTTGGTTGCTGAGCTGGGTATGCTCAATATTGGTAAACAGATCTGATAAATAATCTCTGATCTCTGTCTCTGGGCATTAAAGGGAATTAAATGTAACGAGGTAGTTATATTCCAATGGGACTTAATATATTCTCATATTTAATTCAAATGATTAACCTTTATTGTCAACAACTTTCCCATTTTCCAAGGGACAGACAAATCACATGAAGAGTCAAGGGGTCCCACTTTTCCTAAAATGTAATTTTTTGCATTAAATGATTTAATTGTAAAACTGCTAAACCTTTTATCAAAACCCTTGAACCATTTTTCAAACTTCACATTACTCATTACTTTCACACACACATACTATTCATCTTCTCCAAAACCTTCATTTCTTCCTCACATCAACAATGGCGTCTTCATCAAGAAACACTGCTTTCACCGTCCTGGCCGCCTCGAACGTTGATTTTGGCACGATGGCAAAATTGCCTTGAACAATTTTGTAGCTCTCTTGGAACACAACAATTCCCTCTACCAACCATTGTTCTCCTTCCTCAAGAACTCCACCACTTTTGAAGCCATAACCAGAGTACCTTCCACATGCTACCACCAATATTTGAAGGAGTTCTGGTATAGCGCCGAAGTTGATCAAACCTCTTCACACATCACCTTCAACCTTTCCACACATCCCCAACCTCTCACTTTTGATCTTCACACCTTTGCAAAAGTCATTGGACTTCTAGTCAATGAAGGCATGTCCGCTGTGCCTGCCAGCGCCACGGTAAAGAAGGCTCTGGCTACCCTTCGTCCTCATGACGAAAATGATAAACCTTTCACCACCCAAGGATTCCAGAACAAATCACTGATCAAAGTGAACTACTTTTCACCCATCCGGAGGACGTTGATGCTATACATTGTGAAATGTCTAGGTGGAAACCAGGGGTCTCATGATCAACTTAATGGAGCCCAGCAAGCAATTGGTTACAGCTTAATCTGGGGGCAAGATATAGGGATAGCTCACATACTTTACTCTGACCTCATTGCTAAGCTAGAAAACAAAGCGAAGAAGAACAAACTAGCCACCATCTGTTACACAAGATATCTCTCTCTTCTCTTGGAAGATATGATGGGTGAAGGCTACACAAATGATGAACTTCTCTCCTTCTCTCCTTATCACATCACTGCTGCTTTACTAAAGACTCCTTTGGAAGATGAAGTGCCTCTTAACAGGCACATGATGCAGGTCGCTGGGCTACTTTTTGCTGATGGAGAGCCCTTGATCCCTCACAATGAGGTGATTGCTGAAAGACTAACTGACAAGTCTCTGTTAAAGACCTCTGTGCAGTCTTCTTCTCAGCCCAAGGTGCCCAAGGAAAAGAAGAAGAAGAGGAAAGACATCCCCCTTTCCTCTGAAACCCCTTCTGTTAATCCTTCCAAGACCAAGAAGACTAAGAAGAACCCATCCCTTCCCTGGAGGATGTGGTTGAAGAGCCCAGCGCTGACAAACAACCTGAGTCTAGCATCTCCCAGTCAGCAGAGACGACTAAGAACCTTCTCAACGCTGATATCTCTCAGGTATTAGTTTGCCATTTTATTCTCTTGGAGGTTCACATACAATCACTCTCAACATTCTGTAGGAGAGAGTGATGAAGTCTTAGGGTTTACCTCAACCCATAGGGTGTTTGTGTCAGCACCTAGAATTCTTAGGTTTATTTGTACACTCTGTCTTAATACAAGGATATGATTCATTTGTGCTCATAACGCACCCTGATGATCCTTCACCCTCTAGACTGTGCTCTTGTCCATAACAACTTGAGCATGCTATAGGTCCCGACCCAGAGTCTCTGTACTTCACGTAGTCTCTGGGTCCCCTCATATGAAAAGAGTCCCAAAGAATTTATTCTTTTGGGGGGACTGAATAATCACCCTTAGTCTTCCTAGGGGCAGCGATAAAAGGCGACCATTACCTTCAAATATGTCACAACTAAAAGATTCCCAAATAATTTATTCTTTTGGGGGTACTGAATAATCACCCTCAGTCTTCCTAGGGGCAGCGATAAATGGAGACATTTAACTTCCATGAATTCACAATTAAAAGAGTCCCAAGGAGCAATCCTTCAGGGGGAGCTGGATAATCACACCCAACTATCCTAGGGGCAGCGAACGGCGACCATTCACCACCTAATTTTCACAAATCAAAAGAGTCCCAAGGAGTAATCCTTATGGGGGAGTTGGATAATCACACCCAGCTATCCTAGGGGCAGTGAATGGCGACCCTTCAACATAACTGTTTCACACTTAAAAGAGTCACAAGGAGAAATCCTTAGGGGGGCTGGATAATCACACCCAGCTTTCCTAGGGGCAGCGAATGGCGATCTATAACTTCATATTTTTTTCACAATTGGTTACAAACAAATATCAAAACAGACTCATAATCTTCGTGAAGAACAACAAAATGATGATGCATATTCCATTGCTGGTGATGAAAATGATGAAGCCCCCCACATAGATCTCGATACCATGTCAAACATAGATTCCATGCCAGAGGATGAGGTCTTCATTATTGAAGATGACTTGACCATTTCAGATTATGCTGATGATGACCAAGTTACATCAGAGTTAAAACCCATCTCCTTCCCATCAATGCCAAATGTGCAAGAACAGGCTGCTAAGCGGCTATTGGACCAGAGGCTCTATACACCAACCCTAGTTCCCTTCCCAACTTTACCAAATGTCATGGAATTGGGGGCGAAGCAACACTTAGAACACTTACAAAACCTCAAGCCTGTCCATGTTCCTCGAATGAAAGATGTTCAGGAACTCGCCGCTGAGGTTCTCTGGGTTAAGAGGGGTGACACCAGTAAAACCAAGCCCAAATTCACAAATGATGTCATCCTTTCTGAATTGCAAAAACTCACCCATGCTGCTGAGGAACTCACCACCACACTAGAGAATTCACTAACTTCATCTGTGGAGTCCTCTATGACTGCATTGCTTCCGCAACTACTGGGAAATGCCTTGCAAGCTCACCTCCCAGCTATTCTAGACAAGAGCCTCCAGCAATGCATACCATCTGTCCTCATATCAGCTGTCAAAGAAAATGTTGCAGCTATTACCAAGGCGTCTAAGCCTTCAAGAAAACTTCTTCAAGAGCTGTTACAAGAGGAACTTAAAGAAATATGCTTATTTGTCCATCAAGAATTTGTTAAGTTCCTCAAGCATGGATCAGGCACAGCTACTACCAGCGCTATGCCTGAGGGGGAGAATTCAGCAACCTCCACCTCTGAAGAAGAAGCAGACACCGCTCCACCTAAGGGGGAGCAATCACTTAAACAACCAACACCTTCAACAGGGATTCCAACACAAAAACCTCTCAGATCCTTCAACCCCAGCACTGAAGCAGTAAAGGACAAGGGAAAAGGAATTGCCATTAAATAACCTGAAATAACCCTACACTCCCTCCGAGAAGAAGGTGGATCTACAGCCAAGCTCTCCAAACACTCCGACCTGAACAAATTTAAGAGCGCTGATGAACCACCACTTACTCCAAAGCAGGCAAAGGCTAAAATCTTGGAACATCAAAGGCTTGCAAACATTAGAGCAGATGAACTCAAGAGCAAAGAAGCTCTGAACAAACTCTCTCCTGCTGTAAAGGAAGCTCAGCTGGTTAAGCTCAAAAAACTGGAGGTTAAAAGGAGCAACCTTCAAAAGGAATATGAATGGATTGTGGACCAAAGAGCTGAACCCGGTCAAATCACCAAGTATGCATGTTACACTGACAAAGACAAAAGAGTGGTGATGACCCTTTACAGAGAAAACCAACTAACCAACTACAAAGTCTTCAGTGACTTTATACTCAAAGATTTGGGCCTCTTTGAATGGTTAGAAATGTTGTCTCTTGCCCAAAAGAAGACTGGGCCTGGTGCTGCCCAAATGATGAAAAACATTCAAGAAAAGCTGAATTGGGTAAGAGACACGGCAAAAAGGTTGAAGGTACCTCTGCCTCCTCAACTCTCACAACAACAACCTTCTCAAGGACAAAGGAAAAGAAAAAACCAAATGGGGCCTCTAGTGGAGAAGTTGGTCACTGAGAACATTATTGTAGATGGGATGCACAGAAACTTGGTATTGCCCAAAGAGATCACTAAACCAGTAGGGGGCCAAGTATACTCCGAACCAGAGACAGGTATGGTCTTCATGAATGGTAATTGTGAGTATTGCTTTCAGCGGATGAATGAACTACATCTGGCATCAACCATCCAGCTCATCAGACTCAAACAGGGTATCCTAAGGAATTGCAAATCAGCTGAGGATTTTGAGTTTGAAGTTGAGCTAGTCATCAAATCTAGAAGTGACAAAGTTGAAGCCTAGAGAATCTGTGATCAAGGACTTGATCGCTGAAGAACCTTTTTATTTTTATTTATGTTTACACCTCTGGGTGTTCTTGTAATAGAATAGGTTCTTTATGTTTAATAAAACTCTGAGGTATGTTTGTTAAATTATGTGTAAGAAGAAGTTGTGTACTCACTTACAATAATTTTAGACTTAGTATAATTTATAAAAAAATAGGGGGAGATTGTTGGGCCAATGGAAGTTTTAACTATGGCCCAGTCTAGATTTGTTTAATTAGACTAAGTGTTTACTGATCGCTGAGAGGACCATCGACAAAGACCAGACCAGTGGAAGGCAAAGCCTCAGCTGGCACACCAGGAACATTCAAGTCAAAGACAACGTCAAAGAAGTCGAAGACAATCTGAAGTCATACTCACCAGCGATTATGGATAGCTGGGATGTTGAAAAAATGTGCTGGTGTTCAAGGATCTCTGAGTTGACAACACTTAGAGATCACTTAAGAACCCTAGAAGTCTGGGACAAGCAAAGCTTGTCCAATCCTTTTATAGTTTAGGCGGGAGAATCTACCAAGTGTTTTGAGCGCGACAAAACAAGAGATTCAAGATAAAGTCTAGCACGACCTAGTGGGACAAAAGGTGAACAGTTGGCAGAACTGTTCACCTAAAGTTGTTTAAAGGTATGTCTCGATTTGGACATACATTTAATACGTTGTACTCTTCCATTCAAAAGGTGACACGTATCAACTACTCCCACTAAGGAAGCAACCTCGTACACTATAAATAGGAGTGAGAAAGAAGAATTAAATCAACCCTTGTACTTGGATAATTTATCTAAGTTCTTTCGCACCTTGGAACCGCTGAGCCCTCAGTTGTCTACCAGCGTCTCATTGGTTCCCTTGTAAACTTGAGTCTCGAATCTAGTTTACTTGTTCTAGGGTTCATTTCTTGTTGTCATTCAACGAGTGTATTCAGAGCACTTTGTAATACTTTGTTTATAATACTTAATAAAGCATTACGCGTTTGAAAAGTATTTCATTGTGTTTCGTGGCTACAAGAGTTATAGTTTATCAACAATTGTCATATTAAGGGACTTTCAAAAGCGTTCGGGATGACTTGTATAAGAAATGGTCCTGAATGGCTAAAAAAAAGAGCTTATGTGTGATGTGAAAAATTTATGAAAAAAGAAGAAAAAATGTGAAAAAAAAATAAAAAAAAATAAAAAAAGGAGGTGAAAGTATATAAGCTAAAGTATGATGGCTTATGATGTGCTCTTATGGTATAAAAACTCCAATGTTATAAAAGGTGTAAGATATTCTCACCTCTTGTTTTAGATTAATGTTTAGATTGATTATAGGTGTGCATTAGGTACGTTGGACACATGGTTAATTATATGAAACATAAATTAAATGAAATGGGAATGGTTATGTTAAGTGTTTAAGAAGGACAAAAATATTGGTAATCATTTTGGATTATTTGTCATGTATGGTGGTTATTAGTGTACTAGGTTGAATTTGATCTTTTTGATGAAATTTCAATAGTGTGATTAAAAATTATGAAATTAACATGATTTTAGATTTTTTGCATGGGACAAGTAATGGTTAAGTGCGAGGGGGTCTGATTGTTGTATTTTGCATACACCTAATAGCATGTTAATTTAGCATAATTATATATTTATTTTTCATTATACATGTACTTTTAATGTGTTTTGTGATTATGTAGGTTACGGGTGAAGTGGAATAAAAATGGACGCTTTATTTATTTTTTGGAGAAAAGACATTGTGAGCTCCGATAAATGAAGAAGAAATATTGAAGGAAAAGATTTGAGCGCGTCGTAATATTTTCGGTCATTTTTTATTTGTCCGAGCTTCGTTTGAGCAATTGTTGGCGTTGGGTTATTTTTCATTGGGCCAAAGTTATTATATGTAAAAATAATTAAAAAAATATAAAAATTAACTTTTGGCCCATTGGGCCCAAAAGCTCAATAGTAACCTAAACCGACCAAGGAGTATATATATCGTGATATATGGTCAATGGTGTAAAACCCGTAAAAATAAGGTCATAATTTAATTCTATTTTCAATTATTTTGAAGTATTTTATAACGTTAAATATTATTATGTTTAACGGTTTAAGTTGAAACCGATATTAAATATTATATTTTAATATTTTGACGAGCAACGAGGACTACTAGTGATCGCGATACCGACGGATGCCAAAAATTTTATATTTTATTATCGATAGTTTCGATATTTAATACTTTCGACGATATCGTTTCAGTTACGTATCGAGTCGTTATATTATTATTTTTCGTGTGCGTTTAAACTTTTTTAAAAAAAAGTACAATCTAACATTTTCAGGTAGTGAAATATTTTCTCGTATAATATTTTAAAACTTATTTTTGTGTTGATTGATGAACTCACAATTTACGGATTTAAATTTGGGCTTACGTGCATAATTTAGCGTCCCTTACGACTAAACCGGAAACCTTAGGATTACGTATTTACGTTTTTGAACTCCGTTTTTGATGAGACAATTTTTATTTGATTCGTTTTGTGACATTGATTCATAATTTATAAAAACGTTTTTCGTGAAACGACCCGAGGGCACGCAAATCGAGAAAACTAGACTCGAGGAATACCCGTAAACTAGTGAGATGGGACAAAATACATTGTCCCACCTCACTAGCTAGTTTGGATGGCACCAACATGACACCACAACTATATGTGGCATCATGTTAGCTACAAGTTTACAAGTGTAAACAAAGCTTACACTTTAAGCTTTGTCTAGTCAAAACCACTAGCAACTAACTCATTTCCATTTCCATACATGCAAAATCAACACAAATCCTCTCAAAACCTCCCACCATTGCCATCCATATTCAAGCTACAAACACCCCTTTTGATCTTTTCTAGCCATGAAATACATGTTAACTAGCTCTATCATGGAGTTATCTTGAAGCCTTGATCATTTGGTGGCCATATTAACAACATTGGAGATGATTTGCTTGTGTCCTAGGGCTGATTTCTCAACTATTGTTCTTGGTGTTTGATGATCTTGGAGTTACTTGTGGTGTTCATCAAGTTCTTGTCTTCCAAAAACAAGAAATACACTTGGTTGGTAAAGAAGATCATCCTCTCCATTTTCTCTTGATATTTTTGTAAAGAACAAATGTATTTTCTTTCATTTTGTATATGTATATGATGTATATATGATGATAAAAATGTTGTGTGGGGATCAAGTGTTGATAAATATGCTTAAAAATGTTAATAACCATGAGAAATAAGGCTAAAATCATGCTTATTTAGTTGGCTGTATAAAAACAGTATATAACTAAAACTTGAACTGATAAAATTGCATGGTATGATCCATTTACAGTAAGTACAAGATGTTATACACATGTGAGAGTTGGCCATGCAATGGAATCAATATAATGAGTGAGATATGATCAAAACAAGTTGGGTGTTCTAATCTGAATAAGCAGTTTTGTAGGGACTGTTAAGGCAAGATAAGCTTAAAATGAGCAGTAGCTATAGCTAAGTTAAATGTAGCACATAATATGAAGAACATGTCACCCAAAAATGAGCTTCTAAATCATTATAGAACTCTAGATATGGTAAAAATGGTGAACATGAAGATAAAAATCAGATTTTAAGAATTAATGTTTATTGTTATTATATAAGCACTCAAATTTTATTATATAAAATGTAAAATAAAAACCCACTAACTTATGAAACTTATTTATATAAATATGTAAAAGGTTAATTAAATGGATAAATTATATAAATGGTAGTGGAATAATATTTATAAGTAATAAAAACTATAAACTTGATTTTTACGACTTTTTCGGCTATTACCGTAAAATTAACGTTTTTCGCCAAATAAAACTTAGACGATCAAACCCGTCTAATGTAAAGTTCTTAAAAGTCATATACTGATATATATAAGTAACTAATACAAGTAAAAACCGATAAAACCCGAACTATAGGACATACGGACATTAACGAGCTAAATAAGCATATTGGACTAATAATTGGACTAAATAATTAAGCACTTATAAAAAGAACTTATTGGGCTTAACCCATTTGGGCCCAACATGGAAAGTATAGATACTGATAATATAGGTATAAAATAGATTAAAACAAGTTAAAGAACTTATACTAAGCTTATTGGACTTAAAATAGGTAAGTAGGTAAAACTAGTAAACTAGTAAAAAGTTACCAAAACGTAAACACTAAAATGAGTAAACAAGGATATATAAACCCACTTGATCATCATCATATGTACAAAATCATCATATGTATATTGTTATTTTGATAAAAGTCATTAGACAAGAGTCTAAGACCGATTATTATTTATATAGGTTTCCGTGACCGAAGCACGCCCGTAGCCGATAATCCGCCTTTCATTATCAACGTGAGTCTATAGCCTCGCTTTATACTAGTTATTAAATGATTTTAAACTCGCGAGGGGGAATACATGTTTTTATAAACTTAGAACACAAGATTTTTATGGTATGCTTTGTCCCTCTATGAATGGACCCGTGGTTGCCTTTAAATTGCATTAAGTGATTGCCTTAGTTAAAGCCTCAATTATGGACCGTTAATTAACCTATGATGGGTTAACCGCTAGTACAATTAATAGATCTATGGGGGAAGCCGCCCCGGTTCAGTTTTTGTGGACTTGTCATAGAAGCTTAGGCCCGACCTCCACACTGTTTGAGCATATTGTATTGAGAAGTCAGGTATACGGCAATGTACCAATAATCTGGAGGTAACCGACAATTAATAAATCTCTCGTCTTATTAGACTGATATGGGAGTGTCTAAGGGCTCGGTTCCATGAGCTTATTGCAATTTATGATATATACAATTATCATTGTTGATGCAAATTATTATTTGATGCTTATAAGCATACCACAAACTTATAATCTTTGCTTGTGTTCAAATTGATTTCATAAACCTATAGATTCACTCGGCATTTTTGCTGATCGTTTTACTCACATGTATTTCAGGTAATCAAGAAGTGGAAGCTTGGAGGTCACGGGGAATGAAGTTGTGCACTGCTTTTGTTGTTCAAACTCTTTGATTTATTTATCGTTCCATTTTCAAAACAAACCAATATGTTGTTTTAACTTATCTTTTGGTAACGATTACTTGGGACTACGCTACTCTGACAAATGTTTTAGGAACGATAAATCTAAAACGTCTCTTTTCGAGTCGTTCTTTATAAATTATGTGTTGTTGTATCATTGTTTAGCACCCAAAGATGTATTCCGCTGCGTGTAAATTTGGGGGTGTTAAAGATTGGTACCAGAGCCATGAGTTATAGAGAACTAGGTCTTTTTCTAAAAACCTAAACTATAACTGTCGGTTTTATTTTTCAAAGAGTCGGTGCACATGATTTCGCGTGACTTCAAGTTCAAGCTACTTCTGTGATTACAACTTTAGTATACATTATTATGTATGCTTTATTGCTAAGTATTTCTAAATAAATACTATAATCCTTTATCGATATATATTTATGTCGTTAAACTTTTCGATAAAAGTTTATCATTTATTAATGATTAACTTAAATAAATACATTGAATTTTCAAGATCTTTCTGTATTTATTTTTGGAGTATTTAAATTGCTTTTATTGCAAAATTTATATTATGACCTTACATACCTTCATCTGCGCGCGTTACTTTCATTATTTAACCCTTTCTGATATCTATATAGATATCCAAATCGTCTTCCGGCTATTTGTGCTTGGACGTCTTTTAACGTAATTTCTAGACCATTGTGTAGCTCAATGTGTCCCTAGAAAAGACTAACCGCTATCGTGTGAGTCACACATTTTGAAATACTTCTTATAATCGTGTTGAATAATATCATGGTTTTTCATAATATTTTGGTGATTTTTATTATCGTTTTACACGACATGCGAAGATTTAATTCGTTGACATTTATATGTATCGACTCCGAAGTGTATTGTTCGCTTATATCTCGGTAACGTCATCGTCATTTTATAAATCATCGTCTAGATTATGGCGCTAGAATTGGAATACGATTTTACTTATATAAAATTGTATCATTTGTTTTTCATTAACCTTCTCGCTCCCGGAGTGTAGCATGTTAATGCTCCATTCTTTTCTTGCTATATTTTGTGTTTTTGACAATCGTGGCACCAAGGAGATTTGCCTACATTGCATTTTGAAATCTAAATTACGAACGTCTTTCACCGTCTTGCTTCCTAAATTTCGTGTTGAATACCTTGAAGCGTTTTCTGTCATTCATCATGCTATATTTTATTTGATGCTCATTACGAGATTTATTTTTCGTTGTTATAAAATCCACAAGACATGTGTGTATATATGTATATATTTTGAGTCGTTAAGAAGTGTCGAAAAATACACTTTATGCAGAAACAGTAGGGGCAGTACAAACATGTCAAAACTTAAAAGTAAAACCTATGTTTTAAAATAAAATAGTCAAACCTGCACAGAACTTGCAGGGGTATTTTGGTCATTTTACATTGGGTTTCAGGTCTCGGGTAAAACTAGAAAGTCGTCTGAAACGTCGTTTTGCATCAAAATGCTTTAGACTCTGAGTCTTGGAGATGTCGTTTATCGGGTCAATTAATCGGCTCATATTTAAAAGTTAAATCTGATAGAAAATTCAGAACATGAGTTTTAAATGTTTCTAAGCTGTTTTGATTTCATTTGAGATCGTAAAATTTTAACAAATATTATTTTACAACTACCGAATACTAGTTGCATGTGAAAATATTTAAAAATAGAAACAGTACAGGATTAGCAATTACCGGATTAATGGTATAATTTAAAAACGAATAACATACTTTCTTAAAAGCATGTTGTGTCGAGTATCTTACAAAGAATACACATGTGGATTGTTTATTCTTTTCATATATATGACTCATTTGTCATTCGATGTTATTTTATTTTCGTTTTCTTCTAACCTTCCATTGAATTGGGTTGAGTTTTGAAGTTTTGCCTTCACATTCTTCGTCGACATTCTTATCACGTGTTTCATGGCGTTTTCGTCTAAACCTTATAATCTTTTGAAACCTTAACAACTTGTAACCATTTCATTGGTTGTTTTATGAGCTACTATTTGCCACTTTTTGCAAAACTTTGACTACTTTATACGTTGTCATAATGTCATATTATAAATAAATATGATATTGTTTTATGATTATTTTCACCAATTGTTTTTACTTTGGTCTTAATACTTTTCGTAACATTAAAAGTTTCTTATTGATTATCTCACAAATTACTTGTATCCTATAAATTTATAAACTATTTTTAAATTCCATTTTACAAATGGCATGGTTTATATAAAGATAAGAAACGTAATACTTTTCGACGAAACGGAGCACTGCATTGCTAGCCCTAAATTATACATGGCCTGATCACCTATGTCTAATTTAGAAGGAGCCATGCTAGGCTGAATAGTAGTCACCTTAAAATTTTTGATAATAATCAGTTTTATACTTGTATTTATGATAAAGATAAATAAAATGGAATAAAGCGAAAAGAAGTTTTAAAAACCTTTATACTTTATGCAAGTAGCGCAATTTCTATGCATCCGCATACGTTTTCTTACCTTTTCTTGAACGAATTACGTGTTTACGAATACGTTTTTACTCGACGACCGTTTTTCAACTTGTTACTTTATTTTATCTTATAACTGATTTCTTTTGACCGTTCGTCTAATTACTGACTGTTGATAAATGACTTGAAAGTCTCGATGTTTTATCCTTCCTTCTCGTCCAATCTTCTTTATGCGACTGGGTAGATCTTTGGAATGTCTCCGCACGTGAATAATGAATTATCACTAGAGTGATTTCCGTATATCCGGGATGACGTCCGTCACTCTCGTTTGTCTCGAAACC
The DNA here is from genome assembly GCA_025667525.1 of Glebionis coronaria. Lineage (NCBI taxonomy): Eukaryota > Viridiplantae > Streptophyta > Magnoliopsida > Asterales > Asteraceae > Glebionis > Glebionis coronaria. The sequence goes on along the minus strand of CM046882.1, from coordinate 227,616,166 downwards.
CACTCTTGTGAACCGTGCTTTGACTTCTCTCTTTAAACACTAACATCGTTCATTTGATTTGTTTTAATTACAAGTGATTATTAGAAATTTTCTTTGATTAAAATTTTTGTATGTAACTTATTTCCGATCGTGTATCGACCACCGCTGAGTTAACAAACTGATATTGGTGAACCATCGACCGCACTAACAAAATCGACAACTTGTTTAATCTATTATTTCTTATCGTCTTACCATCGACGCCTCTATTTTATTATTCTCTTTAAGAATTCATACGACATTTGCTTCGTTCTCTTTTGTACCACTGATTTCGTATTAATTGTTGACTATTATTTCCATTCGTATTCGTTTGTTATCTTGTCACACTTTGAAACCCGAATATATCCCATGTTATTTTGAAATAATAAACACCTTTAAGTATTTCTACAACATATTATAAATTTTTTATGTTTATACATTTTCCAATGATTTTCAATTATCGAAATAACCATTACAAGTAAAAGGTCAAATTTATACATCATATTTTGTATAACTAAAACTAATGTCTAACATGAAATTATACTATATCTTTTGAACTAAGTGATTTATCATACTTTACTTTTAATGTAATGAAATTACCAGTTTAATTTATATTCCTAATAATGATTTAATTTAGAAATTATATTTTCTAATTGTAACCATCAATATGAGTTTAAATAATAAATTCATGTCTTTCTTTCAAAGTTTCTTAAGACGACCAAATAAATTTTGAAACTATTTTACTTCTATTTTTGATCTATCATCTTTATCAAGAAAGTACCTCAACTAAGTTTTAAGGTAATACCAAATCCGGGACGGATAATTGTGACAAATGTTATTTTAATGATAATGTATAATTCATTCTTCGCTCTCATTTTTCTAGTATTGTGAATTATTATGTTTTACGGTTACGTGAGTCGAGATCCCTCGTCGATCGTCGACCTTAAATCATTTTACCACATCTTTTTCATTTATGCGTTTACTGAATTCATTTTTTTTATCTCGTTCTATTCCTCTTATTGAAGATCACTATTTTATTCTGAGTTTAAAATGAATCTTGGGAAGCAGTGTATAAGAAGAAACGATAAGTGTCACCAGGATTTATGTGTGTACTTATGGAATGATTGAAGACCAAATCTATTAATGAATGGAGTTAATAAATTCGTTACGACCTCGAGGAGTATGTTGAAGCCGACACCGCAAGTGGAAAGACTCTTGTGATCAAGTGGTTATTATCAAGGGTTCGTTCAAGGTTTTCTCGATGATTAACGATGGAAATCTATACTAGATGTTATTGTTCGACCTTTTATTTTTATGTACTTATGTGGTATGTGATCTAGTCAAATGATCGTAAGTTGTGAGAACTTGAGACGGCATCATCCGATGACGTCCGATCATGTAGAACATATATTATGTAATATCTTTTTGACTTTCAACGACGATGTTTATTGAGACTTTAATGCGCGTTGGCGAAAGTGAGATGGTGTCTTTGTATTATCTTTTGAGTGAGGACCCGCGTGTGAGCACCCTCTGTTGACGAAAATGTTTTTCTTGTTAATTCTTTTTGATGTGTGTCCATGGCTACCCGGCCAGTGGCTATCCTTTAAATTGCAACATTCTTTTTAACTGGACTTACCCGAAAATCCTGTCACCTATTCTTGTCGTCGAATGAGCTTCGTGTGATTCATAAAATTTTCATGTGTCGAGCTTGACGGGTGACTGGTGGATAAGGATTTATTTATTCCTTTATGGTGAGATACAACTTGACGACAAGTTGCGTTTTGTAAAAGAACCATTGGAGATCGTGGATCGAGATTCACGTGGGAACGTACTGACTTCTTATTAAGGAATGTCGTCATACTTCCGGGTAGTGAACAACTCGTGTATGAGGCGAGTTGAGCGCCGGGACGTCGCTCCCTTAAGGTGGTGAGGATGTAAAACCCGTAAAAATAAGGTCATAATTTAATTCTATTTTCAATTATTTTGAAGTATTTTATAACGTTAAATATTATTATGTTTAACGGTTTAAGTTGAAACCGATATTAAATATTATATTTTAATATTTTGACGAGCAACGAGGACTACTAGTGATCGCGATACCGACGGATGCCAAAAATTTTATATTTTATTATCGATAGTTTCGATATTTAATACTTTCGACGATATCGTTTCAGTTACGTATCGAGTCGTTATATTATTATTTTTCGTGTGCGTTTAAACTTTTTAAAAAAAAAGTACAATCTAACATTTTCAGGTAGTGAAATATTTTCTCGTATAATATTTTAAAACTTATTTTTGTGTTGATTGATGAACTCACAATTTACGGATTTAAATTTGGGCTTACGTGCATAATTTAGCGTCCCTTACGACTAAACCGGAAACCTTAGGATTACGTATTTACGTTTTTGAACTCCGTTTTTGATGAGACAATTTTTATTTGATTCGTTTTGTGACATTGATTCATAATTTATAAAAACGTTTTTCGTGAAACGACCCGAGGGCACGCAAATCGAGAAAACTAGACTCGAGGAATACCCGTAAACTAGTGAGATGGGACAAAATACATTGTCCCACCTCACTAGCTAGTTTGGATGGCACCAACATGACACCACAACTATATGTGGCATCATGTTAGCTACAAGTTTACAAGTGTAAACAAAGCTTACACTTTAAGCTTTGTCTAGTCAAAACCACTAGCAACTAACTCATTTCCATTTCCATACATGCAAAATCAACACAAATCCTCTCAAAACCTCCCACCATTGCCATCCATATTCAAGCTACAAACACCCCTTTTGATCTTTTCTAGCCATGAAATACATGTTAACTAGCTCTATCATGGAGTTATCTTGAAGCCTTGATCATTTGGTGGCCATATTAACAACATTGGAGATGATTTGCTTGTGTCCTAGGGCTGATTTCTCAACTATTGTTCTTGGTGTTTGATGATCTTGGAGTTACTTGTGGTGTTCATCAAGTTCTTGTCTTCCAAAAACAAGAAATACACTTGGTTGGTAAAGAAGATCATCCTCTCCATTTTCTCTTGATATTTTTGTAAAGAACAAATGTATTTTCTTTCATTTTGTATATGTATATGATGTATATATGATGATAAAAATGTTGTGTGGGGATCAAGTGTTGATAAATATGCTTAAAAATGTTAATAACCATGAGAAATAAGGCTAAAATCATGCTTATTTAGTTGGCTGTATAAAAACAGTATATAACTAAAACTTGAACTGATAAAATTGCATGGTATGATCCATTTACAGTAAGTACAAGATGTTATACACATGTGAGAGTTGGCCATGCAATGGAATCAATATAATGAGTGAGATATGATCAAAACAAGTTGGGTGTTCTAATCTGAATAAGCAGTTTTGTAGGGACTGTTAAGGCAAGATAAGCTTAAAATGAGCAGTAGCTATAGCTAAGTTAAATGTAGCACATAATATGAAGAACATGTCACCCAAAAATGAGCTTCTAAATCATTATAGAACTCTAGATATGGTAAAAATGGTGAACATGAAGATAAAAATCAGATTTTAAGAATTAATGTTTATTGTTATTATATAAGCACTCAAATTTTATTATATAAAATGTAAAATAAAAACCCACTAACTTATGAAACTTATTTATATAAATATGTAAAAGGTTAATTAAATGGATAAATTATATAAATGGTAGTGGAATAATATTTATAAGTAATAAAAACTATAAACTTGATTTTTACGACTTTTTCGGCTATTACCGTAAAATTAACGTTTTTCGCCAAATAAAACTTAGACGATCAAACCCGTCTAATGTAAAGTTCTTAAAAGTCATATACTGATATATATAAGTAACTAATACAAGTAAAAACCGATAAAACCCGAACTATAGGACATACGGACATTAACGAGCTAAATAAGCATATTGGACTAATAATTGGACTAAATAATTAAGCACTTATAAAAAGAACTTATTGGGCTTAACCCATTTGGGCCCAACATGGAAAGTATAGATACTGATAATATAGGTATAAAATAGATTAAAACAAGTTAAAGAACTTATACTAAGCTTATTGGACTTAAAATAGGTAAGTAGGTAAAACTAGTAAACTAGTAAAAAGTTACCAAAACGTAAACACTAAAATGAGTAAACAAGGATATATAAACCCACTTGATCATCATCATATGTACAAAATCATCATATGTATATTGTTATTTTGATAAAAGTCATTAGACAAGAGTCTAAGACCGATTATTATTTATATAGGTTTCCGTGACCGAAGCACGCCCGTAGCCGATAATCCGCCTTTCATTATCAACGTGAGTCTATAGCCTCGCTTTATACTAGTTATTAAATGATTTTAAACCCGCGAGGGGGAATACATGTTTTTATAAACTTAGAACACAAGATTTTTATGGTATGCTTTGTCCCTCTATGAATGGACCCGTGGTTGCCTTTAAATTGCATTAAGTGATTGCCTTAGTTAAAGCCTCAATTATGGACCATTAATTAACCTATGATGGGTTAACCGCTAGTACAATTAATAGATCTATGGGGGAAGCCGCCCCGGTTCAGTTTTTGTGGACTTGTCATAGAAGCTTAGGCCCGACCTCCACACTGTTTGAGCATATTGTATTGAGAAGTCAGGTATACGGCAATGTACCAATAATCTGGAGGTAACCGACAATTAATAAATCTCTCGTCTTATTAGACTGATATGGGAGTGTCTAAGGGCTCGGTTCCATGAGCTTATTGCAATTTATGCTATATACAATTATCATTGTTGATGCAAATTATTATTTGATGCTTATAAGCATACCACAAACTTATAATCTTTGCTTGTGTTCAAATTGATTTCATAAACCTATAGATTCACTCGGCATTTTTGCTGATCGTTTTACTCACATGTATTTCAGGTAATCAAGAAGTGGAAGCTTGGAGGTCACGGGGAATGAAGTTGTGCACTGCTTTTGTTGTTCAAACTCTTTGATTTATTTATCGTTCCATTTTCAAAACAAACCAATATGTTGTTTTAACTTATCTTTTGGTAACGATTACTTGGGACTACGCTACTCTGACAAATGTTTTAGGAACGATAAATCTAAAACGTCTCTTTTCGAGTCGTTCTTTATAAATTATGTGTTGTTGTATCATTGTTTAGCACCCAAAGATGTATTCCGCTGCGTGTAAATTTGGGGGTGTTAAAAATGGAAGGAGTGAAAGACGAAAAAAGAAAAAAAGGGTCAACGTTGGCTGCATTCAAAGGACAACAATTGCAATTTAGGTGATAATTGTAGAGTCAACATAGACAAAAGAGGAGTTGGGACGATTACACAAGAAGGAAAAAAAAACGATTCCTTTTGTTTTAAATAGATGAACAGTGTATTGCGGGTCGGGTACACCGTGATGTCCGGCTAATTTTGTTGTAATCCTTTCCGGTAACTTTGTTTATGGTTTGATCATCACTTTTGGATTATATTTTTATTACATTGATTTATGATTTATTTATAAATTATTTTTATTGATTTAATATTATGTTTAATTATTTGTGCGAGACAATTTATTGTTAGTTAACGATTCATACTTATTTTATATAGTTAAAAAAGATGGTCGTATAATCAACATAAATTGTACCTAAATAAATTATTAAAATATAATTATTGGTTGGATTAATATAAGATTTATTATCGCAAGTCATTGATAAAAATAATAAATGCCAACATTAAATCATTCATATTAAGTCGAAGTAATCTATGTAATCAGAACTAAAAAGTTTCGATAGTCCATAAGTGTGATCAACCATAAATATTAGGAGCTGGAAGGGATTGCATATTTCTTTTAATTGTTTACATCTTTATTATATTTTTCTAGCTTTATTATTAGTTTAATAATTATTTTAATTTTTATTCAGCATTTTTATTATCAAGAGTATTTTAGTTGTTAGATTTCAAAACCAAAACTTTTATTGATCAGTGATCACCTAAAAACTTAAACTAAAACCACATATTCCTCGTGGATCGATACCCGCTTACCCTATCTAGTAAAAGGTAATTAGGTTATTTTTGACCGGTACTTCGACGTTGATCAGACACAGAGGATGGCAATATCTCTACGGACTCACGGCATATGTGTAATGATGATGGAAATGCTACTCAGGATACTGACTCGGAAAAGGACCGTGATTTGCTTGCGTCTATTATTGATTCTTTAAAACGTGAAATTGATGAAAACAAAGAGGCTAATAAACATCTGAAGCAAGCAAACACATCCTTGCCGAGGAGATAGACAGGCTTAAAGAGTGTGATTATGTAAAAGAAGTTGATCGACGAGTTACAATAGCTAATGGTTTGGTATATGAACGTAAGGTGCTCAACGAACAATATTGTTCTCAAGTAACACACGAAATTCATATGTCAAAACAAACGATATCAGAACTTGAAGAACAACTACTGCTACATAAACTCCAGATTATTGAGTTAGAGTCGGTTAATAAAGAACAAACTAAGCTTTATAAAACTCGTGAAGAAAAGGATATTGAAAAAAATATTGCTTTGGAAAAGAGAGTCGAAACGTTAAACAACATTGTTTACAAAACGGGTCAGTCTATTCAAACTATGAATATGCTCAATAGAAATATGAAATCAAGTTTTGCTAAGCCTGAATATCTCAAGAAAGTTCAAACTATCAAGCCTGCTCTTTATGATATCGGTTGTTATGTTGATAATCTTGCTTTTATGCTTTCCCCTGACTGCGACGAAATCATTCGTCGTCAAGAAGAAAGTCGATCGAACTTAAGTGATTTGATAAACCTTTGTGATTCTAACAATCATATTAAGTTTGTTCCTCAAAAAGAACTTCCAAATGAACAAAAGATGTATACTAGTGTTCCACCACCAAGTGATGAACCGGAAAAGAAAGTTTCTTTAAAAAGGGGTTTCAAAAAGCAATCAATTTTATTAGAAAAGATAATTTTTGATGAAAAACGTAAATGGGATGAAAAAAGTAAAAGTGTTCACCAATTTGTGTTTATAAAACAAGGGGTTTTAAATTTGTACAAAGGTGTCGTCGACTATGAAAAGGTTTCTAGAGATACCGTTTGGAATATTAAACCTAACCCACAAGTAGAAGTCGTCATTAAACTATGGATTGTTCCAACCATTGATGATCTTTCAAATAATGTGGAAATGATTTATCACGCTCTCACTGAGGAAATGTTAACTGATTTAAGATATGTTAAATCTCTTGAAGATGAAGTTGATTTTCTTCAAACTAAATTAAAGACACAAGAACACCAACTTTCTAACGAAATTGATCGAATTTCGAAGGAATACTTTTATGCTGACCATATGAATGCTATACTTGGTGTGTATACCGATCTTGATCTATTGTCATGTTGCATGTCTAGTGTCAGAAACGGACAAGAAATATCACAATCTAGAAGTTGAGCTTTCGAAACAAATTCAGTCATATAAAAAACTTTCGAAAAGTTTTTCCCAACTTGAGAAACACTCCATTTCTCTTGAACTGGCTTTACAAAAAGGTGATAAATCGCATAATCGTAAAAATTCTCAAGAACTGGCAGCTTCTTCGGTTCGTCAATTGAATGAAAAAGGTTTCGAAATAAATGATTTGAAAGCTCAGCTACAAGAAAGGGACATAGCCATTAGTGAGTTACAAAAACTCATTGAGAAAATGAATAGAAAGTCTGTTTTGGGTACACAATCCGCCGTTCGTCAACCGAATGCGGTTAAATGCCCTAAATCGTCTGTTTTGGGAAAATCCCCACAGACATTGCCTATGATAGGAAATGATAAGAGCACAAATGTGATAGCACTGGTAATGTATAAGATGAACACTAGGCCCACTCAAACTGGAACATCGCGGTTACCTCAGTATACTAGGAAAACTAATCAACGTGTGTCTTCTTCTACAAGAGTAATTCCCTCTACTAGTGTTAGCGGACCACAGTTTAAGAGCACTAGAATGCGAGATAAGGTCATGCCTAACAATTGTCAAGGATAGAAGTTGGAAGTAGAATACCACCGTAGGAATTTTAAGTTTTTAAAGAATAAAACGTCTGTAACTACATGTAATGACGGTTTGAATGCTAAGACATCGAATATTAAATTTGCTTGTGTTGAATGTGGAAAATGTGTTCGTACTTTCAATCATGATGCTTGTTCTATTAATCATAATGGCGTGAATGTTATAACTAGGAAGCCTGTTCATGTGCCCACTAGTACTAAAAACTCACAAGAACTTTGAACCAATCCACTGATCATCCACTTAAGAAACTAAGTGCGTTATTATCTACTACTTTGTGTAAACAAAACAGGTTAAAGAAGCTTTATGAGAACATGATTAGGACATGTACACGGGGGTATTTGAGATTTACACCACCCGGATACAAATGGGTACCTAAGTTAACCACTTTAGTGATTGGGTCTATGAATATCAGCTTGCCTCTAGAATTTGCATCTAGGCCCACTACTATTTTGGAACCCGATTCTATCAAGGGCTCCCATTTGTTAAATGCTACATTGTATTCTAATTCTTCTACAACTTGTCGAAATCATTCTATTCATAATGGACTCCGGGTGCACAAAGCACATGATGGGAAATCTCAAGCTTCTCATTAACTTCGTGGAGAAGTTTCTGGGTACGGTGCGATTTAGAAATGATCAGTTTGCACCGATACTCGGATATGGATATTTGGTTCAAAGGAATATCACTATCAAAAGGGTTTATTACATCGAGGGTCCGAATCACAATTTATTCTCAGTTGGTCAATTTTGTGATGCGGATTTGGAAGTGGCTTTTCGGAAAACTACTTGCTATGTTAGAGACTATGATGGGAATGACCTTCTTATAGGTTCTCGTGGTCCTAATCTCTACACAGTAACTCTTCAAGACACATCTTCAACAAATCCAATTTGGTTAATGGATAAAGCTTCATCACCCCAAGCATGGTTATGGCATCAACTATTGTCACATCTCAACTTTGACACCATCAACTTGCTTTCGAAGAATGATATTGTGACAGGTCTTCCTAAGTTAAAATTTGTCAAAGATCATCTTTGTTCTTCTTGTGAGTTGGGGAAAGCAAAATGAAAGTATTTCAAAACAAAGACTACCCCAAGCTCAAAAGGACGATTGGAACTTCTACACATGGATTTATGTTGTACCATGCGTGTAGAGAGTATTAACGAGAAAAATTATATTCTCATGATTGTTGATGATTACTCTAGATACACATGGACTTTCTTCTTAAGGTCCAAAGATGAAACACCAGAAGTTCTCAAAAACTTTCTTAAGATGATACAACGCAATCTTCAACCTCATGTCTTAACCGTAAGAACGGATCGAACATCAAACGTCTATTGCTCGAACTCCTCAACAAAACGGCGTTGTCGAAAGATGGAACCACACTTTGGTTGAGGAAGCTCGAACAATGCTTTCTACTTCAAAATTACCACTATTCTTTTGGGATGAAGCAATTGAAACTACCTATTATACTCAGAATCATTCTCTCGTAATCCCTAGACATGAAAAGACACCTCACCACATCATCAATGGCAGGAAACCTACTATTAAATTCTTTAACGTATTTGGATCTTTATGCTACATTCTCAAAGACGGTGAGAATCTCGACAAGATGAAATAAAAAGGTGATACATGTATTTTGTGGGGTATACTAGTTTGTCGAAAGGATATCGGGTCTATAACAAGAGAACAAGGATTATTATCGAAACTGTAGGTCCTTATTTTCTTAGGATTGTGCAAGTGTTATGATTAATCTAAAGAAGGTAAGGAGATGAAGAACTAGAAAGAGAGAGTTAGAGAGAGAAAGGAGAGAATGAGAGAAAGAAAGAATGTTTAAGTGAAATGTAAAATGAACAACTAACAACCAACCCCCTTAACAAGATAGGAGGGGGGTCTATATAACCCACCTTACATGTGGGCTTGATGGGCTATATTGTTTACATATTGGATCACGATCCCAATCTACGTATGAATCGTTAGAGTGACCGATCCTTTCTAAATACGTAAAAACGTATTTCCAACAATCTCCCCCTATGGGAGGTCACTCCAAGTTACAATGTCCTAAATAGTTTATAGCTCGTGATCTATGCTAACAATGATGTGACCGAGACGTTTTTTGGAAAAACGTATTTCAAACAATCTCCCCCTATGGGAGGTCACACCATTTTACAAAATCTTAAACCTAGCGTACTATGCTTGAGTCTTTGATCTTGTTCTCGTGAGTATGCAAATGAGATCTTTGACTTTATTCTTGAGCATGTTTCCTTTCCTTGACCTTGTGCATTCATCACTTGTGAAATTTGCCTCCTCGTGACTTCATGTTCCACATACTTATACCTTTATAAATTCTTGAAAGCTTCAGAGTTTGATACAACGGAAGACTTGAATTTTAGGCTTTCTTGAATTTGTTGAAGTATTAAGTGCATACATTATAAGCATGTGTTGACGACTTCTTCTAGATTGTACACCGCAATGCCACCTTCTTGTTACGCTGCATAAGACAGTTAGCAACAAAACATATACACGGATGAAATGGCCTTGAACATTTCATTCTAATTCGGTAGCATTTTACCTCCGGTCGGCTAATACCATTGGACGATATAAAATATCGTACTTGTGGCAGGTAGTTTCAATTAAGAACCTCCTTTACAAGATTTTGCGGGTAACCCGTTCTCTTTACACGACCGTCCAAAGTTGATTGCGAACGTAAAGAGTGAATCATTTTGATAAAATTATCCGCATGATTGAAGCCGTCAATTCATGTTCCTGGAACAAGTGAAACTCAATAAAGAACCGCATCATCGTTGCTTTCAAGTTGTCACGAGCTTGATTCATATAGAATCTTGCAAGTTACCTACCAAGTGTTGTTTGAGGTTAACACTAGAAGGATTTCTACTCATCACTGTGAACACTATAGAGTGTCACTTTGAGTGTTCTAGTAAGATCACTATGATATTGCGTAGAGGCCTGGAACGTGTTTAAGTTTAGTTAAGAATTAAACCACTGTTGCTTTCCAGTTATCATAAGTTTTATTCATAAAGAATCGCACAAGTCACCTACCATGAGCTTTTTAATGTTCGCTCAAGAAGGATTTCCATCTTCATCGTAAATACTTGCGTATTACTCGGATTTTCAGGCAAGATCATGAATATTTACGTAGGACTCTTAATATCTTTCTTTCTTTTCACAGTGTGTGAAGAAGCAAGGAAATATGGAAGTGTGTCCTAATGAGATATTTGATGATCTCAAATGGCTCTAGACTCGATCGTGCATTTTGGATTTTTAGTGATCGGAGGCTTGAGAGGAGTGTCACCATTTCAATACCAATTTACTCGGAGTGAATAAATCGATATATAATGTGTTGTCTCCGTGTGAATAAAACAAATATCTTTTAAGAGATATCTAAGTTAGCTGGGAGGGGTTGTGCAATGCATCACTGGGTCCATGATGTCTATCTTCAATATCGAGCATCATTAAAATGATCTGAATAGCATATGTGTTGACCCGGTTTCTGCCAGATTTGTAAGGAGGGCTTCTTTCTCATCACCCTTTATCATTACAATTCTTTTTCATTCTTCAACCCCTTCAATGCTCACCAATACGTCATAACTAGCACATTGTTGTGATTTTTCCAGTGCTAACTTAAGTACTTGGTCAACATTCAGCTACGTTCACAATCTTTCTTGATCTTTCCTAAGGACTACTATTTCTAGATATGGAATGTCCTTGGGAAGATTCCTCCGGTTATAGAAGAATCATTGGACTTTAAACTATCCTACCATCCTCATGTCACCACAATCTTCATCGTCGTGAACAGAGATGTTTTGGGTAAGTGTATGTCACCATGAAATCCATTTGGATATCCAAATCCATTTTTCTCCCCCTTAACATATGCCACGATATCTGAAAACATTTCGCACATGTCGGAATGACCTATCACGTTAAGTCAAACCATTTGTAGTAATTATTTCCCATATTAAATCACATTTTCTCCCCCATATTAAAAATATTAACCCAGTCGATGTTTTCAATATTGATTGATTTAATAGTTTTTTAAGAAAGCTTGGGAAGAAAAATGCAAATCCAATTATCTTCATGATTTTCACAAGATCCTCCTCAAATTAATGAGGGTGAACTTGAAATGTAAATTAAATACCTTTTAAACACAAGTGTAAGGTATTTATCACGTACAAAGATCATATATGATAATGTATACACAAGATTAGCAATTTACGAGGTTGGACCTGAATGATGGATAACATCATATGATAGAATCACATGGTTCTTGTTCACGAATGTTGGTCGCCTCGTCACATCTGAAGTTATCTCTTGACACCATGCGTACGATTGATATCGTTGTCTTGACACCAATATGTGAACTTGTCACTTTCGGCATCAAAGATTCTGAATGTTGGACAATTGCTCCCCCTCAATTGTTGACCCGTGTTCTATCGAAAGAGTTGTAGTCGTCGTTTGAGTAGTCGCATCGTCAAGTATGTAGATATCAATTGTTAATTGCTATGATTGTGGAGATGATAACTTCATAAAAACAAGATTTCTCTTGTTTTAACAAATAAATGAACTGACACGTACATATATTCGTGTTAGATTGTGTTATTACATAAAAACAATCCCTTACATGGTTATAAAGTAAACCATGCCCGAGAAAATTAATTCCTGTTGTTGAGTCAAAGCTTTCCGGTGAAATGCTTGACTTTAATATGAAAAGCGGGTTATTATCTGAAATAATAGCAAGCCATTTTGAGCATGTTTTAAAACATTTGAATGACACTTCTAGTATCGTAAATATTATCGATTCCAGAAGACATGCTCTTTTTATCAAAACATTTTTGAACACACAATTTTGAAAGATATAGAAAAACCTTTTGAGAAATTCTCGAAAAATTGTTTTCAATGTTTTAAAAAGCAATTACTCGAGCTTAAGATGTTGAATATCTTACAAAAGGAGCTCAAGTCCGAGAAGTTGTAAACTTCCCGTTGTGAGGATAAGTTTATCATTGGCGATAAGCTTTCCTTTTAACTGAAGAACGAGTCCTAAGTTGACATTTACTTAGAAGTCGTTTTCATGAGCTTGAAAAACTTTTGACTATTTTAACGTAAAGCTCATGACCGACAAAGGTGAATTTCTCGTTATGAAGAAAAGTTATCTTATTTAAAATATACACTTTCCATTATAAGCTTAAAACTTGGAATGTTTTAAAAACCGAATATATCGGTTCAGTTTCGGTTTTAGCCAAAAACTGATCCAAACCGAACCGTGCACACCCCTAGTTTTAATACAAGCTCATGACCGAGAAAAATTAATTTCCCATTACGAGGATAAGTTATCAATAAAGATAAGCCTTCCTAAATATGAAGTCTGAGTTAGAGTCTGATATTTAACTATAAGTCATTGTGCATGAGCTTAAAAACTTCGAATGTTTTTAATATTAGCTCATGCCCGAGAAAAATTAATTTCTTGTTGTAAGGATAAGTTTATCATCAGGATAAACTTTCCTTTCTTTGAAGTCCGGGGAATAATCTGAAATGTGATTATACGCCATTTACACGAGCTTAAAACTTTTTAAAATGTAAGCTCGTGTGCGAGAAACTTTAATTTCTCGTTAATGAGGATAAGTTTATCATCGGTGATAAACTTTCCTTTCTTTGAAGCGGGTGGGTGACAATTTGTCATGTGACTGCAACCCGTTCTGCATGATCTTAAAAACATCGAATGTTTTTAATATAAACTCATGCCCGAGAAAAATTAATTTCTCGTTGTGAGGATAAGTTTATCATCGGCCTAAACTTTCCTTACTTTGAAGAACGGGTCATTGTCTGACATTTAACAATGAACCATATACACGAGTTTAAAACTTTTGAATAGTTTTAAAGTAAACTCGTGTATGAGAAAATTTAATTTCTCGTTAATTAGGATAAGTTTATCATCGGCGATAAACTTTCCTTTATTTGAGGATCGGGTCATCTTCTGATATTTAACGATAAGCCATATACACGAGCGTAAAACCTTTGAATGGTTTTTGTGTAAGCTCGTGTCCAAGAAAAATTAATTTCTCGTTAGTGAGGATAAGTTTATCATCGGCGATAAACTTTCTTTTATTTGAAGATCGGGTCATCGTCTGATATTTAACGATGAGCCATATACACAAGCTTAAAACTTTTGAATAGTTTTAATTTTAGCTCGTGTCCAAGAAAATTTAATTTCTCGTTAGGGAGGATAAGTTTATCATCGACGATAAACTTTCCTTTATTTGAAGATCGGGTCATCGTCTGAAATTTAACGCTGAGCCATATACACGAGCTTAAAACCTTTTAATGGTTTTAGTGTAAGCTCGTGTCCGAGAAAAATTAATTTCTCGTTAGTGAGGATAAGTTTATCATCGGCGATAAACTTTCCTTTATTTGAAGATCGGGTCATCGTCAGATATTTAACGATGAGCCATATTCACAAGCTTAAAACTTTTGAATAGTTTTAATTTTAGCCTGTGTTCGAGAAAATTTAATTTCTCGTTTGTGAGGATAAGTTTATCATCGGCGATAAACTTTCCTTTATTTGAAGATCGGGTCATCGTCTGAAATTTAACGATGAACCATATACGCGAGCTTAAAAACCTATGAATAGTTTTAATGTAAGCTCGTGTCCGAGAAAACTTAATTTCTCGTTTTAAGCTTAAGTTATCGTTGACGAGATAAACTTCCCTTTATTTGAAGTTCGGGTCACAGACTGTGATTTGACTGTGAGCCATATACAGCTTAACTGCGAGTCCCCTGAGACACTTGTTTCTTAGATATCAGCTTTGTAAAACCCGCATGCTTTTACCATGAACAGTACAGTTATAATCGTACGTACGTGATTAAAACATTACTTTTATAACATGAATATGTTTCACGAACATAAATTACAAGAACTACGTACGTGTTATTACACGATAAGTATTAAGTATGTATAAATGCACGATAATTATTATCAATAATAATTAAATCACGAACATGAAATCATGAACGTAAGAATCGCGAACATATAATTATTGTATTTATGTAATTATTATTACGACTACGTACAAGTATATATAATAACACGAATATTTAATAATATCGAATTGTACATACGAGCGCACGGACACGTAATATATTAGAACAAGGAAAAGTTACTGGTTTCCCTTTGTGGGCCC
This sequence comes from Glebionis coronaria, assembly GCA_025667525.1. Classification (NCBI taxonomy): domain Eukaryota; kingdom Viridiplantae; phylum Streptophyta; class Magnoliopsida; order Asterales; family Asteraceae; genus Glebionis; species Glebionis coronaria. Next base: position 227,600,924 of record CM046882.1, on the reverse strand, counting down.
TACTAGCCGCGACACAACAAGGAGAGGGGGCCCAGCCCATTTGTTTTTACTAAGTAAACAAATAATGTAAAACATTATTCATTCATAGTAAATTTTACAAAAAGTAAAACCCCTAAAATCTTTCTCTCTCACTTCCTTGGCCGGAGGCATCATCAAGAAACAAGAGGGTTTGGTTGATTTTGTTCTAGAAAATCATAAGTACGTGTTCGTGTATTCAAAATCTATTGATTCCACGTGTTTGGTAATCCGAAAGCCTTTATTTTTATTTTCTTTTTATGTTTTTATGCATATATAATCATGGGGTTTAAAAACAAGAGAATTAAAACATGTCATGGGTTTATGGGAAAATAATAAAGGGGTGTTTTCGGGTTTGGTGTTCGGCCGCCACACAAACCGAGAGTCCTACGAATCTTGGCGTCGTTTGGTTCGTACCACCACAAGAGACACATGTCTCGGTGGTGTTGGTGTTCGGTTGGTAGCAAGGGCAAGGTACCCCGACTCGCGTCGGGGGTGTCCTTGTGGTTTCGGTTGGTCCCGAAAGCCACAGCCCCACCACCGGCTCAAGCCGGTGGCTAATTTAGGCAAGCAGGGTGAACCCACCGCAGGTAGTAGGGTGACCACCGGCAACTGCCAGTGGGAACTTTGGTGGCGTCAGCGGCTGGGCCGAGAGGACAAGACCACCGGCTACAGCCGGTGGCAGATTGCGAAGGCAGGGGCAACCGGCTTAGGCCGGTTTGCCACTGTTTTTGTGGGTTTGGTTCAGACCGGTTCATGGGTTCACGTGTCCGGTTCACGACAGGTTTAATAAAAATAATACATGGGTTCTGTTTATTATTTGATTTAAGTTCATTTGGATATCAAACTTTATTTGGATACCAAGGGACTAATCTCCACCACTCATCTTCATCTTAATCTAATGGATAAGATTAAACATAAAACCAATTTCCTCTTTTTTTAAAACATTAATATCTTTTAAACCGTCAATCGTTATACGAAAAAAAATATACCATTACGACGGGCATTTAATTATCTTTCTACATATATGCTATATGATATACTTTCGACAAATTTTTTTTTGGTTTTCCCGTAATCTATCATATATGATACTAAATATCATATATGATAGTAACACTGGTATCATATATGATATAAGTTATCATATATGATATAAACCAATATCATATATTATTCTGTAATAATTTGTAACATAACACTAATATCATATATGATAAAACACTATTATCATATATGATATTTTAAGCAAATTTAAAAAAAATGATTTTTTTTCTTCAAAGGTATATCATATTACATATCTGTAGAAAGCTAACTAAATGCTCGTCGTGATGGTATATTTTTTTTCCGTTTAACACTTAACGGTTTAAAAGATATTTATGTTTTAAAAATAAGTGAAATAATTAAATACTTTCAATCTCAACCATTAGATATGATGAGAATAGATGGTGGAGATGAGTCCCTTGGTATCCATGATATATTTGGTATCCAAGATAACTTTACTCTTATTATTTTTACAAGTTTAATAGTTTTTACAAGTATATTTAATTACAAGTTAATTAAATTAATTTAACATGACACATAATTAATTTAATTAAATCATGGACATAGGTTTATTATTATTAATTAATAATACATGATTTTAACCTAAGTATTTATTTATATAAGTTAGACTATAGTAATTAATTAATTATTAAAACATGACATATAATTATATAATTTTCATGACAGGTTATATTCATATAAATATTAATACATGTTTTAACCTAAGTATTATATACACTTTAATTTAATTAAATCATGATTATATTTAATTAAATCATATTTAATTAACATGTTATAATTAATAAACTATACTATTAATCACATGACTTAGTATATTTAATCAGTAAAACTTAAGCTTATCGTATTAGCTTAATAATCCAGCTTATTTCTAATTATGGAAACTTTCTATTTCAGGAAACTTACTACTTTTGAAAACATTCTATTTTTAGAAACTAATCTATTTGAAGCAGTTAATCTATTTTTGGAAACCTTCTATTTTAGAAAACCTGCTATTTTTAGAAAGTTACGTATTATTACATAACAAGAATAATAATACAAGAAATACAAGTAATACCTAATCAGAATATCCAGAATACATGATAAACCCAGCATAACGTTAAAATCAGTAAAATATGACATGAACATATAAAATAAGCTAAGTCACGATATAAAACCAGTTACATACGCAAGAATCAGAATACTTATACACGTATACTATTTATGTAGCATTAGTGAGATCGAAGTAGGACTCTCTTCCATTCGTCTTCTTCGTTCACTGGACATAAGGTACGGATTCTCCGTCCTTTCAGTATGGACATTCTTTCCTTATTAGGATTCCCCGTATGCAGCCAACTGTTTTCCCAGTATATGTTTTATATGTTTTGATTTGCTTATGTTTAATTTAAATGCCTAAGCCATATACATGCATGACTAGTTTCACCTAGTTATGGAGGTACCATAACCATAACACTGGAGGCACCAGTGTTATGACTTCACCATGGCGGAGTGATAGCTCGTGGCGTCCCTTTCAGCTTTTGGCCATATTATTATGTTATCATGTGGGGCGTATGGGTGCATCCTAGGTTACATGTTTTTTAACAGATTATTCAGGTGAATGTGGTGTGTGCCTTGCATCCTTCACAAGGAGCTGATCCCTCCTACCCAAACTAATATTAATTAGAGGCAACCCCTCTAATTGCATGATGAGGTCACCCCTCCAAGTATTCATGCACGTTGATATTTCATGACCTATATTAGCTTAATGGTTAACATGTTAAACAATTTTCATAAGATAGACATAAGGCTTTTCAAACTATAAAACCAGTTTTACTAAGTTGTACTAGGTTTATAGGACTTAATCAATTCCGCTCCTATATGTTGTATATGCTTATGTTATTCATTCTATGCTTGTATATACGTGCACTGAGCGTTATGCTCAGCCATTTTCCTTTCATGTGTCCAAAACGGTAGGTATTCTGGGACGCTCGTAGACTCTAAAAGTATGTGCGTATGGATTGGAAGCTTCCTAGCCTTCATTACTTTATGCATTTCATCATACATTATGCTACTTCTTTCCATGGACATTGTTTAGTCCTTTTCCTTTACAGTACTTATGTTTGTGTGTAATGATCTTATACTTCGGGGTACGGATGTTTGTTTCCGGTATTTCCTTTATGGTCATGTAATGTTTAAGACATTTATCCTTGTACGCTTTGATGAGACGCCATAATCACACGTGACATTCTATTTACCAAAATAGGGTATTACAATTATGGTATCAGAGCCAAGGCTTCGACCTGTAGGCTCTCAAAACACGACCTGTGATTAGTGGGTAGTCACTATGGTCTTCCTAGAACTGACTGACGGTTTTCATGCATTCATTGTTTTCATGCATTCATATATATGTCATTGTCGCAGGTTTATAACTAAGTAATGGTTGGTACAAGACTGGCCCTATTTAGTCCCATGTGCTTTTATCGAAACTTTTAACTTTGGGATCGACCCATTGGCGTCCCCTCGCCATGTCTTTTGTTTTGAGTGAACTGATCATAGGCGTTCACTCTCGCGCATATAAAAGTTTTCATAAAACTGCATCATGCATTCATGTACTAGTTTTCCTGCATACAATTTTTCTCATGATTTATTTATATAAAGGTTTTCATGTATATATATTTTTTATGTTTTGATCAGTTTAATCATGTATTTTTATGTTATACTGTCAGATGGTTCTCACACACTAGCAGGAACAGCTCAATGCAACAGTCCAAGCTGCGATGCAAGCTTTGTTTCCTTACCTGGGGAACGAAATCAGGGCTGAGGTGCAGGCTGCCAACAATCAGCAACAGCACCCAGTAGCTCCTCCTCCTCCTCCAACAACATTGGTCACATGGATGGAGAGATTCAACAAGCAACGTCCTTGATACTTCGAGAAAATTGATAGCCCTAGTGAAGCTGAAAGCTGGTTGGCTCACATTGAGAAGATATTCGATGCAATGGGTTGTGACCCCGTCTTCAAGTCGAGGTTTTCCTGTTACAAGTTCGAAGGTGATGTGCTTGGATGGTGGAAGGCACTCAAGCAGTCTAAGGGAGGTGACGATTGGGTGTCTGGTTTGACTTGGGCTCAGTTCAGGGAGTTAGTGATGGGACAGTTCTTCCCCAAGGCTGAGCAAGACAAGCTGAAGAGGGAGTACCACAGAATCAAGCAGAGAACTGGGGAGAACAACAACGAGTTCATGCAGCACTTTCTTCATTTGGCTGGTTTTCTTGGCGCAGCAGCAGGTACGGCCGAAGAGCAAGCATACCACTTCGGGTGGGCTCTTCGTACATCGTTCGCCAACAACTTGGTGTGTGCTACGTTCAACACAGTCGCACAAGTTGCCGATACAGCACGTAAGATGGAGATGCTACACGAAAGAGAAGAGTTCGGGGAAGTAGAGAGACACGAGAAGAGGTAAATATTCGTTATTCAGCGGTGACCATCCCGAATTCTTTCAGAATATTCCAATATTTATATCTCTTTTTTATCTACATCTTCCAGGCAGAAGACTGGGGACCGGTCTCAGCCGGCTACTCAGCAACAGCCTACTCAGCCCAAGGGAAACAGTCATACTCAAGACCGTTGTACTATGGATAGGGGTAGCGGTAATGATAATTACTGTAACAACGCTGGAAACTCCAATAGCAGCATGTCCTTACACTTACTCATTTCAATTTTTTACATGTGATAGTTCATAATTCTGAGACATTAGCAATCTTCTACCAGGAATCATGGTAACGGGAGGGAACAGAACCAAAGAGGTTCACAGCCTAACCGTCCAGCTATCACTGGTATTACATCTAACGGTTTTCCGCATAGTCCTTTTGTACCTATAAATCATGTCTCATGTATACTGTTCTTAACAGGCTCCCAGCCAACAAGGGCATCTGTAGGAGGGTATACTCATCCTCTTTGCACTATCTGCAACCGTATGCACCAAGGGCCATGTCGCCGCGACAGTGACGCATGCTACAAGTGTGGCCTTAGTGGTCATCGCATGAAAGACTACCGCAAGGGCAAGATGGAGGGCACATCTGGACATGCTGATTCCAAGGCGCCTCCTACTAGTGGACGCGTTTACACGACTTCTCGTGATCAGGCCAATAAGTCTACAGGTACCATCATTGGAATCTTGTATATGTGTGGTCAAGCTGCATGTGTTTTATTTGACACGGTTGCTACTCATTCAGTCATTTCTACTACTTATGCTAAGAATGTTAGGATATCCCCTATGCCATTAGAGAATGTACTAAACATTTCCACGCCTTTAAGAGACTCTGTACGCATAACCCATGTGTACAAGATCCTTCCCCTAGAGTTTGACGACAAGATTCGTCCTGTTGACGCACTTCCGCTGGACATGAGTGATTTTGACATGATATTGGGCATGGACTGGCTATCCAAACATCATGCCACCATAGACTGCCATACATATCGGGTCATCTTTGGTGATGTAAATGCACCAGAGTACATTCACAACGGGTTCGTACCCGGAAGGTCTGTACAAATCATATCAACCTGGAAAGCACGTGCATTACTTTCACATGGTTACGAAGGCTATCTAGCTACTATTCATATCATGGATGCTGAATCTCCATTAATTCAGAATCATCCAATAGTGTCAGAATTTCCAGACATATTTCCAGAAGAACTTCCGGGCATACCATCTGCACGTGAAGTAGAGTTTAATATTGAGCTCATGCCAGGAGCTGAGCCGATTTCCAAGGCTCCTTATCGCATGGCTCCCATCGAGCTGAAGGAGTTGAAGGTCCAATTTGTAAGAACTTCTGGAATGAGGCTTCATTCTACCGAGCGCATCTCCATGGGGTGCACCGGTCTTATTCGTGAAGAAGAAGGAAGGCAGTATGCGTCTTTTTCATAGATTATCGCGAGCTCAACAAGATCACCATCAGGAATAGGTATCCATTGCCACGCATTGACGACTTGTTTGACTGACTCCAAGGGGCCAAACATTTCTCCAAAATTGATCTGAGGTCGGGCTATCATCAACTACGGGTTAAAGAGCAGGACATCGCCAAGACTTCTTTCCGTACCCGCTATGGGCACTACGAATTTCTAGTCATGCCATTTGGCCTTACCAATGCTCCAACTGTCTTCATGGTTTTGATGAACAGGATCTTCCATGATTTTCTGGACAAGTTCGTCATGGTGTTCATTGACGACATCCTGATATTCTCTAAGTCCAAGGAGGAACACGAATACCATCTTCGTATAGTATTATAGATTCTTCGCCAGAAGCATCTGTATGCTAAATTTTCCAAGTGTGAGTTCTGGTTAGACAAGGTGGCTGATGAGACTGCTTTTATACATAGCCTCATCGTCCAAAACGGGCTTAAAATGGTTAAAATAACATAAAATGTGCCAAATATATGCTTGTGTTTGTTCAATGTGTATTTTAGGTACGGATATTGGGAAAATGGCAAAAGATCACAAGAAACAAGCAAAAACGAACACGGGAAACGAAGGCGCACAATGAACCGGGCCCTAGAGTTGATTTTCCAAGAAAATTCCTTGAAGAATTGAAGATTGTACAAGAAGGGTCCTTCATTATTGAAGAATTGACACTTTAAACCCATGTATATTTATAATTACAAGTTTGGTCCCTAAAGTTTGTTAAAATTACAAAAAGGACCCTCAACTTTGAAGAATTAGCAAGAATGATCCCTCAATTTTGAATACTTGTCACTATAGTCCTCCATGAAGACAAAGAAACAAGTAAAGACCTTGAAGAATGAATACATGTCAAGTTTGGTCCTTTAAATTTCATGAATTGGCAAAACAAGTCCTTTGATAAACTTATGGAAAGTTTTTGTGGCCAATGTGTGAATTTAGAAACTTCATTTACAAAGGAAAGCTGCCAAAGTCATATTTACAAACACAAAAGAAGAAGGAGGGTTTAAATTGGCCAACAAGAAAACTTACCTAGACCAGTGCTTGCTTGCCACGTGCCCCACCACCTCATTTCCTCCAATCACAAAACCCCAATATGCCACATCACACTCCACTTAATCGTTTATTAACTAATTATATTAATTAGTAAAATAAACACGCGCCTAACACATGTTTGAAAACTAAACTGGATCAAACCAAAATATTCATCACATGAACACAAATTGGGATTTTTGTTTAAACAACAATTAGAGCCTAATCACCTCTAGATTTATTATTAAGGTCATCTTAATCAAACCCCAACTGTTAAACATGTCACCTCACTACTCACCAAATCACATGAGCTATCCCCTGCTACACGTTTGAGAATAAGACAAGAATTGCTAGAAGATCAACGCCCCACAACTCAGCTTGAATCCTAAGCACAACTTGGACGTATAAAATCACAAAACAAAATGTTTTTTACATGTAACAGCTCTAACTTCAAATTCAAAGGCAAAAAAATTCAAACTGCAAGGGCATTCTTGGAAGTTCACCACTAGGGTTTCATATATTTTATTCAGTATTTTAGTCTCCTTGTAGCCTATAAGGCATTAGGGTTACAACATTTCACTTTGTTCTTGGTTTTCTTTGGTCAAAACATTGTAAATCCTTGTTTCAAGTTAATGAAAAAGTGTGAAAGTTTGTGACGAATTCCAAGTTCCAATTTACTTTCTTGTTGATGTTATATGTTATGAGTTTGTGTTTATGAAGTTACAAAGTTTGGTTTATGTTTTATGCAAGTGTTTGAAAAATTTTCCAAAAATTTGATTTGTTTTCTAAGTCTTAGTTCAAACACTTGAACTCTTGGATTATAAGTGATCATAACACCCTGATAAGGAGATTATCAAGGTGTAGTGAGCTTGTGGTTTGGTAGGAATCAAGGAGTGGGGAACAAGCTTAAATCAAATCTTGTTCATTTTCATTATCTTTCATAGAATCTATTTATTTCTAACCGTGTTGTTCTTAGCAGCTTGTTGGAAGCTTGTGCCTTGTTTAGCTAGGCGCATAAGCTATAAATCCGTGAGTGTGGATGTACATTCATGAGTTTTGAGCCTTTCTTTCCTAAAGTCTGTTAAAAATTTGATTTTATGTGCTTTGGTATTCTGTTGTAGTATGAGGTGTTTTTATGGCTTGAATCTTGTTCTTACCTAGTAAGAAAGTTGTATTGATGCTTGTTTAGGCTTGGATAAACCTGTTAATCACATTTGCTTTGTTAAATCTTGGTTTAAAAAGTGAAAGGGGTGGTTGGGTCTACTGTTTTAAGGGTATAATTTGATTTTGAGTTAGTGTTTAGGGTTGTTAAGTGCTTTTATCTGTTATTGAGTTGGTTGAGTGCTGATATTCGCCATACTTGTGTTCTTAAACATCAAATCTGAATCTATGCCATAACTTGCTTATTTTTGCCAGTTTTGATCTAAAATTTTGGGAACACCTAGAGTGTATGCATGCTTAGGGTTGAAAAGTGGTAAAACCTAGTTTGTGTAAGCTGATAAGTAGATTTGAGGGTTTAAAATTGGATTTGTGGTCAAGTATATCAGCAAGGTGATTTTATGTTCAATCATTTGTTCATCAGTAATATTCATAAGCTTGAATCTAGGTCTAATCTTTAAACTAGCGCATGAAACAAGTTTATTTGTGCTTATTTAAGTTTATTATATCTTGTGTATGCTTTTGTTCAATTTGGTTGGCTTAATCTTGCTTAAACTGTTTATTCCAACAAATATGCTTAATGTTCATGTCTGTGTAATGTCTGAGTACTGTTTGAATTAACTGCACTAGTTGGCTTGGTGAAATTATGATTTATTGCTTGTTATTGACTCCTTATAACCCAATGGTTATAAGGGTTCCTTGATTGTCCATTAATTCTATTAGCCCTAAAATGTGAGCGCCATTTACGGAATTACATTAGTTTGATATAGCTATATACGCAGGGACTAGTTTTGTTAAGTTAGAATAGTTCATGTGTGTGTAGGCTATATATACCCCTCCATACTTCCATGGATGGGTGAGGATTCCCATTATTCTTTTTCTACTTTCTCTCTCAATAAAACACACACATTTAATAGTATCTAACTTTCTCTCTCTAAAATGTCTAACCATTTCTTTTATCCTCCCCGACCTCCGGATCTATACCTTGTTAGCTTGAATCTTATATGTTAACATTTGGTATCAGAGCTAACTGAGGGTGTTTTGTGTGTGTTTGCTTATTTTAGTGGCTTATTTAATGCTTATTGATAAGCTGTAAAGTCACGAGGTGTTTTATTTTTGGTAATCAGTTCAATCAGCCCATTTTTCTCTCTTTATTTCCTTCACGTGATCTACTTTCTCATTTTTCTCTCCTTCCTTCTTTCCCGTGATCCATTTTTTTTGGTATAACAGCTTTTTTTAAAAGCTAAAAAAGCTGTAAAATTGGTCATAAATTTTTCTAGTTCATTTTCTTAGGATCGCAAGATATACCTATTTTTTATTATGAGTAAATCTGTTTTTTGGGTTTTTCAGTTTCATAAGGAGATGATGAGATCTTGAAAAAAAAGATTTAGAAACCAAGAAAAAAATCAGATTTTACTGGTTATTGCGAAGTGTTGCCTAGGGTTTCTGTTTTCCGAAGTGACAATTTATTCAGAAGTTATTCCGAACATCAAAAGTTAAAGTTTTTGCGAAGTACATTTTTTTTCCGAAGTGCATTTTTTTCCGAAGTAACCAAGATCCAAAAAACTCAAACATTCCGAAGTTTCCAAGGAAAACATTGCGAAGTTACAAAGGAAAAAAATTTGCGAAGTCCAAGATTATTCCGAGTTAACCGAGACCAAAACTCATCACCACCGACTCTATCTAATCTATCCATCGTCAAACATAATCATCTCCTACCCTTCAACTAACAAGACTCAAAACTGAAATCAATCAACACTATTACCCTCGTCCTCATCTTTATCAATACAAAAAAATGTAAAACTCTAGATATCTGTTAATTTCTTCCGTGCTCACACATGCAAGCTAAGATCCCTTAAGATCTAGAACTCAAAGAAAATGTATCATCATCGATCTTTTTGGGTGTATTAACCCTTTGATATTCAAACATTAAGGAGGGATTTTAACAATTTCTGTTAAATCCAAACCTTGTTTGGATTCATGAAAACAAAAATCAAATTAAAACTATCCCTTCACACCTACCTGAGACCATTTCAAAGATCTTGAAGTCGAATATGTTGGCTCGTCTCTTGTGTGCGTGACATTAGAATCAAGAGGGGTTCATTTTTGTTTGATTCATGTATTAGAAAAAGATTTGAGATATGGGATTTGTGACTGAAACTTGATATATAGACAAGCTTGGTTGATTACCCATATTTATATGAGTAGGAGATGCACGTTTGAAATTTAATAGATGAGATAGATGATTTATATTTCTACGATATGGAAGATCAGATGATTGATTGTTGAAATGAGGTTTTCTTGGATAAAGTTACTGATAGGTGTGTGTTGAAAAGTTATATGGTGAAGAAGATAAAGAAACAGGCTATTGATGTTTGGATTAAGGTTATAATCTGTGAGAAAAATTAGGGCATAGTATGTGTTATATACTTGGATCAATTCTATGAGGGGCCTCAATGTTATTGTAACCAAATTTTTTTAAAGACAATGGGCTGATCTAAAGTGCTACCGAATTTTAGAAGCTTATGGGATTAATAGGATTTGGTTATGACCGAGCCTAATTTGACTTTGGGCTATCATCATCTTAGTAACGGAGTGATAAAAAAATTAGGTTGATGTAGCGTGACGAATAACGGGCTATGATGACATTATTTTCGATGCCGGTATTCGTTATGTTTCTATCGAAAGTGCTTTAATGACAAAGAAAATTCTAGGTTTTAAACCTTATATTTTCGAAAAAATTTCGACGACCTCACCGCGGTGAGGTCGATCCTCACAGCAGTTGGGCATATGACTGATTTTGGGCTTAAATGACAAGTTATCTAGACAAATTGTGTCCCTTAATGACAATTCATCTCTTAAGTTGTTCTAGATAACGACATTCACAACACAACACTAAAGCAAACAAAACACTTAACGCTAAAACTATCCTATATAAGATTCACTTAAATGACAACGGCTAGTTTTGATTCTTCAAAGACAAGTGATCACGAAGTGGATTTGTTATTCTTTGTTTGAAGTTGAAGTGGGATTTCATGAAGGCGTCTACTTATTTCATCACCGAGCCTTCATTCTATTTTTCTACCCCTTTTCTTCAAACCCAGTGTATCGATTGATGACTTGCTTGGGCGATAAAATTTATGATTGAGACTTGATTTATCTAGTTTCCACTGTCAAGGGGTGGATGGTCGATGTAACACCCCCAATTTCACAAGGCAGCGGAATATGGTGTTACTTTATAGCACATCACACATAGTCATAGAAAACAAACTCAAAAGAGACTTTTTATTAAATAAAACATTCGATAACTTTATTAAATCAGATTTTAATATAAATAGGTCCCAACAATTTATACAAACTTTAATAAATATATAAAAGTTTGTCAAAATGTATCGAATGGAAATTGTTTGTTTTGCCTTTACTTTATCCCACGCGGCTCCAGCTCCAGCTGCTCTTAAACCTATACACCTGAGAATACATGCTAAAATGTCAACACAATGGTTGAGTGAATTCATAGGTTTTTAAATAAACAATAATGGGTTTTTAAATAAACCATAAGCTTTTGAACACAAGAATCTCATCCACTGGCGATATTGTAACACATACAATATCAATATTCCACACTATTACGCTAAGCTCATGACACCGATGCCTTAATCAATAAATTTTCCCTAGTCAGGTATCTTGCTAAATACCCCATACCTGACGTACAACACACCCGGCTGAGCCTCCAACTCACAGGTGCGACCTGCCCGGGTGGGAGTCATCATTCCCAATGGATCCATTCGTCTGTACGAGCGCCTACCCATCATAGGTAGTTAACGGTTCACGATTTATAGGGACTTTTCACTGGCAATAAGAAACTTAGCCTTACTAATAGTGGCTCATTACCTATACAATCAACGCTTGTGTTCATTTTCCAAAAGCATTCAATCAAACGTCTTTACGTTTATTAACAACAGCTTGTATTCGTTCAAAGCATATATTCCAACAACGAATGTTTATTCACAATCATGTATCCTTTCAAAAGGATACAACACGTATGCTTGTTTACCAAGAGCATGTATTCCCCCTCGCGGGTTTATAAACACATATAAAGCAGTAAAAGCGAGGCTATGAACTCACCTGATATAGCTGTTACACGTTTATCGAGTAACAAACATCCAATAGTCGATACACGACTTCACGAGATAACAATCGCTCATTGATCGAGAATGAGATGCCCAACGATGGACATATAACCGAACGAGACCTAATAATGATGAAACACGTCTTAGGTTCGGGACTATACATAAGTCATACATATATATATATATATATATATATATATATATATATATATATAAATATATATATATATATATATATATATATATATATATATATATATATATATATATATATATATATATATATATATATATATATATATATATATATATATATATATATATATATATATATATATATATATATATATATATATATATATATATATATATATATATATATATATATATTTATATATATATATATATATATATATATATATATATATATATATATATATATATATATATATATATGTAAATAGTTCACTTTAGTAAGTTTGGACATTGCATAAGTTTTATAAAACTTTTCATTAGACTTTGATAACAATTTATCATGTATTCATTATGACCTTTAAGCCCATTAGTGGCCCATTACAAGTTATTATGAATTTAGTCCATTTCTATCTCATTATTAAACTCTAAATATGTTATAAGTCTCAGGCCCACTAATGACCTAATAGCCATTATAAGTGTATGTTGGGCTTTTGTGGCCCAAATCAACTTTATAAGCTTTTCAGGTTCTAAAACGCCTCCAAACAATATTGACTTAATATTTTCCGATGGCCGGGTCTCGGGTTTCATATAACTCAGTATATAAATAGGTCTCGAATTCTCTATAAGTGGATCCTACCACTATTGTTTTCATAAAAAAATGAACAAGTTATACAGTTTATTACAATAATTTAAATTCGACAGTTTTACAACATGACGAGATATTTAAGCCGTTTCTCCTGAACCGTAAACCGTCAAATTTATTTCTATATATCAAAATGAACATAAGATAATGTTCTTTACTGATCATATGTCCATATGCCCTCAAGTTATATTTATCATAGCCTAAATATCAGTTTTACCACTTAGAGGTCATGGCTGTCATTCGCAGCCAACTTCGTTTCTACCGTTTCGGCTACCATTTCTAAATCGTATTGAACTGGTGGACTATCCAATTGATTCTAGTTCTATATGATTTTATCTACAACTTTTAGTTTTACATATTCATATGTTGGTATACGAAAGTTTTGAGTAAACAGTTCATCTTTACAGCTGGTCAGATTCTGATCTAGTGTCGTATTTTAGCCATAACTAATTCATCGGGTATCGTCATGAGACGAGCGACCAGGCCAAATCACCACAAAATACAAGGCTATCTTCCTATAGGTTTATTTAATATCCATAACCTACAGGGTTTCTACAGTACCCACGTTTGGTACTGAAGTTAAAAGCGTCCTAACATTTATTACAAAAACAAGTTTACTAGTATTCAAAAATGTCCAATCACCAAATACAATGTCCAAAACTATACAAGAGATACACTTGAAACATAAAATTACTTACAAATACATATAAATATGAGAATCAAACATACGAGATCAAAATAATTGTAGAAATAATAAAACAAGGGACATGATCCTTACAAAGGGAAAAAAGATGATTTGAGAACAAAGCAACCAAAGTCGTCTTTAAATGCGCCATAACAATCAACCCAATATTTCTGTTCTTACAAGCCTTTTAATAACTCCATGATACCAGCCTTATAAGCTCCAAATATTTTTTCCATATAAATTTCATATGTTGTTGATGATGGTGTTTGATGAAATAATTACTCCAAATTATTGCTAGTTTAACAAGCCCCCATTCTCTACCAAGATAGCATGGTGAATCTATTTTTCATTTTTGTGTTTTGAGTTACGGTAGAGGAAGAGTGACACAAGATTTAGTAGACTTATTATCTTTGAAATTGTATATGTAAAATAGGATAAGAGAAAGATAAGGACATGAATTTGTAGGGTATGTGTTCATATGATAGTATGAGGTACGGACACCTCACTCTGTTAGTGTGTCGAGGCTTATCAAAGGGCAAAGGTAATATTGTTTAGTTTGGTCCACAAATTATAAAGCGGGTATTATCGATACCCGATATTTTAAAGTTGCGCGATTTGAAAGATACGCGTTAAACACGAAAATTAAACGCTCAATATAAAATAAAAACATCGACATTCGGAGAACGTTGATATTTCGATAAATAAATGAGGGCTTATGATTTAAAATACTTTAACACGTTATATAACAAATGACGCTTAAAGGTTTAACGTAAATTAAGAATAATGATCGTAAAACGAGAAATTAAAATGACGACGATAGAAAATATTTCTATGTCATAACGAGGATATTTACGGTCGATGACGGATATGGACTTTGTCGATAAATAATAGTTGACACGTATTTGATACGTTAAAGTCTTAACCTTGCAAGTTAGCCGAGAACTCAATATTATTCAAAAATGATCATGAGAATTAAAAGTCAATTAATAAATATTGGTCCGAATAATAGAATTAGTATTAGAACTCGGTCTAAATATTAATTTTAAAGTGCGGGTTACTATAGTCGACGACCCGGAAAACTATCATTTTTGGGTGTCACAAGCAGTTGCTCGTGTGGATAAGTTCAAGAGGTGTTGTACTTCTTATACTTTGGAAGTCGGGTATAAAGTACTTAGAGACTTGTTTCTGCACCATTCTTCAATCAACATCAGTGCAAGCTTAAGTAACAAATTTGGGGGATTCTACTTCAGTTTCAAGTTTAAGATATCGAGTTTACTTCACATGTGGTCACGACAGATAGCCGAAAGAATACGAGGTTCATAAGTTAGACAGAGAGATGTAATCAACAATCAATTCTCAATGGATATTTTTAGCTACACAACGACAATGGTACTTCATAGTCTAAGAAAAAAATTTCAAAGTTTCTCAACGACTTTCAAAACTTTTCAATACATTTGCTTAAGACTAAGAACTTCTCGAGTATATGGACGTCCAAGATAATGATGCTTCCGAGTGTTCGAAATCATCATTGGGGAAGATCGTGTACTTTGAAGTAATCGGATCAACTTCCAGGGGGAAGTAGTGTACATGGAATGGTATCTACTTCACTTTGTATGGTTTTTATGAAGTATTTTGTAGGCGTGAGAAGTATTGTTGCTGATTTCCTGCATGTTACCCCAAACGAATTATCACTAAAAACCAAACGACATGAGACAGTATAAAAGCAGTATTATCTGGTGTGGTTCTTCTACAAATTTCCGCTGTGTAATTAAACCAATGAGCTAGAAGATTGTTCAAACTACATCAAAGTGTCAGAATCTGCTTAAGATACAGATATTGGTTTGGGGGGAAGCTGATGTAGAAACTTCATCAAAAAGAGGTCTATGAAGAAAGTTTTTTAATACATGCTGCATGAATTGGGGGGAAGTTAATCCAAATCATGCATATTACAATTGTTCCACAACAACCAAAGACAAAGAGGATTCAAGCTGAGGTACAAGTTATGAAGACAAGAATACTTAGAAGACATCCTCAGCATTGGAAGCGCCTTGGAAGACTTTATTGTTGGAAATAAGTTTTATGTATCAGAAAGGATCGGTCACTCCAACAATAGTTTAAGTAATAGCTCATAGTTTAGTTTTACTAATATTAAGCAAACAAGGCTAAGCCAAGCCTACAACATGTGTAGGCCGGCCCAACTTGTAAGCCCAAGCCCATCTCATTGGCTTGGGTATATAAACCCTCTCCTTAGATGGAGAGGGTGTGGTTTCATTTTCAATTTACACATAGTTGTTTCATTTCTCTCTCTAGAAGTGTGTGAAATCCACCATCTTTCTATCTCTTTTTCTCTCTAAAACATAAGCAAGATTTACAATATCCTATAAATGGTATCAAGAGCCATGGGATGATTGTTTGGTTTATGTGTTTGTGTTCTTGATTCATTTTCCTAGTTTGATCCAATATCATACGTACCAATTTTTTGTGTGTTTTTATGGTTTAATCTTGATATACATCATCTACTTACTTGTTGTAGTGATTTGGTATTGTTACTTTGGTTAAAAACGCAACATTTTTGGGTGTTTGATTCATTTTTAGGCTTCGAATCTCGAAGTTGTTGTGTTTTAGTCCTATCCGAGAAAAGTGGTAAGTTT
The DNA here is from genome assembly GCA_025667525.1 of Glebionis coronaria. Classification (NCBI taxonomy): domain Eukaryota; kingdom Viridiplantae; phylum Streptophyta; class Magnoliopsida; order Asterales; family Asteraceae; genus Glebionis; species Glebionis coronaria. The sequence continues at coordinate 227,584,426 of CM046882.1, read as the reverse complement.
GATTCCATAGTACGATCTGTGTATTGTGATCGCATAAACCTGGGGTTTCTATCTGCGATCCAATATCACGATCACATAATACGATTGCTTGTTACGATCCATGAATGCGATCTAGTAACTGCGATCCACAACTACGATCAAGGTTACGATCATATAGTGCGATCACTAGTACGATCAACCATTACGATCAATAGTACGATCACCAGTACGATTTCCAGTACGATCACCAGTACGATCACTAGTACGATCAAGCAGTACGATCAACCGTTACGATCACCAGAACGATCACTAGTACGATCACCAGTACGATCACCAGGACGATCACCAGCACGATCAGTAGTACGATCAAGGAGTGCGACCCGAGTACGATCTACTGACAGCGATCCGAGTACGATCTATTCACTATGATCCCCATTGCGATCAAAAGCTACGATCACCCACTACGATCAAGTGTTGCAATCCAACATTTTTCAAAAACGTGTTTAGGGGATTTCAACATTATTTCTATCGTGTGTAATTTTGACTTGGATTTTTTGGTTTATCGAGAACATAATTTAGGGGATTTCAACAATATTTCTCGGCCTTAACACACAACAACAAATACATTTACTTTCTCTCATTGTTCGATCATCATTTGTAAATCTTATCTTAACGAAATGGGGTACACATCTCTTACGGATAAGTTCATCCTCTCGGGTACGGATTATCGTCAACCAATGTTGGTGAAGACTATGTATGAGGATTGGGCTTCCCGAATGGAACTTTATATGTTGAACAAAGAAAATGGACATCTCATTTGGGCATCGGGGCTCAATAGACCATTGGTATATGGTACTGTGACGGAAGGTGATATTACTCGTCCTCGAACAACGAGTGAATTAACTGGAGATGCTAAGATACAAGACAAGTGTGATAAACAAGCTATAAACATCATTCTCCAAGCCCTTCCTCTAGATGTCTACAAACTCGTCAGTAAACATAAGGTTTCCAAAGAGTTATGGGATAGAATTCGTGTTCTAATGCAAGGTAACTCGTTAACTAAACAAGAACGAGAATGTAAGCTTTATGATACATTTGATAAGTTTGCCTATGTCCCCGGGGAGACTCTCAATGATTACTATTTGATATTTACCTTATTGTTGAATGAGCTCAATATCTATGGCATGGAAATTCCTGCGTTTCAATTGAACACCAAGTATTTGAACACTCTTCCTTCAGAATGGAGCAAGTACGTGACAACTGTTAAATTGGCTAAGGATTTGCATCAAACCAATGTGGATCAACATCAAGCTTTTCTTCAATAACACGAAAGCCATGTGATCGAGGCTCGGTTGTCTACACCTCAAGTTCGTGATCCACTTGCCATGTATGCTTCTCAACAAATGACTCCCCAACAAAACATGGATTTCACTTATTAAAAACCATCATACCTGCAGCAGCCACCACCACACACCTATCACTAACCACTGCAACCACCTTATCAACCACTAATGATGCCACAACATGCATTTCAACAAAGTGTTCATCAACAGTCTTTTCCACAGCAACCAGCACATCAGGTATCACCCTCACAAGCCATCACTTCTCCAATGGACTACACTCCTTAGCAAGGATATTTTACATTTGAATCACAACCAGCACAAGCCTTCTACTTCAATGAGCTTCCACCAATTGAAGCAACTTTCTTTACTCCAAATGATACGCCAACTGATGTGCTAAACCATCTCACTGCCTACTTGTCAAAACTTGTTGCAACTAGAGGATTTCCACCAACAAACAATCAGCTCTGCACTTCTTCAAATCCTCGACAACAAGCCACTATTCAAGATGGTCAAGTAATAGTGCAATCCATTTAGGGTAGGCTAGATTGATATGGACCCACAACAAGGGCCGTGAAAAATCAAGTTGTGAATTCTCAAGCTAGTGTAAATGGAAGCACGATTGGTCCTCAAAATGTTGTGACTTGCTACAATTACCGAGGACAAGGTCATATGGCGAGGGAATGCACTCAGCCAAAAAGGAGAAGGGATGCAACATGGTTTCGTGAGAAGATGTATTTGGTTAATGCTCAGTCTAAAGGGAAGATTTTTTATTCAGAGGAATTGGCATTTCTTGCATACCTAGGGGCAGCAGATAATGAAGGCATCGCATTCGTCTCTACTTCTAATGCAGCATATCAAGCAGATGATCTTGATGCATATGATTCGGATTGTGATGACATTCACTCAGCCCGAGCTGCACTCGTTGCTAATCTCTCTCACTACGGTTCTGATGTCATCAGTGAGGTACCAACCACATCTAATAATGTTCATGATAATCCACATCATGTTGAGCATGAAAATGACAACCTCGAACAACATTCGGGGACTAGTAACTCAAATGATGCGGTATCCAATCCAACACATTTGAGTGCTCAACCAAATGCTACGGCGGGTATGGAATCTTATGATCAACGTGATTTGGTAAGGGTGCCTAAACATATTATTGATAACATGCATATGGTTGTTCGAAAAACCCTAGATATGAATGCCAACCTAACCGCTGAGCTTGTGTTGTATAAGGAAAAGGTCAAAACTATTGAAATGGTCCCTCAAGCAGAAAAAATAACATATTCTGAATTTGACCAATTTCGTTTTGAAAAGATTGAACACTTAAATGAAATAGAATCATTAAAAGCTACTCTTTCCAATGAATTAAAAGAAAAGGAGTCGGTTGTATATGATATTCAGAAACTTAAAATGGATTTCGAAACTATCGAGTCTAAAATTTTTGAATCAGAAATTAATGCTACCAAACTTCTTAAATTCAAGGAACAACAGCTTTTAAAACAATACGATTCCATAGAAAAGGTTCATCTTTTAACTAAATCGTTCAAAGAACTCAAACTTAAGCGTCTTCAAGATTTACCACCTAATCCCGGTTATGCAAAACAAGCTCAGGAATATATTCCTTGTCTATATGATGTGACCATAATTGGCAAATCGAAAAAAGCACCTTATGTTCGTAGTACTGAGGAGACACAGTCACTTGCGGAAGAAACTCATTCTAAAATGATTTCAAAATTCCATAAGCTTGATTATGTTCAGCACAATAAAGATCAATTTTCTAAAAAGACATGTATCCGTTTATAAAAGGAATTAGTTGAATTAATAGCTTTTGTGCCTCAAAGTTTGTCAACGGAAAACCTTCCTAGTACGTCTCCTACACTTGTCAAAAAGGATTTAACTAAGTTAATTCCCCCGGTAAGTAAAGTGTCAGATAGCTTAAATGCAGTGCACCAACACTTTGCCGATTTTGACAAGGTCATTACGGAACGTACGATGGCTACGGCCATAACAGAAGGTGAATGGAATTTTGAGCACACTAGAGCTGTATTCCGAGACGAAATTGTTCCATTTGTAAACAATGTTAAAGTTTTTCTTAGTAATATTGATCAATATTTCCTTTTGGAAATAGTAGAAGTTAGACGTGTTTTCAATGAAATGGATGATGCTTACGAAAATAGTTTACTTGAAATAGAACGAGTTTCATGCCAAAATGATTAGCCTTTGAAGCAAGTGATGTCTCATGATATTGTTTCCGTCTGTGTGAATAAAAGTGTTGATAATGATACTATTGTGCATAATGTTGAATCTGTGGATAATGTGGTAGATAGTACTTGTCACAAATCTGAGGCTGAGTTTTTAAAGCTTCAAGATTCTTATTTTTCGCTTTCAAAACGTTTTGATGAGATCCAAAAACATTGTATTTCGCTTGAATGTAAGAAACAATTTATTCAAGAGCTTTTTGAAACGTATTTCGAAGGTGTTAATATAGATGATGCAAATTTTCAAAAGAATTTTCGATTGGATTTACAATCAAAACAACGTCAGCCCAGTGACAAAGTTGCTAATTCATTGTCGATAGACATAAAGAAATCTAAGGAGCTTGACTGTGTAAACGTACTTGAGGCCGCTGAGAATATTAAGCTTGATCTAGATAATCAAGTTTCCAAGATTTTGTCCAAAGTTGATAACTTAAAACAGAAAAATACACAAGTCTTCGATTCAATAAAGCCCGCATGTGCTAATACCACTACACAGAATCAATCATTGATTGAACGATTAAATCGAAAGTCAGTGGAAATATCTGATTTAAAGGAACAAATTTGTGATAAAAATTTGGCTTTGGCTGAGTTAAAGGAAACACTTCGTACTCTAAAAGGTAATAATGTTATGGATAACACAACCACTGTCTCAGCATCGTCCTCTAGTGCAATCAAAAGGAACCTTATCGCCATCACACCACTTAACAAGGGCCCTAGGACTAAACCATCTCAAGCATTGGTCACTAAAGATAAGGCAAAATCAAAACCAGCTTCTAATATTCCCGTGTTGCCTTCTATAGGAGTAAGCACCACTACTAAGGCTCAAAGATCTAAGCATAAAAGAAACAAGAAGAATGATAGGATCTTACCCCCATCTAGTAGTCAAGAGAAGAAGAAAGTAGAAGCCCACCCTAGGAATATTTTTTATGTTTTGAATAAAAAGAATCATGTAGCTAAACCTAAAGGCTATGCGGTTGTGCAGCATTCTAAGCCTACTGTGAATTATAATTTTAAATGTTGGAATTGCAATGAATGAATGTTTTCTAGTCGTCATGATTCTTGTCTTATTGACAATGTGAATGTGATGTATGCCCGGAAAAATGGATTAGAATGGAAACCGACTGGGAAAGTGTTAACCCAAGTTGGTTGGATGTAGCGCCCCACTGGTAGAACTTTCACTATAGTAGGAAATACGTGCCCTTTAACTAGGATCACTCCCACTAAAGCGAAGAAAGCGTGCCCTTTAACTAGGAGTACCAAGGCTACCAAAACACAAGCGTGTCCATTAACTAGGAACACCACCACTATAGTAGGAACCAAGTGCCCTTTAAATAGGTCTACTCCCACTGTAGTGCCCGCTAATACCCCAAAACCTCATTATATTGGAACAATAAAACCTGTTAGTGCAAAAACTTGCATTAGAAAACGCAGGAAATTTAAAGGTCACACAAATGTTAGTAATTCTGATAATTTTATATCTGTATCTGCTAACACTCTGGAACCAATAGTTTCCAATGTATTTTCTACTTTTGTTGTTGAAAACAGGTGGTCCAAATTGTTCACTGGTATATGGACTCTGGTTTCTCTAAACATATGACCGGAGATCGCTCTCAGCTCAAAAATTTCGTCAGCAAGTTTCTTGGTACGGTTCGATTTGGAAATGATCATATTGCAAAGATAATGGGTTACGGTGAATATCATATTGGGAATGTTATAACTTAAAGAGTGTATTATGTGGAAGGTCTCGGTCACAACTTATTTTCTATGGGACAATTTTTTGACGCAAACCTAGAAGTTGCTTTTCGAGAGCATACCTGCTTCATTCGTAATTTGGAAGGGGTTGATTTATTGAAAGGTACTCGAGGGAATAATTTGTATACTTTGTCTCTACAAGACATGATGGTCGCTTCTCAAGTATGTCTTCTCTCCAAAGCATCAAAGACTAAGTCATGGTTATGGCATCAACGGTTATCTCATCTTAACTTTGACGCTATAAATCATTTGGCGAACAACAAAATTGTTTGTGGTTAATGTAGGACTTTTGCAATTCTTTTTATGTCTATTTTTCGTTCCTCGACTCACTCGAATTGATTTTCAACTTTAACGTAGAGAGTAATTGTTTTCGGTGAATAGTACTTTGTTTGGTATTTAAAACTAAGAAAAACTATTTAATCTAATTAAAAAGTAAATATTTAATTAAAAATACTTTTAAACTATTTAAATCTTAATTAAAAAATTAAACTAATTTAAAACTATTTTTAAATCTAATTAAATCTATTTAACAAAAAATTTTATCTAAACAAACTCTATTTAAAACTATTTTTAATAATTTAAAAAAAAATTAAAACTATTTAAACAAATTTTTAAAAAAACTATTTTAAATTTAAACAAAACTTAAAACTAATTTTATAAAAAAACTAAATTAATTAAAAACTAATTTTAAAAACAAACTTTAAAAACAATTTAAATTTATAAAAGTAATTAAATATTTATATTTTTTTATATATTTTTTTATATTTAAAACTTTTTAAAAGTAAATAAACTCTTACTTAAAAACTATTTAAATAAATCTAGTAAAATTAAAAATCTGACAGCCTATTAATAAACTATATTAAAAGGAAAAACTGATATTAAACCAAAAAGAAGAGCTAGACTAGTTGGTAAACGCGTATGGTGCATGAATAAGAGGTCATGCGTTCGATTCCAGAAGTTGACAATTTTTTTGGATGATTTTTTTTGGCAGTTTAGAACACTCAGACCAATTGAGTCTGTTGCTAACTCATCAGAATAACAATATTATCAAAACACAATAACAGCAAATCAAATAATAAGACTGCAAATAATAAGCAAAATAACTTAATAAAATCAAATAAGCAAATAAGACCTAACTGATCAGCAAAAATTACAATCTAAATATTAGTAGAATAACTGAGATTCAAACAATGTAAAACCTAAACCCAAGCAATCAAAACTCAGATCAATATCATAACCAGCAGACTAACATATCAACAAGAGTAACTATATGTAGAAAAGCTAAATCGGATCCGGTGGTCTAATGTGGTGGAAATGGGTGGTGGAAGCCATTGATGGCTTAGAGAGAGAGAAAGAGAGGTTGAATGTAAAATGTGTGTGTTCCTTGAATGAACAAAAATACAATCAACACCCCTCCTTGGAAGCTAAGGAGGGGTATATATAGTCACGCACTTTACAAAGGGCCTAGTCTAGACTAAATGTGCGTGACTATGATAACTAACGGGAATTCTTAAATGTCGTCACATAAAGTGAGTTTCCAACAATCTTCCCCCATGGGACGACGTGTAGAATTCCTTACAATATTCTACCTATCAAGTACAAAATAATTAAGAACAAGAGCTTCCATGAAGCATTCAATGCTGATGAAGTCTTCTGAGGCCTTCGTCTTCAAAACGACTCATCTTTAAAGTGACTTGTAGTAGAAATACTGTAACGGCACGAGCTAAGTAACCCATACACTTCTGGTTAAGGAGAAGCTTCTGAATTAGCTTCCCCCTAATTCATGCCGCGTAAACTTGATGTAGAAGCATTTTAAATAGCTTCCCCCAAGTAGATCAACAACTTTTCATCTCACGCTTGAATAATTCTTCTGAATTTTTCTTCCCCCTGAGAGTTCAAGTTATGCATACCAGAAAGAATCAAGACAGTTCTTCCCCCACATAGTTGAAGAAGGTAAATCAATCCCAATTATGAAGCTCAAATACTGAAGTGGACACTTTATCCCATTCATGAAGTTGACATCGTAACACCAGAGTCAATTAAGTCCCGGAAATGCACACGTCTTCTTCCGGAGATGCACCAGAGTCAATTAAGTCCCGGGAATGCATATAGGATAATGATGATGTTTAATTGCAACAATCAAACAATTAAACCTCGAATCAGTAGTGTACCGTTTGGAGATTGATAACGACACGAGTTAAAACACTGATTTTCTCTGCGGCTATGACAAATGTCATCCTGGAATATCTTCAAATCAAAAGAAGGTATGAAGTTCATCACGTGTACTCGTTGTGCGTTCAATGTGTCTTCTTCTTCCCCCTTGATGGTTTCGAAAGTCGGAACCATCAATAAATTGTACGCACGTGAACCTGAAATCTCATGAGAATAATAAATAAGCAGAATTATATAGTTTGTGAGAATCAGTTATTGATCGAAAATCTCTTCTCATAAACTCTCCATGGCCACCTTTACCATCCCACATGAAAGCAATTTGAAGTGACCACTGAAAGAATGAACCAGATACATCAAACGTGAAGCTGAATAAAAATCCTTCGATCTTGTGATTTAAGCTTGCACTATTGTTGAATAAAGAACGGTGGAGAAATCTCTAAGTACTCAATGCATCACTGAAGAAGTCTATAAGCACAACACCTCTTGAAATTATCCACGTCGACTAACGCGCGTGTCACTGAGTACAACAATGTAACCCCTTTAAGTGATAGTTATCCGAGTCATCAACCATCCACCCCGAACCCGGAAACCAGATAACCAAGTCTTCATTCTAGGATTAAGCACGAGCAAGTTATCTAGTAAAAGATAAAATAAATACACGCCTTCGAAAAATCCGTCTTCAACGTCACGTAATTAATACCCGATCAAACAAAATCTGAAGCCACTAAAAAATCGCCCATTCTTTCTTGGTCTCGTCTCAAATAAATCCTTGTCACATTTATCACTTCAATTTTGTCTCGTCACATTTCTCGTCACCCAATCGGTGTCAAGAAAAAATTAAAGAACCCCAAATGCGACAAAAAAACTACAAATTCAAAAAAGGAATTTGTTTGTTTGAGCATCTATTTTCCTTAACGATGTCTCGACACTTTTTCACTTTGTCTCGACAATATCCAAAGTATATCAAAATACACCAAATTATATTCAAAATGAAAATTTTGAGATAACAATTCGGATATAATATGTATACAAGCAATTAGACACCAATTCCAAAATCTGGCCCAAGACAAAATCTGGCCCAAGACGAAATCGAATATAACATGTATTTCAAAATGAAAATTATATTCAAGCCATTACTCGGCCCAAGACAAAATCTGGTATTCGGATAAGTAGCCAAAATGTTCCTTAAATTTTGTTCAATGTCAATTTTTAAACGGTACTAGCCAAACTTTATCACCAATTGAGATTCGGCCCAACTTTTATCCGGTCCATCACCAACACCTAAATATTAGGCATATAAAGTATCATATTTAACTCTACTTTACCCTAATCTCAAAAGCTTAGTAACATCCGCCCCCAAATCCTCTCACCCCTTTTTTCCTCCGTCCCCATCACCAGATCATCTCCACAATCTTAATCAATCTCAATCTCAGCCTACACAATCCAAAACTATCAATCTTAAACCTGTTTAATACACCACCCGAAACCCCTAAATCGAATCATACTCAACCAATGGTGTACGAATCTGTTCAAAGGTTACATCTTCAAGATCTTGTATAAGATCTCGGGTAAGTGTAATAGGTTGATAGCATGTTGTTTTAATTTAGGGAATCGAAACAAAATAATGATTATAACAATTTTGTTATTAATCTTATTTTAATTTCGTAGAGTAATCTTGGTGCAAAACCAAACATGGATTTATGATGATTTTTGTTTCGTGTAAATGGCCTAAAATAGATATCGGCATGCATGTTAAACACGAGAAGAATCTGAGATCATTTCATTTTCTGTTTTTAATTCGAGTCTTAGATGAGATGGGATTAAGTGTCGATGGGATAGGTTTTAGATTTGTGGTGTTGAGGCGATATAAGGATGGAGGTCTCGAGTCAACTCAGTGAGTTTGACTGAGTCAACTCGGTAATGACCGAGTTGACTCGGTTGGGATGGGCACAGTTTGGTCAGATTGCGTTTTTTTTTTTGGTCCCGGGTCATAGTGTCAATCCTTTCTATCGCAGTATACATTTTTATAAAAAAATGCATCGCAATATATAATCAGTCCATCGCAAAGTTTTCTGTTTTCCATCGCAATATAGATAACATATGGGCAGCATGACGACTTGTCAAAGCCATTGCGACAGGTTAGCCACCCATCGCAATGTGACTCATCGGAATGAGTCCCATCGCAATGGGTATGGCCAACCCATCGGAATGTGTGAAAAACACCCTCCATCGCAATACAGGCGATTGTACCATGAAGATAAGTCCAAAAGTGGTCCTTGTTCCGTTTTTTCAGGAAGCTTGTTTCTGGGTAGGATTTTTCTGGCAAATATGAGTTTATCACCTTCATCTTAAAAAAATGACCAGAAAAAAATCCATACACATGCTGTTAAAAAACAGATAAGTATGCATTTCCAACTTTGACCAGTGAAAACCAACTTTGACCATAGAAAATATAAGAAATGGACCAGACAAAACAGATATGAAACCGAGACTCATCAGGATGATAATATCCAAAAGCATGTGACAACTTGGATATTTGGAAAAAAAATTTGAGACTGTGACAAAAAAATTTATGATAAAGGACAAAAAAAGATATAAAACGAGACACAATAAAAAATTAGACCACCAAATCGAGAATATAATCACGATCTAAGGATGGAACCGTGGCTCTGATGCCAAATGTAGAAAAGCTAAATCGGATCCGGTGGTCTAATGTGGTGGAAATGGGTGGTGGAAGCCATTGATGGCTTAGAGAGAGAGAGAAAGAGAGGTTGAATGTAAAATGTGTGTGTTCCTTGAATGAACAAAAATACAATCAACACCCCTCCTTGGAAGCTAAGGAGGGGTATATATAGTCACGCACTTTACAAAGGGCCTAGTCTAGACTAAATGTGCGTGACTATGATAACTAACGGGAATTCTTAAATGTCGTCACATAAAGTGAGTTTCCAACACTATATTAGCAAACAAACAAAAGACTAGAATCAGATACTTATATCAGATATTTATTAGGCTCAAATCATCAAATTTAAACAAAGTCAAATACCCAACACCAAATATCCTAGAACCAGTCAATATACCAAGTAAAAAATGAAAATCTAAGCAGAGCTCAAACTTAGAACCAATATCAACAAATAAATCACATCAAGCAGATTAAGATATTAAATTCAAGCAGAATGGAAACTAAATCAGTTCAACAGATAGACCAATAAAATCAAACAAGCTAAACAATAAAAATCATAACACCTCAATCATCTTACTAAATAACATAATCATTTAACAAAGTTAAACTAAAAACATGAAAATTAAAAATGAAGGTGAACCTTGAGACGAATCCTTTGAGCAGAAGAGATGCGCTGAGCACTCTTTAGACCGAATCAAGACCATCTTAACCAAACACCATCAATAACTCGAACCAAATACACCTTTCTTGGATCATCAGAATCAACAAACCACTTTTTTATAAACTTCCAGTAGGGAAGTTTAATCAACCAAAATTTATTTTTCTATTATCTAAATCAAGCTATTATTTAACCTGATTAAATAATATTTTAATTATTATATTAAACAGTTTGAAGATTTAATTGAAATAATAATAAATTTAACAGAAGAATAATAAGACACGATTGGATTTAAACTTAAATAAACTTTTATGAATATTAAAAAGAAATTACAAATACTGGAAAAGAAAAATTACAAATAACCTAAAAACTATTTAGCATAATAAAAATAAAAATAAAAATTGGACTATTAAACATTACAGAATGAAGGGGGTTTTATAGGCAAACGCTAAAACTGTTGATGAAGACTTGGTGAGCACATCTTGCATCTGAACCGTCCAAGCTATCTTTTCTCATTCTCTTTTTTCAATTCATTAATCAAACGGCTGAAAACATGTACCCATCACACGGATCGCCAGGTTGGAATGGTGGTGTGCTAGTTGTGCTTTCTCAAATGAGGACGTGGCCTAATTTGATTGGAGGAGTGAGGGATGGTGATGTGGTCTAGCCAATCAGGGGTGAGAATGGGGCCACGTATGATTATTCCTCCATCATGCTTCACCGAGAAACTTAGGGATTTAATTCCCATACGTGTGAATCACACGTATCCCACAAAAGCCCCAATTTATTTGATGTATATTTGTGATTAGGATTTTGGGGTAACAGTAGATTTACAGACATGGGGGTGAGAGTAAATGGTGTGAGAGAAAGAGTTAAACTTTGGGGATATCAAAGTGAGTTTGGTGTGTGTGTGAGGATAAAACGTGTGTGGGTTTGACCAAGATAAAGGTGTGAGTGAATTATTCATTTAACCGTTCCATGTTTCTTGACTTATTGGGCTATGTAAACCCAAAACACCCCCGTGTTATATAACTTGCCAAGTGAATGGGCTGTTGGCCCAATAAACACTCCATCTGTCTCAATATTTGGGCCTTGATGGGCTTGGACCATTAAACAAATAATACATGTTCTTCAAATGGGATTTTGGGCCCATTGATCATAAGTGGGACCCATAAAGCCCATTAACCTTTATTTAAGTTAAATCCGCTTAAAACGAGCTCGATTTCGACTTCCTTGATCTTTCCTTTAGATCCGTGTCGATTTTGCCGGTTTTCGTGATCTTTGGTACACTTTTGGTTCTTTGACTTTGACTTTGTCTTTTTCTTTTACTTTTCTTCAAAAATTGACCGTGAAATCCCGTATTTCATTCCTTTTGATCTTTTGTACCTATTTCACACAAAAACACAAAACCACGCGTAATTCCAACTTTTACGATATTAAACACATGATTAGGTCTTGTTTTTCATTGATTTTAGTGGCAAAAGGATAAGTGTTTACACACTTATTAGTGGTCTTCCTAAACTTACATTTCACAAGGATCATCTGTGTTCCGCGTGTACAATGGGGAAAAGCACTAAGAAATCATACAAACCCAAGACTAAAGACACCAACCAAGAGAAACTTTCTCTGTTGCATATGGATCTTTGTGGGCCAATGCGTGTTGAAAGTCTTAGTGGTAAAAAGTACATCCTCGTCATTGTCGATGATAACTCTTGGTTTACATAGGTGAAATTTCTTACAACAAAAAATGACGCACCTAAATTCATCATCGGATTTCTCAGGATGATTCAAGTGCGTTTAAACACTACTGTCCGGCGCATTCATACAAATAATGAAACTGAATTTGTGAATCAAATCTTACGTGATTACTATGAAGAAGTTGTCATTTCGCATGAAACATCTGTTGCTCGCACTCCACAACAAAACGTTGTCGTTGAAAGGTGAAATCGCACACTTATGGAAGCTGCTCGAACCATGTTAATTTACGCAAAGGCTCCATTGTTTTTATGGGCAGAAGCAGTATCTACAGCAGTTTTCACCCAAAACCAGTCACTAATTCGTAAACGCCATGGTAAAACACCTTATAAGCTTCTACATGGAAAAGTACCAGATTTATCATATCTTCATGTATTTGGTTCTCTTTGCTATCCAAATAATGATGGTGATAATTTGGGAAAACTTCAACCAAAGGCTGATATTGGTATCTTCATTGGTTATGCCCCCACAAAGAAGGCATACCAAATCTACAACCGTAATTCTCGAAAGATCCTCGAAACTATGAATGTTGATTTTGATGAGCTGACAGCTATGGCTTCTGAGCAAAGCAGCTCTGAACCTGCACTTCATGAAATGAGACCCAGTAACATTAGCTCTAGTCTTGTCCCAAATAACCCTACTTCATCATCATTTACACCACCAACTAGGAATTAATGGGATAAGTTGTTCCAACCGTTATTTGATGTATTCTTTACTCCTCCAAGTATTGTTACTCCAGAACCTGAGGTAATAGCTCCGGTAACCGAAGTTGTTCCTCCAGCAACCGAAGCACAATCAGATACGTCTGCACCTACAATTGGTCAAGATATACCTTCAACGAGTAGTTCTCAACCTACTACCGAATCAACTACTCATGTCATGCCTATTGATGATGAAGAGGATGATGATGATCACAATTTGGAATTCACTCAAATGCGTGAACTTCCATTCTTTGGTGTACCAATTCCCGACTCTAATATAGTCGGGTCGTCCACCTCAGAGGAAACTCCTACTACGGTCTACTCCAATCCACGGATTCGTGAACATGACAGCAAGTGGACAAAGGATCATCCTATAGATTCTATTATTGGTGACCCTAATCGTTCGGTATCCACACGAAGTCAGTTACAAGAAAATGCAATGTTTTGTCATTTTGATGCTTTTCTCACTGAAGTTGAACCTAAGACATGGCAAGAAGCTTTTACTCAATCCTGTTGGATAGAAGTTATGCAAGAAGAACTTAATGAATCTATACATGTTGAAGTATGGGAACTTGTCCCATGCCCGGATCAAGTGCAGTTACTCACTTTGAAATGGGTTTACAAGGTGAAACTCGACGAGTTAGGCGGAATATTGAAGAACAAAGCTCGAGTAGTAGCTCGTGGATACAAGCAATTATTAGGCATCGACTTTATGGAATCCTTTGCACCTGTTGCCCGTTTGGAAGCTATTAGACTATTCCTTGCTTATGCATCCCACATGAATAAGATCGTCTATCAGATGGATTTGAAGAGGGCATTTCACAATGGTGAAATCAAGGAAGACGTCTATGTTCAACAGCCGGATGGTTTTGTGAATCCTAAATATACTAATCATGTGTACAAGCTTAAGAAGGCTCTCTATGGGTTGAAGCAAGATCCACGCGCATGGTATGATCAATTGTCACAATTCCTCATAACGCAAGGCTTCGCTAAAGGCAAGGTGGATCCCACACTGTTTATTCAGAAACGCGGTAAAGATATGATTATGATACAAATATATGTTGATGATATTATATTTGCAGCCTCGACCCAAACCTTACCCGATGAGTTTGGGAAACTCATGTCTTCCAAGTTTAAGATGTCAACGATGGGCAAGGTATCATTCTTCTTAGGACTTCAGATATCTCAGAGTCCTAGAGGCATCTTTATCAATCAATCCAAGTATGCCCTTGAATCTCTTAAGAAATATAAGATGGAATCTTGTGACCCCGTAGATACTCCAATGGTGGAACGAACTAAGCTTGATGCAGATCCACATGGAGTTGCCGTTGATCCGACACTTTATCGTGGAATGATAGGTACTATTCTGTATATCACAACTAGTTGACCTTATCTTCTGTTTTCTATATGTATGTGTGCTCGGTATCAAACTCGGCCTACTGAGTTACACTTAGCTACTGTTAAACGGATCTTTCGGTATCTTAAAAGAACCATTAATCGGTGACTTTGCTATTCGAAGGACTCTTCGATTGCACTAATGGCATATGTAGATGCGTATCACGCGCGTTGTCAAGATACAAGGCGTAGCACAAGTAGAACTTTGCAACTACTAGGAGATCGACTAATCAGTTGGGCATCTAAAAGGCATAAAAGCGCTGCAATTTCAAGTACGGAAGCATAATACATAGCTATGTCCGGTTGCTGTGCTCAAATTCTTTGGATGAGATCGCAATTAACCAACTATGGTCTAGGTTTCAATAAAATTCCGATGTACTACGACAACAAAAGTGCAATTTCCTTATGCTGCAACAATGTTCAATTCTCCCGGTCGAAGCATATTGACATTCGCTAGCACTTTATCAAGGAGCAAGTGGAAAATGGAGTGATAGAGCTTTACTTTGTCCGATCTGAGTATCAATTGGCGGATATTTTCACGAAGGCTTTAGATCGCGCTCGAATGGAATTTTTGGCCGACAAGCTAGGATTGAGAACTTTCTCGCCCGAGACTCTAAAGGAACTGGCAGAAGAAGCGAAATAATAGTGGTGGTAAACTATTCTTCGTATCCTTGGTGATCATCTGTATATATTGTTTATATTTATATCCACAAAAGCAAAATACAAAAATATAAAATCATATAAAAACCATAAAATTTGAAAAATCTCATAAAAATGCAAAAATATTTTTTACTTTATTTTACAAAGGCATGTCTTTTGGTACGATAATATTTACGGCCTTAGAAATGTTGATTAATATTGACACGGTGCCATAAATAGAGTTCGTACAAAAGTTGTAAATATTTCATAAAACATGCCCATATGGCTTGTAGTTATTTCAAACTGCAACTCGCTTTTCACATTAAAGTCAAGTATTTATTATGAAAGATTTGGCTCTCAACGGGAATTAATTTTCTCGGGCAACGTTTACTTTAAAACCTTGTACGGGATCAAGTTTAATTCATAATTTGGTCTAACAAAAATTTATGTACGCTTTAGTGCATTTATTTGTTAAAACAAGAGAAGTCTTGTTTTTATGAAGCTATCACCTCTACAACCATAGCTATCTACAATTGGTATATACATACTCGACGATGCGACTACTCAAACGGCGACTACAACTCTTTCAATAGAACACGGGTCAACAATTAAGGGGGAGCAATTGTCAAGCATTCAGAATATTTGATGCCGAACGTGCCAAGTTCACAAATTGGTGTAAAGACAAACAATACCAATCGTACATGTGGTGTCAAGAGATGACTTAAGACGTGACGAGGCGACCAACATTTGCCGACAAGAACCATGTGAACTTATCATATGATGTTCTCATCAATCAGGTCCAACCTTGTAAATTTATTCTAATATGGTGAATATGTGACCATGTTACAAATCGGTATCATTTCTCACAAATTGGTCTCATGAAGATTAAAAGGACTTGCATTCTTCTTCCAAAAACCTTTGTTAAAACTTCATTAAATCAATTGATATTAAAAACATCGATTGGGTTAATATTTTTAATATGGGGGAGAAAATGTGATTTAATATTGGAAATTATCACAAATGGTTTGACTTAACGTGACGGCTCATCCCCACATGTGCGAAATGTTTTCGAATATCGTGGCATATGTTAAGGGGGAGAAAAATGGATTTGCTATATCAAAATGGATTTCATGGTGACATATACTTACCTTAAACCCATTTATTACACAACGATGAAGATTCTGGTGTCATAAGGATGGTAGGATAGATTAAGTCCAATGATTCTTCCAAAACCGGAGGAATCTTCCCAAGGACATTCCATAGCTAGAAATAGTAGTCCTTAGGAAAGATGGGAAAAGATTGTGAACGTATCTGAATGCCGACCAAGTACTTAAGTTAGCACTGGAAAAATCACAACAAGGTGCTAGTTATGACGTATTGGTAAACATTGAAGGGGTTGAAGAATGACAAAGAATTGTAAAGATAAAGGGTGTAAAGAAAGAAGCCCTCCATACAACCTTAGGCAGAAACCATGTCAACACATATGCTATTGAGATCATTTTAATGATGCTCGGTATTGAAGAAAGACACCATGGACCCAATGATGCAATGCACACCCATCCCAGCTAACTCAGATATCTCTCAAAAGGTATTTGTTTTATTCACACGGAGACAACGCATTATCTATCGATTTATTCACTCCGAATAAATTGGAATTGAAATGGTGGCACTCCTCTCCAGCCTCCGATCACTAAAATCCAAAATGTACGATCGAGTATAGAGCCATTTGAGATCTTCAAATATCTCATTAGGACAAACTTTTATAATTCCTTGCTTCTTCACACACTGTGAAAAGTATGAAAGATCTTAAGAGTCCTACGCATAATCTTCATGATCTTGACTGAACATCCGAGTAATATGAAAGTATTTACAATGAAGATGGAAATCCTTCTTGAGCGAATATCAAAAATCTCATGGTAGGTGACTTGTGCGATTCTTTATGAATCAAGCTTGTGATAACAGGAAAGCAACAGTGGTTTAATTCTTAACTGAACTTAAACACGTTCCAGGCCTCTACGCAATATCTTAGTGATCTTGCCAGAACATTTAAAGTTACACTCTATAGTGTTCACAGTGATGAGTGGAAATCCTTCTAGTGTTAACCTCAAACAACACTTGGTAGGTAACTTGCAAGATTCTGTATGAATCAAGCTCGTGACAACTGGAAAGCAACGATGGTGCGATTCTTTAATGAATCAAACTTGTTTCAGGAATCGGATTTGACGGATTCAATCATATGGATAATTTTATCCAAATGATTCACTCTTTACGTTCGCAGACAGCTTTGGACGGTCGAGTAAAGAGAACGGGTTTACCCGCGAAATCTTGTCAAGGAGATTTTTAATTAAATCTACCTGCCACAAGTACGATATTTTATATCGTCCAACGGTCTTCACCGACCGGAGGTAAAATGATACAGAATTAGAATGAAATGTTCAAAGCCATTTTGTTCGTGTCTACTTATGTTGCGGTATTTGAAGACGGTGGTGTTGCGGAATCCGAGAAGAAGTCGTCCCCGCATGCTTATACTTTATGCACTTAATACTTCATTTAATTCTAGAAAGCCTAAAAGTCAAGTCTTCCGCTGTATCAAATTCTAAAGCTTTCAAGAATTACGAAGGTATAAGTATTTGGGCCATGAAGTCACGAGGAAGCGGATATCACAAGTGATGGATGCACAAGATCAAGGCAAGAGATTAATGCTAAAGATTGATATCAAAGATCACATTAGCATGTTCACCAGAATAGAAAAAGAAAAGAAAGACGAAGACTACAAGCTCAAGACAAGCATAGTATGCTAGGTTTATTTTATTATTGTAACTTGGGTAATGCCCTTGTTTGGAGTGACCCCCCTTAAGGGGAGATTGTTGGAAATACGTTTTACGTATTAGAAAGGATCGGTCACTCCAACAATAGTCTAAGTAATAGCTCGTAGTTTAGTTTTACTAATATTAAGCAAACAAGGCTAAGCCGAGCCTACAACATGTGTAGGCTGGCCCAACTTGTAAGCCCAAGCCCATCTCATGGGCTTGGGTATATAAACCCTCTCCTTAGATGGAGACGGTGTGGTTTCATTTTCAATTTACACATAGTTCTTTCATTTCTCTCTCTAGAAGTGTAAATCCACCATCTTTCTATCTCTTTCTCTCTCTAAAACATAAGCTAGATTTAAAATATCCTACATTTATTTTGTTGTATTTGTACTTGTTAGGAACATTCTAAGTAATTCCGTATGTCTCCACATTGGGGGAAGATTGATAGCCCTAAAACGTGAGCGCCATTTACGAAATTACATTAGTTTAATATAGACACACACGCAGGGACTAGTTTTGTTAAGTTATAATAGTTCATGTGTGTCTGGGGCTATATATACCCCTCCATACTTCTATGGAGGGGTGAGGATTCCCATTATTCTTTTACAACTTTCTCTCTCAATAAAACACACACATTTAATAGTCTCTCACTTTCTCTCTCTAAAATGTCTAACCATTTATTTTATCCTCCCCGACCTCCGGATCTATACCTTGTTAGCTTGAATCTTATATGTTAACAGATTCCAAGTAAATCTCACCAAAATCAAAGGTCAAGAAAGTCAAACAGTGGGAATCCTTTCCCACTGCTACTAGCCACTGCTAGTGTTATTTATCATACAGCTTAACAATAAGCTATAATAGCTTATTTAGACTTGCAACAACTTTGTTTTTGTAATCAATCTTCCTTAATTGACCCATTTGACTATACTGGAGCATTTGACTAGAAAACCAACTTAGTTGACTTTTTCATAAGTGCTTATTTGCTTTTTCCAGCTTATTCAGTGTGCTTTTTGGAAATCTTTTTGATTATTAAGCATTTGAAACATTTTCCAAAAAGAATCAGCCCTTGAATTGGCCTAGAACTCGAAAACAACTATTTTTTCGTTTTGTGTAGAGAGCTTTTGCTTATTTCAATATTTTTCTTGGGCTTATTCAAAAATTCTTTTTACAAACAACTTTATAAGGTCAAGAGAAGGTTGTGTGTCAAATTTCAGCTTATGGTATTAGATTATGGCTTAATGGGCCAAAAAGCCCATTAAGAATAAGTTGTTTGCTTATTAAGTTGTGATAAGTTCACTTTTAGCTTTTGGGCCTTTAGAGTTTTGTTTTTAAAATTGAATTTTAAGCTAGACTGGAACTTTTCAGCTTATTTGGATAACTTTTTGCTTATTGGGTCAAAAAGCCCATTAAGCATGGACTGTTTTGAGTTTTAGCCCATTAGGGGTATTTTTCTAAGTTCACTTTCATTTTATGTTTATTTAAGTTAGAATAAACTAGTTTGCAAGTTTTTAAATTTTTTTATAAATTTTGAATTTTTATTAATATTTTATTATTATTTTATTATTGAAAATTGTTTTTATGATTTTTGCAACTTTTTCATTTTTCTTAGGTTAAAAACATTAAGTTAGGATTTTTAAAATTTTTAGATTAATTTTCTTGTCAATTAATAAATTTTTAGGATTATTTTAATATTTTTATAGTTTTTAATCATTTTTAAATAGTTTAAATTAATTTTAAAATTTTTCAAAAATAGGTTTTATTTTACTTAAGTTATTTTAGAGGCTTACAAATTGAAAAAACTCATTTTGGGCTTTTTATTAATTAAATTGATTTTTTAGGCTTTAATTAGAATTAAAAAATTAATATTTAATTAAATAAAAGGTTGGAGTGATTTTTGATTTTTTGTAAACTCTAATTACATTTTTAGGATTTATTGTAATTTTCTAGGAATTTTTAGGTTAATTTTTAAATTTCGTCACGTTTTACAGTTTTACGTTTACGACTTGCGTCTTAGTGTAATTTTAATTGTAACCTTCATCCTTTTCTCTTTTCTTTCTTCATAATCATAATCACAAACATTTAATCAAGTTTAAACACAACACACTAGCCTCCTTGAGAACGAACTCACCTTAGGGTCATTTGTGCACGGTTTTCCTAAACCGTCGTACTTACCCTAATTACCTCGTTTTCCTAAACGAGTGTAAAATTACAATTATCATTTTGGCGCCGCTGCCAGGGTGGCGTGTTGTGTTTTGATTTGAATAAATTTTGTTTTTATATTAACCATAATAACTATTTGTGTGATTAGCACACTAATCATACGTATTATCGGTTTTTCGTTTTTGTGTGAATATTATTACTATATTGTATACGTAAAACAATAAATTCACAAGTACTCCGAAATTGTGAAAATACAACCTTGATTTGAGATTTTATCACGTAATCATTGTATTCGAATCTCAAACAAAGAAAAAAGGGAAAATAGATAATTACTTTCGAGAAGCTTAATTTTAATTAACACAAACTATAAGGTGGGTATAAGGCGGTTGTATTTCACGACCTAAGGGAAAAAGGCTCTTAAGTGCTTAGCGCCGCCTCGTTTACCCCGCTTGCTTGTGCGTGTTGAGAGCAAAAGGGATAATCGTGGGTTTGCCAACCAAAGTATTATCTACGTATATATTTTCTTGGTTTCAAAAGATTAAACCCTCTTAAACGTTTTGGGGTTCCACCAACGTTCTAAAGTCATCGAAGGCGTTCACTTCACGTGATCGTTTTCATTCTTTGAGGCTCCTTTAATCGAGAGATTTGATTTGAGGAGAGATTTGTAGATTTGTGTCTACGTAATACATCACCAAAATCCAAAAAAGTAAAAAACAATCAAAAGCACAAAAAAATTAGAAAAAGTTAAAAAAAACCCAAAAGAATCTTCTTTGCTCTTCCCCACGTTGTACGTGACATTTACGCAAACTCGTAACCAAGCAAGATGTGCACGTAAACGTCGTAATCGAAAGGAACAATCACCAAGTGAAGAATATCCAAGTGAGGAACCTATTATAGAACAAGAAGTTATCATGGCTAATCGTACTATGATAGAGTTGCTTCAAGCACCCACCGAGGGTTTTGGAGAAGCCATTGTGATTCCCACCATCCTTGCGGAGAATTTCGAGATCAAGACGGGTTTAATGTCTATGCTTCAAGCAAACAAGTTTCGCGGACATGAAAAAGACAACCCACATTATCACATACGCAATTCAGTCGTCTCATCGTGACTAGCAAGTTTAAGGATGTACCCTATAGCTCCAGCAAGATGATTTTGTTTCCATACTTGTTAGATGGACCCGCCAAGATATGGCTCGAGAAAGAACCCCCAAATTCGATTTTGACGTTGGGTGATCTCGTTTCTATGTTTGTGAATCAATTTTTTCCACCATCTAAAACAACACATTTGAAAAACAAGATTTCAAGATTTACTCAAAGGTCTAATGAGAGTTTTTCTATGGCTTGGGAATGATTTAAAGAAATGTTACATGAATGTCCACACCATGATTTTTCCGAATTGCATCAAATTGACACTTTTTATAATGGGCTTAATGATCATGAACGAGATTATTTGAATGCCGCTGCGGGTGGTAATTTTTTGTGCAAAACGACCGATGAGGCTTTGAAAATAATTCAGAGTAGGTCTATGGTTTATAACCCTCGTAACACACCGAGTGTTGCTGCTATGGATTCATCATCGTCGTCTCTTAACATGAGTGCCTTGCAAGATGAAGCAAATGAGGAATATAGGTTTTTTGATTGGTTTTCAACTCTCATGACTCATTGGAAAGCACAAGATGCTTTGAATTCCGCATCGGTTAAGGCGGTTGGAAAGAGTTGTATTTCGTGTGGTGGAGCTCATGATTTTTCCGAGTGCATTACCGCGGATGGTAACACTTCAAGTGCTTATGTAGCAACGGGAACTTACAACCAAAACGGTCAAGGTTCCCGCCCAAATCAAGCTCTACAAAATCAAAATGCTAACAATTATCGAAACAACAATCAAAGTGGTGGTTATCTGTAACACCCCCAAATATTCACATTTCGAATCAGCGGAAGAATCGTTGGTGTTACGGGATAGCACATTACTCAAATCATAGACAACGGTTAAAAATCGCGTCGTTTAATAATAAAGAATTTTCCATTCATAAATATCAAATTACATAGGTCCTCAGGTCAAATATATCTTACAAATTTACAAAACATTTTAATAGAAATTTTTATTTAAATGTTGGCCATAAACTCTTGTCATCTTCTCGAGAATTACCTTCAAGTACCTGAGATAAAACATCTTAAAAGTCAGCGAAACGTTGGCGAGTCCATAGAGTTTAATAATAACCATTAACATAAAACCGGTATATAATCATTACCGAAAAGCATTTTGTATAATACTTGGTCGTAGACCATAACATCGGCCAAAAACAGTTTTATACGAACCATTGTCGTAACAACACCATTCAATATGTTTTATAACGTTGTTTATAGAATAATAAAAACCGTTATATAAAACAAGACCCCATATTGCTAGTCAGGCAATATATTACAATTGAAATCATATATCATACGCTATTCCTGAGACCGCAGCCTCGGTGTTAGCATTATCATTATTGTTATCGGATTATTATAAGCCGCATGACATTGTTACCTTTCTATAATATATATCGGGTAGCTAGCCCGGAACTCATTTGCCCATTTAAATAGCGTGTCGTCACAATAATCACGCTAAATATACGACTCTCATACATAAATTCGCTTGCCAATCAATGTGACATAACGGGGATCAGCCGTCAAAACGCGAACTGGGGTGATCTTACCCAAATAGTACTATTATATGCATAAGCATCTACCCACTCCTGGTAGTTCACAATTCATGCTAATGGGACTTATAGTGACATAACCTAACTTTTAATAATCCACTTCAATCATCCATTGGGTCATACAATCAATCGGGTCCATATCAATAAGCGTACAATCAGGATCACTTGTGTTATATTTTTATTAAAACTAGCATGTTATCTCCCTCGCGGGTTTATAAAACATTTCATAAAAACGTTTAAAATAGTACGAGGCTATGAACTCACGTTGGTTGGGAAAGGCGGGTTATCGGCAATTACGATGTACGGTACGTGCCTCGATCACGGAAACCTAAACAAATAATACTCGGTCTTAGACTATCATCAAATAACTTTATAAAAGTTGTTATGTATATGTAATGATGTCATAACATGATGATCAAGTGGGGTTTTAATTACCTTATACAACGTTATTAGTTGTTTAGTACTAGTTAACGTAGTCTACTTATACTAGTTTTAGCCCATTTACATGTTAAGGCCCAATAGGCCCATTAAGGGTCCAATACATTATATTAGTCCATTTATCTATTTAAGACCAGGCCTATACTCATATGTTAGGCCCAAATGGGTTAAGCCCGTGAGTAAGTCCAATAGTGTTAGCCAAACTAGTTGGGCCTAGTGGTCCAACAAGGCTAATTTGGCCCATCATGGTCCATTAGTTACAAAGCTCAGTTTTGTCGATTTTTAATTTTCAAGTGTGTTTATATATCAGTATATGATTTATAAAAATGTTACATTAGACCGGTCTGACCATCTAAGTTTTATTTGGCGAAAACTCGATCCTTTCGGTATTAGCCGAAAAGACGTAAAAATCTGTATATAGTTTGTAGTTCAGAAAACATTTGAGTTTTATTTTTATAAAATGTAATATTTATTTATTATAGTATATAAACTTATTTTATATTAGTTATTATCATTCATTAAATTTTATATACTTTGGTTGTATAATATTTTACTTCATGTGCCTTTTTAATATTATATACTTTAGTCAAATCTGATGTGAAATTTCAAGTCCAACATTTTGATCATATCTTGAGTTCTACAAGGATTTAAGACCCCAAATTTTTATTGTATAAACTACATGATATGTGCTACAAATAACTCTTTTATTGCTCCTTCTTAATCAGCCTCTAAATATTTTTAATAATTCGTCCAAACAAATCAGACAGATTAGTACCACAAAAGTGTTTTGGCCATATCCTGCTTATTTTTAACATTCCGTTGTGTGGACAATTAACCACTTATGTAAAAATAATTTGTCTATCATTATATCAAATAATCAAATCCATTTAACCAAGTAAAAATATTGAAAGTTACTCTTTTTAACAGCCTACTCATCTAGTGATGATTTTAACATCTTTTACTTGTAGTTTTAGCCTTTTTAACTTAATCTAGTGACATAAAATCCCCATGCAATACTTTGATCATCATTCATCATCATCATACATATATATTTTGAAGTAAATAGATAATACATTTACAAAAACAATAGGATGATAGGTAGAAACAATCTCTATACCAACCCAAGTGATGAAAAGGTTGAGATTTATGATGAACAAGACTTGATCTTGTCACCAAATCTCATGAACTTAGCAAGAAAACTTTTTGAAATCTTCAAATGGATGAACAACTTCTTGAAAATCATCCCTAGGACTCCATGGAAACTTCTTTTTATAAGTTATAATCACCTCTAAATAATCTCCTTTCAAGTGGTTATCAACATATGTGAATTATAGATGAACTTATAGGTTAATTTTTTTATGATGATGGGTGCATGGTGGTGGTGTTTGGACGACACAAAGAGGGAGAAGAGAGAGTGGGAGAAACGTTCTTGTTAAGTGTTATGAGTGTGTGTGTATGTGTGTGTGTGACTTGATGGTTTTGATGTTTTTGCAAGTGGTTTGGTCAAAGTGACGAGACAAGTGTCTCTAGCACTTGTTAAATTTTGACACCAAAGAGGTGTTGTGTCCACCCATTATGGGGGTGGGACAAGTGTTAACTTTTTTATCCCTATTATTTTACGGGTAATCCTCGATTCTAGTTCCTCGATTTACGTGCCCTCGGGTTGATTTACGAAAAATGTTTTTATAAATTATTAATCCACGGCACAAAACAACCCTAATAAATTTTGTCTCATAAAAAACGGAGCACAAAAGCGTAAATACGTATACCTAAGGTTTCCTGTTTAATCGTAAAAGACGTTAAATTATGCACGTAAGTCCTAATTTCATCCCGTAAATTTGTGTTTTCATGAACCCACATAAAATAAAATTTCAAAATAATATACGAGAATAAATTTATTATCTGAAAATGTCAGAATGTCACAAACACGGAGTATGTAAACGTAAACACGTAACGTAGAGCTCTCTGGTTTAGACGTAGACGATGCTAATTTAAGACGTAAACCCTAATTTCTTCCCAAAAGTGAGTGAGTTCATAAACTAACAATAAAATAATGATTATAAATAATACTTGAGAGTAAAATAACGACCTCAAATTGATGGATTGTCACAGCATTTCCCCTAGAAAGGATCTTTGTCCTCAACGATCGATTAATCTTACTACTCTCTTATAGAGCCAAAGACATGTGGGCATTTTCTCCACATTCGGTCTTTTCTCTTATGCGTAATTCATTATAATACGCGAGTTTCATCAAACATAACTATGGTAATACGATCATGCTTAGGTTGACTTACTTTCTCTTTCCATGATGTCCACGGGTTTTTGATGAATGCAACTTTTCGCCGATCCAAACTTCATTAAAAAATAATCAGATTTTGACTTGATAGATATTTTATCAAGTTCGATATACAGAACATATTCCATGCATCCCTTGAAGTCCTAGGGTAGTCTAGCTTATATGCCTCTCAGACCAATTCTTTAAATTGTCTCAATGGTCCCATACAACAGGGACTTAGCGTCCCACGATCTTTCAGATCATCAATTCACCTTTCTACGGTGAAACTTCTCGGCATAACTTTGCTACCCATCCTACACTTCAAGATCTACATTTCATATTCACCTAACCTTCTGCCCACTACCGGCAGTCGATAATCAGATCCTAATTTCCAAAATCATTTCATGTCTCGTGGGTCGGGTATCTTCATCCCAACTCCTGCCTACAGATGCTCTTAAACTTTTCTTTATATAGATCCTCACAAAGTTCAGGCTCAATCCTAAAGCAATAATTATCAATGATAACCTATCCAAAGGAAAGTGCTTATCCCGTTCCTTACCAAAAGGTCAATCATACAAGTATAAAATAAGCCTTCTAGTGTCTGTATCGTTCCTTCACCTTGTCCCCTCGATTGTGGGTGGTAAGAAGTACTCCCATCAAGATTCGTCCCAATGAATTTTGAGGGGATCTCCAGAAATTTGATGAGAAGCGAGGATCTTGATAGATATGATCGATACAGGCACACAATGCTTACACAACTCCAATCGAGTCAACTTCTCCATCGAGAACCTATCATTAATTGGAATGATATAAGCAGATTTGGTCAGTCTGTAGACGATGACCCAAATCGGTTTCAAATCTAGATGATGACCTTGGAAGATTTGTGATAAAATCCATGGTGATTCTATCCCACTTCCAAACAGGAATAATAAGCTGTAAAAGCAATCCTGATGGATTTTGGTGTTCAGCCTTGACCTTTCCAAATGTTAGGTACTTACTAACGTATGTGGCGATGTCTGCTTTCACATTTGTACATCAGTACAACTTTTTTAGATAAAGATACATTTTATCAGAAATGGCATGAATAGAATACTTATACTTGTGAGATTCCAACATGAGTAAATCTCAAAATCCTCCATTTTTAGGCCACCACAAACGACCTTTTTAAACACTGAAAGCCATCGGCTCCCATCTCTAATGGTTCTCATTACCCGTGAAACCATTCATTATCTATATTATCCTTCTTACAAGCATCGGCTATTTCGAAATTGCTCGGGCAAATTATTCTACACGGTCATTACTAAGGAACACATCCTAATTGGTTCTTTATCCTTTCTACATAATGCGTCAGCAACTACATTCACCTTCCCCAATGAAATAAATATCATGACCATAATCACTCAGAATTTCTTTCTTCATATTTTTCTAAGTTTTAGTTTCAACTCAACTATTATCTTTATTAGTTTGTCAAGTCCGACGTTTTAAAGCGTCGATAAAAATTACAAGTAATTAAATAATAAATATTTAGTTTATGAAACGTGAACGTAAAATTTTAAATTTCTCAGTTCGTCCAATTATAGAAAAATGTTAAAAATAAATTTGAATTTATTTAACACGATTTTTGTTGATTTATCGAAAATAATTAACATGATTCGTAAATGTTCGAAAAATCTTTCTTTAAACTTTGGTCAAAATTTTATTACTTGAGGAGAAAAAACTACCGCTCCAAATTCTAAGTCATGGGTTATATGGTTTCCTTATTTCCTCCTAGGTTGTCTTGAGGTATACACAAACATCTACTCCTAAGGGAGTGTAGTTAAATTACATAGGTATGAGGGAATAATTCCTTAATAATCCTTCGATAAACATCTGTCAAACCCAGTCATCTTCGGACTTCCTTCTTGGTATAACCCAAAGCCTTAATGGCTCCGATCTTCGAAGAGTCAACATAGATTCCACTACCATTAATCACATGGTCAAAGAATGGATCAAGCCTAACATCCCACTTTAAATATTTAACGCACAATGTTTCACACCTCAGCTAGATCAAGGTAGTCTACAAATGATTACTAAGCTCCTTCTTAATCTTGGAAATAACCAGATGGTTCTTAATGATCATCAGTATGAATTTATTAAAATACAGTTTACACACGTGATTCATCAAATTCATGAATGCGACCAGTACGTTGGTCAATCCAAACGACATCACATGAAACTCATAAGGTTCATTACGAGTTTCGGGAAGTGATTGGAATAGATAATCTTCCTTGCGGAAGCGAATTTGATGATAACCATGTCGTAGATCAAATTTTTGAATATACGCTAGAACCTTGTAAATGATCGAACAAATTTTTCATCTTGGGTAATGTATATCAATTTTGATCGTCAATTCCCTCGGTTCACGGTAATCAATAAACATAAGGAATGATAACACCATAGCTCTCCATGATGACGAGTTTGGTAGAATAAAAGCTTTCTCCGACAACTCTCTCAGTTACACGGTAACTCTTTTGATTCAGATGGTGCTGACGTATAGTGCACATGCCACAGGTGCAGCACCGGGAATATAATCAATACCAAATTCAACTTGCCTTATTGGTGAAAGTCTAGGTAATTCATCAGCAAATACCTCAGAAAGTCTCAGATTGCAGGAACATCTTTTAATAAATTCACCTTAGGTTCTTTCTAGATTACAAGATCTATGTCTAGTTCACAACCATTCATGGTATAATTTCAAGCCTAAATGTAGGATACGGTCACCCATCGGGAATTATTTAGATAACCTTTGATAATCAACATCTTATCTTTTAGGGGAATTCCACTCGTGCACCCATCAATTAAGACAATGACATCATGCCATAATCAACTAATCAATCCTAATGGCACTACCAACTTTCCAGTTTTTATTACCGTTGATAAGACAAGAACTACTTAGAAGGCTAAGTATACATTCTTTTTAAATTTTTACTGATAATCACTACTTCCCTATGAGCCAATTTGATCTCTTAGATAGAGGTAACTCATAATATTCTTGAATAAGGGAATCTATAGACATATCTATTAATAAAAGAGTAAGGTCAACGCATGATTTATGCGAAAGAATTTCAAATCAGATAAAGACGAAAATATTTACGAATATGAATGTATTCCATGTTTTCATGATTTGTTTACACATCCCAAGGCACCTGGGATCGTTACTTACGTTACTCAAAGGCAGTCTATTTTAAAAGACAATATAGGAATGTTGAAACTCTAAGCCGGATATCAACGACCGATAATTGGATAAGTTTCCAAGGAATCATATCATGAAAGAAATGAACAAGAAGTGGATGTCAATTGTAAAATAAGACAATATCCACAGATGAGTAAATTCAATTCGGAAAAAATGGTACGGGCACATATGTAGGTGTCTCTAACAATATGTCCATATTTTTGCACTTCTTGCAGATCTCATAAAGATTTAATCTTTCACAATTACAAAGAAAAGTGTAGTGTTTATTAACAACTTCATGGTGACTACTAATCAGCCATGTATGGTCCCTTCCAAATTATACGTAGGCGCGCTTCTATGTACAACTTAGGATTAACGATGCAATACTCAGTTCGCCAAAATTTTGTCATCATGTTTAAATTATGTATTCATGTTTAATTATGGAATAAAAATAAAAATTACTTTACCGAAACATTCATCATTATCAAAGCATTTACATTTACAAGATGTTTAATAAAAACTTTATTTCGATAGTAATTACTAATATTACCGATTTAAATAATTCATATGATAATAAGAATTTCATATTTTCCCCAGATGGTATTGCATTACTTATAAAAACAATGAGTGATCTGCAAAGGAGTGATGAAAAGTTGTTCACCGAGAACTAATTACAATATGATAGGACATGAGCTTAGCCAAATAATCATGAGGTTCATTGGAATTCCATCAGTATGGCATTAGAACTGCTCGGAGAAGTTTGATATTGAAGGTATACAGTTCGATGACATCGATGGCACTCAGGAATATGAAAGAGTAATTCACAATGCAACTCAAATTGAGATGAGTACTCGTTCAATGGTTGCATCACTAATGCGAACATTAGGAAGAAACAAGAAAAGATAGATAACAACGATACATGTAGAGTTTAGCAATCGAAGATGGTCTTTTCGTTAATCATAAACAAGTCAAAAGTTGTATCGTCATACATTACATGTCATCATGTAATGTTATACAATTCCAAGGACTCGTCCTACCCACTGATATCTCAGTTAGGTTAGTGATTTTAAAAGATACTACCGTGAATACTAATCTAGAAGAGTCATTAGGTGTTCCACATGTCCCGGAAGATCCATCGGTCCCAATTTAGAAGAAGATTTCTTCAATTTATTTCTTGGACCGTGGGCATCCTCGTCATTGTACAATGGCCTATGAACAACCCTTAACACGAACCAACAATCATTTAAAACCTAATAATTCAAACACAGGACTCAACGACTTCCTCTTAACAATCTCGTATTCCATACGAGTTAAATTTTACTTTATTCAAGTTTCAACCAACTTATACTCAATGCGACATCCTACCTCATTCTCAAATACTTTCAACCTTATTCTTCGGCTTAGGAAAGGAAATAAAAGCTCGAAATGAACAAAACTTAATTTCCAATTCTATAGCTCCTAAAGAAATAATTATCAAGTGAGTCACGAGTAGGAAATGACTTTCACATTCAACTAGACTTCTTGGAAAGGTACAAGTGGCATGAGGCTTTTGGGTAAAGGTTCCAATGACAGCCTCAAGTGAAACATTTACCTTTTCAATTTCGAATTGAAGAATTGGGTGACACCGAATCAGATGACACATTTCCAAGTGGTGAGGTTTTGTCAAACTCCACTCGATAAAGAAAGATCGTCATGACATCGATATCAGATTTAATCTCGACAATTCATTTTTAATATCACAATCAACTAATATCAACATTTCTTGGAATATCAACCATTTTGTTGGGATTATAAACATCCACAACTTGGTTTGGATCTGGAATAGCTAGAATTCCTACAAAAATAGCTTCGGTTGATTTGCTAAGAGAGTTAGGGTTCCCTGTGACAATCTACGTCGTATAAATATATCGTATAAGTATTAGAATAATCATTAAACAGTCATGTAATCAAATTACAACATATATATAATCCAAGTTATATATATCTTAAAATAACACTTCTCAGTCTGGCCTTGTCGGTAACTCGGGAATTCTTTGGCACAGTTATAGTCAAAAGATTTTTAAACATTTTACTCAAAATATTTATTTAAAAATATTTATAGTTAAAAGGTTTTTGGAATGTTTTATTCAAAACCCTGGTTTTAAAAATCTTTCGTTCTCTATAACGAGATCTCTGGTACCAAACTGTAACACCCCCAAATATTCACATTTCGAATCAGCGGAAGAGTCGTTGGTGTTACGGGATAACACATTACTCAAATCATAGACAACGCTTAATAATCGCGTCGTTTAATAACAAAGCATTTTCCATTCATAAATATAAAATTACATAGGTCCTCAGGTCAAATATATCTTACAAATTTACAAAACATTTGAATGGAAATTTTTATTTAAATGCGGGCCATAAACTCTTGTCATCTTTCCGAGAGTTACCTTCAAGTACCTAAGATAAAACATGTTAAAAGTCAGCGAAACGCTGAGCGAGTCCATAGAGTTTAATAACAACCATTAACATAAAACCTGTATATAATCATTACCGAAAAGCATTTTGTGCAATACTTAGTGGTAGACCATAACATCAGCCAAAAACAGTTTTATACGAATCATTGTCGTAACAGCACCATTCAATACGTTTTATAACGTTGTTTATAGAATAATAAAAACCGTTATAAAAAACAGCTATGTAAAACCAGAACACGGGTATAATAATAAATAAGACCCCATATTGCTAGTCAGGCAATATATTACAATTCAAATCATATATCATACGCTATTCCTGAGACCGCAGCCTCGGTGTTAGCATTATTATTATTATCGGATTATTATAAGCCGCATGACATTGTTACCTTTCTATAATATATATCGGGTAGCTAGCCTGGAACTCATTTGCCCATTTAAAACAACGTGTTCGTCACAATAATCACGCTAAATATACCACTCTCATACATAAATTCACTTGCCAATCAATGTGACACAACGGGGATCAGCCGTTAAGGCGCGTACTGGGGTGATCTTCCCCTAATAGTACTATTATATGCATAAGCGTCTACCCACTCCTGGTAGTTCATAGTTCATACTAATGGGACTTATAGTGACATTACCTAACTTTTAATAATCCACTTCAATCATCCATTTGGGTCATGCAATCAATCGGGTCCATATCAATAAGCATTCAATCAAGATCACGTGTGTTCTATTTTTATTAAAACTAGCATGTTATCTCCCTCGCGAGTTTATAAAACATTTCATAAAAACATTTAAAAGAGTGTGAGGCTATGAACTCACGTTGGTTGGGAAAGGCGGGTTATCGGCAATTAAGATGTACGGTACGTGCCTCGATCACGGAAACCTAAACAAATAATACTCGGTCTTAGACCATCGTCAAATAACTTTATAAAATTTGTTATGTATATGTAATGATTTCATAACATGATGATCAAGTGGGGTTTTAACTACCTTATACAACATTATTAGTTGGTAAGTACTAGTTAACTTAGTCTAGTTATACTAGTTTTAGCCCATTTACATGTTAAGGCCCAATAGACCCATTCAGGGTACAATACATTATATTAGTCCATTTATTTATTTAAGACTAGGCCTATACTCATATGTTGGGCCCAAATGGGTTAAGCCCATGAGTAAGTCCAATAGTGTTAAGCTAAACTAGTTGGGCCTAGTGGTCCAACAAGGCTAATTTGGCCCATCATGGTCCATTAGTTATAAAGCTCGATTTTGTCGATTTTTACTTGTCATGTGTGTTTATATATCAGTATATGTTTTATAAAAATGTTACATTAGACGGGTCCGACAATCTAAGTTTTATTTGGCGAAAACTCCATCCTTTCGGTTTTAGCCGAAAAGACGTAAAAATCTATATATAGTTTAAATTTTAGAAAACATTTGAGTTTTATTTTTATAAAATGTAATATTTATTTATTATAGTATTTTAAACTTATTTTATATTATTTATTATCATTCATTAACTTTTATATACTTAGGTTATATAATATTTTACCTAAAGTGCCTTTTTAATATTATATACTTTAGTCAAATCTGATGTGAAATTTCAAGTCCGCCATTTTGATCATATCTTGAGTTCTACAAGGAGTTGAGACCCCAAATTTTTAGTATATAAACTACATGATATTTGATACAAATAACTCTGTTATAGCTCCTTCTCAAACAACCTCTAATATTTGTAATAATTCGTCCAAAATAGATCAGACAAATTAGTACAACAAAAGTGTTTTGGCCATATCTTGCTCGTTTTTAACATTCCATTGTGTGGCCAATTAACCACTTATGTAAAAATCATTTATCTATCATTATATCAAATAATATAAACCATTTAACCAAGTAAAGATATTGAAAGTTACTGTTTTTAACAGCCTACTCATCTAGTGATGATTTTAACATCTTTTACTTGTAGTTTTAGCCTTTTTAACTTAATCTAGTGACACAAAATCCCCATGCAATACTTTGATCATCATTCATCATCATCATACATATATATTTTGAAGTAAGTAGATAAATAAATTTACAAAAACAATAGGATGATAGGAAGAAAGAATCTCTATACCAACCCAAGTGATAAAAAGGTTGAGATTTATGATGAACAAGACTTGATCTTGTCACCAAATATCATGAACTTAGCAAGACCACTTTTTGAAATCTTCAAATGGATGAAAAACTTCTTGAAAATCAGTCCTAGGACTCTATGGAAACTTCTTTTTATAAGTTATAATCACCTCCAAATAATCTCCTTTCAAGTGGTTATCAACATATGTGAATTGTAGATGAACTTGTAGGTTAAATTTTTGATGATGATGGGTGCATGGTGGTGGTGTTTGGACGGTACAAAGAGGGAGAAGAGAGAGTGGGAGAAACTTTCTTGTTAAGTCTTATGAGTGTGTGTGTGTGTGTGTGAGTTGATGGTTTTGATGGTTTTGCAAGTGGTTTGGTCAAAGTGGTGAGACAAGTGTCTCTAGCACTTGTTAAATTTTGACACCAAAGAGGTGTTGTGTCCACCCATTATGGGGGTGGGACAAGTGTAAACTTGTTTCATCCCCATTATTTTACGGGTACTCTTTGATTTTAGTTTTCTCGATTTATGTGCCCTCGAGTTGATTTACGAAAAATGTTTTTATAAATTATTAATCCACGGCACAAAACGACTCTAATAAAAATTGTCTCATCAAAAATGGAGCACAAAAGCGTAAATACGTGAACCTAAGGTTTATGGTTTAATCATAAAAGACGCTAAAATATGCACGTAAGTCCTAATTTCATCCCGTAAATTTGTGTTTTCATGAACACACATAAAATAAAATTTCAAAATAATATACGAGAATAAATTTATTATCTGAAAATGTCAGACTGTCACAAACACGGAGTATGTAAACGTAAACACGTAACATAGAGCTCCCCGGTTTAGACGTAGACGATGCTAATTTAAGACGTAAAACCTAATTTCTTCCCAAAAGTGAGTGAGTTCATAAATTAACAATAAAATAATGATTATAAATAATACTTGAGAGTAATATAACCACCTCAACTTGACGGATTGTCACATTATCAAGGCAATCAACGTAACTACAACAAGGGTAATTATTAAAGTGGGAACAATAGGCAAGTTCAAAATCAAAATCAAAACCGTGATTTTGAAACTACCACACAAGGTTTTCAAAATGCTCACACTAAAAATCTTAATGGAGAATTTTTGGATTATGCAAAAGCAAATGATGCTAAGTTTGATAACATGCAACGTGAGATGATTAGCTTATGATCCGAGTTAAAAAACGAGCTTAAAAACGAACTTGCTATTGAATTGAAAACTCATGCTAATAAAATGGAAGGAAACGTTCAAGGTCTTCAACAAAATCAACAAAAGATGAAACAAGGTCAACATGAGATTAAGCAAGAATTGTTAAAAGCGGATATAAGGCAATCAAAATTTGAAGATCGAATGGGTAAAATGCTTGAAGCAATCATGTGTAAACCCTCTTCTTCGGGTGGTCTTCCTAGTGATACCGTTGTAAACCCGAAAGGAGAATTGAAGGTTATTACTACTCGTAGTGGTAAAACTTTCAAGGAACCAATTTCTCGTCCTAGTACTTCTATGGAGAAGGAAATAGAGAAAGAACCCGAGGTGGTGGTCTAAGAGGAGCATTTCCCAATCCCACAAAGTATCGCTCAAACCACACCTACGATTGAACTAACACCAATTGTGGAACCCGATATTCCAAGGCCGATGCATATGCCCTAACCCACACCACCCTTACCATACCCATCAAGACGAAAGAAGGAAAAGTCACAAGAACGTAACAATTATCAATTTGAGCTTGTTATGAAAATGTTTCGTGACTTGCATTTTAACATAAGTTTTGCCGATGCTTTGGTCATGATGCCTCGATTTGCCGCCAATTTCAAAATTATGTTGAATAAGAAAGAGACATTGCAAAAGTCATCTAGTTGTTCATCGGTTTTTCTTAGTCGCATACCTCAAAAAGTCGGTGATCCCGGTAAATTTTTAATTCCGTGTGGTATTCAAGATATCGAAGAATGCTACGCCTTGGCCGATCTTGGTGCTAGTATAAATTTGATGCCTCTTAGAATTTTTAAGTCGCTCAATCTTCCTAATCTTACTCCTTCAAGAATGTCAATCGAGATGGCCGATCATTCTACGATTCTTGCTTGTGGAGTAGCCGAAGACGTTTTCGTGAAAGTTGGAAAGTTTTACTATCATGTGGACTTTATCATTGTAGACATTCCCATTGATCCTAAAGTTCCTCTAACTTTGGATCGTTCATTTTTGGATACGTGAAGAGCGCTTATTGATGTTCATGCTAGGAAAATCACTCTACGTTTCAATGAGGAGGAACTCGTCATAAATGAAGTTCAAAACTCAAATCTTTCTCACGTGTATTCTATCACGTCTTTGAACCATGTTGATTCAATCAAAAACATTTGCAAAGAATTTTCAAAAAGTGTTTTAGGAGTTGTCGATAAAAACGATTTTCCATCTCCTCCATCGATGGAGGTTAAGAGTGTTGAACCTACGTCTTCAATCACGGAAGATTTTTCGAATGATGAATATGTTGACCCCGAGGGGGTGGTGTTCTTTATTGATAAACGTTTTGAGAACTTACCACCACCTATTCGCAAATTAAATGTGAGAATTTTTAGTGGGCCTAACATCGTTTTAGAAAAACCAAATATTTTTGACATAATCAAATCGGGTTTTCATAAGGAGTTTTCAAAAGATGAAAAAGGAAAAGATTTTGAATTGGATTTAAAAGATTTTTCTACAATTCCAACTCCGTCATCACCTCGTGTTTTGAGTACTACAAGATCGTCTACTCCTTTTGACGATGCTTTGTGTAGTTTTAGTGTGGGGGAAGCCCCTTATGTTCCCTCCCCTTTCTCCACCGAGGACGAGCTATTTGATCCCCTGAATTTCTTGTAAAAGGAAATCTTGGTCTTCCACCGATGCAATAAATGGAAAATACTTTCATTTGTTTGGTGTGTGTCTACCTCGAGTAGCTCATGGTTTTAGTGCCTTACCCATTGTCTCACCCTTCTATTTCTTACCTCTTTTCTTTAAACCCTTTGGGGTTGTTTTGACTTTGGTTGGAGTACAGTTGTTTCGTCTTTTTTCCGAAAAGAGGACACTAACTTTGACCCCGGTATATGTTTATCGGGTTTTTAGAGAACTCCACGTACTTTTGGGCCTTGTTTATCACGTAAGCCCCACCAAAAATTGACCATAACATGATTATTCCTAAATGATCACATTTATAGGGATTCGAGTCAAGCTTTTGACTCGGTTATCAAAAACGAGGTGCCTCGTGGGGGAGTCTCATGCTTATCCATGTACATATTATCGCTTTCTAATGTAGCTTACGTGAGGGGATTTATGCCCTTCCAACCGTTGTTCCGTGGTTGTTTGTGCATTGTGGTTTTTAGATGATCATTATCTTCACGATTGGAGCCTCTCGCGTTCGTTTTACTCGAGCTTCGATCGTTTGCTTTGAATAATTTGTCGATATCCACATGATATATCCTTATTTGTTCTAACCTTAGGTTTATAGCCCACTTCATAAATGGCTATTGATTTAATGGTTACACCCTTTCTATGCTAGATTAATCATTCAAGTATGTCTCTAGTATGGGGGTATCCTACCCTTAGACTCGAAATATTGAGGACAATGTTTAGCTTTAGTATGGGGGGTGAATAGATACTTTCCTTGCCAAACCTTCACGCTTTCCAAAATTTATCTTTTTGTTTATCGTTTTGTTGCAAAATAAGGCTAAAAGTCGCCAAATTTTTTAAATTTTTTCTCATGTTTTATAAGTGTTTGAAGACACGAATGTAGATTTTCCAATGGCGAGAATAAGAGTAATTTTTTACTCAACCGTGCGTGTTGAGCACTTAGCATCGACTACTTAAGTTTATATTAGGCTAAGTCTCTTAAATGAGGACGAGAAATGATAGAGTTAATTATAAGTTACTATGCTAAACGTAGAGTACTCGTATTCTTTCAAAAACTCATGTGTTCTCCTTGTTTGCTTATTCTCCCTTCACTTGTATATATATTTTGCTAATAAGTATTGAATTAGCGGTTTAGTCTTGATTGTTGGTTTCTAGTCTTTTCTAATAGCTTCCATGTAATTAAGTTGGGGAAGACATTAAGGTATCGCCAGCGTTACGGTTTTGAAGTATTGACAACCCGAATAATCGAAAGCTTCACCTAATAATAAGATTTCAAGTGCTCACCTAAATCAAGCAAACAATTTGAAGCTCACAAGGCCGAAAAATCTATGTGAAATTTAAAGTGAATCAAGCCTTAATATTTGAAGCTTTAAAGATCCAAAATTCGCTTTTGTGTGAGGATATACATCTTTGGCCATAATAAACACCTCATGGTGAGGTTAAATAAAAGGTAAGGCAAGACCGAAGTCATAATAAAAGCTTCATGGCGAAGTTGAATCAAAGATGGAGGTAAACCTATGATAATAAGGCCCATCCGGTAGGGGGCGTGTAAAAGTCTTGGCAATAAGTCTCATGTTCAAAAGCGTTATAAAACCGTGTTTATCGATCCTTCTTGTTGACTTAATTTGTTGACATCGCTGTCTATTAGGGGGTTATTAATTCGATGGTCTTGGTGACACCGTTATGACTCTATTTTCAGACCTAAATCTCTATCATCGCATAAGTAAAAAATGTATCCTCGTGAACATTCAAGACAAAAATAAAATATAAGAGATACAATTAGGATAATGGGAGTCTAAGTACGTGACTAGGGCATATGAGTAGTGTTAGCATTACTAACTTATAATGACAATGATCTCGTTGCACGCTTGGCATAGAATTGGGTGAAAATCGAGAACGATGAAATTATTTTTAACAAAGCATTCACGTGTTCTTGTTCTATGAACCTAAATGTCCCATTTTGCGTTGAAATCCTACATTATATCTAAAAAGCAAGTAGTAGTAATAGTAGGAGTATAGTAAGTTTGTGATTCAATAAAAGTGCATAAAAATGAAGTTTGGAGGTGCTACGATACTTTATTCTAGCATTGCGTGAGGGCACGGTAATGGTTTAGTATGGGGGAGTGATGAGACTACTTTTATACATAATCTCATCGTCCAAAATAGGCTTAAAATGGTTAAAATATCATAAAATGTGCCAAATATATGCTTCTGTTTGTTCAATGTGTATTTTAGGTACGGATATTTAGAAAATCACAAAAGATCACAAGAAACAAGAAAAAACGAACACGGGAAAGGAAGCCGCACAATGAACCGGGCCCTAGAGTTGATTTTCCAAGAAAAGTCCTTGAAGAATTGAAGGTTGTACAAGAAGGGTCCTCCATTATTGAAGAATTGACACTTTAAACCCTTGTATATTCATAATTACAAGTTTGGTCCCTAAAGTTTGTCAAAATTACAAAAAGGACCCTCAACTTTGAAGAATTGGCAAGAATGGTCCCTCATATTTGAAGACTTTTCACTTTTTGTCCTCCATGAAGACAAAGAAACAAGTAAAGACCTTGAATATTGAAGACATGTCAAGTTTGGTCCTTCAAATTTCATGAATTGGCAAAACAAGTCCTTTGATAAACTTATGGAAAGTTTTTGTGGCCAATGTATGAATTTAAAAACTTCATTTACAAAGGAAAGCTGCCAAAGTCATATTTACAAACACAAAAGAAGAAGGAGTGTTTAAACTGGCCAACAAGAAAACTTACCTAGACAAGTGCTCGCTTGCCACGTGCCCCACTACCTCTTTTCCTCCAATCACAACACCCCAATCTGCCACATCACACTCCACTTAACCGTTTATTAACTAATTATATTAATTAGTGAAATAAACACGCGCCTAACACAAGTTTGAAAACTAAATTGGATCAAACCCAACTATTCATCACATGAACACAAATTGGGGATTCCTGTTTAAATAACAATTAGAGCCTAATCACCTCCAGATTTATGATTAAGGTCATCTTAATCAAAACCTAACTCTTAAACATGTCACTCACCACTCACCAAGTCACATGAGCTATCCCCTGCTACACGTTTGAGAAGAAGACAAGAATTGCTAGAAGATCAACGCCCCACAACTCATCTTGAATCCTAAGCACAACTTGGACGTATAAGATCACAAAACAACAAAAATTCTTCACATGTAACAGCTCTAACATCAAATTCAAAGGCAAAAATATTCAAACTGCAAGGGCATTCTTGGAAGTTCACCACTAGGGTTTCATGTTTTTTATTCAGTATTTTAGTCTCCTTGTAGCCTATATAAGGCATTAGGGTTACAACATTTCACTTTGTTCTTGGTTTTCTTCGGTCAAAACTTTGTAAAACCTTGTTTCAAGTTAATGAAAAAGTGTGAAAGTTTGTGACGAATTCCAAGTTCCAATTTACTTTCTTGTTGATCATAACACCCTGATAAGGAGATTATCAAGGTTTAGTGAGCTTGTGGTTTGGGAGGAATCAATGAGTGGGGAACAAGCTTGAATCAAATCTTGTTCATTTTCATTATTTTTCATAGAATCTGTTTGTTTCTAACCTTGTTGTTCTTAGCAGCTTGTTAGAAGCTTGTGCCTTGTTTAGCTAGGCACATAAGCTATAAATACGAGAGTTTGGATGTACATTCATGAGGTTTGAGCCTTTCTTTCCCAAAATCTGTTAAAAAGGTGATTTTATGTGATTTGGAATTTTGTTGTTGTATGAGGTGTTTTTATGGCTTGAATCTTGTTCTTACCTGGTAAGAAAGTTGTATTGATGCTTGTTTAGGCTTGGATAAACTTGTTAATCACATTTGCTTTGTTAAATCTTGGTTTAAAAATTGAAAGGGGTGTTTGGGTCTACTGTTTAAAGGGTATAATTTGAGTTTGAGTTAGTGTTTAGGGTTGTTAAGTGCTTTTATCTGTTATTGAGTTGGTTGAGTGCTGATATTTTCCATACTTGCGTTCTTAAACATCAAATCTGAATCTATGCCATAACTTGCTTATTTTTCCCTGTTTTGATCTAAAATTTTTGGAACACCTAGAGTGTATGCATGCTTAGGGTTTAAAAGTGGTAAAACCTAGTTTGTGTAAGCTGATAAGCAGATTTGAGGGTTTAAAATTAGATATGTGGTCACGTATATCAGCAAGCTCATTTTGTGTTTAATCATTTGTTCATCAGTAATATTCATAAGCTTGAATCTAGGTCTAATCTTTAAACCAGTGCATGAAACAAGTTCATTTGTGCTTATTTAAGTTTATTATAGCTTGCGTATGCTTTTGGTTCAATTTGGTTGGCTTAATCTTGCTTAAACTGATTATTTCATCAAATCTGCTTAATGTTAATGTCTGTGCAATGTCTGAGCAAAGTTTGAATTAACTGCACTAACTGGCTTTGTGAAATTGTGATTTCTTGCTTGTTATTGACTCCTTATAACCCACTGTTTATAAGGGGGCCTTGATTGTCCATTAATTCCAAGGAAATCTCACTAAAATAAAAGGTCAAGAAAGTCAAATAGTAGGAATCCTTTCCCACTGCTACTAGCCACTGCTAGTGTTATTTATCATACAGCTTATCAATAAGTTATAATAGCTTATTTAGACTTGCAACAGCATTGTTTTTGTAATCAATCTTCCTTAATTGACCTATTTGACTATACTAGAGCATTTGAGACTTTGACTTTTAGGTTTGACTAGAAAACCAACTTAGTTGACTTTTTCATAAGTGCTTATTTGCTTTTTCCAACTTACTCTTTGTGCTTTTTGGAAACTTTTTTGATTATTAAGCTTAGTTAAGTGATTTGAAACATTTTGAAAAAAGAGTCAGCCCTTGAATTGACCTAGAACTCGAAAACGACTATTTTGTCGTTTTGTGTAGAGAGCTTTTGCTTATTTCATGCTTATTTCTTGGGCTTATTCAAAAATTATTTTTACAAACAGCTTTATAAGGTCAAGAGAAGGTTGTGTGTCAAATTTCAGCTTATGGCATTAGCTTATGGCTTAATGGGACAAAAAGCCCATTAAGAATAAGTTGTTTGCTTATTAAGATGTGATAAGCTCACCTTAAGCTTTCGGGCCTTTAGAATCTTGTGTTTAAAATAATTTTAAGCTAGACTAGAACTTTTGAGCTTATTTGGATAACGTTTTGCTTGTTGGGCCAAAAAGCCCATTAAGCTTGGACTGTTTTGAGTTTTAGCCCATTTGGAGGCCCATTAGGGTATTTTTGTAATTTCACTTTCATTTGCTGTTTATTTAAGTTAGAACATACTAGTTTGCAAGTTTTTAGAATTTTTTATAAATTTTAATTTTTTATTAATATTTTATTATTAAAAATTGTTTTTAAGATTTTGCAACTTTTTCATTTTTCTTAGGTTAAAAACATTAAGTTAGGATTTTTAAAATTTTTAGATTAATTTTCTTGTCATTTAATTACTTTTTAGGATTATTTTAATGTTTTAATATTTTTAATCATTTTTATATAGTTTTAATTAATTTTAAATTTTTCAAAAATAGTTTTTAGTTGACTTAAGTTATTTTAAAGGTTTACAAATTGAAAGATCTCTTTTTGGGCTTTTTGTTAATTAAATTGATTTTTTGGGCATTAATTAGCATTAAAAAAATTATTATTTAATTAAATAAAAGGTTTGAGTGATTTTTGATTTTTTGTAAACTCTAATTACATTTTTTAGGATTTATTAAAATTTTCTAGGAAATTTTAGGTTAATTTTTAAATTTCATCACGTTTTACGGTTTTACGTTTATGACTTTCGTCTTAGTGTAATTTTAATCGTAACCGTCATCCTTTTCTCTTTTCTTTTCTTCATAATCATAATCACAAACATTTAATCAAGTTTTAACACAACACACTAGCCTCCTTGAGAACGAACTCACCTTAGGGTCATTTGTGCACGGTTTTCCTAAACCGTCGTACTTACCCTAATTACCTCGTTTTACTAAACGAGTGTAAAATTACAATTATCAGTGGCGTTCTTAGGTCACATTGTATCAGTAGTAGGAATCACCGTGGATCCAACAAAGGTTGAGGCTATTACCAACTGGCCAAGACCGACATCAGCGACTGAAGTTCGCAGTTTCCTAGGCTTAGCTAGTTATTACCGAAGGTTCGTAGAGAACTTTTCCCGTTTAGCACTACCATTGACCAAACTGATGCAGAAAGGGGAGAAATTCGTCTTGATTGGAGAAAGAGAGAAGAGCTTTCAAGACCTAAAGCAGAAGTTAGTATCTGCACCGATTCTTACTCTCCCATCTGGTACAGGTGGATTTCAAATCTATAGTGATGCTTCAGGGAAGGGACTTGGCTGTGTTCTCATGCAACATGGGAAAGAGATCGCGTACGCTTCACGGTAGCTTAAGCCTTATGGGGAAAATTACCCTACGCAAGACTTGGAACTTGCAGCAGTCGTGTTTGCATTAAAGATATGGAGGCACTACTTGTATGGAGAATCATATGACATCTTCACAGACCACAAGATCCTGAAGTACAATTTAACTCAACATGAACTGAACATGAGACAGAGGAGATGGTTAGAGCTGTTGAAGGATTATGACATTAATCTGCAGAATCATCCCGGCAAGGGGAATGTAGTGGCGGATGCACTTAGTAGAAAATCCGGAATGATAAACAGCATTAAAATTGAGGAGTAAATTATAAGAGACTTAGAGCGACTAGACGTCGAGATCATGGTACGTGGACAGTACGGTTGCTGCGCTAATCTTAGAGTGGAACATGAGTTACTCTCTAGGATCAAGGAAGCTCAGAGGGATGATGGTGAAATCTGGGCGATAATTCAGAACTTAGAGAAGCAGACAGAATTTCGTGTAGACGAAGACGATATCTTATGGCAGGGCACGAGACTTTGTGTTCCTGATGATCAAGAACTCCGGGAAGCATTGTTAGCTGAGGCTCATAGCTCCCCATTCTCCATTCATCCTGGCTCGACCAAGATGTACCACGACATCACACAATACTTTTGGTGGAGTGGTATGAAACAGGATGTTACGACTTACGTCTCCAAATGTCTTACCTGCCAGCAGGTTAAGATCGAGCATCGGCGATCTAGCGGTCTTCTACAACAGTTAGATATTCCATAGTGGAAGTGGGACAAGATCACCATGGATTTTGTTACCGGTCTTCCGCAGACAAAGAGGAGGCATGATGCGATTTGGGTTATCGTTGATCGTCTTACTAAGTCAGGTCATTTCTTACCAATCCGCAAGGATGATCCGGTTAGTAAACTCGCCGATACTTACAAGAAGGAGATCATGAGAATTCATGGTGCTCCATCCAGCATCGTCTCGGATAGAGATCCTCGTTTCCCTTCGCGATTCTAGAAGAGTCTGCAGAAATATTGGGGTACAAAACTTAAGCCTAGCACGGCTTTTCATCCTCAAATAGACGGGCAATCGGAGCGAACGATTAAGACATTAGATGACATGTTCACGCCATGTGCGTTGTAATGGACAGGAGATTGGGACGATTACATCTTTTTGGTAGAGTTTGCATACAACAACAGTTGGTACGCTAGCATTAAGTGTGCTCCATTCGAGATGTTGTATGGCAGAAAGTGTCTCGTTCAAATCTGCTGGGATCAGCTTGGCGAGCGAACACTTGAAGGACCAGAAATGATAGAGTTGACCAACGAGAAGGTCGCTGTAGCTAAGCAGAAA
The DNA here is from genome assembly GCA_025667525.1 of Glebionis coronaria. Taxonomy (NCBI): domain Eukaryota; kingdom Viridiplantae; phylum Streptophyta; class Magnoliopsida; order Asterales; family Asteraceae; genus Glebionis; species Glebionis coronaria. Next base: position 227,540,289 of record CM046882.1, on the reverse strand, counting down.
CTACAAGAAGCACGATCACGTCAGAAGAGTTATGCCGACAAGCATCGTAGGGACTTACATTTAGGAGATCACGTCTTTCTTAAGGTATCGCCGGCTCGTGGCGTTAAGCGTTTTGGAATCAAAAGGAAGCTCAATCCTTGATTCATCAGATCGTTTGATGTCATTGCGCGAGTCGGTGAAGTATCTTATTGTGACAATCTGTCAATTTATGGTCGATATTATATTCTCAAGTATTATTTAAAAATCATTACTTTAATGTTATATTATGAACTCACTAATTTTTGGGAAGAAATTTGGGTTTACATCTTAAAGTAGCATCGACTACGTCTAAACCAGAGAACTCTACGTTATGTGCTTACGTTTACATACACAGTTTTTGGTGACAGTCCGACGTTCAGGAAATAAATTTATTCATGAATATTGTTTTGGAATTTTATTTTTGTGTTGGTTTATAAACTCACAAATTTATGAGAAGAAATTAGGACTTACGTGCATAATTTAGCGTCTTTTACGATTAAACCGGAAACCCTAGGTTTACGTATTTACGTTTTTGAACTCCGTTTTTGATGAGTCAATTTTTATTAGATTCGTTTTGTGCCGTTGATTCATAATTTATAAAAACGTTTTTTGTAAAACGACCCAAGGGCACGCAAATCAAGGAAACTAGAATCGAGGAGTACCCGTAAATTAGTGGAGATGAGACAAATGGGACACTTGTCCCACCCCCACTATGGGCTGATTTCAACAAGCCAACACCACTCCTTGGTGTCACATTTTTACAAAGTGCTAGGACACTTGTCCCATACACTTGACCAAAAACCACCAAAACCTAAAAAACCACTAACTCTTTTTCATATTCAACTCACACACATGCAAATCTAGCAAAATTTTCTCCATCTCCCTTTCTCTCTCTCTATGAACGTCCATAGCCACCCTCCTATCACCATTTTCATCAAATTTTAACCATAAACAAAAGCTATAATCAACATAAGTTGAAGCCTACTTGAAAAGATTGTAGAATAATGATAATCTTAGATCTAATCAAGAGGGTTGTTGTTTTCTAGAGAGAGAAAGAAAGAAAACTTGTATTAATGAAAATAATAAGTAAAAAACCAACACCCCTTTCCATGGTGTAAAGGGGTTTATATACAAAGTCCCTTAGTGGACTTGGGCTTCCGGCCCATGAACATGCTCATGGGTCGGGCTAAGGTAAATAACAAATAAAATTATACTACGAGCCTATAACTATATGGTTGGAGTGACCGAGAATTTCTTAATACGAAAAACGTATTTCCAACAATCTCCCCCAAAGGCAGGTCACTCCAAATTACATAGTCCTAATCTAGCATGTTAGATCTTCGTTCTTGAGCTCGTAGTCCACTTTCTCTTTTCTTCTTTAACTTTTCTTCTTTTTGTAAATATGTGTTGAATAACATCAGGGTTTTGCCTAGAACATGTTCTTTTGGCCTTTCACGTACAATCTTTGTCTTCTTGTGATATTCGCCTCTTCGTGACTTCATGTCCCACATACCTATCCTTTGTTGAATTCTTGAAAGTTTCAGAGTCGATACAGCGGAAGAATTTTAGGTCAGACTTTCTTGAATTTACTGAAATATTTGATGCAGAGGGAATAAGTATGTGAGGACGACTTCAACTGGTACACCGCAACGCCACCGTCTTCAAATGCAGCAACATAAAAGAAACGAATAAAATGGATTTGACATTTTATTCTGATTCGGTAGCATTTTACCTTCGGTCGGTGAAGATCGTTGGACGATAATAAATATCGTACTTGTGACAGGTAGCTCTAATTAAAGTTCTCCTGGACAAGATTTCGCGGGTAAACCCGTTCTCTTTATTCGACCGTCTAAAGCTGACTGCGAAAATAATGAGTGAATCACTTGGATATTAAATGTCCTTATGATTGAAGACGTCAATTCATAAATCCTGGAACAAGTGAATTTTAATTAAGATTTTCACCATCATTGCTTTCCAGTTGTCACGAGCTTGATTCAAATAGAATCTTGCTTGTCACCTACCGCAGTGCTATTTGATGTTGACACTAGAAGGATTTCCACTCGTCATTGTGAACACTAAAGAGTGCCACTCTGAGTGTTCTGGAAAGATCACTTGGATAATGCGTAGAGGCCCTAGAACAAGTTTAATCTCAATTAAGAGTTAACACATCGTTTCTTTCTAGTTATCAGAAGATTAGTTCTTAAAGAACCGCACGTGTCACCTACGATGAGCTTGTTTGATGTTGGCTCAAATTGTGTCCTAATGAGACTTTTGATGATCTCGTGGCTCTAGACTCAATAGTGCATTTTTGTTTTGGTCAGCGGAGGCTGGAGAGGATTGCCACCTTTTCAATATCAATTTATTCGGAGTGAATAAACCGATAGATAACGTGTTGAACTCCGTGACATTAAAACAAATATCTTTTGAGAGATATTTGAGTTGGCTGGGAGGGGTTGTGCATCGCATCACTGGGTCCATGATACTTTGTCTTCAAGATGAGTTGACCCGGTTTTTGACTAAGTTGTAAGGAGGGCTTCTTTCTTTACACCCTTAATCTTTACATTTCTTTTTCATTCTTCAACCCCTTCAATGCTTACCAATACATCATCACTAGCACCTTGTTGTGATTGTTCTAGTGCTAGCATCAGTACTTGGTCGATATTCAGCTACGTTCACAGTCCATTCTCCATCTTTCCTAAGGACTTCTATTTTCTAACTATGGAATTGTCCTTGGGAAGATTCCTCCGGTTCTTGGAAGAATCATTGGACTAGCACCTAATCCTACCACCCTTTTGTCACCACATCTGTCATGAATTAAGTGTGTTTTGGGTAAGTACTTGTCACCATGAAAAATACTTGAAAAATCACTTAAGATACTTGTGATATAAATATCTAAGTTTTGTATCTTTAAGTGTTTTTGTTCATAAAAAATGCTCCCCCTTAACATGGGCAACACACATATTAAGTTGATTTATACTTGAAGTCTTTTTCATGTTTAGCCAACTATATAATCAAGTCTCCTTAATCCTATTTTCTACCCTTATCCAAAATGTTAACCATTAAGATTTTGGATATAAATGGATTAACCGGTCTTTGGGTAACAAAATGAAATCAGTTTCTAGCCAAGGAAACATATTAATGCTCCGCCTCAAATTAATAAGGGTTAGTTGTATTGCTTGAATATGATAGATTTTGAAAGATTTAGAATCTCGTGAGAAATTCTTGAAACATTATCATACTTTCACACTACAGCAAGCCACAAAAGCACAATATTCACAATATTTACATATTCAAAAGAGATATATGGAGTGAACCTAATATAGTACGACCCATTTTAAATGGATCATTCCATGAACTTGTGGTGCACTCCATATGGTCTTCCACCAACGAATCGTTCTAGACTTCTTATAAGACGTCGTTCCCTCGTCTTTTCATCAATCTTCTTGATCGTATAGGTAGCACTCTGTTGAAAGACCGTGTGCCAATCTACAGTGACTCTGGAAGAGTCTTATACTTGTTGAGATGCACCAACTTGTCCCGAATATGGGTGAGAGTCACGTCGTTGAATTTGTTGATCTTTGGAATTCTCATGAACTTCATTAGACCACAACCAGTCAGGTAGAAAATGCCATGCATCGGGTCAATGGTGCTGGTGTAAGGAGATTTGTTTGTATGCCTCTGGAAGACTTTAGTACGTGGTTTTGAAAGATTGTGCTTCCTTTTATAACTTTCTACTCCAAGTTGCATATCTTCAACTCTTTTCTTGATGACAACTCGACGTGTATACATTAAAAGAGCTGAATTCAGGGCAATTAGTTCTTCATACTTCAAGTGTCTGAGGGCGTTGTGAGTTAGCAAAAGCAGCATGTCCTCAATGTCTTCGAGACGAAGAAGTGGAAAATATCATTCCTGGATAGTGTAGACTTTTTCATCTTCTCTAATGAGTCTGATCTTTGTCAAATGTTGATAGCCTGTTTTAGGTTCAATTCCAACTCCTTGGATGCTTTTGGTTCGAATTAGAGAGAAGACTTGAGAACCCGAGCTGTGTAGACATGCATAGTTGTAGGCACGTCACACACGCTCATCCCAATGTGAAGCACCCAATTCGGCATATCGATGATATTCAGGATATTTTTGTGGAACCTAGAGACGATTAACTTTTTCTTCTAACCAAGGTATCAAATCCCAAGTTGCAGCCTTTACCAATGTTAAGGAAGTTGCATACTTGTTTGCTCCCTTGACCAAGTATTCAAGATCCTCACTGACAAAGAATTCAAGTGCAATTTGATCATCATCTGCAGCTGTAGTAGGAGGAGGGTTTTCAGGTGCATGAAGACCGTCCCTTTGAGTAGTTCTCAATGCTTTCAGAAGCTCATTTGTGATGTACTCGTATTTCGTACTGCTGAGCTTGGATTTAACACGAAGATTGGGATTTTTGAGTCCTCTCAAAACCATTGCTTGAGTTATGTTAGACCCATAGGTGTACTCCAAGAATCTTGAAAAGTCATTTGGATTGCTTAGGAATTGGGAGAAGTCAGCTTCATTAGCCTTTGTTAGTGGACGAAGTGCAGCAGGGTTGGACACCCAAGGTTGTACGGGTGCATTATCATCTTCCTCTAGTGTATCCACCCATGCTGGGTCACTTGACTCTGGAACATCAGGAACTGCAGTAGAGACATCAACATCAACAACAGGTACTGCTACTACGTCAGTGTCTGGTATGTCTTGGACTAGATCAGAGACTGGGATATCTAGTACAGGTTGATCGGGTTCCGTCAGTTGTTGTTGTACTATAGGTGTAGTAACTGAAGCGACTGGAGCAGATGTAGCAGCCGAGGTGATAGGAACAGATGTGGTTGCAGGAGCGGTTGTGGCTGGAGTATGTGATGAGGCTGTATTAGCATCTACATCATGAAACTTCTTGGTGCGTATTCCTTGGCGAGATGGAGGTTTTGGAGTAGAATTAGCCTTGGTAACATCATCTTTGTGAGATTTGTCACCTTTGGACTTGTCTTTATCAGGCTTGTCTTTCTTATCTCCATCCTTTTTTCCCTGTATCATTGTCCCCTTCTTCTTTATCCTTACCATTTTTGCCGTCACCCTCACCATTATCATCACCATCACTGTGTTTATCGCTTCCTTCTTCATCATCACTACGTCTTCGTTATCGCTACCACGTTCTTCATCACTCCCTCCTTCGTCATCACTACCTTTGTCATCATCACTCCCTCCTTCGTCATCACTACCTTTGTCGTCATCACCCTTGTCATCATCATCATTGTCATCATCATCGTCGGATTCGTCTTCCTCTTCATTTAGGATATTATAGGGAACTACATTACCATGCTTCTCGAATATCTTAGTATCTTCATCTATAGCCGTTTTAAGAGCTTTGTGAAGGTTCTTTTGAGCTTTGGTTTTGTTGTAGGACCCGACTTGAATCATCCGAGCATGTAAGAGTTTCTTCAACTCATAATCCGTGAACCTTTGAGCAATGAGAAAATCTGACTTTTTAGTGTTAGAAGACTTCATAATGACGTTGCTTGCAGCAATTTGTTTCAACTCGTCTCGCAGATTGTCAACGAATTCCTTAGCCTTTTCATCAAGTGATTGAACAATTGATTCGTTAGCTTCGGCAAGAATATCTTTCTCAGCTCGGTACTTCTTTTTGAGTCTCGAAGACGTATGAACGTTGCTTCATTTTTTATGGTTTCATTTGCTTTGACGTGAGCTAGTTCTACTACATGTAGTTTGCGAGATAATTCTAACTCTTCTTGGAATTTAGCAATTGCGTCTTCTTGAGCTTTTCTTGTGGATTCTTCACTTTGCTGTCTACGAGCTAACTACTCTTTAATTCGAATCATCTCTTCTTGTTGAGCTGTCATGAGTTGTTCTATTTGAATCATGAACATTGTTGGTAATGATGGAATCAACAATATCGGTGCTGCTGGGGTTTGTTGTGTAGGAGCAATGGTCATGACAGTGCTTGAAAGTGAAGCGGAGAGAGGTCGACTTGGTAGAGTTAAAGGAAGTTGAATTTACGCAGGTGGGGTCACTGTAATTGTAATAACCCATACTTTAAAATCAACGTTTAGACCGAGTTTTAATACTATTTTTAATATTCGGACAAATATTTATTAATCGACTTTTATTTGTCATGTTCTTTCGACGAATAATATTGAATTCTCGGCTAACCGAAAAGGTTAGGGATTTAACGTATCAAATACTTGTCACTTATTAATTATCGGGAAAGTATATGTCCACATCCACCGTAAGTATTCTCTTTATGACATAGAAATATTTTCTATTGTCGTCGTTTTAATTTCTCGTTTTACGAGCATTTTTGGTAAATTACGTTAAGCCTTTATGCACCGTTCATTTATATAAATCTTTAACATATTTTATATAATAAGCTTCATTTATTTATCCAAATATTAATGTTATCCGAATGTCGATATTTTTATTTTATATTTAGCGTTTATTTTTCGTGTTTTACGCATATCTTTTAAATCGCGTAACTTTTAAAATATCGGATCTTGATAATACCCGCTTTAACAAACTCTGGGATAAGATTTTATAAAAGTAAAAGGTTATATAACACACATCAGCCCATCCAAGGGTGGCGTGGCACCATTACAAAGCAAATCAAACAAATGTTTTTCCACTTATCCATAACTAGATAGTGTACATGTACTAGATCTCTAAGACCATTCTACTACTCTCATTTTGTTAACAAAAATTCAACAACAAACATTTTGTGTTCCTTCTTTCTACTGTCAAAAACCAAAAGGCCTAAACATATTAACCACAAATTTGTAGTAACCAATTTACGTAACATTTTTAAGGTTATGTATTAGTATCACTCTTAGGTTCAAATCACTTTCAAAGTTATCATCAACAACACCATTTGCTAATCTTTTTGGGGCTGAAATCCTATAATATTTCAAGAGTGTATACGAATGTTGGCTAAAACATATATTTGGTGGTTTGGTCATTGATTTTTGAGCAAAGTTTATTGGTTGATGGTTCTTGTTATGGTATTCTTCAATTATCTTTGTAAGATTTATTCTCTTTATTTTATTATTGTAAGATTTGTTTTTGTATATTGTCGACGTACAGTCGGTATTCGGCCCGGCCCAATAGGCCCGTGGCCCTCACAAACCTAACTTATCCTTTAAGAAACCCCAAGCCTATATAAACAGGGGTAGGGATCTCATTATAATCAGGTTCTCTCTCTTAACCACACCTCTTATACAATATATCATCCCGATAATGACTTGACCGTCGGAGGTGGACCCCGGGGCTCCGGCCTCGGGTCCACGTCTAACCGGTTTTCTATTGTTTGCAGCATTACTCAGGATCCGGGAAGACGACGAACGGCCCCGGAGCGTCGTCGAACCGGCCCAGCCAAACTATGCTCCAACAAGTTGGCGCCATCCGTGGGACCCTGACTAAGCCATGTTTCGTGTTCTCACATTACCAAAGAGCGAAATCAGTTCCAATCGGTAATCTTAAAACTCTTGTTTTTTCCACAAAGTATATCGTACTGCTTGCTGGAAAATATTTATGCGATCATACCTGTTAATACATATTACATAGTAATGCAACAAAAGGCAATATCACATGCAACTTGTGATAATTAATGGCTTGATTTTGATGATTATTCCTAAAAATTCCGTATATCAAATACTGCATATAACTGTTCTATCATGTTTCACAACATCACATACTCATGAAAATTCCGTATACTACATATCAAAAATCCCGTATATTCTATCAACATCACATACTATTCTATCATGTTTCAATACATATAGTTATCATCTACGCATAATATTCTATCATGTTTCAATATTGTATAGATATAATCTACGAATATCGCATAATAAGATTCCGTAGGTAAATATCGCACAATGATGGAATTTAAGAAAATGTGTTCTATGTTTTCCAAAATATTCATCATGTGATCAGTTAGGCTTAATTTATTATGTCACTGCGATTACGAGTCGCGTCCATCCGCAATATTCCGTAATCTAGACATATTGTTTAAGTTAATACAAGATATTACATATATTTTTATATTAATAGCAAATATTATGAATATTTTTTTTCAATTAATAAAAAAATATTATTTATCTTTTTAATTTGGCAAGGGTATATTCCTATGTTTTTTTAAATGGATAGTATATTATCTATATCTTTTAAATAGGTAACAATATATTTACCTATATTTTTTATACCAAAAATGTCTCGCGTTCATGTCTCGTCCATCCGCACTCGTCTGCACATTCGACATTTATTTTTTTTTATTCACGGCCATGGTATGTCCAACCGTGCTTATCTATATGTTCGTCATATTTTATTTTTATTTTTCACTACGGTTATAAGCCGTGTCTTCCATATTAATCCGCATGATCGGATATATTATTTATATTAATAAAGGATATTACACATATCATTTAAAATACTAAAAGATATTATTTCTTTTTTAAATGTGGTAAGGATATATTCCAATATTTTATTAAGTTGTAAAATATTACGCATATTTATTTTTAACAAGGTAACAAGATATTACCTAATTTTTCTATGTTAATAAAAGATATTCCGTATATCTCTTAACTTGGTAACAAGATCTAATATATCTTTTAGCTTTGTGTGGATTTCTTTTATTACGATAAATGTTCGCACCTTTCAGTACATATCTAGATAGATATTATCATGTCTAGTATTTAGTGATTACTTATTATACATATATATATATATATATATATATATATATATATATATATATATATATATATATATATATATATATATATATATATATATATATATATATATATATATATATATATATATATATATATATATATATATATATATGCTAGTCCGTACACTCGGATATCTTCTGCCTACGGGCGTACATGTACACATCGTTCCCAGGCGGAATAAGAGGATTGAGTGAACCTAATAATTCAACTTGTCGTGTAAGAGGGTTGCAAACCCAACGACCACGGATCATGTATCCTTGTTAGACACCTTGCTATCAAGACGTTGTAGTAAGTTACACAAAACACATGACTCATGATGGACTTGCAAAATACACACTATGCACGTCTAACAACATTTTGTCAAAAATTTGACCGTCCTTATGGTAAATGCGGTACGCCACACGTAGTGGCATAGCTCATCCCATAAGTTAGTTAAGATACGTCTTATACTATGTGACAATTCGCGGTTATGGCAAGACCCATCCGCGTTGGTTCGCACGTTCGAACCTAATTTCTATCTTTCATACGCGGCTATGGTACGTCCATTCGCGCTGGTCTACGTGATCGTAATTTTTTGAATACTTGATTAAGTTTAATACTACTAATCGAATGTAGCACCATTAAACTTGGGGGCTACAAGGGTATAATAATACCACTATTTATGTGCACGTCACACAAATATCTTTGGATATATTCCTTTCCCGCAGAAGTCCGCCTTTTGTCGGTTTATTCCTTTGCCATGGAAGTATCTCTTCCATTGGTTTATTTCTTCGCCCCGGAAGTACTCCTTCCGCGCGCTTATTACTGCGTCATGGAAGTATCTCTTCCATTGGCTTAATCCGTCGCCGCGGAAGTACTCCTTCCGCGCGCTTATTTCTGCGCAATGGAAGTATCTCTTCCATTGGCTTATTCCTTTGCCGCGGATGTACTCCTTCCGCGCGCTTATTTCTGCGTAATGGAAGTATCTCTTCCACATGCTCATTATTTTCGCCGTGGAAGTCTCTCTTCCACGTGCTTGTTATCTTCGCCGTGGAAGTATCTCTTCCACGTGCTCATTATTTTCACCGTGGAAGTATCTCTTTCACGTGCTTATTATCTTCGCCGTGGAAGTATCTCTTCCACGTGCTCATTATTTTCACCGTGGAAGTATCTCTTCCACGTGCTCATTATTTTCGCCGTGGGAGTATCTCTTCCACGTGCTCATTATTTTCGCCGTGGAATTATCTCTTCCACGTGCTCATTATTTTCGCCGTGGGAGTATCTCTTCCACGTGCTAATTATTGTCGCCGTGGAAGTATCTCTTCCACGTGCTCAATATTCTCGCCGTGGAAGTATCTCTTCCACGTGCTCATTATTTTCTCTATGGGAGTATCTCTTCCACGTGCTCATTATTTTCGCCGTGGAAGTATCTCTTCCACGTGCTTATTATTTTCGTCGTGGAAGTATCTCTTCCACGAGCTTGTTATCTTTGTCGTGGAAGTATCCCTTCCACGTGGTTATTATCTTCGTCGTGGAAGTATTCTTCCACGTGCACGTTATCTTCGCCGTGGAAGTATTCTTCCACGTGCTTTTTATCTCGCCGTGGAAGTATCTCTTCCACAGGCTTATTATCTTCGCCGTTGAAGTATCTCTTCCACGTGCTTCTTATCTTCGCCGTGGAAGTATCTCTTCCACGTGCTTATTATTTTCGCCGTGGAAGTATCTCTTCCACGTGCTCAATGTTCTCGCAGTGGAAGTATCTCTTCCACGTGCTCATTATTTTCGCCGTGGGAGTATCTCTTCCACGTGCTCATTAATTTTGCCGTGGAAGTATCTCTTCCACGTGCTTATTATTTTCGCCGTGGAAGTATCTCTTCCACGAGCTTGTTATCTTCGCCGTGGAAGTATCTCTTCCACGTGCTCATTATTTTCGCCGTGGGAGTATTCCTTCCACGTGCTCATTATTTTCGCCATGGGAGTATTCCTTCCACGTGCTCATTATCTTTCACCGTGGAAGTATCTCTTCCACGGGCTTGTTATCTTCACCGTGGAAGTATCTCTCCCACGTGCTCATTATTTTCGCCGTGGGAGTATCTCTTCCACGTGCTCATTATTTTCATCGTGGAAGTATCTCTTCCACGTGCTCAATATTCTCGCCGTGGAAGTATCTCTTCCACGTGCTCATTATTTTCTCCGTGGGAGTATCTCTTCCACGTGCTCATTATTTTCGCCGTGGAAGTATCTCTTCCACGTTCTTATTATTTTTGCCGTGGAAGTATCTCTTCCACGAGCTTGTTATCTTCGTCGTGGAAGTATCCCTTCCACGTGCTTATTATCTTCATCGTGGAAGTATTCTTCCACGTGCTCGTTATCTTCGCCGTCGAAGTATTCTTTCACATGCTTATTATCTCGCCGTAGAAGTATCTCTTCCACGGGCTTATTATCTTCGCCGTGGAAGTATCTCTTCCACGGGCTTATTATCTTCGCCGTGGAAGTATCTCTTCCACGTGCGTCTTATCTTCGCCGTGGAAGTATTTCTTCCACGTGCTTATTATCTCGCCGTGTAAGTATCTCTTCCACGGGCTTATTATCTTCGTCGTGGAAGTATCTCTTCCACGTGCTTCTTATCTTCGCCGTAGAAGTATCTCTTCCACGTGCTTATTATTTTCGCTGTGGAAGTATCTCTTCCACGTGCTCAATGTTCTCGCCGTGGAAGTATCTCTTCCACGTGCTCATTATTTTCGCCGTGGGAGTATCTCTTTCACATGCTCATTATTTTCCACGTGGAAGTATCTCTTCCACGTTCTTATTATTTTCGCCGTGGAAGTATCTCTTCCACGAGCTTGTTATCTTCGCTGTGGAAGTATCTCTTCCACGTGCTCATTATTTTCGCCGTGGGAGTATTCCTTCCACGTGCTCATTATTTTCGCCGTGGGAGTATTCCTTCCACATGCTCATTATCTTTCGCCGTGGAAGTATCTCTTCCACGGGCTTGTTATCTTCGCCGTGGAAGTATCTCTCCCACGTGCTCATTATTTTCGCCGTGTAATTATCTCTCCCACGTGCTCATTATTTTCGCCGTGGGAGTATCTCTTCTACGTGCTCATTATTTTCACCGTGGAAGTATCTCTTCCACGTGCTCAATATTCTCGCCGTGGAAGTATATCTTCCACGTGCTCATTATTTTCGCCGTGGGAGTATCTCTTCCACGTGCTCATTATTTTCGCCGTGGAAGTATCTCTTCCACGTGCTTATTATTTTCGCCGTGGAAGTATCTCTTCCACGAGCTTGTTATCTTCGTCGTGGAAGTATCCCTTCCACTTGCTTATTATCTTCATCGTGGAAGTATTCTTCCACGTGCTCGTTATCTTCGCCGTGGAAGTATTCTTCCACGTGCTTATTATCTCGCCGTGGAAGTATCTCTTCCACGGGCTTATTATCTTCGCCGTGGAAGTATCTCTTCCACGTGCTTCTTATCTTCTCCGTGGAAGTATCTCTTCCACGTGCTTATTATTTTCGCCGTGGAAGTATCTCTTCCACGTGCTCAATATTCTCGCTGAGGAAGTATCTCTTCCACGTGCTCATTATTTTCGCCGTGGGAGTATCTCTTCCACGTGCTCATTATTTTCGCCGTGGAAGTATCTCTTCCACCTGCTTATTATTTTCGCCGTGGAAGTATCTCTTCCACGAGCTTGTTATCTTCGCCGTGGAAGTATCTCTTCCACGTGCTCATTATTTTCGCCGTGGGGGTATTCCTTCCACGTGCTCATTATTTTCGCCGTGGGAGTATTCCTTCCACGTGCTCATTATCTTTCGCCGTGGAAGTATCTCTTCCACTGGCTTGTTATCTTCGCCTTGGAAGTATCTCTTCCTCGTTCTCAATATTCTCGTCGTGGAAATACTCCTTCCACTGGTTTATTGTTTTCACCACGGAAGTACGTCTTCCGCTGGCTTATTGTTTTCACCACGAAAGTACATCTTACGCTGTCTCATCGTTTGCCATGCAAGCAGGTCTTCCACTGGCTCATACTTTTTGCCACGGAAGTACGTCTTCTTTTGGTTCATATCTTTGTTGTGGAAGTACTCCTTCCACGATAAATTACTTTGCCCGACTATGGAATGATTTTTCAAAAACTTACATTTTTTGACCTTCATTGGACGGGGCGTGATCAACCGTGTTTAGTGCAGGAAAAATCATGAAAATTTTTATGTCATTATCTAAGTCGTGGTCATAAGACGGATGTAAATATCCGCATCAACTTGCCATAGGGGTACGCCTTCTGTTGTCCTTAAGCCGAATAAAATATTCGCATTATGCTGCATCATTAGTGGGTATAAAAGGTACGCCTTTAAATATTCACGATGCAGCATACGGGTTCCACCTCCACATTCACAAAACCTTCTTATCATCCTCACGTTAGGGATGATTAAGAATGATACCATGCTAATGCCACTGTTACCCCGGCTATAGAACACGCTTTCTTCTTACGGGGTCCTTACCGTCTAAACACGGGAAATCAAGCATTCGAGCATAACCACCCGTCTTACGTACACGGGTTCCCCATTTCTTTCGACGTGGATACGCTTACAGGTAGCGGATATGGAGTAAAGTCTAGTAACCTTGGTGACAACCACGCATACTAGACTGGGGGGACATGATGACGTATAGTGGCTTCGCTCACTATTCGAAACCCTATCCCATCATCTTTTTGCTAAAGGTACCCCATTTACGAGTGGAGCCATATGTTACGGACAACCCACGAGGATGTCCTAGCAGCAAGCCGCACGCGGTTGTTTAGTGAGCATGATACACGAATGAGTCTAGCATAACATGATCATGGACCATATCATACTAGACTGGGGGACATGTCGACGTACAGTCGGTATTCGGCCCGGCCCAACAGGCCCGTGGCCCACACAAACCTAACTTATCCTTCAAGAAACCCTAAGCCTATATAATTAGGGGTATGGATCTCATTATAATCAGGTTCTCTCTCTTAACCACACCTCTTATACAATATATCATCCCGATACTGACTTGACCGTCGGAGGTGGACCCCGGGGCTCCGGCCTCGGGTCCACGTCTAACCGGTTTTCTATTGTTTGTAGCATTACTCAGGATCTGGGAAGACGACAAACGGCCCCGGAGCGTCGTCGAACCGGCCCAGCCAAACTATGCTCCAACATATATGTAAATATTATTTTACTTTTGTAAATAAGACACGTAATAGCTTATTTTGGATTTTTGGACACTGTATATGAGTTTTTACACTAAAAGCAAGTTAAAACAAGCCTTAAGCAAGTTGTGGTAACTTTTATTATAAATCAGTGGCAAAGATGTAGTCTTTTGTATAACCTCAGTAGGTTTTGAGCTTGGATAAAAATAGGGATATAGCCCTGTGTTTTGTGATGATTTTGCAGGGTGACTCGTCCTGTGGCGATACTAGATGAATTAGATATGGCCGAAACGATAAAAAGTGCCGAATCTGAAAATGGCTGTCCTTTACACCCAAGTCTGTAGGTATTGGTGTTAGATTACTAATATTTGACATTTTTCCTGAAAACTAGACCTTTCAAAAAACGCGTGGCTGCTCGAATCACTAGAAATGGATTTAAAACGAAGGAGATATGATTTTTCTAAGATGTGAGAAAAATGGTTGCAAAGCTGTCAAAACATAAACAAATTCCAAGTCTGGACGTATTCAAGTCTGTTAAGCAGTGTTTGGTCACGATTTTAACAAAGTTAAGGTCTTAATTGGAAAATTTTACAACGGAACATTTTTGTAGTATTCATGGCGTAGTTTCTAAAACACCAAGCCTCATTATCTGAATGTAAACAACCAGTTAGATACAAGCTCTCAAACTTTCGTAAAAACCAACCTGTCTAATGTAAAACCGACAGAAACATTATTTTGTGAGTTGTTTTTTACCCATTTAGAGTCCGAATCACGCCAAGCTCAGGAAGACCATTATTGTAGCCTACCGTGTGGGCTATCCATAGAAGCATGGATTAGGTCATAACTCTTAACGTATGAAGAAGTTATGGGTCCTTAAAGTAGGTGCCTTGGACACGTTTTTTAATCTTGTAAAAAGTTAAGAATTATTATAAAACTTATACAATGTCCAAACTTAGTAAAGTGAACTATTTACATATATGTACGATATATTTATCGTCTCGAGCCTAAGACGTGTCTCGTCATTATAGGTCTCGTTCGGTCGTATGTCGACCGTTGGACATCTCGTTCTCGATCAGTGAGCGATTATTATCTCGTGAAGTCGTGTATCGACTATTGGACATCTGTTCTTTGATCTTCATGTATTATCTAAGGTGAGTCTATAGCCTCGCTTTTATATTATCTTGTAAATAATTTTTAACCCGCGAGGGTGAATACATGCTGTTTTATAAAATGAACACAAGTTGTTTTCAGTATGCTGGACCCGAATATGATGATAAATGCCTAAGTACCATTGTCTTATGAAGTCCCTGAATTTCATGAACTGTTAATTACCTTGTGAGGTAAACGCTAATACATTTGATAGATCTATTTGGTTTTAGAGCCTTATCCTAGGGTATGTATCCTTGTGATCACCTGAAAGGGATATAATGTATAAGAGATCGTTGGTATATGACAATATTATCCGTTGTAGGGGCGCCGTAAGTGAATCGGTTGACTTGTTGGTTAACGTTCAGTTGCATGAGCTTAAGGCATTTATCAATATATATATATATATATATATATATATATATATATATATATATATATATATATATATATATATATGTATATATATATATATATATATATATGACTTGTCTGTGTGACAAGCTTGAGATGATTAAAATTCTTGTGTTCAAATGATGATTTGTAAAACCTATAGACTTGCTCAACCGTTGTGTTGATGATTTTAAGCATGTATTTTAGGTAATCAAGATGGATAGCAGCGGAGCATGCGAGGAGGGAGTTGCTGCTTATTTGTCTAAAGTTTATCTTATTTTCCATCCTTTGAAATGAATAAGTGACTTTTAAAGTCTTTAATAAATGTGATGTGTTGGTAACGGTTTTTGGGACAAAACGCTACTCTGATTTTATATATATTGGGATGGGAAGCTTTCTATACAAGGTTGTATATTATTTTAACGTCTCTTTTAAGGTCGTTTTCTATAATTGTGTGTGATGTGCTATGAGTAGCGCCACAAAGTGGTATTCCGCTGCGTGGTAATTTGGGGGTGTTACAAAAGGATAATCAGAGCCACAAGTTATAGAGAACTAGGTCGATTTTGAAAAACCTAAACTATAACTTTGGTGTGTTCTAAAAAGTTTTAAGCACACAACTACTCCGCATGGCTTCGGTAAGGATATTCTTATATTACTTTATGATTGATTGTGATTATGTGAACCTATGTGTATGTATGAATGGTAGTATGTATATGTATGATCATACTGAGGCATTTAAAGGCATTGCACGTGAAGCAATGGTCCTTGAATGATTGTCGTACATTTTATAATACGGTTTTATATCGGATTTGGCCTCACCGCAAATCTCCGATCTTGATAATTATGTATTATCTGAATACGAGTGTGAGACTCGTTTAATACTTTGATTATGTATATATTGTTTCGTAATCTAACGCATATCGACTTGTTTAAGTTCGATTGTTATCACCGTATCTTGATGTGCCATTTCAGGACATCTCCTTTAGAAACGTAGTGGTTGATGTCATATTCGTGTTCCGAAACCTCTTATGGTTTTGAAGAATAATTTATCCGAGGCGACATCTTCTATGTAATGCGACGTGTGATTTGATTTTATATGACTACGTTTTATTGGCGAAAAGGAGGATGATGTTGGACTTAAGATATCTATATATATATATATATATATATATATCCTAATCAAATATATAGAGATGGGTACAACAAAGATAAGCTCGTAGTAGTCATTCGGTTGAGTGACTTAATGCCTTGTATCTAAATGGAATGGGACATTTAGATATAGTGATTTTAACTCGCCCAACTATGAGTTGTTTAAGGTTGTCTTATTTAAATGGATTAGGACATTTAAATAATAAAATTTTAAACCACTAGACCTTAGATTGTTTGTGTTTTCCTTATTCAGATGGAATGGGACATTTGAGTACGGAAATCATGATGTAAGTTTATTGACACCTTATATTTAACATGGTATGTAATTTGGATATGATATCGTGTTGAGAGGTAGTAATAGTTGAGTAGGATGACTTATAATCATCTCGTTAAAATAGATTGGGATGCCTTTTCATTTGAACAAGAAAGTTATAAGTTCTTGAACCGTAAATTTATAAAATCTTGTATACATGAAAGGGGACGCCTTTTAATGTAGACAAGGAGTTATAAATGAGTGGGCCCAAGTATGTCTGGCTCAATTTGTGAGTGTTTGGTGTGCGTACGTCTTCCTTCAAATCGTGTTTCGTTGGTACGAATCATTCAGTGTCGTCGTCATTTTGATGATCGTCGATTATCATCTATGCACGATTAACCCGTTGGACTTCTCCTTCGAGTTATGTATTATTCTTTCCTTACAAGGATTGAAGTTACATTCAAACCGCTCAATTGTGCCTGTTATGTATACTCATTGCTTTGACTTTTGTTCAGCCAACCTTCGTTAGAAACCTCGGTGATGACTTGTCTATTCCTCACATATTCGCCATTAAAACAAAGACTATTAAGACGAATTAAGAGCCGGAACGTCGCTTCCTAAAGGGTTAGATGATGTAATAACCCATACTTTAAAATCAATATTTAGACCGAGTTTTAATACTATTTCTAATATTCGGACAAATATTTATTAATCGACTTTTATTTGTCATGTTCCTTCGACGAATAATATTGAATTCTCGGCTAATCGGTAAGGTTAGGGCTTTAACGTATCAAATACTTGTCACTTATTAATTATCGGCAAAGTATATGTCCACATCCACTATATGTATTCTCTTTATGACATAGAATATTTTCTATTTTCGTCGTTTTAATTTCTCGTTTTACGAGCATTTTTGGTAAATTACGTTAAGCCTTTAGGCACCGTTCATTTATATAAATCTTTAACATATTTTATATAATTAACTTCATTTATTTATCGAAATATTAATGTTATCCGAATGTCGATTTTTTAGTTTATATTTAGCGTTTATTTTTCATATTTTACGCATATCTTTTAAATCGCGTAACTTTTAAAATATCGGATCTCGATAATACTCGCTTTAACAAACTGTGGGATAAGATTTATTAAAAGTAAAAGGTTATATAACACACATCAGCCCATCCAAGGGTGGCGTGGCACCATTACAAAGCAAATCAAACAAATGTTTTTCCACTTATCCATAACTAGATAGTGTACATGTACTAGATCTCTAAGACCATTCTACTACTCTCATTTGTTTAACAAAAATTCAACAACAAACATTTTGTGTGCCTTCTTTCTACTATCAAAAACCAAAAGGCCTAAACATATTCACCACAAATTTGTAGTAACCAATTTACGTAACATTTTGAAGGTTATGTATTAGTATCACTCTTAGGTTCAAATCACTTTCAAAGTCATCATCAACAACACCATTTGCTAATATTTTTGGGGCTGAAATCCTATAATATTTCAAGAGGGTATATGAAGGTTGGCTAAAACATATATTTGGTGGTTTGGTCATTGATTTTTGAGCAAAGGTTATTGGTTGATGGTTCTTGTTATGGTATTCTTCAATTATCTTTGTAAGATTTATTCTCTTTATTTTATTATTGTAAGATTTGTTTTCATATATGTAAATATTATTTTACTTTTGTAAATAAGACATTTAATAGCTTATTTTGGATTTTTGGACACTGTATATGAGTTTTTACACTAAAAGCAAGTTAGAACAAGCCTCAAGCAAGTTGTGGTAACTTTTATTATAAATCAGTGGCAAAAACTTAGTCTTTTGTATAACCTCAGTAGGTTTTGAGCTTGGATAAAAATAGGGAGATAGCCCTGTTTTTTGTGGTGATTTTGCCGGTTGACTCGTCCCGTGACGATACCAGATGAATTAGATATGGCCGAAACGATAAAAAGTGCCGAATCTGAAAATGGCTGTCCTTTACACCCAAGTCTGTAGGTATTGGTGTTAGATTTCTAATATTTGACATTTTTCCTGAAAACTAGAACTTTCAAAGAACGCGTGGCCGCTCGAATCAGTAGAAATGGAGTTATAACGAAGGAGATATGATTTTTCTAAGATGTGAGAAAAATTGTTGCAAAGCTGTCAAAACAGAAACAAATTCTAAGTCTGGACGTATTCAAGTCTGTTAAGCAGTGTTTGGTCAGGATTTTAACGCAGTTAAGGCCTGAATTGGTACAGTTTACACAGGAACGTTTTTGTAGTATTCATGGCGTAGTTTCTAAAACACCAAGCCTCATCATCTGAATGTAAACAACCAGTTAGATACAAGCTCTCAAACTTTCGTAAAAACCAACTTGTCTAATGTAAAAACCGTCAGAAATATTATTTTGTGACTTGTTTTTGACCCATTTAGAGTCCGAATCACGCCTAGCTCAGGAAGACCATTATTGTAGCCTACCGTGTGGGCTATCCATAGAAGCATGGTTTAGGTCATAACTCTTAATGTATGAAGAAGTTATGGGTCCTTAAAGTAGGTGCCTTGGACACGTTTTTGAATCTTGTAAAAAGATAAGAATTATTATAAAACTAATACAATGTCCAAACTTACTAAAGTGAACTATTTACATATATGTACGATATATTTATAGTCTCGAGCCTAAGACGTGTCTCGTCATTATAGGTCTCGTTCGGTCGTATGTCGATCGGTGGACATCTCGTTCTCGATCACTGAGCGATTATTATCTCGTGAAGTCGTGTATCGACTATGGGACATATGTTCTTTGATCTTCGTGTATTATCTAAGGTGAGTCTATAGCCTCGCTTTTATATTATCTTGTAAATGATTTTTAACCTGCGAGGGGGAATACATGTTGTTTTATAAAATGAACACAAGTTGTTTTCGGTATGCTGGACCCGAATATGATGATAAATGCCTAATTACCTGTCACACCCCACCATGGCGGAATATGGGGCGCGACGTATGGATATCATCATAACATGGCGTTTCTATAGAGATAACTAAATGAACTAAGAAATGTCATAAAATAGTGACACAAATGTCATGACAATAACTCAACGAAGCAGGATTCTAGGAAAGTAGGTAACAGTCATACCTCTTACCCAAGACAAACAATACATAAACAAAGCAAACATATAGGTGTCAACAGTATCACTTATTAAACAAACAAAAGAAACAAAGAAGGAACGGGGATCTCCTTCTATATGCAATCCTAATGCCTCCAAAACTAGCCACTTCTATTCTCAAGCTTAACCACATTCTCACCTGAAAGAGACACTAAAACACGTCAACATAAAGTTGGTGAGAGTCATAGGTTCAGACTCCAACGCCAAAATCAAACCATAAGCTGTGAACAACAACCACTAACAAAAGAACATATGGAAAATATGATACAAACATGCATTAACAACTAATATTCAAGATTTAACAAACAAAACCAAATCGAAGGCTCCCAGCCTTACCAAACACCATGGTACCATAGGCGCCCATACACCTATGTACCAATCCCAAGGCCCCGCCTTGTCATTATCCATTGGTCCCATAGATGCTCACACATCTATGTACCTCCCCAAGGTCCCGCCTTGTCAACATCCCCTTGGTACCAAGTCAAAACATAAAACAATCATAAATCAACTAGCAGTTAATCACATAAGTATGCACAAGTCCATCACCAAACACAAAACATTCACAACATAATTTATAAAAACAAGACAGTGTCTCTTCCGTCCCATCTAGAAGTCAAAATCATTAGTAGACATGGGACTATGAAACTCACCTGATTGAGCTTCTCCCAATAATCCGTGCACTAGCAAAATGCTAACAAACAAAAACACAAAATCAAAACATGAACCAAACACTAAGAGGGCTCATCAACCTATGATGGACATCTAACCTTCTCCCATATATATACCTCATTTATATGCTCTAAGCATCTCATTACACCCCTCTATAAAGCCCTTAACTTAGTTTACTTCATAACCTGTCCCGTTAACATTTTACCCAAAACAGTCCCGGTTTTTAGGTCTCCAAACTATAAGCCAAACGCCCACCTAACCATACCCATGACCTCTGTAAAGGAAACCCTATGCCCTTACATATGTTAGCTAACTAATCCTTTTTAACCCAACCTTAAAGCTACTGTTAAGGCCCCGATATATATATATATATATATATATATATATATATATATATATATATATATATATATATATATATATATATATATATATATATATATATATATATATACTTTTGTCTATCCGGATTTTACTGATTTTGAACATACAAAAAGTTTGTTATGATTAGGGGGTATTACCCTAACCCACAATCTTAGCCCCAATGTAGATACTTCCTATAATATATAAAACAACTCCCATGTTCGTTTGAAAGTTACAATACAACCCTAAGTACCCCAAACAACCCAAAACATAAAAAGAAAACAGGCTGATTTCAAAACTGTTTTGACCTCCGACTGTTGTAACCTGTTTATGACCCACTTCCCGACCTCCAATTTAGTTCTCGTTTCTTTCATTTGAAAGACAACTCAAATAAATTTCCATAGATACTTGGATCGTAAAATAAGAGTTTATAGAACTCTAGATATCATCAAAATAATTGACCTAAAATGATGCCCAGTTTTTAAAAAACGAATTTAATTAAATTAACTTAATTAATTATACATAAACCCTAATTAAAACCTAAGAAAAATTTCCAATGATAAAAACCTATTAATTACATCATTAATTACAGATTATTAACAAAATCTAATTAAAAATTATGAATGTCAAACCCTAATCCATCATATTAGGTTACATACGTAAATTAAACGTTAATTAAGCATAGTTTTAGCGCATACCTTAAACCATAATTGAATAATTGGGTTTTCTTCATCCACCATTGTTAATCATGACTCATATTATGTTTGGGAGAAAGAAAAATAGTTTTGGGGGCTAAAGGGAGTAATATGGGTAATTAAAACTAACCAGGAAGCCTAATAGTACTCAAACTGGGCTCCCCTTCCTTTCCTTAAGCAAAATTGGCCCAAAACGAAGCACAACAACCTATGGCCGACTTTTTTTTAACTATAATACTATAAATTAACTAATATTATTACCTTAAATTCCCTTAATTTATTTCAGCTCCTAAAGCCTCCCGAACCTCAAAACCGTAAAACTAGTCAAATTTACGCGTATACCGTAAAAGACGTAAAATATACAGTTTTATAAAAACTATTGAAATATGAAATAAACTAATTAAATAAGTCCTAAATGACTTAAAACCATCCCGAAAATACTCTCGTGACTAAATACCTCATCCGAGACCTCGAAATGTTAAACCGTAAATCATAAAAATGCGATTTTCTATAATACATATACGTATACGTAAACCACTAAATAACACCACCTCATTTCATAGTCACTACCATGTGAGCTCATGAACATAAAATCATCACACATCGTTTCACTCACAAGGTACCCCGTACCGGAAACAATGTCCAAACCACAATCTATACACACCAATTAGAACATACACACGTAAAGACATGTAACTAGTACAAAATAAAACTAAGTGACAAACCTCAAAACCGCGGTTGTCACGTCACTCCCTCCTAATAGAAATATCGTCCCGAGATTTACTCCTTAGGATCAAACATACCATTAGCAAACAACTGAGGATACTTGTTCTAAATGAACTCCTCTCATTTCCACGTGAACTTTAGTTCAAGTCTCAAATTACCACATATACTAACCAACAATATTTAAATTCATTGCCAAAATCTTGACCTCACAATCAATAAATCTCATAAATGACTCTTTGATAACACAAACCCTTATTAACACAAATCCCAAATAACCGTACATGCAAATATGCATTCTCAAACAACATTTACCAATCTTAATACACGAAATATTACATGTATACCACTCATTTCCCCCCAGGTAATTCTATGCTCATAAGCTACTGGTCCGATCTTTCCAAACATCATAAATGGACCTACAAAACTCTACATCAACTCTTCCATTTTACCAAAACATACCACCCGTTACTATCGGTGAAACTTCCTACATAACTTTGTCACTAAACTCTAGTGGTTTCCTCCTTTTCAACATAGCATCCTTTGTTGCTCTCATCCTTTCCACAAACACCATTACCACATTATTAGCCTCTTTTACCAATTCTAGTCCACAATGGGGACAGCTCGCCCTATCCTTTCATATAGTGCCTCAAATGGCATTTATCGACTTCTAGTATGATAACTATCATTATAGGAAAACTCAGCCATCGCTAAAGAGTTTCCTAACTCCCTCTAAATCAATCACTCATGCCCTCGGTGTAACTCCTAAGGTTGTATAAATATCTCACTTGACCACCCTTTTCCAGTTAGCTGGATATACTCATATCCAATCATGTTCATCAACTCCCTTTAGTCCGTACCCCAAACTACTTAAAAATTCCAATTTCCTTACAAAGTGACCTATGACGGTCTTTCACATATCCATTAGTTCTTCCAATCCAAATCAACTTATGATCTATACACATCATCAATAAGACGGTTATCTCAGTTAGTCTATCAACTACCATCCAAACCCATGCTACAACTACTTCCATTAAATTTGGATAGCTCACTAGTAGCACCTATACACTTCTTTCTCACTTTTCTTCATGATTTTTTTTATACCCAACACTTCCTTTATACCTACGCAATGTCCTACCTTCAAGGTCATATTGCTCCTCATCTTGTCTCAGTTAGACCAAGCCCTTCGTCCCTATGGCACATCACACCTATAACTCCTCATCCATTCGATTATCGATATTAAGCCTCCCAAACAATCAGTAGTGCCATTTCCTTTTCCACACTACGACAGTATTAGCCTGTGTTGGTCTTTATTCTACTCATTAAGCTCTACCAAAGTTTTACCTTCGGTTCCTATCTAGACCTATTTCATTTAAGCTTCGCTTCTATACACACTTCCTTCTTCTTCCTCAACTCCTACCATACATCACGATGTGATGCTTCCCATCGTTTCTTCCCTTGTTATAATCCTTCATAAGGCATTCCATATATATTAGGCTAACTTTTACGCAAAACCCTCTATTCCATCACATCCGTACACAATCCTTCCAACTTCTCAACTACGTGACTTCTCATTCCTCTTGAGATATGAGATGAATTAGTTAGTCTATCGACTATCACCCAACTTTCGTCGTACTTGTTCCTCCACCCCATTATGTATCCCTTTCACCAATTTTGTCCTTACATCGCCCTTTATAAGCTACTCTTATCTATGTAGGAAGTATAGTCTACGTCCCTTTTCTCCATATGATTGGCCAAGCCACGCAACATACATGTTGACGCGTTCTCTGCTTTAGACAACTCAACTCGTGCAACCTACATCCTTCATCCAAACCACCCTAATACGTCATCCATATAGTTCAAGTTCGTCTCAGCTTCACTTCATTCTTCTTATTCCATGTCTCATCTACCATTCTTGCCTTTCCCATATGGTACTTGGCCTTGCAATTTTCTTTCATCACTTAACTCCACCCATCACCTTTTCCAAATGTTCAATCAAGATGATTAAATATGTGTTGGAGACGTTCATGATCTGTATAGATCATTCTCTACGTCTCGTACCCCAAATGCCTCTAGCATTCTAGGCATATATAACAATCCAGCTCCACTAACTAAGTCTATCTAGTCATCTATACGCCAAAATTTTCCAAGTAGCTTCACTTGTTTTTTTTCTCACAACCAGTTCTCCTACTCCCTCCTAATAGGGAAAGACTAGAGTTTCATGTGATTCCATGCAGATCACACTCTCATCTTATACCCACATTAGTTTCCATTTGTTTACTAAACAACATTTTGAATTCTTATTCAAATCTCATACTTCTATTTTGATCTTGCACCCAACATGAGGCATTTTCAATCATCATCTTCTAGGAATACTTGGTTCTCTCCTTCCATGGTTCTCCCTTATTCCTACACTATCCCGTCCAACAAAAATTCCATACTTCATTCATCAAATCTATGGAAATCACTAGTGCATTGGATAATGCATAGCTGTCTTTCCCAAAGATTTTCACATTACGATTGGTATTGCGACCAACATTGCGATAGAAATCCTTTGTGACATTGCGACAGGTTTAGTAATATTGTGACAACTTTTGTGACATTGCCATAAAACTTCTTTTGTGACATTGTGATAGGACTTCCTTTGTGACATTGCGACAAATTTTGTGACATTGCGGCAGGACTTATTGCGATAGGTCTTATTGCGACAGGTTGTGATATTGCGATAGGAATTATTGCGATATGTGTTTATTGCGACAGGTTGTGATATTGCGACAATATTTATTGCGATAGCTGTTATTGTGACAAGTTGTGATGTTGAGATATGCTGAGACATTGAGACAGAATTGATTTTAGGCATTGCGATAGAGTGACAAGTATTCCAAGATTTTTCAAAAACGTGGTTCGTGAGTTTCGTTTGCCTTGGAATTTTTGTTTATCAAGTACACACCTTTAGGGGATTTCAACATTATTTCTCGACTTCTACACACGACAACAAACACATCTACTTTGTTTCATTGTTCGATCAACTTTTGTAAATCTTAACTTATCGAAATGGAACATCTCTTACAGATAAGTCCATCCTCTCGTGTACAGACAATCGCCCACCAATGTTGGTAAAGACTATGTACGAGGATTGGGCTTCCCAAATGGAAGTTTATATGTTGAAGAAAGAGAACAGACATCTCATTTTGGCATCGGTGCTCAATGGACCATTGGTATATGGTATTGTGACAGAAGGTACTGTTAGACGTCCTCACACAACGGGTGAATTAACTAGAGATGCTAAGATTAAAGACAATTGTGATAAACAAGCTACAAAAATCATTCTCCAAGCCCTTCCTCCAGATGTCTATAAACTCGTTAGTAAACATAAAGTTTCCAAAGAGTTATGGGATAGAATTCGTGTTCTAATGCAAGGAACCTCGTTAACTAAACAAGAACGAGAGTGTAAGCTATATGATACGTTTGATAAGTTTGCTTATGTCCCCGGGGAGACTTTCAATGATTACTATTTGAGATTCACTCTATTGATGAATGAGCTCAACATCTATGGCCTGGCGATTCCTACATTTCAATTAAACACAAAGTATTTGAACACTCTCCCTTCTGAATGGAGCAAGTACGTGAAGGCTGTTAAATTGGCTAAGGATTTGCGTCAAACCAACGTGGATCAACTTCAAGCTTTTCTTAAACAACACGAATACCACGTGATCGAGGCTCGGTTGTCTACACCTCAAGTTCATGATCTACTTGCCATGTATGCTACTCAACAAATGACTCCCTAACAAAACATGGCTTATACTTATCAACAATCATCATACTTGCAACAGCCACCACAACACAACTATCAGCAACCACAACAACCATCTTATCAACCACTGATGATGCCACAACAAGCATTTCAACAAAGTGTTCTTCAATAGCCTTATCCACAGCAACCAGCACATCAGGAATCACCATCACAAGCTATTACTTCTCGAATGGGCTATACTCCTCAGAAAGGATATTTTCCAATTGAAGCATCACAAGCACAAGCCTTCTACTCCAATGAACTTCCACCAATTCAAGCACAGGTCTTTACTCCAAATGATACGCCTACTGATGTCTTAATCCATCTCACTGTCTACTTATCGAAACTTGTTGCCACTAGAGGTTCCACCAACGAACAATCAGCTCCGCACTTTTTCAAATCCTCGACAACAAGCCACTATTCAAGATGGTCAAGTGGAGGTGCAATCCATTCAAAGAAGGCAAAATTCATATGGACCCACTGCAAGGACCGTGAACGCTCAAGCTATGAATTCTCAAGCTAGTGTAAATGGAAGCACTATTGGTCCTCAAAAGGTTGTGACTTGATACAGTTGCCGAGGACAAGGTCATATGGCTAGGGAATGCACTTAGCCGAAAAGGAGAAGGGATGCAACGTGGTTTCGTGAGAAGATGTATTTGGTCGATGCTCAATCTAAGGGAAAGATTTTGGATTAATTATCATTTCTTGCAGACCCAGGGGAAACAGATAATGAAGGCATTGCAGTCGTCTCTACTTCTAATGCAGCATATCAAACAGATGATCTTGATGCATATGATTCGGATTGTGATGACATTTACTCCGCTCAAGCTGCTCTCGTTGCTAATCTCTCTCACTACGGTTCTGATGTCGTCAGTGAGGTACCAGCCACATCTAATAATGTTCATAATAATCCACATTAAATTCAGCATGAAAATGACAACCTCGAACAACATTCGGGAACTAGTAACTCAAATGACGTGGTATCCAATCCAACACATTTGAGTGAACCTCAACCAAATGCTATGACGGGAATGGACTCTTATGCTCAACATGATTTGGTAATGGTGCCTAAACATATTATTGATAACATGTATCTAGATGTCCGACACACCGTGATTTCGAATACCAATCTAACCGCTGAGCTTGCGCTGTATAAGGAAAAGGTCAAATCTTTTGAAATGGTCCATCAAGCAGAGAAAATAACTTGTTCTAAATTTGACCAATTTTGTTTTGAAAAGATAGAACACTTAAAAGAAATAGAATCATTAAGAGCTAATCTTTCCAATGAATCAAAAGAAAAAGAGTCGGTTGTAAATGATTTTCAAAAACTTAAAAAGGATTTCGAAAATCTCAAGTTTAAAAAGTTTGAATCGGAAATTAATGCTACCAATCTTCTTAAATTCAAGGAACAACAACTTTTAAAACAATATGCTTACACAATAAAGATTCATCTTTTAACTAAATCGTTTAAAGAACTAGAACTTAAGCGTCTTCAAGATTTACCACCTAATCTCGGTTATGCAATACAAGCTTAGGAATATATTCCTTGTCTTTATGATGTGATCCTAATTGGCAAATCGAAAGAAGCACCTTATATTCGTGATAGTGAGGCGACAATGTTACATGCGGAAAAAACTCGATCTAAAATGCTTTCAACATTCCATAAGCTTGATAATGATAAGCATAATAAAGATCAATTTGATAAAAAGACCCGTAATCGATTACAAAAGGAATTATCTCATTTATCAGCTTTTGTGCCCCCAAGTTTGTCAAATGAAAACCTTCCTAGTACGTCTCCTACACTTGTCAAAAAGTATTTAACTAAGTTAATTACACCGGTAAGTAAGGTGTCAGATAGCTTAAATGCGGTGCACCAACACTTTGCCGATTTTGACAAGGTCATTAAGGAACGTATGATGGCTTCAGCCATAACGGAAGGTGAATGGAATTTTGAGCACACTAGAGCTACGTTTCGAGACGAAATTGTTCTGTTTGTAAACAATATTAATTTTTTTTAGCAATATTGATCAAGATTCGCTTTTCGAAATAGAAGAAGTTAGACGTGTTTTCAATGAAATGGATGACTCTTATGAAAACAGTTTTGTAACACCCCCAAATTCATACAACTCAGTACATCGGAAGACTCGTTGGTGTTACGGGATAGCACATTACTCACATCATAGACAACGCATAAAAATCGCGTCGTTTAATAATAAAAGCATTTCCATTCATAAACATCAAAGTTACATCGGTCCCAAGTCATTATATTTCATACAAATTTTTACAAAGTATTTGAATGGAAAATATGGTTTAAGTGCGGGCCATGAATTCTTGTCGTCTTCCCGAGAATTACCTTCAAGTACCTGAGATAAAACATATTAAAAGAAAAGGTCAGCGATAACGCCGAGTGAATTCATAGAGTTTAATAAAATGCATCAATATAATATCAGTATAAAATTATTACTGAAAATCATTTTGTACAAATCATTTTAATAGGCCATAAAATAGTCAAAGTCATTTTATACAAATCTTTATCGAAAATCATAATATATGCATTTGCCTTAAAAATCGTTATACGAATCATTGTCGTTAAAAACACCATACAATACGTTTTTGCAACGTTGTATAGATTAAATAAAACCATTATATGAATATGGTTATAAAAAGCCTTAAAAATCATTATACGAGCCAATGTCGTAAAAACGTCATACAATACGTCTTACGACGTTGTATGAAAATAAAAACCGTTATATGAGTATGGTTATGAAAACCAAAACACAAACATAATATCAATAGTATGACCCAGTATTGCTAGTCAGGCAATACATCGTAATTCTGAGCGTTTAGTATTATTTCGTTAGTTTAGGATTATTATAAGCCGCATGACATTGTTACCTTACTAAACCAACAACGGGTAGCTAACCCGATACCAATTTTGCCCATCTAAAGTAGCGTGTCGTAACAAAGGTCACGCTATGGAAATCTTCTCATACATAAATTCGCTTACCAATCAATGTGGCACGACGGGGATCAACCGTCAAGGCGCGAACTGGGGTGATCGTCCCCAAATAGTACTATTAAATGCATAAGCGTCTACCAAATCCCGGTAGTTCACAATTCATGCTAATGGGACTTTTAGTGACATAACCTAACTTTAATAATCCATTTAATTTCATTTATCGGGTCCTTTAATCATTTATCGGGTCATACAATTGGGTCATTCAATCATTCGGGTCCAAAATCAATAAACAAACAATCGGGACAAATGGAGTCCTATTTTATAAAAACTAACATGTTATCTCCCTCGCGGGTTTATAAAACATTTATAAAAACATTTAAAAGAGTGCGAGGCTATGAACTCACGTTGATGTGGGAAGGCGGGTTATCGGCAACTCGGATGTACGGTACGTGCTTCAATCACGGAAACCTAGACAAAGAATACTCGGTCTTAGACGTTTGTCCAATGACTTTATAAAAATAACAATTATGTATACATATGATGATTTTATATATATGATGATCAAGTGGGTTTACATATCCTCATTTACTCATTTTTGTGTTATGTGTCGATAACTTTTATACTAGTTTTCTCGTTTTACCTATTTACGTGTTTTAGGTCCAATAAGCCTATTATAAGTTCTTAACTTGTATTAATCCATTTCATACTTATATTATCAGTATTTAAACTTTCAAGTTGGGCCCAAATGGGTTAAGCCCAATAAGTTCTTTTTATGAGTGTTTATCTTATTTAGTCCAATTATTAGCCCAAGTATTAGTCCAATATGTTTACTTAGCTCGTTAATGTCCGTATGCCCTATAGTTCGGGTTTTATCGTTTTTTACTTGTTATACATGTCTATATATCAGTATATAAGTTTTGTAAAGTTTTCATTTGACGGGTCCAACCATCTAGGTTTTATTTAACAAAAACGTTAAATTTACGGTATTAGCCGAAAAAGTCGTAAAAATCATGTTTATAGTTTTATATCTTATAAAACATAACAAGTTACCATTTTTATAAAATGTCCAATTATTTATCCTTTTACGTACTTATATAAATAAAATCCATAAATTAGTGGGTTTTCATTTTATATTTTATACTATTAAATTTTGAGTGCTTATATAATAGTATTATACTTTAATTTCCAAAAATCTGATTTTTATTTTCACTTTCACCAAAACTGCCATATCTTGAGTTCTATATGGAGATAGAAGCTCAAATGTTTTTCACATAAACTACATGATATGAGCTACATTTAACTCTTCTATAGCTACTGTTGAATCATCCTTTAAGTATTTTCTAAAAATCGTCCAAAACAGTAACCTCAGATTTATACCCTAAACTTGTTTTGATCATATCTCACTCATTACAATGATTCCATTGCATGGCCAACTCTCACATGTGTACAAGACATATAGCTTACTGTAAATGGATTCTACTTCATCATTTTATCAGTCCATGACCTGTTTGTTTACTGTTTTATACAGCCATCAAATTTAACCAAGATTTTAACCTTGTTTCTTATGGTTTTTCACCTTTTTAATCATGTTTATCAACACCAAATCCCCACATAACATTTTTATCATCATATAATCATCATATACATATACAATAGGAAATAAAATACATGTTTACATAATCAAAATAACAAGAAGATGAGGAGGACAATCTTTATACCACCATGATGATGTAGGTTGTGATCAAAACATGGATTTTGATGGAGAAACTTGTGATGCACCAAGACCATCTTCATGACCACCATTCTTCATGGATACCTTGTGGAAAATCAGCCCTAAGACACCACCAATCAATAGGGTTTCAAAAGGGCTTCAACATATGCAAGTATAACATAGGATTTCATGGTTGAATCAAGATCAAAGGGTGTTTTTGGGGTGGATATGGGACGGCCAAAAATGGAGGGTAGAGAGGATTTGTGTGGTATTGCATGGTGAGAAATGAGAAGAGTGGTATTTGGTAGCTTGTTTTGAAAGTGGAAATCTTACATTGTAAGCTTACTTGACAAGTGTAGCTAGTTAAGTAAAAACTTGACACCAAAGTGGTATGTGTTGTTGTGTAGCCGGTTTTGATGGGGGTGGGGCAAGTGTCCCACTTGTCTCATCCCCATTTATTTACGGGTACTCCTCGATTCTAGTTTCCCCGATTTGCGTGCCCTCGGGTTGTTTTACGAAAAACGTTTTTATAAATTATGAATCAACGTTACAAAACGAATCCAATAAAAATTGTCTCATCAAAAACGGAGTTCGAAAACGTAAATACGTAATCCTAGGGTTTCCGGTTTAGTCGTAAAGGACGTTAAAATAAAATCGTAAGTCCTAATCTTTTCTCGTAAATTTGTGAGTTTATGAACTAACTCAAATTTAAAACTCCAAAATAATATTCATGGACAAATTTATTTTCTGAAATGTCGGACTGTCACCAAAGACGGTGTATGTAAACGTAAGCACGTAACATTGAATCCTCCGGTTTAGACGTAGTCGATGCTACTTCAGACGTAAATCCAAATTTCTTCCCAAAAATAAGTGAGTTCATAAAATAATATTTTCAAATAAATATTGAGAATAAAATATCAACCATAAATTGACGGATTGTCACAGCATTTACCCCTAAACAGGATCTTTGTCCTCAAAGATCATCTTACCTTACTACTCGCTTCTTATAGAGTTTAAGCCATGTGGGTATTTCCTCCACATTCGGTCTTTTCTCACAAGTGCAATTCATTACAATACGCGAGTTCTATCAAACGTAACTACGGGAATAAGATCAGGCTTAATGTTGACTTACTTTCTCTATCCATGATGTTCACGGGTTTTTGATGAATGCAACTTTTCGCCGATCTAAGCTCTATTAAGAATAATCAGAATTTCACTTGATAGATATTCCATCAAGTGCGATTTACGAAACATAATTCACGCGGTTCTTGAAGTCCTAGGGTAGATCCAGCTTATATGCCTTTCAATCCCAACTTTTACATCATTTCAATGGTCCCATACAACGGGGACTTATATCCCATGATTTGTCAGATCATGAATTCATTTTTCCAAGGTTAAAAATTGTGTCATAACTTCGCTACCCATTTGGCACTTCAAGATCTAATTTTCATATTCACATATCCTCTTGCCCACTACCGGTAGTCAATAATGAGATCCTAATTTCAACAATCATTTCAGATCTCGCGGGTCGGGTATTTTGTAAGGTTAGGTTCGCCATCATAGGAAACCTTAAACCTAAAAGACATGTCCAACTCACAATGGGTGTATGTCGGATGTCTTCATCTCAACTCCTGCTTACAAATGCTCAAATTTCTAAATCTTAACAAGATTCGATCTCGATCCTAATACGATAGTTATCAATGATAATATCTCCAAAGGAAAACGATTATACGGTCTATTACCAAAGGTCAATCATTTAAACGTAGAACAGCGCTTATAGTAGTTTGTATCGTTACTTTACCTCGTCCCTTCGATTTGGGGTGGTAAACAGTACTCTCATCAAGGTTCGTTCCCAACGACTTCTGAGCAAATCTCTAGAAATTTGATGCGAAGCGAGGATCTTGATATAGATGTTCGATACAGGCACCCTATGTTTACATAACTCTTTTGCATTTATCATTAACGGGAATGATATTAGCAGATTTGGTCAGTCTGTCGACGATGACCCAAATCGAATCAAATTCAGATGATGACCTTTGCAATAGCTAGACGTTTACTAATGTATGAGGCGTTATCTGCCTTCATAATTTATCATCAGTACAACTCTTCAGACAAAGATACTTTTAGTCAAAAATGACATACATATAATACTTATACTTACAAATTCCAACATAACTATATCTCACAATCTCCATATTTAGACAACCACAAGCGGCCTTTAAAACCTTTAACGCTATCGGCTTCTCAACTCTAATGGTTCATACTAGCTGTGAAACCTTTCACTATTTATATTATCCTTCTTACAAACATCGTTTATTTTTATATCGTTCGGCAATTTATTTTTGCACCTTCATTATTAAGAAATATATCCTAATTGGTTCTTTATCCTTTTTATATAATATGTCAGTATCTATATTCATTTCTCCTGATGATATAAATATCATGTCTACAATTCACTCAGAATATCTTTCTTCATATTTTCTATGTTTTAATTTCGTCTCAACTATTATCTTTATCTATTTTACACAATCTGACGTTTAAAGCGTCCATAATTATTACAACTAATTAAATATTAAATATTCAATTTTTATGTAATGTAAAAGTAAAGATTTTAAATTTCTTAGTTCGACCAATTATAAAAATGTTCAAAATAAATTTGAATTTAATTAACAAGATTTTTGTTGATTTATCGAAAATAATTATTAAGATTCATGAATGTTTGAAAAATCTTTGTTTGTACTTCGGTCAAAGTTTTCTTAGTTTGAAAAGTAAAAATTATCGTTTCAAATTTCGAGTCATAAGTTATATAGTTTCCTCAATTCTCCTTATGTTGTCTAGAAGTATACACAAACATTTACCCCTAAACAGAAGTTTAGTTAAATGTTTAGTGTATAAGGGAATAATCCCTTTAAAATCCTTTGTTAAAAAAATTTTGTCAAAACACATTTCCATTTCTTTTTGGTAAAATTCAATGTCTTAAAAGGGCTCTAAATTTTTGAAGAGTCAATATGCATACATCTTACCATTATTAATCCAACGGTCATTTTATGTAAAGGATTAAGTTTTTAATCCCTAAGCGTTAATGGTTCTAATCTTTGAAAAGTCAATATAGCTTCCATTATCTATTAATCACACGGTTAAATCATATAAAGGATTAAGTCCTTAATCACATGTTAAATATTTAAGGTATAGGTTTTCATTGTTTAGCCAATTCAGGGCAATCTATAATTAATTATTAACCTCATTCTTATTCTTGTAAACAAACAAATGGTCACTAATGATCACAAGCATGAAGTTATCAAATTACAGCCTACACACGTGATTCACCAAATTTATGAATGCTACATGTGTATTAGTCAATCCAAACGACATAACATGAAACTCATAATATTCATTACAAGTACCGGATGTAGTGATTGGAATACATAATCTTTTCCACAGATGCGAAGTTGATGATAACCATGCTGTGGATCAAATCTTTAAAACATACGCTAAAACCTTGTAAATGATCGAACAAATCTTCCATTTCGAGTTATGGATATCGTTTTCGATTGTCAATTTACTCAGTTAACAGTAATCTATAAATATAAGGAATGATAACACCATAGCTCTTCAGGATGACAGGCTTGGTATAATAAAATCTTTCTCCGACAACTCTCTCAGTTGTACGGTAATTCCTTTAATTTAGATGGTGCTGACGTACAGTGCACAAGCCACAGGTGCAACACTGGGAATATAATCAATACCAATTTCAACTTGCCTTAGTGGCGAAAGTCTAGGTAATTCACCAACAAATACCTCCTAAAGTTTCAGATAAGATAAACATCTTTTAATAAATTCATATTAGGTTCTTTCTAGATTATAATATCTATAACTAGTTCTCAACCATTCATGGTATAATTTTAAGTCTTAATACAGGATATCGTCATCCACCAAGAATTATTTAGATCATTTTTTATAATCAACATCTTATCATTTAGGGGAATTCTGCTCGAGTTCTCATCAATTAAGACAATGTCGTCATGTCATAATAAATCAATCCATTCTACTGGCACTTATCAACTTTCCAGTTTCATTGCCGTTGATAAGATGTGAACTTCTCAAAAGACTAATAATAATTCGTAATCCTTCACAATTTCAAGGATATCTGGAGACATAACTATCATCTAAAGAGTAAGGTCAACGCAAAATCTATGTGAGAGAATTCCAAATCGGATACAGACGAAAACATTTAACGAATATGAATATATTCCATGTTTTCATAATTTGAGTACGCATTCGAAATCTCCTCGGATCGTTACCCAGGTCATTCAAATGAAATCAAATCATAAGAAATGATAAGAACGTCAATACATCCAGTCGGGTATCAACACTCAGTAATCAGATACTTTTCCTAAGAATCTCACTACGGGAGAATTGGACAAGAACGGAATATCAATTGTCAAATAAGACAAATTCCACAGATGAGTAAATTCAACTCAGAAGAATAGATGCTACAGGCACATATGTAGGTGTCCCTAACATTATGTCCTTATTTTTGCACTTCTTGCAGATCTCATAAAATTTAATCTTTCACAATCTTTAAAGAAAATGTAGTGTATATTAATCAGTTTTATGGTGACTATTAATCAGCCTTGCATGGTCCATTCCAAATTGTATGTAGGCGCGCAACTATATACAATTTCAAGATTAACGATGCAATACTCAGTTCGTCAAAATTTTATCATCCATGTTTGTAGTAAAAACATTTTCATGCTTAATTCTTAAATAAGAATCAAAAATAAATTTATAAATATTTTCTTTATTATGAAAACAATTAAGTTTTCCAAGGTGTTTTATAAACAACCTCATTCGATAACAATTACTTATAAATCTCATTTTGAATAATCCTTTTTTTTGTGATGAAAATTAAATTTTCTCAAAGGATACCGTTTCAACTTTATAAAAACAATGTGTGATCCGCAAAAGAGTGATGAAGAGTTGTTCACCAAGAACTAACTACAATATGATAGGAAATGAGCTTTAGCCAAATAATCATGAGGTTCATGATCTCGATGGCACTCAAAAGAATAATTCACAACGTAACTCAAATCGAGATGAGTACTTGTTCAATGGTTGCATCACTAATGCGAGCATTAGGAAGAAGCAAGAAAAGATAGATAACATCGATACATGTAGAATTTAGCAATCAAAGGTAGTCTTTTCATTAATCACAAACAAGTCAAAATTGTACCGTAACACATTACGTGTCACTATGTCATACAATTCTCAGAACTCATCCTACCAACTGATATCTCAGTTAAGTTAGGGATTTTTAAAAGATACCACCATGAATACTAATCTACAAGAGTCATTAGGTGTTCCACATGTCCCGGAAGATCCATCGGTCCCTATTCAGAAGAATATTTCTTCAATTTATTTCTTGGACACTGGGCATCCTCGTTAGTGGACAATGGCCTAGGAACAACCCTTAACACAAACTAACAATCATCTAAAACCTTATAATTCAATCACAGGACTTAATGACTTCCTCTTAACAATCTCATATTCCATACGGGTTAAATTTTACTTTATTCAAGTTTTTAACAAATTTTATACTCAATTCAATATCCTACCCATATTCCAATACTTTCAATCTTATTCTTCGGCCTTGTAAAGGCAATACAATCTCAATATGAATCAATACTTAATTTCCAATCCTATAACTCCTTTATCAATAATTATCAAATGAGTCATTAGTATGAGATGACTCATACATTCAATTAGACTTCTCGGAAAGGTACTAGTGGCATGAGGCTTTTGGGTAATGGTTCCAATGACAGCCTCAAGTGCAACATTCACCCTTTCGATTTCAATTTAAGAAGTGGATGACAATGAATCAGATGACATCTTTCTAGGTGGTAACGTTTTGTCAAACTCCACTCAATAAGAAAAGATCGTCATGACATCGATATCAGATTAAATCTCGCCAATCCTTTTTCAATTTCACAATCAACTAATATCTACATTTCTACGAATATCAACCATTTGTTGGGATCATAAATATCCACAACTTGGTTTAGATCTAGGATAGCTAGAATTCCTACGAGAATAGCTTCGATTGATTTGCTAGGGGAGTTAGGGTTACATTGTGACAATCTACGTCGTATAAATACCTTGTATAAAAATCAAAATAATCATCAAACAATCATGTAATAAAATTACATCATATGTATATATATAATTCAAGACATATATATATATTAAAATAACACTTCTCAGTCTGGCCTTGTCGGTAACTCGGGAATTCTTCGGCACCGTTATAGTCAAATGATTTTTAGACATTTTTAGAAAAATGTTTATAATTAAAAAATTTTGAAATGTTTTATTAAAAACCTTGGTTTTAAAAATCTTTCGTTCTCTATAACGAGAGCTCTGATACCAAACTGTAACACCCCCAAATTCATACAACTCAGTATAGCGGAAGACTAGTTGGTGTTACGGGATAGCACATTACTCACATCATAGACAACGCAAAAATCGCGTCGTTTAATAATAAAAGCATTTCCATTCATAAACATCAAATTTACATCGGTCCCAAGTCATTATATTTCATAGAAAGTTTTACAAAGTATTTGAATGGAAAATATGGTTTAAGTGCGGGCCATGAATTCTTGTCGTCTTCCCGAGAATTACCTTCAAGTACCTGAGATAAAACATATTAAAAGAAAAGGTCAGCGATAACGCCGAGTGAATTCATAGAGTTTAATAAAAATACATCAATATAATATCAGTATAAAATTATTACTGAAAATCATTTTGTACAAATCATTTTAATAGGCCATAAAATAGCCAATGCCATTTTATACAAATCTTTATCGAAAATCATAATATAGGCATTTGCCTTAAAAATCGTTATACGAATCATTGTCGTTAAAAACACCATACAATACGTTTTTGCAACGTTGTATAGATTAAATAAAACCATTATATGTATATGGTTATAAAAAGCCTTTAAAATCATTATACGAGCCAATGTCGTAAAAACGTCATACAATACGTCTTACGACGTTGTATGAAAATAAAAACCGTTATATGAGTATGGTTATAAAAACCAAAACACAAATATAATATCAATAGTATGACCCAGTATTGCTAGTCAGGCAATACATCGTAATTCTGAGCGTCTAGTATTATTTCGTTAGTTTTGGATTATTATAAGCCGCATGACATTGTTACCTTACTAAACCAACAACGGGTAGCTAACCCGATACCAATTTTGCCCATCTAAAGTAGCGTGTCGTCACAAAGGTCACGCTATGGAAATCTTCTCATACATAAATTCGCTTACCAATCAATGTGGCACGACGGGGATCAACCGTCAAGGCGCGAACTGGGGTGATCGTCCCTAAATAGTACTATTAAATGCATAAGCGTCTACCAAATCCCGGTAGTTCACAATTCATGCTAATGGGACTTTTAGTGACATAACCTAACTTTAATAATCCATTTAATTTCATTTATCGGGTCCTTTAATCATTTATCGGGTCATACAATCGGGTCATTCAATCATTCGGGTCCAAAATCAATAAACAAACAATCGGGACAAATGTAGTCCTATTTTATAAAAACTAACATGTTATCTCCCTCGCGGGTTTATAAAACATTTATAAAAACATTTAAAAGAGTGCGAGGCTATGAACTCACGTTGATGTGGGAAGGCGGGTTAACGGTAACTCGGACGTACGGTACGTGCTTCAATCACGGAAACCTAGACAAATAATACTCGGTCTTAGACGTTTGTCCAGTGACTTTATAAAAATAACAATTATGTATACATATGATGATTTTATATATATGATGATCAAGTGGGTTTACATATCCTCATTTACTCATTTTTGTGTTATGTGTCGATAACTTTTATACTAGTTTTCTCGTTTTACCTATTTACGTGTTTTAGGTCCAATAAGCCTATTATAAGTTCTTAACTTGTATTAATCCATTTCATACTTATATTATCAGTATTTAAACTTTCAAGTTGGGCCCAAATGGGTTAAGCCCAATAAGTTCTTTTTATGAGTGTTTATCTTATTTAGTCCAATTATTAGCCCAAGTATTAGTCCAATATGTTTACTTAGCTCGTTAATGTTCGTATGCCCTATAGTTCGGGTTTTATCGGTTTTTACTTGTTATACATGTCTATATATCAGTATATAAGTTTTGTAAAGTTTTCATTTGAAGGGTCCAACCATCTAGGTTTTATTTAACAAAAACGTTAATTTTACGTATTAGCCGAAAAAGTCGTAAAAATCATGTTTATAGTTTTATATCTTATAAAACATAACAAGTTACCATTTTTATAAAATGTCCACTTATTTATTCTTTTACATACTTATATAAATAAAATCCATAAGTTAGTGGGTTTTCATTTTATATTTTATACTATTAAATTTTGAGTGCTTATATAATAGTATTATACTTTAATTTCCAAAAATTTGATTTTTATTTTCACTTTCACCAAGACTGCCATATCTTGAGTTCTATATGGAGATAGAAGCTCGAATGTTTATCACATAAACTACATGATATGTGCTACATTTTACTCTACTATAGCTACTGTTGAATCATCCTTTAAGTATTTTCTAAAAATCGTCCAAAACAGTAACCTCAGATTTATACCCTAAACTTGTTTTGATCATATCTCACTCATTACAATGATTCCATTGCATGGCCAACTCTCACATGTGTACAAGACATATAGCTTACTGTAAATGGATTCTACTTCATCATTTTATCAGTCCATGACCTGTTTGTTTACTGTTTTATACAGCCATCAAATTTAACCAAGATTTTAACCTTGTTTCTTATGGTTTTTCACCTTTTTCATCATGTTTATCAACACCAAATCCCCACATAACATTTTTATCATCATATAATCATCATATAAATATACAATAGGAAATAAAATACATGTTTACATAATCAAAATAACAAGAAGATGAGGAGGACAATCTTTATACCACCATGATGATGTAGGTTGTGATCAAAACATGGATTTTGATGGAGAAACTTGTGATGCACCAAGACCATCTTCATGACCACCATTCTTCATGGATACCTTGTGGAAAATCAGCCCTAAGACACCATGAATACTCCTCCTTGGATGTTATAAGTACCACCAATCAATAGGGTTTCAAAAGGTCTTCAACATATGCAAGTATAACATAGGATTTCATGGTTGAATCAAGATCAAAGGGTGTTTTTGGGGTGGATATGGGATGGCCAAAAATGGAGGGTAGAGAGGATTTGTGTGGTATTGCATGGTGAAAAATGAGAAGAGTGGTATTTGGTAGCTTGTTTTGAAAGTGGAAAGCTTACATTGTAAGCTTACTTGACAAGTGTAGCTAGTTAAGTAAAAACTTGACACCAAAGTGGTATGTGTTGTTGTGTAGCCGGTTTTGATGGGGGTGGGGCAAGTGTCCCACTTGTCTCATCCCCATTTATTTATGGGTACTCCTCGATTCTAGTTTCCTCGATTTGCGTACCCTCGGGTCGTTTTACGAAAAACGTTTTTATAAATTATGAATCAACGTTACAAAACGAATCCATTAAAAATTGTCTCATCAAAAACGGAGTTCGAAAACGTAAATACGTAATCCTAGGGTTTCCGGTTTAGTCGTAAAGGACGTTAAAATAAAATCGTAAGTCCTAATCTTTTCTTGTAAATTTGTGAGTTTATGAACTAACTCAAATTTAAAACTCCAAAATAATATTCATGGACAAATTTATTTTCTGAAATGTCGGACTGTCACCAAAGACGGTGTATGTAAACGTAAGCACGTAACGTTGAATCCTCCGGTTTAGACGTAGTCGATGCTACTTCAGACGTAAATCCAAATTTCTTCCCAAAAATAAGTGAGTTCATAAAATAATATTTTCAAATAAATATTGAGAATAAAATATCAACCATAAATTGACGGATTGTTACAAGTTTACTTGAAATAGAACGAATTTCACGCCAAAATGATCAGCTTCTGAAGTAAGTGATGTCGCATGATATTGTTTCCGTCTGTGTGAATAAAAGTGTATATAATGATTCTATTGTGCATAATGTTGAATCTGTGGATAATGTGGTAGATAGTACTTGTCACAAATCTGATGCTGAACTTTTAAAGCTTCAAGATTCTTATTCTTCGCTTTCAAAACGTTTTGATGAGATTAAAAACATTGTATTTCGCTTGAATGTACACAACAATTTCTTCAAGAGCTTTTTTAAACGTCATTTGAAGGTGTTAATATAAATGATTCAAATTTTCAAAAGACTTTTCGATTGAATTTACAATCAAAACAACGTCAACCAAGTGACAAGGTTGCTAAATCATTGCTGATAGACATAGAGAAATCTATGGAGATTAACTGTGTGAACGTACTTGAGGTCGCTGAGAATATTAAACTTGATCTAGATAATCGAGTTTCCAAGATTTTGTCCAAAGTTGATAACTTAAAACATAAAAATACACAACTCTTCGATTCAGTAAAGCCCGCATGTGCTAATACCACTACACAAAATCAATCATTGATTGAACGAATGAATCGAAAGTCGGTGGAAATATCTGATTTGAGAGAACAAATTCGTGATAAAAGTTTGGCTTTGACTGTGTTAAAGGAAACACTTCATACCCTAAAAGGTAAGAATGTTGTGGATAACGTAGCCACTGTCTCAGCATCGTTCTCTAGTACAATCAAATGGAACCTCATCGCCGTCACACCACTTAACAAGGGCCCTAAGACTAAACCATCTCAACCATTGGTCACTAAAGATAAGGCAAAATCAAAACCAGCTTCTAATATTCCCGTGTTTCCTTCTATAGGAGTAAACACCACTACTAAGGCTCAAAGATCTAAGCTTAAAAGAAATACGAAGAATGATAGGATCTTGCCCCCATCTATTAGTCAAGTGAAGAAGAAAGTAGAAGCCCACCCTAGGAATGTTATTTCTGTTTTGAATAAAAAGAATCATGTAGCTAAACCTAAAGGCTCTGCGTTGTGCAGCGTTCTAAGCTGATGAGACTGCTTTTATACATAGTCTCATCGTCCAAAATGAGCTTAAAATGCATAAAATATCATAAAATGTGCCAAATATATGCTTGTGTTTGTTCCATGTGTATATTAGGTATGGATATTGAGAAAATGGCAAAAGATCACAAGAAACAAGCAAAAAGGAACACGAGAAACGAAGCCGCACAATGAACCGGGCCCTAGAAAAATTGACGATTGTACAAGAAGGGTCCTCCATTATTAAATAATTGACACTTTAAACCCTTGTATATTCATAATTACAAGTTTGGTCCTAGAAGTTTGTCAAATTAAAAAAAAGACCCTCAACTTTGAAGAATTGGCAAGAATTGTCCCTCAATTATGAATACTTGTCAAGTTTATTCCTCCATGAAGACAAAGAACAAGTGAAGATACTACAAAAAAAGTCCTTTAATAAACCCTTTTGAAAGTTCTTATGGTCAAATTTTAAAAAACAACACTTTCCTAACAAAGGAATTCAGATTAATACATGTTTAAACAAGAATGAGAGGAAGGAAAGAAGTAAGGGACCAAACTTGGCAGACAGCCAAAGATACCTTAACCAACCAGCACTTGCCACCTCACCCACCAAATACCACCCACCAATCATAACTCCCCATTTCACCACATCACTTTCCACTCACCAGTTTTTTTAACTATTAAATTAGTTAAACTAATTGTGGTGCCTAACATGTTTTTAAATACTAATGTGGATCAAAACCCACTTTCATGCCAAGAACACAAATTATGGGTTTGTGTTTAAGCAGCAATTAAACCCCCATATCCTCCAGATTAGTGATTAAGGATGTTATTAACAAAACCCAACTCTCACTTTACATGCCACATCACTCGAGTTCACATGAAACCTCCCATGCACACGTTTTTTGGGAAGATGCCAAACTTGGTAGAAATTCTACAAAACACAATGTAGCTTACATTCTAAGCTTATTTTTGAACCTTTGATCAAATTCCACCACCTATACATCAACAAAACGCCAAGAAGACTTCACATGATCAGTCAAGATATTCCATCTCAAGGGCATAACTGGGACTTCACTACATTAGGGTTTCTTTGTATTTTCAGCTTTCTAGATAGTTTGTGAGCCTATATAAAGACCCTAGTATGCAACATTTATCTTTGCTCTTGGTTTTTCCTTTGTTCAACTTTCTGTAAATCCTATATTAAAGTTAATGAAATAGTGTTTGAATTTGTTGAAGAAATCCAAGTTCCACCTTTAATATTCTATTGTAATTGTTCAAAATTTGTGAGTTTGAACTTTCTAAACTTGTTTTTAAAGTTTGTGCAAGAAATTGCAAAAGTTCCAAAATCTGATATTTTTCTAAGTTCTTTGTTCAAACCCTTGGAATTTTTTATCAAAGGTTGATCACATCACCCTGATAAGAAGATTATCAAGGTGAGGTGAGATCTTGGCTTGGGGATAATCAAGGAGTGGGGTATAAAGCTTGAATTAATCAGTTTTATTTTTCATTTCCTTTTTCATATAATATGTTATTTCTAACCTTGTTGTTCTTAGCAGCTTATTGGAAGCTTGTGCCTTGTTAAGCTAGGCACATAAGCTCTAAAATTCGTGAGTGTGGATGTACATTCATGAGGTTTGAGCCTTCTTTCCAAAAATCTGTTTGAAAAGTGATTTTT
This sequence comes from Glebionis coronaria, assembly GCA_025667525.1. Classification (NCBI taxonomy): domain Eukaryota; kingdom Viridiplantae; phylum Streptophyta; class Magnoliopsida; order Asterales; family Asteraceae; genus Glebionis; species Glebionis coronaria. Next base: position 227,496,624 of record CM046882.1, on the reverse strand, counting down.
AGTGATTTGGTGTACTTCTGTTGTATGTGTTATTCTTGGTGCCTGAATCTTGTTGATTATGCTTGAGATTGATTATGCTTGAGAATGATGTTATGATGCTTATTTGAGCTTGGATTAACCTGTCATACACTTTGGCTTTATTAAATCTTGGATTAAAAAGTATAAGGGGTGTTTGGGTTTACTGATTTAAGCTTTGTAAGTGAGTTTGAGTAGGAGTTAAGGTTTGTTTTAAGTTGGTATCTGTTTACTAAGTGATTGTATGCTTTTATCTGCAAGTTTTGTGCTTTGAACATCAAATCTGAATATTGTGCTATAACTGCCTTGTTTTTGCCTGTTTTGACCTAAAATTTTGGAAACACTTAGAGTGTATGCATATTTAGGGTTAAAAAGTGTTTAAAAAAAGTTTTTGCAACCTGTTTGAAAGATTTGAGGGTTTGAAATTGGGCTTGTGGTCAAATATATCAGCAAAGGTCACTTGTGTTCATCATTTGTTCATCAGTTAACATTCATAAGCTTGAATCTTTGTCTATAATTTAAACCAGTGTATGAAACAAGTTTATTTATACTTATTTGAGTTTATTATAGCTTGTGTATGCATTTGGTTCAATTTGGTTGGCTTATTCTTGCTTAATCTGCTTATTTGTGTAAAACTACTTATTTTTCATATATGGGCAATGTCTGATGCTGTTTTGATTAAACTGTACTAATTGGCTAAGTGTTTTTGCGATTTGTCTATTGTTATTGACTCCTTATAACCCACTTGTTATAAGGGTGCCTTGTTTGTTCTTTGATTCCAACCAAAGTCCACAAAAGACAAAAAGTCAATTAAGTCAAGCAGTGGAAACTTTTCCCACTGTTGGACACCCAAAACTAGCCACTGCTTGTGCCATTTTTCAAACAGCTTATCAATAAGCTATAATAACTTATTTAGACCTGCAACAACTTTGTTTTCGTAATCAATCTTCTTTATTTGACCCATTTGACTATTCTAGAGAATTTGAGACTTTGACTTTTAGGTTTGACTAGAAAACCAACTTAGTTGACTTTTACATAAGTGCTTATTTGCTTTTTACAGCTTATTCAGTGTGCTTTTTGGAAATCTTTTTTATTATTAAGCTTAGTTAAGTGATTTGAAACATTTTTCAACAAGAATCAGCACTTGAAACTGCCTAGAACTCGAAAACGACTATTTTGTCATTTTGTGTAAAGAGATTTTGCTTATTTCAGGCTTATTTCTTGTGCTTATTCAAAAATTATTTTTACAAACAGCTTAATTAGGTCAAGAGAAGGATGTGTGTCAAATTTCAGCTTATGGCATCAACTTATAGCTTAATGTGCCAAAAAGCCCATTAAGAATAAGCTGTTTTGAAATAAGCTGTGATAAGCTCATTTTCAACTTTTGGGCCTTTGGAATTTTGTGTTTAAAATTGAATTTTTAGCTTAACTAGAAGTTTTGGGCCATTTTTGTGAACATTTTTCTTATTGGGCCAATTTGAGCCCATTAAGGGGTCTGTTTTACTATTTGGCCCATTTGGAGGCCCATCAAGGGTAGTTTGGTCATTTTAAGTTCATTTCTATTTAAATTAGGTTAAATTAAACTAGTTTGCAAGTGTTGGTCCCTTGTAATTAGTAGTATACTTAAGTATACTAAGTATAGTCCTAACCCATGGTTAAGTAATGCAATAAACTTAATACAAGTAAGTAAATAACACAAAGGTTTTCAACGTTTAACTCTTAGCTTTATTAAAGAATTATACCCTATTGTATACGAAGCTACATTAGGGATTGAATAGAAAATTTGTGGTTTTGTGATCTCCTCACTAACAAGCTAGTCCAATCCTAACGATTGCTAAGCTTGACGATTCTATCAACAAGAGTTTAGAACTCAAGTGTGTGATCGTGTTTGGAGGAGAGAAAACTTGTTTGTGAATGTCTAAAGCATTAAGTGCATAAACTTTTTTTCTCTCCTTTACAAGCATCCTATTTATAGAAGGAAAGTTGGGTAGAAGACAATAATTTCCCATGTGCAATTCTTGTCTTATTGGTACAGTGTAGTATCTTGTCTTACCCTATTCTAAGTGGTAAGACGTAAGTCCTTTACACTTGTCAGTACCCCATCTATCCCAAAAGGGTAAGTCACGCTAATTGTGTGATGTACTTCATCTTGTCACAATTCAACTTATCCCGCCTTTACTTCAGTCTTGGAGAATGCTTGTTTTCTTCAGGGAGATCGTATGGGGTTCAGTGAGTCTATTGCCACAACTTACTGAACCCATCACCTTCTTATTCATCATATAAGACATTCATTGAGCTTTGCCTCTCTGAATGCTCGAGTCTTTCTTTTAGACTCAGTCTACAAACTCAAAGGCAACTCACTGAGTGACTGTTCACTCAGTGACTTTGTTATGTTCAAGGTTAATGTTTCACGTAGGCTGATTGTAATTCAAATCCATCAAGGAGGTTATTGGGTACTGAATTGACCTAACAATCTCCCCCTATTTGGATATAAAATTTTCCTAAGTGAAATTTTTATAAGTGAGCAAAGATGCTTCTTCTTATTACAAACTCTTCTACTGATGAAAAGACTTAATATAACAAAGTACTTCATTTCCATTCTTCATTACATAAGACTATAGTCTGATACAAGAAACATAAGTAAAACAAAAGATTACAGTTATTCAGGAATCCATTGCTTCCCTCTTCACCCTTGATGACTTTAACACCTTTTCTTTGTCAGGCCTCCTAGCAATTATCTCCCTGAGCTTCTCAGCAAATCTTTTATTCTCATCAGTCTGAACTTGTCCAGCCATCAAAAGAAAGATGAGAACATTCTCAGTAGTGCATTTCTCTATGTCACTCATTCTTTGAAATGCTTGATTCCCAAATACATCAATGAAGAAGATACCCTACTCAGGTTTTTCTATAATCATGTTGTAAACAAAGGGGACATTTTCAAGGAGGGTACGATTGCAGTCTAACCCAGGGATCTTAGTCTCAGCTTCAAGATCAACTCTTTTTCTCTTTCTTCCCTGAGTCTTGGTAGGATCCTGTTCAGCTAAAGGAATATCTTTAGTGATTCCTAATTGTTCCTTCATCTGATTCAACCTCTCATATCTCTTACTGAGAGAGTTGAGTATTTCAAGACACATTTGTTTGTTTTGGTCATGAAGATCCTTCCCATTTCGTCCCACTCACTGAGACCGAAATCACCAAATGAAAATTTCGTCATAACTTCAAAGTTCCTCTCATCATTGTTTCTGTAGACAGATACTAAGACAAGTGTGGTATGAGGAATGATCTGAAGGTTTGTGATTGGTTCAGGCTTTCTCCTTTGGGTGACGACTTTGGTGGACTGGTCATACAGTTTCTTAAGTTGGGTGGTTCTTTGTTGTTGCTTCAAGACCATTTCATCCTTAATGGCCTTGAGTTCTTCTTCCTGCTTTGGATGAACTCTTCTCCCCCTTTCTTGCTCAGCAAGACCTCAGCGTTACCATCCACTTCTTTCACAAACTCAGTGGATACCTTCAAGATCTCAGCCTTTGGTGCTTCATTAGCCTTAGCCGACTCCATTCTGTCTAAGTACACTTGGATTTGATCAGGAGTCATCTTGTACATTATTTCATTAATCTCATGTGGTACCAAGACGATGGCATCAGGATCAGGCCTTGTTTCTCTTGAAGCTTTTACAAGTTTCTTTGGTGGAGGTGTTACGGTTTCATCAGCAATACCTTTGCCCTTATCTAACTTAGATACTGAGGGCTCAGGGTTGGGAGGAATTGAGTTTAAGGGTTGAGGTTGTGCTAGTCTTTCCTGCTCCCCCTCAGTGTGAGAAGGAGGTTTAGTCCAAGTTAACATCATTGGTGGCACATTCTCCCACTCAAAAGTTGAAGGATCAGCCTGACTAATCCCAACTTTTTCCCTATGTGAAGGTCCTGAGGTATTGGAGGATCCCTTGAAAGCCTGAAACATCTCAGTCACCATTTCCTTCATGGACTGAGTGTCAGCTTTGATAGTTTGAACATCCAACTGAATTAGGGATTGAGTGTTTTCTATGGTGGTGATCCTTGTCCTAAGTCTAGGAATATCAGCTTCATTCATGGATTTGGAGATGTCAGAGAGATTGGAGGCATTAGCCATGTAACCTTGTGCATCCCTTGACAATCTGAACTCTGCTTCAGCATCCATATGAACATCCTCATAGATGGCATCACATATCCCTTTCACCATAACCAATTCAGACCTGAGAGAGTCTAACCTAGTGAAAACCTCAGTGAGCCTATCCACCTTCCGTAAATCCTGAGGCTTGGGATTTAGCCAACTGATACTCAGGGGCAGTTTGTGATTGATCAGTTGTGGAGGTAAGATCCCTATCAGTGGGGTGTTTTACCCTTGGGCGTCCCTCTGAGTCTTTGGGATCAATAGTGCTTCCCTCAGCCAAAGACTTTTGTTTTAGTTTGCCTTCATCGGGAGTTGTGGAGGTTTGATTCCTATCAGCGGGGTGTTTTACCCGTGGGCGTCCCTCTGTGTCTAAGGAATCAAATTTTGGGTCCTCAAACAAAGACTTTTGAGCTAGTGTGCCTTCATTGGACTTGGTGGAAGTGATAGGCCTATTAGCGAGGTGTGTTACCCGTGGGCGTCTCTCTGAGTCTTTGGCCTTAGTTTTGACCTCAGGCAAAGGTTGTGATTTACGAATGCCCTCATCGGTCTGAATGGAAGGTAGTCCCGTAGGAGAAGGTTGTTTGTTTCCTTCTCCATCAAGAGGACCAGTAGGTTGGCCCGTCGAACCTGGTTGTGATGTATCAGGGCCTCCCGAAAGCTCTTTCCCTTGGGGTATTTGAAGCTTGGTCTGAACAAGGGTAGTCTTTTTAGTCTTGGCCTTTATTGGTCGTGCCTCGGAAGCCTCAGGGCCCTGTTCCTTTGTTGGTTTGGTCTTTGGCACAATATGAGTCTTCTTGTTCCCCTTCTTTGGTAAGAAGGGAATGGAGACACGGATGATTCACGACTGATCACCTCAGTCATGTGAGCCCTCAATACAATGGGGTTGACTTTAGATGGGTTCTTTGAAAAGTTTGTGGAACTCAGGATGGGAGTAGAAAAAACATTTAATTTTTCCTGAGTGTAAAGGGAACCCAGTAACCGTTCTAAGGCGCATGATATGAATCTTGGGTAAGAAACATACTTTTGCCTAGACTCCTTCAGGATCCTGGTTACGAGATCATTATAAACGATCTCTCCTATGTCAATCTTTAGTCCATTAATAAGACTGTATATTAGCATCTGTTGAGTAGAATTAACTTGCTCGGTAGATGAATAGTTCCCACCGATCACCTGAATCACAAAAGTGACCAGGATCCTCCAAGCCATGGGGAAAGCAGTTTTGATCAACGGGGTTTTAGTCACAAGTAACTCAGGGACCCCGATTTCTTTTAGTCGTTTTTAACTGACTCCATGTCAGGATGTGCAACATAAATTCCATTGTTATAATCAAGTCCACTGGTTTGACAAAATGTTTTGAAGTCTAAAATCAATGGTGTCTTCCCATTGTTTACAGTGAACATGATGACACAGTTCTTATGTGACTTGATCTCAAACCCCTGAGATCCTTTAGGCCCTTGGGTAGGAGTTACAACCACAGCCGTAAACCAGAATTCCGTGAGATATTCATGGTAGAAGACTGAGGGGGTTTTTGTAAAAGCATCAGCCCAATCACAGTTTTTCAAGAATTTGCAAATTGGTTTGTAGGCTGATACACTACTAGGGTAATTGAAATTTCCCTCATAGTTGTTTCCTGTAAAATGGACACCCTCATTGGTGAGATGTTCAGCCTGAGGGGCATATTTGATAGCTTTGGACATTGCCATTAAAGATAGCTTTTAAAGATTTGAAAAAGGAAAATGGCAATTTGTGGAAATCAAATCAAGACTTGTTTCTTGTTATAATACAACAAGATTCACCAAGTGACCTAATGAGAACTTTTGCCTTATAAAAAGGATCAAGAGTTATAAACAATAGGTATCTTTGATTATTTGTGTTATATAACTATAAAACAAGTGATTAATAAGTGTGAAAACACTTATCCTTTTACCACTTAATTATAATAATAACCAAGCCAAAATGTGTATTTTATGTCGTAAATGTCGGAATTATGCGTGGGTTGTGTTTTTGTTGTGATTTAGGATCAAAATGTGAAAAGGGAAGAAAACATGGGCTTTCACGCCCTTTTATCGAAGAAAAAGACAAAAGACGAAGTCAAAAGATCAAGAGTGCAAAAAGAACGGAAGTCCAAGGCCTATTCTGAAGATTTATCGAAGAACAAGTCTAAAGACGGAAGTTTAATAAAGCCGAAAACTCAAGTCTAATTAATGAAGAAATAACAAGACGAGTTTAATTAATCCCGAGACAAAGTCGAAAAAGTCGAAGAATTAAGAAGACGAAAAGACGAGAAAGAAAAGACGTAAAGAAGAAAGAAAAGAACAACACATGCTTCCTTCCCTTCTCCCTATAAATAGAGTCATATCACCTCATTTTAGTTTTGTTGGCTATTTTGACAAACTAGTCTTCCACCATTTTCATTACTTGCACATTTATTTTCATGTCATTTACTTAATTGTAAATTTAATTACCTTGTTTTGCACCTTAAATTTCTCGCCTTTAATTCAAGTAAGTCTTTTAATTTTGTTGTTGAATCTTTGTTTTACTTTAATCAAGCTTTTCATTATCATTCTTATTCTATTTTTCTTGTTTTTGATTTGTTTTTGATTTGTTTTTAATTCGGATTAAGCATTAATTTTGCTTAATCTTATTGCTTATTTGAGTAAAAAGTTTATCTTTTTATTTCTATCTATGTTTTTATACGAATTAAGCTATAAGCTTAACAATCTTATTGACTTATTTTGTATTTAGCTTATTTGTTTTAAAATTTTCTCAAAAGTTTTATCTTTTTAAAGTTTATTTTATAAAGTTTGTTTAATTTGTGACTTGAAAGTCCTTAAATTTGTGCTTATTTCATTCGTCTTATTCCTGTTTAATCAAGTTTTGATTTGTGCTTATTAGTCTTAGCTTATTTTGGTTTTGCTTATTTACGTATCTATTCCATCGGAAAGGTAGCTAAAGGATTCCGACAAGTTTTACTCTTATTCTGATCGTGACAATCGGCTTAGGGTTTTACATTCCAACAGAGGATTGCGATCATCATTCAGATGGAATTTTTCCCATTATTCCGATCGTGATTGTGATCGCTTATTACGATCGTATATTGCGACAGGTCTTATGGCTATATTGAGACGAAGTGCTGCCAAAATTTCACTAGCCATATTCCGATAGTTTCCACATTCCGACAGGAGATTCCGATCAAGCATTCCGATTAGGATTCCGACAGGTTTGTTTGACATTCCGATAGGTGAGTGTTATTCCGATAGGACTTGGTTTCAGTTATTCCGATAGGGGATTCCGATCACATTCCGACAGGAACACATTCCCATCATCATTCCGGTAGAGTGGTAAGCTTGTATTCCGATACCTACATTCCGATAAGTATTCCGACGGCTTGTGGTGACGGGATTCCGACGGATTGGGGTTTTGTTTTAATATTTTGTCTTAGTTTTATTTTATTTTAAGTTTGCATTATTTTAAGTTTTCAAATTTTCATTTTTATTACATTGTCAAATTTAATTTTCATGAAGTTTTAATTTCTCGTCAATTAATTAATTTACTTTTAAAAATTTTAATATTGCATAATTTACATTTTTATTAGTTTTATTTTTAATCACCCGTCATTTACTTTAAGGCTTTGCAATTTAATTTTATTACAACGACCAATCAATATATTTGTTTCCCACCAAAAGACGACTGAGTCGCACTTAAACCAGTAATCAATTCGAATAGACCGATTACAACGAACTTAATTTTTATACTTGGCAAAAGCCTTGTATTAAATGGCGCCGCTGCTGGCTCTTTTCATGAATATTAACGGTTTTCTATGAGAGACGCGTTGAATTTTGGGATCCTTTCACTCGTGAACGTTATTTTTCTTGCTAAAATATTTTTCAAAAATACATAAAAATTAAAAATTTTCAAAAATACAAAAACATAAAAAAAACTTATAAAAAGCATTTCTTTTTCAAAGTTTTGCACCAAAAAGATTTTTATTTTTATTTTTACACGTACATATATATTCTATATTTCTTTGGTATCTTTTGCAGGTGCATGCGTACTAGATCTTCAACTTATTCAGAGCCCGAGACTCGTGAAGATTTAGATATGGCTGGTGTGAACAACAACAATAACCCACCGCACCTCAACAATAATAATAACAAGAATGTTCCCCCACCCGATCTTCGGACAATGGAGGAGCTTTGTCAACCAACCATGAATGGACGAGGAGGACCGATTGCGCTGATGCAAATCACGACTCCGGAGTTTTCGTTGAAGCATCACATGATCCAACAAGTCCAAAATACTTGTCCATTTCGCGGATTACCGGATGATGATGCCAAAAAACACCTCGGCAAATTCATTACCGTTACTCAAAGCATGAACTTGCCCGGGGTTACTATGTATTTTCTTCGCCTTCACATATTTCCACACACCTTATCCTACCATGCCGAAAAATGGTTTGATCGTCTTCCAAAGAATTCAATTCATACTTGGGATGAGATGACTCAACGTTTTTTGTCGTACTACTTTCCACCATCCATGGTCACGAGCCTTCGGAATCAAATTAGTGGATTTACACAAGAACCAGATGAATCACTTTTTGATGCTTGGGAATGATATAATGTTTTGATCGATCGATGTCCAAACCACAACATGATCCCCGTTACTTTGATTGATACTTTCTACAATGGTTTAACTTTTCGTGATCGGGATACGATTAATGCAGCCGCTGGTGGCACATTTATGAAAAGAAGACCTGAGGAGTGTAGAGAGCTCATAGAGAACATGACTAGTCATCACAAAAGTGGGATTCATCCGCATCTTCAAGGAATAACCCGAGATTCAATGTTTCTTCTACTTCTTCAAACCCTAATATCACCGAATTGACCCGCGCAGTGGTCGAAATGAGCAAAAATATGCAACTCTTGGCTACAAATCAACAACAAAAAGTTAAAGCTGTTGCAACTTCTTGTGAGATTTGCGGGGGTCCTCATTCATACACTGATTGTCCTTCTACTCATGACAATCCAGAAAACGTGTATGCGGCTTATGGTAACTATTCAACGGAAAGCCATCAAGCTCGACCTCAAGGTGATCGTAACTTGCTAAGTTAACGTTCTATCAACTTTCTTTCACCCGGTTTTTCTCCTCAAAACCACAACCCCAACAACTACAATAGAAGCAACCCAAACCCACCTCTAGCTTCTAATCTTTATCACCCACCCGCTCAACAAACACCACCCATTAATCATGACGTTGAAGCTTTCATGAGGACCCAAGGAGAGCAAATTAAGAATCTTCAAAGCCAATTTATCAACTTGAAAGGAGATATCACTAAGCAAGGGAATGATATTAGATCTGAGCTTCAACATGATATCCAAACCTCTTTTAGCAATCAAACAAATGATTTGAAGAATATGCTGGCTAGTTTCTTACCAAGTACTCAACCCTCTACTTCGGGCTCTATTCCTTTAAATACCGTCACCAACCCAAGAGCGAATGTGAGTGCTATTACTACACGCAGTGGAGCAACCTTAGTAGGACCATATATCCCTTTCCCAGTTACTCTATCTATACCTCATCCAACACCATTTATCCCTCCTACTCCCATGCCTAGTGTTAGTTCTCCATTACCGTCTCCACCTCTTACTAAAGTACCCAAGAAGAACCCTTCACCAACCCCACCTTCCACCTATAAAACCAACATCCATTATCCTTCTCGATTAGACAAAGGCAAATTGCTCACCAAGGATGATATTCAAGTGTCAACTTTTTTGAAGAAAATTTCAGGAGTGACCATCACCCTTAGCCTTGTTGAAGCTCTTGCCCAAATGTCGACATTTGTTAAGATGTTTAAGGAATTGCTTAATAAGAAAGAGAAGATGGCCGAGTTTGTTAATACTCGATTGAATGAGAATTGTTCTGCAATCCTTTTTAAAGAACTTCCGAAGAAACTTGGAGATCCCGGTCGTTTTGTGCTACCATGTACTTTTAACCAAATCGAAGAATTTACTGCCTTAGCCGATCTCGGGGCAAGTATAAATCTAATGCCTTTAAGTGTTTGGAAAAATTTATCATTACCCGACCTTACACCAACAAAGATGACTCTTGAGCTAGCAAATTGCACTCTCGCTTACCCTGTTGGTATTGCCGAAGATGTCTTTGTTAAAATTGTCACCTTCACTTTTCCGGTCGACTTTGTTGTTGTTGATTACGAAATGGACCCTCGTATTCTGTTAATACTTGGTCGGCCATTCTTGAGAACCGGAAAAGTATTAGTCGATGTTGCCGAAGGTGAGTTAATCTTAAGAGTCGGGAATGATGCACAAGTTTTTTAAATGGGGAAGATCACAAACAAACCCAATGGAAGAGAATCAACGAATATGATTAATGTTCGTGATGATTTTCTCGTCTACAACAATCCTCTTTTCGATTCTTGCTATGATAATCTACTGTTTAAAGATGATGCGGATGATTCTCACTCTAATTTAGATCCTCTACCAATTCACGAGTCTCCACCAACCTATGATGACTATGATGATGATTCTAGTTCTTATATGGATGATTTTGATGATTTTTCTTCTGATTATTAAGACATGCCAACATATGATGATTTTGAGAATGCCGATACTCTCTCGAGTGATTCTTCACATGATGACCTTGCACCTACTTTTAATGAAGATCCTCCACCAACAATGCTTGATCCTACTTTGGATGACTAATCATTTGAGGAAGATTTTGCTACTTTTCTCAACACTTACTTCCCAAATGAGAGTGATGATCCTCCTTTGGACTTTGATTTTGGTCTGTATCCTCCTTCGGATATGAAGAAAACCGTTTCAAAGGAGAAGAAGCCGGAAGACACCGATATCCGTAGTACTTATGTCTTGACATCTCTCTACCCACCTTCTGATGATGAGATTGTGTGATTTATGAGCGAATCTTCTTCAAATTCTACTGAGCCTGAGTGTTATTTTCCCCTAAAGGAAAAGGTGTTTGATCCCGTTATTTCAATTTTCAAGCCATCTCAGTATCCATCAGATGAAATAAAAGGAAAGATTTTTGGAAACCATGGAGATATGCTTGCACCATATCACCCTTGCTACCACCGTGCTCCATCTTTGCTTAATGGAACCTTGCCTACTCTTCTTTGGCTTTCCTTGTTCGCCTTAAGCTTGTGCTATTTGATGGACGAAAACCACGTATTTGATCCCGGTGGATTTGTTTCAAGCTTCTTCCTATGCTAAGCAAGGTTGAGTCAGGCTCACGACTCAGTTAACAAAAACAAGCGCTTCTCGGGAGGCAACCCGCAATATCTATCCTTTTTCTCTATCTTTAATAATAAGTGTGGGGGGAGACCCCTAGTATGTGTTTGCTGCTTTCTTTCTTATCATGTGCAGGGATTCGAGCCTTCAAAGATCAATTCTTGATGACTTTTGACGACCCGTGATTCCGTGTATCTGTCTTCCCGGTTCTATCCTAAACTCTTTTGATTCATTATTTTATCTTTTATGATTGAAATAGAAATCACTTTAGTTGTCTCTTCCTTAGAAAGATTTAAACAACGTGCACAATATCCTAAGTGTAGGGGAGTTTGCTTCCACATGCTTAAACATTGAGGACAATGTTTATATCAAGTGTAGGGGGGACTTCTATCGAAATTAAGTGGGATTTTCCATCTATTTGTCCTCACTTTAACCGGAAAATTGATTTTTCGGCATTTTTGAAAATTTTTAATCTATTTTGGCCTAGTTGTATTTACCTTTGTTATGGTTATTTTCTTTCTTTGCTAGAATAAATTTTAATAAAGTGGTTTTAATTTTTAAACGTTGTGAATCTTTTGACTCAACCCAAGTTTACTTATCCAAGTTTACTTATCCAAGTTTACTCTAGCTAGTATCCTTAACGTGTTTAAGTCAAGTTTTGCTAGGTTTTTATATAGGTAACTTTAAAACGCGAAAGTCTTAACTCTTGCGGGTTAACAACAAGAACTTTTCGTAAGTTCCTATAATTGATCCTAGAAAGTCGTTTATCAAGGGAACTTTAAAATGCGAATTCTAAACTTAAAAAAGTCTAAGGAGTTGCAAGATCCAATAGATGACTTGAAAACCCAAAACTTTGATTTAATAGGCTAAGCATCTACAAGTCTCATTCCTTGAGATTTTAAATTATGGAGAACGAGAGATGATAGAGTCAATTATAAGTTTGGTATTCTTTCATGAATTTATGTGAGTTTATTATAAGCTTTTTCTCCCATCGCTTGCTAATAAATTTAATTGCAATAAATAAGTTTGTACGATTTGAAAAGTTACTTAGCTTCTAGCACAAGATCGTTTAAAAGTTGCTAGGTATTAATTTGAGTTCATAGCCAAGGCATAACTTATTGAAGTGGGATGCGAAGATTGGCGAGTCCGAAAAGACCCTAACAAGGCATGAAGGCTACATTTTGTTGCTAAAGATCCAAAGTGATGTGAAGAATCATTTAGCAAAAATCAATATGAAGTATCGAGACACACGACGAAAAGCAAATACTCCCATAAAGATAATGGAGAAGTCTATCCAAAAAGCCCTAACAAGGTATGAGGATAAATAGGTCCAAGTCCTAAAAGGAGGCGGATCGTTGTATATCAAAATCCCAAATAAAGATTGTAGAAAAATGAAGAAGTCGTGGTCCAAATATGAAGAATCTCACAAAAATTTCAAGTGAAGAATTCCTATTATGAAGAGAAGACCATTATTTCATGAATGTCTCTCAAGATTTGAAGTATGAAGTCACTGCCAAATATCGGCCCGAGAAAGGTCTCAAATCGTGAAGCGGGTTATGCCAAGATATGAACTTTATGAGGTCCCGAGAAGCAGTTTTAAAAGATTTTTGTCCTTTAGCTAACTATTGATTAAATAGTCCTACTTTATTTTCGGCCTAATAAACTATCAAAATAAGTCAACAATGCATCCTTGTGATCATTCTAGACAACAATAAAATATAAGAGATACACCAAGGAATAAGGGAGTCTAAGTAAATAATTGGCCCACATGAGTTTGTGGTAGTTTGCTAACTTATAATAACAATGATCTCGTTTTTAAGCTTGGTATAGAGAACGTGAAACTTGAGGAAGATAATCATTCATGACATTCCAAAACCCTAAGGTAAGTTTTTGATCTTTTTACTTGTTTTCTTCCTTTAAATATTTTTTCTCTTTAATAAAGGCCAAGGTGGATTGATTATGATGGAAAATGTAAAACTTGCTAATATTTGGATTTTGCTAGGTTCAATTGTTGTTCTCGGTATCTTAACGAATTGATCTAGGTCCTATGTGCGACTCAGTCGTTCTTTGGTGAAACAAATAATTTTGGTTGTTTTTAAATAAAAGTGCGAAACAATTAAAGTAAAAGTGCGTTAAAGTAAATCTAAGTCTAATTAAAATAATGGTGCAAGTATTTAAAAGCGTGACTAAAATTAAAAAAGCACTAAAGTAAATGACGTAAACTTAAATCTATCTAAGGCAAACTTAAAACGCAACTAAAACTTAAACTAAGGCCAGTCTAAAATAAAGCTAAGACAAATAATTTTAAAGTGCAATTAAATAAAAAGGCGGGAAAAATAAAGCTTTAAAATAAAAGAGAGAAATTAAAAAAAAAAGATACTAAAAAAAGAAACTTACAGAACCCTTGATTCGGAAGTTTAAAACTTCTGAATGAACTAGCTTGACTCGGAACTTTTTAAGTTCCGAATGAAACAGGCTTGGTTCGGAAGTTTTTTTTTTGCTGATCCGGAACTTTTTCCTTCCCTTGATCCGGAACTTCGTTCGGAAGATATTGATCCGGAACTTTTGATAAGTTCCGAATGAAGCCCTTGGTTCGGAACTTTGGAGTTTCGAATGAACACTCTTGACTCGGAAGTTTTGAGGTTCCGAATGAAATGCTTGACTCGGAACTTTTGAGTTCCGAATGAACACTTGCTGATCCGGAACTTTCCCTTCGTTCGGAGGTTTGAGACTTCCGAATGAGTAATGCTTGAGTCGGGAGATTTCCTTCGTTCGGAACTTTTAGATGTTCCGGATGAAGAAGCTTGATACTGAACTTTAAGACTTCCGAATGAACACTCCTTCCCTTGAGTCGGAAGATTTCCTGGGAACAAAGAAACAGAAACAACTTTCCCGAAGAACAAGGAAATCAAGGTAAAGACGATCTAACACAAATTTAACCAAAATCAACCAAACGATTTAATAAAACCAATAACAAAACATCAATTAATCATAAACAAACAATCAATATCAAGAAATCTAACAACTTTAATCACTATAATCAAAAACCCATTTGGATCAAAATAAAAGCATGAACATGAACATAAACATAAACACAAAAATCAAAGATTTAGAAAGGTAGATGAGAGATTAACAAGATAAAGTAAAGATTGACAAAGATTAAATGAAAACTTACTTGAAATTAAATGAATTTAAGGTGCAAGACAAGGTATTTAAATTGGACAAGAAATTAAATGACAAGATAATTAAATGGGGGAAGACTAATTGTCACACTTATCCAACAAGAAAGAAAATTAACAACTAATGACTATTTATAGGGGAGGATTAAGGAAGCTTCCTCCCCTCTTTCCTTTTCTCTTAATTACAAGATTAGGTCCTTCCTTCTTTAATCTTCATTAATTGCACCATTAGTCCTTTTCTTCTAATCTTCTTTAAACTTGGACTTTAAGGACTTTTGGCTTCGGGATTTCTTTGAACTCGTCTTTAAAATTCTTCAATAAAATAGACTTGAATTCTTCGGCTTTTGATAAACTTCCGTCTTTTGACTTTTTCTTCGATAAATCTTCAGAATTGGTCTTGGACTTCCGTTCTTTTTGCACTCTTGACTTCTTGACTTCGTCTTTCATCTTTTTCTTCAATAAAAGTCCGTAAATGCCCGTGAATATCCGTGTTTTCTCCACTTCTCACAATTTCGTCCTAAATCACAACAAAAACACAAACCACGCATAATTCCGACATAAAAGACATAAAATACACGTTTTGGTCCGGTTATTATTGTAATTAAGTGGTAGAAAAGATGGGTGTTTACACACCTATCAAATCCCCTACACTTGACCATTGCAATGTCCTCATGCAATGCATTAGTTACAAAGCACGTTTACATTTTTCATCATAATCAATCCACGTTGGCCTTTATTTAAAGAGATAGAAATTTAAAAACATAAAAAATAAAGAAATCAAAAGCATACCTTGGGTTTTGGAAATGTTATGAATAATCATCATCCTCAAGTTTTCACTTTCTCCAAACCAAGCTTAAAAACGAGTTCATTGTTATTATAAGTTAGTAAACTATCACGAACTCATGTGGGCCAATTACTCACTTAGACTCCCTTATTCCTAGGTGCATCTCTTATATTTTATTATTGTCTTGAATTATCACAAGGATGCATTTTTGACTTATTTCGATAGTTATTAAGTCTGAAAATAAAGTGAACGATTTAATCAATAGTTAGCTAAAGGACAAAATCTTTTAAAACTGCTTCTCGGGACCTCATAAAGTTAATATCTTGGCATAACTCGCTTCGTGATTTGAGAACTTTCTCGGACCGATATTTGGCAGCGACTTCATACTTCAAATCTTGAGAGATGTTCATGAAATAATGGTCTTCTCTTCATAATGGAATTTCTTCACTTGAAGTTTTGAGAGATTCATACTTGGACCACGACTTCTTCATTTTTCTCCAATCTTTATTTTGGACTTTGATATACAACGATCCGCCTCCTTTTATGACTTGGATCTATTTATCCTCATACCTTGTTAGGGTCTTTTCGGATACACTTCTCCATGACTTTTGGGAGTTTTTGCTTTTCGTCGTGTGTCTCGATCCTTCATATTGATTTTCGATAAATGATTCTTCACATCACTTTGGATCTTTAGCAACAAAATATAGCCCTCATGCCTTGTTAGGGCCTTTTCGGACTCGCCAATCTTCGCATCCCGCTTCAATAAGTTATGCCTTGGCTATGAACTCTAATCCATACCGAGAAACTTTTAAACGATCTTGGGCTAGAAGCTAAGTAACTTTTCAAATCGTACAACCTTATTTATTAGCAGATAAATTTATTAGCAAGCGATGGGAGAATAGGCTCATAATTAACTCACATAAATTCACGAAAGAATACCAAACTTATAATTGGCTCTATCATCTCTCGTTCTCCACAGTTTAAAATCTCAAGTAATGAGACTCGTGGATACTTAGCCTATTAAATCAAAGTTTTGGGTTTTCGAGTCGCCTATAGGATCTTGCAAATTCTTGGACTTTTTCAAGTTTAGAATTCGCGTTTTAAAGTTCCCTTGATAAACGACTCTCTAGGATCAATTATAGGAACTTGCGAAAAGTTCTTGTTCTTAACCCGTGAGAGTTAAGACTTTCGCGTTTTATAGCTCCCTATATAAAAGCCTAGCAAAACTTGACTTAAACATATTAAGGATACTAGCTAGAGTAAACTCGGGTTGAGTCAAAAGATTCACAACGTTTAAAAATTAAAACCACTTTATTAAACATTTATTCTAATAAGGAAAGAAAATAACTATACAAAGGGAAAAACTAATAGGCCAAAATAGATCAAAAATTTTGAAAAATGTCGAAAAATTGATTTTCCGGTTAAAATGAGGACAAATACAAGGAAAAGACCACTTAACTTCGATAGAAGTCCCCCTACACCTAAGATAAATATTGTCCTCAATGTTTAAGCATGTGGGAGTAAACTCCCCTACACTTAGGACATTGTGCACTTTGTTTAAATCTCGCTAAGGAAAAGACAACTAAAGAGATTCCTATTTTAATATTGAGAAAATATAAAATAGTGAATCGAAAAGAGTTTAGGATAGAACCGGGAAGAAGTGAACACGGAATCACGGGTCGTCAAGAATCATTAAGAGTGGATCATTGAAGCTCGAATCCCTGATTAAGAAGTGAGGAGAGGGAATAGCAAACCAAAGGGTCCCCCTACACTTATGATAAAGAAAGCGAAAAGATAGATGCATGGGTTGCCTCCCAAGAAGCGCTTGATTTTTGTTAACCGAGTCGTGAGCCTGACTCGACCTTGATCATCAATGGAAGAAGCATGAAACATATCCACCAGGACCGAAAACATAGTTTTCGTCCATCAAAAAGCAGAAGCTTAAGGCGAACAAGGCAAGCCAAAGAAGAGTAGGAAAGGTTCCCTTAGGCAGCGATGGAGCACGGTGGAAGCAAGGATGAAGTGGTGCAAGCATGTATTCAAAATTTCCAAAGATTTTTCCTTTTATTTCATCAGGTGGATACTGAGATGGCTTAAAGATTTCAATACCGGGGTCGAACACCTTTTCCTTTAGGGGAAAATAGCACTCAGGCTCAGCAGAGTGTGAAGAAGATCCGCAAAGAAGCACAACCTCGTCGTCAGAAGGGGGACAAAGAGGTGTCAAATCATATGTGCAACGGATATTGGTGTCGACCGGTTTCTTCTCCTTTGACAGAATGTTCTTCAAATCCAAAGTAGGATCAAGACGATAATCTTCAAAGTCATAAGGAGGAGCATCACTCTCATGCGGGAAGTAAGTGTTGAGAAATTCAGATAAATCTTCCTCAAATGAGTAATCATCCAAAGTAGGATCGAGTGATGGCGGAGGATCTTCATCATGTGAAGAATCGCTTGAAAGAGTATCAGCCTCATCGAAATCATCATACGTGGGCAGATCGGGATACTCAGAAGTACAATCATAATCATCCGAGTCTGAGCTAGAATCATCATCATCATAAGCATCGAAGACCGGTGGAGAATCATAAATGGGAGAAGGTTCCAAAGTGGAGCGAGAATCATCCACATCATCGTCAAAGAGTGGATTATCGATGGAAGAATCGAATAGAGGATTGTCGTAGACAACAAAGTCATCGAGCACATTTATCATATTCACTGATTCTCGTCCAAAAGATTTGCCTGTAAGCTTCCCCATTTTAAAAACTTTTGAATCATCCCCGACTCGTAAGATTAACTCACCTTCGGCCACATCAACTAAAGCTCGTCCGGTTCTCAAGAATGGCCGACCAAGTATTAAAGGAATACGAGGGTCCATTTCATAATCAACAACGACAAAATCGACCGGGAAAGTAAATGTGCCAACTTTGATGAACACATCTTCGGCTATACCAACGGGGTAAGCGAGAGTGCGGTTTGCAAGTTCAAGAGTCATCTTTGTTGGAGTGAGGTCGGGTAATGATAGTGTTTTCCAAACACTCAGTGGCATCAAATTAATACTAGACCCGAGATCAGCAAGGGCAGTAAATTCTTCAGTTTTGTTGAACACGCAAGGCAACACAAAACGACCGGGATCTCCAAGCTTTTCCGGAAGCTCTTTAAGAATAACTGCAGAGCAGTTTTCATTTAAGTGTGTGTTGGCGAGTTCCATCAATTTCTCCTTCTTGCTAAGCAATTCCTTGAATGCTTTGACAAATTTCAGCATGTGGCAAAGTGCTTCAAGAAAGCTAATGTTGAAGTTCATTTGAGAAATAATCTTCACATAGTGTGACACGTCGGAGTCCTCCTTGGTTAGCATTTTGTTCTAGCCTAAACGAGAGGGATAAGGGATATTGGGTTTGGGTGGTGAAGGTGCAGGTGTAGCAGGTAAAGGGTGAGATGTTGAAGGGTCATTCGTGGGAACTTCATCACGTCGAGGCGGAGACGGTAATGGTGCACTAATACTAGGTGTAGGAGGAGTAGGGATAGATGGTAGTGGAGGAGGTGTAGATGATGGTGGTGGGATTGGTGGTCCTACGATGGTGACTCCACTACGAGTAGTAATATCACTCACATTTGCTCGCGGATTGGTGACGGTGTTTGAAGGTAGAGAACTCGAAGTAGAAGGTTGAGCTGCGGGCAAGAAACTAGCAAGCATATTCTTCAAATCATTGGTTTGATTGCTGAAGGAGGATTGAATATCATTACGAAGCTCGGATCTTATCTCATTTCCTTGCTTGGTAATATCTCCTTTCATATTGATAATTTGGCTCTGCAGGTTCTTGATTTGCTCACCTTGGGTTCTCATTGTGGCTTCAACATCGGGATTAATGGGTGGGGTTTGTTGGGTGGGTGGTTGATAAGGGTTAGAAGCTCTTGGTGGGATTTGGTTACTTCTATTGTAGTTGTTGGCGGGGTTTTGGTTTTAAGGAGAAAAACCGGGTGAAAGGTAATTGTTGGATCGGTAACTCAGCAGATTTCTATCCCCTTGTTGTCTAGCTTGGTAATTTTCCGGTGAATAATTACCGTAAGCTGCATACACATTTTCCGGATTTCCTTGAGTCGAAGGACAATCGGTGTATGAGTGAGGACCGCCACATGTTTCACAAGGATTAGCAACCGCTTTAACTTGTTGTTGTTGTTGGTTTGAAGCGAGAAGCGTAATACTTTTGCTCATTTCAGTCATCATGCGGGTGAGTTCGGTCATCTCAGGGTTTGCTGAAGTGGAAGAAACATTGACTCTCGGGTTGTTCCTTGAAGAAGCAGAGGAATCCCAGTTTTTGTGGTGAGTAGTCATGTTCTCAATTAACTCTCTACACTCCCCGGGTCTCCTTTTCATGAATGTGCCACCGGCGGCTACATTAATCGTATCACGATCTCGAAAAGTCAATCCGTTGTAGAAAGTATCGATTAAGGTCACAGGGAGCATGTTGTGGTTTGGACATCTATCGATCAAGACATTATATCTCTCCCAAGCGTCAAAAAGAGATTCATCAGGGTCTTGCATGAAACCGCTGATTTGATTGAGAAGGCTTGTGACCATGGATGGTGGAAAGTAGCGCGACAAAAAGCGTTGAGTCATATCATCCCAAGTGTGAATAGAATTCTTCGGGAGACGATCAAACCATTTATCGGCATGATGCGATAAAGTATGTGGGAAGAGTTGTAGGCGAAGTACATCCATTGTGGCACCAGGCAACTTCATGCTTTGGGTGATTGTAATGAACTTGTCGAGGTGTTTGTTGGCATCATCATCAGGCAATCCACGAAATGGGTTTGTTTGTACTTGCTGAATCATGTGGTGCTTCAACGAAAACTCAGGAGCGTTGATTTGCATCGGCGCAATCGGTCCTCCTCGTCCAAACATGGTTGGTTGACAAAGCTCCTCCATGGTCCGAAGATCGGGCTGTGGAAGAACATTGTTGTTATTATTATTATTATTGAGGTGCGGTGGAAGGTTGTTGTTGACACCTGACATAGCTAAATCTTCTTGAGGCTCGGGCTCTTGATAATTAGAAGATCTAGTACGCATACACCTGAAAATGCAAAAGAAAACAAAACCAAACACAAAGACAATATATATACACAATAAAGATAAAATCTTTTTGGATTTTTGAAATTTTTAATTTTTGTGGTTTTTTATCAATTTTTTTTTTTATGATTTTTTTTTTTTTTTTGATTTTTTTTTTGATTTTTTTTATCAAGAAAAATAACGCTCACAAGTGAACGGATCCCAAAAAGCAACGCGTCTCTCACAGAAAACCGTTAATCTTTACGAAAAGAGCCGGCAGCGGCGCCATTTTAATATTTGGATTTTGCTAGGTTCAATTGTTGTTCTCGGTATCTTAACGAATTGATCTAGGTCCTATGTGCGACTCAGTCGTTCTTTGGTGAAACAAATAATTTGGTTGTTTTTAAATAAAAGTGCGAAACAATTAAAGTAAAAGTGCGTTAAAGTAAATCTAAGTCTAATTAAAATAATGGTGCAAGTATTTAAAAGCGTGACTAAAATTAAAAAAAGCACTAAAGTAAATGACGTAAACTTAAATCTATCTAAGGCAAACTTAAAACGCAACTAAAACTTAAACTAAGGCCAGTCTAAAATAAAGCTAAGACAAATAATTTTAAAGTGCAATAAAATAATAAGGCGGAAAAAATGAAGCTTTAAAATAAAAGAGAGAAATTAAAAAAAAAGATACTAAAAAAAGAAACTTACAGAACCCTTGATTCGGAAGTTTAAAACTTCCGAATGCACTAGCTTGACTCGGAACTTTTTAAGTTCCGAATGAAACAGGCTTGGTTCGAAATTTTTTTTTTGCTGATCCGGAACTTTTTCCTTCCCTTGATCCGGAACTTCGTTCGGAAGATATTGATCCGGAACTTTTGAGAAGTTCCGAATGAAGCCCTTGGTTCAGAACTTTGGAGTTCCGAATGAACACTCTTGACTCGGAAGTTTTGAGGTTCCGAATGAAATGCTTGACTCGGAACTTTTGAGTTCCGAATGAACACTTGCTGATCCGGAACTTTCCCTTCGTTCGGAAGTTTGAGACTTCCGAATGAGTAATGCTTGAGTCGGGAGATTTCCTTCGTTCGGAACTTTTAGATGTTCCGGATGAAGAAGCTTGATACTGAACTTTAAGACTTCCGTATGAACACTCCTTCCCTTGAGTCGGAAGATTTCCTGGGAACAAAGAAACAGAAACAACTTTCCCGAAGAACAAGGAAATCAAGGTAAAGACGATCTCACACAAATTTAACCAAAATCAACCAAACGATTTAATAAAACCAATAACAAAACATCAATTAATCATAAACAAACAATCAATATCAAGAAATCTAACAACTTTAATCACTATAATCAAAAACCTATTTAGATCAAAATAAAAGCATGAACATGAACATAAACATAAACACAAAAATCAAAGATTTAGAAAGGTAGATGAGAGATTAACAAGATAAAGTAAAGATTGACAAAGATTAAATGAAAACTTACTTGAAATTAAATGAATTTAAGGTGCAAGACAAGGTATTTAAATTGGACAAGAAATTAAATGACAAGATAAATAAATGGTGGAAGACTAATTGTCACACTTAGCCAACAAGAAAGAAAATTAACAACTAATGACTATTTATAGGGGAGGATTAAGGAAGCTTCCTCCCCTCTTTCCTTTTCTCTTAATTACAAGATTAGGTCCTTCCTTCTTTAATCTTCATTAATTGCACCATTAGTCCTTTTCTTCTAATCTTCTTTAAACTTGGACTTTAAGGACTTTTGGCTTCGGGATTTCTTTGAACTCGTCTTTAAAATTCTTCAATAAAATAGACTTGAATTCTTCGGCTTTTGATAAACTTCCGTCTTTTGACTTTTTCTTCGATAAATCTTCAGAATTGGTCTTGGACTTCCGTTCTTTTTGCACTCTTGACTTCTTGACTTCGTCTTTCATCTTTTTCTTCAATAAAAGTCCGTAAATGCCCATGAATATCCGTGTTTTCTCCACTTCTCACAATTTCGTCCTAAATCACAACAAAAACACAAACCACGCATAATTCCGACATAAAAGACATAAAATACACGTTTTGGTCCGGTTATTATTGTAATTAAGTGGTAGAAAAGATGGGTGTTTACACACCTATCACTTGCTTTGTAATTAATGCATTGCATGAGGACATTGCAATGGTCAAGTGTAGGGGATTTAATAAGTGTGAAAACACTTATCCTTTTACACTTAATTATAATAATAACCAAGCCAAAACGTGTATTTTATGTCGTAAATGTCGGAATTATGTGTGGTTTGTGTTTTTGTTTTGATTTAGGATCAAAATGTGAAAAGGGAAGAAAACACGGGCTTTCACGGACTTTTATCGAAGAAAAAGACAAAAGACGAAGTCAAAAGATCAAGAGTGCAAAAAGAACGGAAGTCCAAGGCCTATTCTGAATATTTATCGAAGAACAAGTCTAAAGACGGAAGTTTAATAAAGCCGAAGAACTCAAGTCTAATTAATGAAGAAATTACAAGACGATTTTAATTAATCCGAGACAAAGTCGAAAAAATCGAAGAATTAAGAAGACGAAAAGACGAGAAAGAAAAAACGTGAAGAAGAAAGAAAAGAGCAACACATGCTTCCTTCCCTTCTCCCTATAAATAGAGTCATATCACCTCATTTTAGTTTTGTTGGCTATTTTGACAAACTAGTCTTGCACCATTTTCATTACTTGCACATTTAATTTCATGTCATTTACTTAATTGTCAATTTAATTACCTTGTTTTGCACCTTAAATTTCTTGCCTTTAATTCAAGTAAGTCTTTTATGTTTTTTGTTGAATCTTTGTTATCCTTTTATAAAGCTTTTCATTATCATTCTTATTCTATTTTTCTTGTTTTTGATTTGTTTTAAATTCGGATTAAGTATTAATTTTGCTTAATCTTATTGCTTATTTAAGTAAAAAGTTTATCTTTTTATTTCTATCTAGGTTTTTATACGAATTAAGTTATAAGCTTGACAATCTTATTGGCTTCTTTTGTATTTATCTTATTTGTTTTAAAATTTTCTCAAAAGTTTTTTCTTTTTAAAGTTTATTTTATATAGTTTGCTTAATTTGTGACTTGAAAGTCTTTGAATTTGTGCTTATTTTATTCGTCTTATTCCTGTTTAATCAAGTTTCGATTTGTTCTTATTAGTCTTAGCTTATTTTGGTTTTTCTTATTTACGTATCTATTCCATCAGAAAGGGAGCTAAAGGATTCCGACAGGTTTTACTCTTATTCCGATTGTGGCAATCGGCTTAGGGTTTTACATTCCGACAGAGGATTGCGATCATCATTGAGATGGAATTTTTCCCCTTATTCCGATCATGATTGCGATCTCTTATTGCGATCGTATATTGCGACGGGTCTTAAGGCTACATTGAGACGAAGTGCTGCCAAAGTTTCACTAGCCATATTCCGATAGTTTCCACATTCCGACAAGAGATTCCGATCAAGCATTCCGATTAAGATTCCGACAGGTTTGTTTGACATTCCGATAGGTGAGTGTTATTTCGATAGGACTTGGTTTCAATTATTCCGATAGGGGATTCCGATCACATTCCGACAGGAACACATTCTGATCATCATTCCGGTAGAGTGGTAAGCTTGCATTCCGATACCTACATTCCGATAAGTATTCTGATGGCTTGTGGTGACAGCATTCCGACGGGATTCCGACTGATTGGGGTTTTGTTTTAATATTTTGTCTTACTTTTATTTTATTTTAAGTTTGCATTATTTTAAGTTTTCAAATTTTCATTTTTATTACATTGTCAAATTTAATATTCGTCAAGTTTTAATTTCTCGTCAATTAATTAATTTACTTTTAAAAGTTTTAATATTGCACAATTTACGTTTTAATTAGTTTTAGTTTTAATTACCCGTCATTTACTTTAACGCTTTGCAATTTAATTTTACTACAATGACCAATCAATATATTTGTTTCCCACCAAAAGACGACTGAGTCGCACTTAAACCAGTAATCAATTCGAATAGACCGATTACAACGAATCTTTTTCATACGAGGTAATTACCTTGTATTAGTGATCAATGTGATTGTCTTTTTACAAGAAACCTTTTCTGGAAACTCGTTTGAACACACACACATTTTCTTTGAGAAAAAATTTCGGCAGAGTAAAATTGCAAGTTCTTTGTGTTTGTGTTTGTTTGGATTGAGGGGTATTTATAGGCTCGGATGTGAAAGAGATTTTTATTTGCAATAATTTCTTTTCACATCCACATTAAATGAAAGCGTACAAGTGGTCCCCCGATTGTCTTGGCAACTGTTCAATTACTGCAAAGATAATGCTTTTTGCAGATATGACGTGGGGTCACGTGCATTTGAAAGGTAGTTTTTACAACGGATTTTGCTAGAAAAAGGGTAAGCATTTAATTCTTAGTGGGATACTTGACATGAGTGACCCCTTGACTGGTTTATGATAATTTATTGAAGGAATATATGTTCCTTATCTAATATTGTGACTCACCAACCTAGGACATTAAGTAACTAAATCCTTTGAGCATTTAGTTACATCATTTAATGTACCTCAGTGTCAAGGGAAAGACGATAAGATATATTTACTCAGAGAGAGGATCAAGAATATACATTATACTGAATCCAATGTCATCAGGGAGACTTATTAATCAATATTCAGCATACCAAGTTCAGCTTTCAGTCTAGTGAACGTTGGTTTATCCAAAGGTTTGGTGAAAATATCAGCTAGCTGATATTCAGTGGGGATGAAATGTAATTCAGTATCTCCTTTTAAGATGTGATCCCTGAGGAAATGATATCTTATGTCTATGTGTTTAGTCCTTGAATGCAGGACTGGATTATTTGAAATGGCAATTGCGCTGGTGTTGTCACAAAAGATAGGAACTACTTTGTATTCCACATTATAGTCCCTGAGTTGACTTTTCATCCAAAGGATGTTTTCACAACAACCAGCAGTTGCCACGTATTCAGCCTCAGCAGAGGACATTGCGACTGACAGTTGTTTCTTTGCGCTCCAACATACTAGCTTGCCACCTAGGAATTGACATGCACCTGAGGTACTTTTTCTATCCATATTACAGCCAACATAGTCTGAGTCTGAGTATCCTTTAAGATCGAAGCCTGAGCAACGAGGATACCATAGACCTAGTGATGGAGTAACCTTCAGGTACCTGAAGATTCGTTTAACAGCAGTAAGATGTGATTCTATGGGATAGGCCTGATATCTTGCACATAAGATAGTTGAGAACTGAATATCAAGCCAGGTTGTAGTTAGGTACATTAATGATCCAATCATTCCCTTGAATAAGGTTTGATTGACTGATTTACCAGTAAGATCAGGACCTAAGTTGTTGGGGGAGGGACCATGGGAGTCTTTACTGAAGCACACTCAGAGATGTCATATTTCTTAAGTATTTCTCTGGTGTATTTTTCTTGACAGACTGATATCCCTTTGTCCCCCTGTTTGATTTGTAGTCCAAGAAAATATGTTAACTCGCCCATCATACTCATTTCAAATTTCTTTGTAATAAGTTTTTCAAACTTTCTACAAAGATTGTAGTTAGTATATCCGAATATGATGTCATCAACATATATCTGAACTAGTAGAACATCCTCCTTGGTTCTGAAGATAAACAAGGTGTTGTCTATCTTCCCCCTGAAAAATTTGTTCATTATCAGGAATGTAGAGAGAGTTTCATACCATGCCCTTGGTGCTTGTTTCAGTTCATAAAGGGCTTTGTCAAGTATACAAACATGGTTTGGAAACTCAGAACTCTCAAAACCAGGAGGCTGAGAAACATAAACTTCTTCAGTGATCTTTCCATTCAGGAAGGCACTTTTTACATCCATTTGGAAAACTTTGAAGTTCATGTAAGTAGCATAGGCAAGGAAGATCCTGATGGCTTTCATTCTTGCTACAAGGGCAAAGGTTTCCTCATAGTTGATCCCTTCAAGTTGACCACACCCATGAACAACCATCCTAGCTTTGTTTTTAATGACAATTCCATCTTCATCACTCTTGTTTTTAAATACCCATTTTGTACCAAGAGCTTATTTCCCTTTGGGGAGAGGAACTAGTTTCCACACTTTGTTCCTGAGGAATTGGTTGAGTTCCTCTTCCATGGCCTCAACCCACCCTGGATGTGTCAGTGCCTCTGAAACCTTCTTTGGTTCAATTTCAGAGAGAAAGTCTGCAAACAGACATTCATGGGATGAGGCAGCAGAGAGTTTAGCAGCCTGACTGCGTGTGAGCATCCCCTCAGATACATCACCAATTATATTTACAAGCTCTATATGTTGTTGTCTTGACCATCTGTCTTGAGGACTTGGACTAGAGCTTGTCGATGGTTGGTGATTATCAGGGACTAGAGATTCAGTACATTGTACTGGGACATCACCTCCTACTGAAGGATTTTCAGTAATAGGGGGATCGATATTTTCATCACTTGTCCCTTCAGTGTTCTCATAGATGGGTGAATCATTCGATTCATCAGCTTGAGAAGTGATAACTTCAGGGACATGTTGAGGTGTGATTAAATTATCAATTGACCTATTGTGAGGTGATATATGGAAGGATATATCAGTATCAGTTTGATACTGCTTTGAGGGACAATGTTCATACTCATTAGGAGGATATCTTGATGACTCATTGATCCCAATCTCTTCCATTGATTGATTTGTGAAGTTAATGGCATCCATATTTTCATCAAAGGTAGCATGAAATGACTCCTCAATCTGTTGTCTCCTTGTGTTAAAGACCCTGAAGGCTTTGGAGACAAAAGAGTATCCAAGAAAGTATCCATCATCATCTTTGGCATCAAATTTACCAAGATAGTCCTTTTAATTGTGAATGAACACAGGATATCCAAACACGTGAAAGTAGCTGATATCTGGAATCCTTTCCCTGAATATTTCATAAGGAGTCTTATCATGTCTTTTGACAATAATACATCTGTTTTGAGTATAGAAATCTATTTTTACAGCCTTATTCTAGAAGTGTTTTGAAAGATTGGATCCATTGAGCATGGTTCGGGCAACTTCAATGAGAGTTCTATTCTTCCTTTCAGCCACACCATTTTGTTCAGGTGTGTAAGGAGAAGAGAAGTTCTGAGAAATTCCTTACTCATCACAAAAACTCTCAAGCTCTTGGTTCCTGAATTATGTTCCATTATCAGTTCGTATTTCTTTAAATTCAGTATCATTTTGATTTTCCACTTTCCTGATAAAAGACATTATGACTTCAGGAGCTTGACTCTTCTTCTTCAGGAAGTATACCCAAGTGTATCTAGAGGATTCATCAACAATTACAAGAGTGTATTTCTCATGATTTATAGACATTGGACTGACTGGTCCAAACAAGTCCATATGAAGAAGATGAAGACACTTCCTGATAGAAAAGTATTGTTTTGGCTTGAAAGAGGCTCTCTTGTGTTTACCTTTTTCACAGGCTGAACAAGGTTTGTATTTTGAATACACAATAGAAGGTAAGCCAAGAACTTTGTTTTGTTTTGCAAGTTTGTTCATATCTTTGAAATTTAGATGTGACAGTCTCTTATGCCAAAGCCAATTGACAGAGTCTGAGGCTTTAGCAAAGAAACATGCTCCTGAATTTGTTACAGATGACATGTCTAGGACATATACATCATTTCTTCATGGAGCAGTCAACACAATTTCTTTGTTAGCATTGAAGATTATACCTTGCTTATCATCAAACTGAACGATGTACTTAGCATCACACATTTGGCTGATAGATTGTACTTCAGACCATTTACAAACGCCACTTTTGAGAAAACTATTCCACCACATTTAATTTAACCATATCCCTCAGTAACACAAGATGAATTATCACCGAATACTACCTTAGGACCTGGTTGCTCCACGTATTTGTGTAGAAAACTTTTGACCCCTGTCATACTTCTTGAACACCCACTGTCTAAGTACCAGACAGGCTCCTTGAAGTGTTTCTGCACAAATAACGAGGTGGATTAGTTTCTCTTGTGAGCCCACTTTTTAGTAGGCTCTTTGGCTCGAAAAGCCTGTCGTCTTTCACCTCGTTTGAATAACTCAAACTCAACATGATCTGAGGTAGAATGAACATTGCTTCCACATGTTTTACAGCTTAGTCCAACTAAGGATTAAGTACTTTGAGATGACCCAGCTAGCATTCCTCTTCTGACCATGATGATTCTATTGTGTCCTGAGGTAGTGTGATCATTGCTTCTACAAATCTCACACTTAAAGTAATATACACAATCATCAGGTCTATGATCGGGAATACCACAATGTGTATATGGTGGGTAAGGCTTAGCCTTGGATTTTATGGTTTGTTGTGAGGTGGGCCCATAGTTGTAAGGTTGAGCATTGTATCTTTTAGCATTTTTAATAGAAGCTATGTGCATCTCATGATCTGTTGTCCTGTGATCTTCACTTTTACATTTCATGCAATAGAGAACTCTAAAGCAGTCGTCACTGGTGTGATTTGTATAGTAACATAGCTCACAGGAGGGTTTCTTTGTTTTAACTTTCTTAGAAGACTCAGGTTCAGTTTTGTTACTTGTTGATGATTCAGGTTGTGAGGACAAAGATGTTTCACCGTGAGTTTTAGAGGCTGAGTTCAGCTTCTCTTCCATGAAAAGTTGGAACAATCTACTTAACTCCTCTAGATTTACAATAGGAGTAGAGTTGACTGAGTGTGTAGGATTCCTTGAGGGAGATATAGGTTTGGTTGTTTTCTCAGTGATAGTTCCTAATTCAGTGTGATTTGGTATCACTTTTGAGTCAGGATTTGTTTGTTCAATACAACCTAACCCAACTCTTCCTCTAGGTGAGTGTTCTTGATAAGACAATGGAATTAGTTCAGAACATGGACTTGCCCCTTGAAGTTTCTTCAAATATAGTATAGGAGTCTGAATGTCTTTAGCAACACTAGATGTTTCAGTGTTACTGACTTTATCAGTCTCTTCATTCAGACCAAGTTTTTCATTAATAGCCTGATATTCAGGAATTAATATTTTTCTAGTATTAAAGTTAGGCAGAACACTCTCAGGGTTTGATCTCTCAACCAAGTCTTTGACTTAGGAATCATTTCATGATCAAACCCAACTGAGGCAGGGAGAATTGCCTTTTCACTCATTTCCTTAGTAGGTGCCTTTTCAATGAGTTGTCGTGCCCCAAGAATTTTCTTCTTTTGGGCAGGTATTTGACTGTTTATACACTGAGAAGCTAAGTTAGAGATATTTTTCCATTTCTCATTGATGCGTTTTTCTTCCTTAAGTTGTTCTTGAAGAGCATGATTGATTTTAGTAAGTTCGGTGTTCTGAAGTTGACAGCTTACTACTTCAAGTTTAGCTTGTTTTAAAATTAATAAATCTTCTCTACATTTGTTTAATTCAAAAACAAGTTTATTATATTTTGAAAAAAATTCAATCTCTGCTCTTCAACAAACGATAGATCAATGTTAATATCCTTAAGGAATTTTTGCCAATCAGATTCTTCATCCATAGAGAGAAGCATGTTTACTTTTCTTATAGTGATGTCAACCCATTCTCCATTTCGAGCATGATTCTTTCCAACTGATAATTCATCATCAACTAGAGCCATTAACACTTGATACCTGACTTCCTCCTCTTCTGAGAACAAGTCTTCATCATCCCAATCAAAAGTTTCAGCTACCAGCCCTTTGGCTTTGTTCTGAGCAGGCTTTTGAGTCTGAGCAACTGTAGGTTCAGCTTCCAAGAGTGCAAGTTTTGCTTTAACCTTTTTATACTCAGACCTATAGTCTTTCTCAATTTTCTTACTATTCTTAAAACTTTGGTTAATTGGAGAAGCCTGAATTAGTTTTGGTGTAAACTTGGGTTCAAAATTGTTATTGCCTGATGAGAAATTTTGATTTTTATAAGAGGCCAATGGGGTTTTTGAATGACAATATTTAGCAAAATGCCCATTTTACCACATCGATAGCAATCCACTCCCTCAGTGGATTGTTTACCAGCAAATCTAGTTCTTTTGATATAACGTTTGGTGTTTGCCAACATGGCCCTTTCATGATATTCCCTGTTCAAATCCCTTATGTATTCATCTTTCATCCACCTCATCATCTGAGGTTTCCTGAAAATCTTAAACAATTACGTTTGAGTAAAAAGTAGTTGTAATGGGGCCATGATCAATTTAGGTAGGTTTGGCTGAGGTGTCTGTTATTAAGGCCTTCTTGGACTCAGGATATCTTCTATTTATTAGATTATCTTCATAGGTAAATCTCCCATAAATGTCTGCAAGGTCCTGAGTATGTATGTGATTAGCATTTCTCAATCCTTTAGAAAAACCAAGCCATTTTTCAGGGAGACTGTTCACAAAACCAACATTGATTTCATGCTTAGACAGTTACACCCCGTCATTTGTTAGCTCATTGAGCAAGGTTTTATACATGGTGTAAGTCTGGGGAAGTGTTTTAGATGGTTTGGCCTTGAAAGTGTTATATTCTAACTTCACGTCCATAATCCTATTTTCCTTAGTGTCGGATGGTCCTTCAAAACTATGAACAAGATCTGTCCAAGTCTCTTTGGCCGTCTCACACTCGATGACAGCCTCCATAATATCGTCAGGAAGACAAGATATTATGATGCTTTTGAGACGTTGGTCTTGATTGACCACTCTCCTTTCATCGTCAGACCATTGGTTTTCAGGTTTGTCATCACCAGCTGCTGTTTTTGGTTTGAATGGAGCATTCTTAATACAAGTTATGTAATAAGGTTCCATTCCCATCAAATAACATAGCATTCTTTTCTTCCATTTGTTAAATCTTTCAACTTCTAACTTAGGAGAGTTAACAGAGTAACTCGCCCCTTTTTTGTTAACAAGTTGGGGTACATTACTTTCAGCCATAATGGATCAAGGTCTTAAAAACTTTGAGAGGGTGGTTAAAAGTTTTATAATCCTACCGCTCTAATACTACTTGTTGGTCCCTTGTAATTAGTACTATACTTAAATATACTAAGTATAGTCCTAACCCATGGTTAAGTAATGCAATAAACTTAATACAAGTAAGTAAATAACAAAAAGGTTTTCAACGTTTAACTCTTAGCTTTATTAAAGAATTATACCCTGTTGTATATGAAGCTACAATAGGGATTGAATAGACAATGTGTGGTTTTATGATCTCCTCACTAACAGGCTAGACCAATCCTAACGATTACTAAGCTTGATGATTCTATCAACAAGAGTTTAGAACTCAAGTGTGTGATCGTGTTTGGAGGAGAGAAAACTTGTTTGTGAATGTCTAAAGCATTAAGTGCACAAACTTGTTTTCTCTCCTTTACAAGCATCCTATTTATAGAAGGAAAGTTGGGTAGAAGACAATAAATGCCCATGTGCAATTCTTGTCTTATTTGTATAGTGTAGTATCTTGTCTTACCCTATTCTAAGTAGTAAGACGTAAGTCCTTTACACTTGTCAGTACCCCATCTATCCCAAAAGGGTAAGTCACGCTAATTGTGTGATGTACTTCATCTTGTCACAATTCAACTTATCCCGCCTTTACTTCAGTCTTGGAGAATGCTTCTTTTCTTTAGGTAGATCGTATAGGGTTCTGATAGGTGTGTAAACACCCATCCTTTTACCACTTATTTCTGTCTAAAACAAGACCAAAACACGTATTTAATATCATTTGTTTGGAATTATGCGTGGTTTTTGTGTTTATTGTGTTTTCAGAGTCAACCGGGAGTATAATGAAGAAAACATGGGATTGCACGGGTTTATTCGAGGAAAAAGACTCAAGACGAAGTCTATTGTCCAAGAGACGCAAAAGATTTGAAGTCATTGTGCCTATTTGAAGATTTATCAAAGAATAGGGCCAAAGATGGAAGATTCATATATGTCGAAGAACTCGAGTCTACTAAACAAAAGATTATTAGACGAGTTGGAATTATTCACCGACACTTCTAAAAAATTCAAAGTTGGGAACGTTTATTTAAAGAAGCGTGAAGACTAAAGAAGAAAGAAGAAAAGAAGCCCGATACCAAAGCCCATTCACTAGCCCATACACACGCCTATATAAAGGCCCTTACTTCACAAATTTCACACACTTAGTTAGTCTTAGTTTAGTTCTTCATTTTTTTTCTCTAGTTTTAGAGAGAGAAAGTTCCCAACTTTCTCTCACTAAACTTTTCTTTTCTCCATTTTTACATTTCAAGTTTTAAGCTTTTGTATTTGGTATTTCATCAATCTAATTCAAGTTAAGCTTTTTAGTTCTTATTTCTCTTTCCACATTTCTTAATTCGACTTATTTCCATACGAAATCTTTAGTTTGATCCGAATCTTTCATTGTTCGTGATTGGATTTGAGGTTGTGTAATAAGTAAGTTCGTTTCTTTCTAGTTCATTTTTAAGCTCTCACAAGTATAAGCTATAGGCCTTTTATGCTTATTGGCTTTTTGGCTTGTTTTAGCTTATTGGTTTTCGGATTTCGTATATGTTTTAGTCATTAAAAAAGTTTCGTTTATAAAGTTTTTGATCTAACGTTTTCAAAAGTTGTCAAATTTAGGCCTTTTGAGTCGTTTAAGTTTTGGATTATTAGCTTATTGATTTTGCTTATTGAGATTTTTAGTTACCACCAATTTCGGAACAAAGTTGTTTACATCGCAATACAAGGGTTTTAACATATTCCGACGGTTTCCTGATTTGTATCGCAATAACCCAAGTGTGGGTTCTACTTTGCGATAGGTGGGTAATTCCCCCTTATTCCGATCCGGTGTTGCGATCGCTTATTGCGATCGCACATTCCGACGGGACTAAGGTCCTTTTTAAGTCGAAACTCTGGCCAATTTTTATTTACAACATTCCGATCTAGAACTTTCCGATAGCAACATTCCGATCGACTTCATTGCGATAGATCATCATTCCGACAGCTTGCATTTTGTTTTATTCCGATGGATTGATTTTAGTTATATTCGGATGGGCATGATTTTGACATTCTGATAACTTTGTAATTCTATATTCCGATGGATTAAGTTTTAAAATTTTACAAAGTTTTAAGTGTTAGTTTTATTAAGTGTTCAAGTGTTCTTCTCATCTTGCCTTTAAGTTTTCAAACATTCATTTTCAACTTGTCAATTTAGTTTAATCTTTTAAAGCTTTAATTTTACTCTTCGACACTTACTTATTTGTTATTAGTTTAAAATAGATAAACAAACCAACACCTTCTTATTAACCAAGAACAAATCATTCCACTTAGAACCGAGATCAATTCGAGAGGATATCGAGAGAATCTAGAACCTATTGAATAAGTAGAATCAAATGGCGTCGCTGCCGGCTCTTCTCGTTAAGATCAAAAGTTTTTTGTGAGAACTTGGATTTTGGGATCCGTTCACCGTGAACGTTACTTTTTCATAAAAAATTTCAAAAAAAAAATTAAATAAATAATAATAATAATAATATATAAAATTTCAAAAATCCTAAAAAGTAAAAAACATAAAAAACCAAAAATATTTTTGCTTTGTTTTTGCCTTGTTAGTTCTTTTGCAGGTGTATGCGCACTCGATCAACGTCTTATCAAGAGCCCGAGCCTCTCGATAACTTAGACATGGTCGGTGTACAAAACAACAATAACATACCACCTCCAAACAACAATAATAACAACAACAACCCACCTTTCAACAACATGAATAATAACAACAATGAGCCTCAACCGGATAATCGCCCGATGATTGAACTACTGCAAGCTCATGTAGATAGCAACACTGATCCAATTGTTATACCAGCGTTTGCAGCCAACAACTTTGAGCTCAAATCCGGCTTTATCCAGATGGTCTCCGCTCAACCATTCTTGGGGCGTACCATTGATGATCCACATGACCACATCAAGAGATTCTTGCAACTAACCAACACGGTCAAATTCAATGGTGTTCCACAAGGGGTAATCCGTTTACAACTTTTTCCCTTTTCTTTAGAGGGACAAGCCCGGCATTGGCTTGCTAAGGAACCGCCACAGAGTGTTCTTTCGTGGACGGATTTGGAGACCAAGTTTATCAATTACTTTTTCCCACCCTCTCGTACTACCGCTTTGCGGAATGAAATCATAAATTTTGAACAAAAGTACGATGAGTCGTTTAGTGAATCTTGGGCTCGTTTCAAAGATCTTTTAAGAAAATGCCCACAACATGGTTTTACCAAAGTGCATCAAATCAACACTTTTTATAATGGTTTAAGCATGAATGACCAAGATTCACTAAACAGTGCCTCGGGGGGTAATCTTTTGGCTAAGACTTCCAATGCTGCTTGGGATATCATTGAGAATAAGTCTCGTGTGCAAACCAAGAGTGTTCGGACCAATGTTGCTAGTGCTAGTACTAGTGACAGCGACAAGCGACTTGACAAAATCACTACGCTTCTTGAATCGCTTGTTACCCACACCGTCAACAACAACAACAGCAACAACGCTAAAAACGCTCAAGTCAATGCTGTTAGCCAACCATGCGAGATATGCGGGGGTCCTCACTCTTACACCACTTGTACTGCCACCCAAGACTACCCTTCAGAAAATGTAAATGCAGCTTATGGCACTGATGAGATGGCATTTATACATGATCTCATCGTTCTTTTCGAGCTTTAAATGCATTAAAATGTCATAAAATACCATATATATGCTTGTGTTTGTTTACTTGTGTGTTTTAGGTATGGATATCGTGAAAAAGACAAAAGATCACAAGATACAAGGAAAAACGAACACGAGAAACGAAGCCGTACAAAGAACCGGGCCCTAATCATGGAATTTTCATCAAAAACCCTTGAAGACTTGAAGACATACAAGATTGATCATCCAAGAATAAAGAAATGACACTTAAAACCCTTGTATATTAATAATTACAAGTTTGGTCCCTTAAGTTTGTCAAAATTGCAAAAAGGTCCTTCAACTTTGAAGAAATGGCAAGAATAGTCCCTCAACAAATTCAAATTGCCAATTATGGTCCCTCATGAAGTTTAAGAGACATTGAAGACCTTTGAAGATCAACATTGTCCAAGATTAGTCCTTAAAGAATCACCAAATGTCAAATTACATCCTTGATAACCTTTTATCAAAAGTTGGTGCCAAAATTGTCAAGTGATGAAACTTAAATACAAAGGAAAGTCAAGTTATAGGGCTGGAAACCTTAAAAGCCAAAAATCTGAAAAAACAAGGACCAAAAGTGACAAAGCTGAAACATTTGAACAAAAATTGCGCCTAACACATGCACCACCCCTATTTTCGGATCAAATGGTACTATTCACCATCTTTACCATGCCCAGAAATTACCCACCTTTTTACTTGGGTAAAAACCAATTAAACTTGCACACACTTAATTCACACATGCCAAAACCCTTCCCACTCCTAAAAACCTGCATCCCACTCATGTGCACCAAAACCCCAATTCCCCAATCCACCAATCACATCATTCCTTAGCCTCCAAGACTAGTGACGTGGCAAAATGGACGTCCAAGATGCTATGCTTGCTCACAAAGCAAAATTTAAAGGCCAAGATCAAATGGACAGCTCATATGCACTCAAAATCATTCAAGGGCACATTTGGGATTTTCTATGTATTAGGGTTTTATGTTTCTATGCTTCTAGGATGTTCTATAGTCTCTATAAAAGGAGCTCACAACTTGTGTGAAGCCCTTGTTCCAGTTTTTAGTCTCTCACATGTAATTCCTTTTTAAAGAAATAAAAAGTTTGGTTTTTGAAATATTCAAGTGTAATTCCTTTTTTATTGTTTTTAAAAGTTTGTGTGTTGTGAGGAGATTGATTCTGAGTTCCACTTTTATTTGGTTAAGCAACTTTGATTTTCAAAGTTGTTTAAGGTTTTGAGATTTTGAGAGATTTTGGTAAAATCTTCTCAAAAGGTTTTTGTTGTTAGGAGTTCATGTTTGTTGGTGATTTAAGTGTTATAGAAACATTTTAAGAAGATTAAAAAGGTTTTGAAAGTATTTTGGAAAGAAGAAAAAGGAAACATAAAAAATATATATTGTTATATTATTTTCTTGTTTTCTTTGTTTTGTGTTCAAATAGGTTGAAGGCTTGTTGATTTAGTTCAGCTCCAACCCGGGTTGGATTGGAGGAGGATTTTCATCCTCTAGGTTCTTGGATGTAAGAACCTAAGGTATCTTCCTTTTACCTTGAAAAAGTTCATAAAAGTGCTAGTTTATATGATATTATTTGATTATGTGTTTAAGTGTGATTTAGCTGTTGATTTGATGTTATTTTGAGTTGATATACATGTTATGAAGCTTTGATATCAATTTGGTAGCCTTTGGAAGTATTTTAGTGTGTTAAAATTGGTTTTCAAAAAGTTTAAAGGGTGTTTGGCAACAGGTTTAAGCAGGACATCTAGATTTGTTTTGATAATTAAAAGGTGTTAGATTGCTTGTTTAGGGTTGATTAAGGTTATTAGTAAGTAGTTAATGAGTTTGGAACAAGATTTGAACAAATTTGTTGAGTTTAAAAGGTAAAAAGGGTGTTAAAAAATCTGCATATTGCTAATTTACTTGATTTGTGATGAACTTTGTGCATGATCTTTGATTGTTGTTGTTTGATTCTTGTTGTTATTTGTGTGTTACTTGACTCCTTGAGCTTCAATAAGCTCAAGGGTGCCCCAATTGATCCAAAATACCATCAAACAAGCACATTGCCAAGTCCTCTTGGCTTGTATCATACTTGGAGAAAGCAAAACAGCACAAACAACCAGACACGTTTCACAAGTTGCGGCGCAAGACCAAAGTGTTGCGGCGCAACACAAGGAGCTGCAGATTTTGGTGTGCCCGTTTCACAAGTTGCGGCGCAAGACAGAAGCATTGCGGCGCAACTGAAGGTGCTGCTGATCTTGGTGATCTCGCAACACTAGTTGCGGCGCAAGACCCCATTAGTTGCGGCGCAACTGGGTGACTTTTATTTCTTTTTTGTAGTGTCTTAATATTATTTTATTAATTAATTTTCAAAATTTTATTTTTCTTTCTTTTTCATTTTTCTTAGGTTCTTTGTCATTAATTAGGACTATTTCCATTTTTAGAATAATTTTCTAGCTTTTAGATTTATTTTTATAATTATTTTAAGTTTAATTAGTTTTTATTTATTTTAAATCATTTTTAGAGTTTTAAAAATAATTTTAATAGGTTTTAATTTTTAGAAAATTACTTTTTAGTCTTCTAATAATATAAGTTGAGTAATTATTCAATAAAATCATATTTTTGACATTTGAATTAATTAAATTTAATTTTAGGGCTTTAATTAGCATTTAAAATTAATTATTTAATTAATAAAAGGTTTTAAAATATCTTTATTGGATTTTTGTCTTTATTTATATTATTTTAGACTTGTTTTAGTCTTTTTAATCTTTTTCTCGATTTTGTTTTTGGTTTTAATAATTTTTAATTTTAGTGATTTTTCTACGGTTTTACGTTTTCGTTTTTCACGTCATAATATAATTTCCAAGAAACCGTCATTCCATCTCATCAATATTAATCTCAAAGAAATACAAGTTAATTCACAACACCATACCTCCTTGGGAAACGAATCTTTCATCTTTTTTTAAGTGATTGTGGGTCATTAGTGTTGATTTTTCCTAAAATCATCACTCGATACTTACCGCTCATATACGTTCTTTTTGTTTTCCTAAACAAGAGACGTGTTTTTACTACTATCACTTTGGCGCCGCTGCCGGGGAGGTGTGTCGTGTCTTAATTTGGAAAATTTTGTTTTTGATATTATCCATAAATAGTATTTGTGTTAAGTGGAACTCCCTTAACACGTATTATCGGTTTTCTCGGTTTTTCTTTGTGAATATTATTAATATATTGTATTAAGTATCACAACCAAAATACAATATCTCCAAAAGTGTGAAAACACAACCTTGATTCGGGATTTCATCACTCGATCATTGTATTCGAATCTCAAACAAAAAGAAAAGGCAAAAATAGATAAATACTTTCGTGAAGCTCGATTTTGAAAGATACGAACTATAAGGTGGGTATAAGGCGGGTATTATAAAATATACCCTAAGGAAAAAGGCTCTTAAGTGCTTCGCGCCGCCTCGTTTCCCCGCTTGCTTGTGAGTATTTTGAGATTGAAGGCTAATCGAGGGTTTTGCCGCCCAAAGTATTAATACGTATACTATATTTGCTTGGTTTTCTTTGTGATTAAACCCTCGTGAACAATTTGGTTTTCACCAAAGTTCTAAAGTCATTCGAAGGCGTTCACTCCACGTGATCGTTTTCATTCCTTTGAGGCTTCTTTAATCAAGAGTTTGATTCGAGGAGAGATTTTGTAGATTGTTGTCTACGAAGATACACCAAAAACCAAAAAAATTAAATATCATCAAAAACACAAAAAAAAAAATTAAAAATCCACAAAACTACCAAAAAGAATCTTCTTTGCTTTCCCTCTATTTTCATAATTCTCTTCTTTCACCCTCTAAACGTTTAATTCTCGTAACACCGTTTATGTTGCATCATGTCTAATGATGAGGGATATTTTTCGTGTCCATATTGTGGAGGCCCACCCGATGGGGCTAATTGTTTTAATTGTGAAGTTTATGGAGGTCGAGAGGGTTATATCTATAACTCTCCTCCACGTGGTGATGGTGACAATTTTCAATCTAACGACCAAGGTCACCAACCACATTCGTCATTTGATTCGTCTTTTAATTATGGTGAAAATCAAAATGAGGAAATGAATCTTAATGAATCTTTTTGTGATTACATGAGCCGTCATAACAAACTTATAGAGTCACTTCAAGAACACGTGGTAGATCTCGATAAGTATTACAAAGAGAAATTGGCAACCCAAGGGGAAACTTTCAAAAAAATGGAAAACGATTATGATACCCTTTTTGAAGAGCAACAACGAGTGTATGACCAAAGTCAAGTGATGTGGAGAGAATACGTAGATAAAATTAAGGATGATCACGCCAATGAGAGAGATAAACTCCTTTTAATGTTCGAAGGCTTAGTGGAAAAATTCAATTCTTTGTCTAAAGACACCAATCCTAATCCCGTAGGAGAGGTTCAAGTTATTTCGACTCCTAAGCCTCGTACGTCTCGTATTGATCCATATCTCTCAAATTTTAGAGTCGTGCAACCATCGTCATCAAGTAAGAACGTTGAGGCAACGAAAACGTCATCCAACGAAGTTTTGAAAAATGTTTATGAAAATAAACCTAAGGAAAAATTCGTAGGATATTTGGGAGTTTTAAATCTTGTACCTTGTAAACCTAATTTTTCTAATGAAGATGAAATTATTGAGGATTTTCTAAATCAATATACACTTAATTTTGAAGAAATTCCAATAAATGATTTTAAAGAAGAAAAATGTGAAAAGGTTTTAAAGGAAATCATGAAACCCTCGTTTTTACAAGATGAACGACAATTAATTCCGAAGGGACGTGTTAGTAATTTTGCTAAAATGTTCGAGAACCCACGTTCGATCCCTTCGAAGGACAAAGTTCAAACCGTCAAGGCAAAATCGTCACGAGACGAGCCTTTTTCTCCTAATCCCACACCGTGTGAGATTTTGGATTTATCATGTGAGAAGCCACCCAATGGCCTTGCTCACATTGATATGTTTTTCGATATCGAGGTCGACACGACAAAGGCAAAATCTTCAATCGAAGAGCCTTCTATTCCTAGTTTCACGACGGTTGAAGCTAGTGACTCGATTATCGACGATCTTATTGCTCAACCTCTTCCACGAGGAAGAGAAGACGTTTTTGATCCCGATGGAGATTTTTCCGAGATCGAACGTATTCTTGACGACCCGCCTTCGATTTTCGAGTTTGATGAAGACCATTACGTTAGCCCGGAGGGGGATATTTTTCTAAGTGATTCATGTTTTAAAAATTCAAATCCTCCTCCCGCCTTCAAGATAAATGTGAAAAGTTTAAGTGTGCCTAGATTTCTTTTAGAAACACCAAAAATTTTCAATTTAATCGACTTGGGTTTTCGTAATAATGAGTTAAAAATTGACAAAGGAAAAGATTTTACAAATGATTTGAAAATTTTTCCAACTCTAACTCCGTCATCACCTCGATTGATTGAATTTGCTACAAACGCGTCTACTCCTTTTGACGACGTTTTGTGTGGACCTAGTATGGGGGAAGCCCCACACTTCTCCACCGAGGACGAGATTTTTGACCCCGGTATCACGTTTAAGATAAAATCTCGGTCTTTCACCAAAGTAGTCACTAGAAATCTTTTATACACTTATGGTGTGAGTTTACCTCGAGTAACTCGATTGTTTTGCCCAACCAATGTCCCACCCTTCTACTTCTCATCTATTTTCTTCAAACTCTTTGAGTTTATGGCACATGTTCAAGTGGTGTTGATTTGTTTTCCCAATGGAAACGAGAACGCCATCTTCGACCCCGGTATTTTGCATCATCTAAGGACTTAGTCCTTTTTACCGGTTGCTTTTTGGGCCTTGTTTATCATGTAAGCCCCATCAAAAATTGACCACACCATGATATCCCTAAATGTTCACATTTTGAGGGGATCGAGTCAAGCTCATGACTCGGTAATCAAAAACGAGGTGCCTCATGGGGGAGATCCCATGCTTATCTTTATGCTTTTTATGTTCACTAATAAGGGGACTTGTACCCTTCCAACTCGTTGTCTCGTGGTTGTTTGTGATTGTGTTATCTAGATCATCATCATCGTCTACGATTGAAGACTCTCGTGTTCGTTTACGTGAGCCTCCATCGTTCGTTTGAAGAAGTTTTTCACGATTCCATGACATATCCTTTATTGTTCTAACAATTATCTTTTAGCATAATTAATAAACGGCTTTAGATATATTGTTGATCACCCTTTCCATGCTAGATCCTAAGCATTCGATTCTTCGTCTCTAGTATGGGGGTGCTCCACCTTTAGACTCGAAACATTGAGGACAATGTTTACTTTTAGTATGGGGGGGTGAATAGGTACTTGCTTTGCTACGCCCTCACGTGTTCCATCTTTCAATGTTTTGTTTTGCTAATAAGGCTAAAAATGGCCAAATTTTAAAATTTTTCTTAGTTTTCATAAGTGTTTTTAAGACACGAATGTATATTTTCCGATGGGTAGAATAAGAGTTAATTTTTGACTTGATGGGCATTTGGAGCCATTTACATTCCTTAACCCGCTCAATTCAAGTTTTGCTAGACTTTTATATAGGGAGCTTTAAAACGCGAAAGTCTTAATTCATTCGGGTTAAGAACAAGAACTTTTCGCAAGTTCCTATAATTGATTCTAGAAAGTCACTTATCAAGGGAACTTTAAAACGCATTCTCTAAACTTGAAAAAGTCCAAGAAAGTGCAAGATCCTATAGGTGGCTTAAAAACCCAAAACTTTGATTTGATATAGTCTTAATGAAAGCTAATCCAAATTTGGCTTAATTTTGACTTGCACGGCTAAGTATTCACGAGTCTCTTTAATTAGAGGTCTTTAAATAGTGAAGAACGAGAAATGATAGAGTTAGACAAGTGATCATGCTA
Organism: Glebionis coronaria; assembly: GCA_025667525.1. Taxonomy (NCBI): domain Eukaryota; kingdom Viridiplantae; phylum Streptophyta; class Magnoliopsida; order Asterales; family Asteraceae; genus Glebionis; species Glebionis coronaria. Next base: position 227,454,696 of record CM046882.1, on the reverse strand, counting down.
AACGTAGAACATGAAAGTGTTCTTTCAAAAACTCATATGTTTTTAATTGTGGCTTTTTCTTCCCATAAGATCAATGCATTAGGAATAAAATATAATTGCAATAAGTAAGGTCGTACGGTTTGAAAGGTTACTTAGCCTCTAGCGCAAGATCGTTTAAAAGTTGCTCGGGGTTGAATAGAGTTCATAGCCAAGGCATAACTTATTGAAGCGGGACGCGAAGATTGGCGATCATCCAAAAAGGCCCTAACAAGGCATGAGGAGCTCTATTTTTGCTAAAGATCCAAAGATGATGTGAAGTATCATTGTTCCAAAATCAATATGAAGGATCAAGACACACGACGAGAAGCTATTACTCCCCTAAAGAATGGAGAAAGTCTATCCAAAAAGACCCTAACAAGGTATGAGGATAAATATATCCAAGTCCGAAAAGGAGGCGGATCGTTGTATATCAAAATCCAAAGTAAAGATTGAAGAAAAATGATGAAGTCGTGGTCCTATATGAAGAATCTCTCAAAAACGTCAAGTGAAGAAATTCCAAATATATGAAGAGAAGACCATAATTTCAAGAACGTCTTCCCAAGATTTGAAGTATGAAGTACATGCCAAATATCGGTCCGAGAAAGGTCTCAAATCGTGAAACGAGTTATGCCAAGATATGAACTTAAGGAGATACACGAGAAGCCGTTTTAAAAGATTTTGTCCTTCGGCTAACTATTGATCAAATCGTGCTACTTTGCTTTCGGACTAATAACTACTCAAATAAGTCAATATGAATCACTTGTGATCCATGACAAATAGATAAAAAAATGCTAGTAACCCATTTCCTTTTATAATAACTAGGATTGCGGGGAGAAAAAGTATTACACAATTTGGACGTATGAGTAGTGTTAGCATTGTGACTTGTACCAACAATGATCTTGTTTTTGCACTTAGCATGGAATGTATGACAATCAAGGATGACGAAATTTACTCTAAGGGACATTAACTTGTTCCTATTCTTAGACCCTAAAAGTCACATTTTGGTGATGAAAATCATACATTATGTCTTTACACATCATCGTAGTATGTTGCAAGTCTTTTACTCTTCAATAAAGGTTAAAAAAATTGAACTTTGGTGATGCTTAGATACTTTATTCTAGCATTGCGTGAGGGCACGGCAATGGCTTAGTATGGGGGAGTGATGAGATGGCATTTATACATGATCTCATCGTTCTTTTCGAGCTTTAAATGCATTAAAATGTCATAAAATACCATATATATGCTTGTGTTTGTTTACTTGTGTGTTTTAGGTATGGATATCGTGAAAAAGACAAAAGATCACAAGATACAAGGAAAAACGAACACGAGAAACGAAGCCGTACAAAGAACCGGGCCCTAATCATGGAATTTTCATCAAAAACCCTTGAAGACTTGAAGACATACAAGATTGATCATCCAAGAATAAAGAAATGACACTTAAAACCCTTGTATATTAATAATTACAAGTTTGGTCCCTTAAGTTTGTCAAAATTGCAAAAAGGTCCTTCAACTTTGAAGAAATGGCAAGAATAGTCCCTCAACAAATTCAAATTGCCAATTATGGTCCCTCATGAAGTTTAAGAGACATTGAAGACCTTTGAAGATCAACATTGTCCAAGATTAGTCCTTAAAGAATCACCAAATGTCAAATTACATCCTTGATAACCTTTTATCAAAAGTTGGTGCCAAAATTGTCAAGTGATGAAACTTAAATACAAAGGAAAGTCAAGTTATAGGGCTGGAAACCTTAAAAGCCAAAAATCTGAAAAAACAAGGACCAAAAGTGACAAAGCTGAAACATTTGAACAAAAATTGCGCCTAACACATGCACCACCCCTATTTTCGGATCAAATGGTACTATTCACCATCTTTACCATGCCCAGAAATTACCCACCTTTTTACTTGGGTAAAAACCAATTAAACTTGCACACACTTAATTCACACATGCCAAAACCCTTCCCACTCCTAAAAACCTGCATCCCACTCATGTGCACCAAAACCCCAATTCCCCAATCCACCAATCACATCATTCCTTAGCCTCCAAGACTAGTGACGTGGCAAAATGGACGTCCAAGATGCTATGCTTGCTCACAAAGCAAAATTTAAAGGCCAAGATCAAATGGACAGCTCATATGCACTCAAAATCATTCAAGGGCACATTTGGGATTTTCTATGTATTAGGGTTTTATGTTTCTATGCTTCTAGGATGTTCTATAGTCTCTATAAAAGGAGCTCACAACTTGTGTGAAGCCCTTGTTCCAGTTTTTAGTCTCTCACATGTAATTCCTTTTTAAAGAAATAAAAAGTTTGGTTTTTGAAATATTCAAGTGTAATTCCTTTTTTATTGTTTTTAAAAGTTTGTGTGTTGTGAGGAGATTGATTCTGAGTTCCACTTTTATTTGGTTAAGCAACTTTGATTTTCAAAGTTGTTTAAGGTTTTGAGATTTTGAGAGATTTTGGTAAAATCTTCTCAAAAGGTTTTTGTTGTTAGGAGTTCATGTTTGTTGGTGATTTAAGTGTTATAGAAACATTTTAAGAAGATTAAAAAGGTTTTGAAAGTATTTTGGAAAGAAGAAAAAGGAAACATAAAAAATATATATTGTTATATTATTTTCTTGTTTTCTTTGTTTTGTGTTCAAATAGGTTGAAGGCTTGTTGATTTAGTTCAGCTCCAACCCGGGTTGGATTGGAGGAGGATTTTCATCCTCTAGGTTCTTGGATGTAAGAACCTAAGGTATCTTCCTTTTACCTTGAAAAAGTTCATAAAAGTGCTAGTTTATATGATATTATTTGATTATGTGTTTAAGTGTGATTTAGCTGTTGATTTGATGTTATTTTGAGTTGATATACATGTTATGAAGCTTTGATATCAATTTGGTAGCCTTTGGAAGTATTTTAGTGTGTTAAAATTGGTTTTCAAAAAGTTTAAAGGGTGTTTGGCAACAGGTTTAAGCAGGACATCTAGATTTGTTTTGATAATTAAAAGGTGTTAGATTGCTTGTTTAGGGTTGATTAAGGTTATTAGTAAGTAGTTAATGAGTTTGGAACAAGATTTGAACAAATTTGTTGAGTTTAAAAGGTAAAAAGGGTGTTAAAAAATCTGCATATTGCTAATTTACTTGATTTGTGATGAACTTTGTGCATGATCTTTGATTGTTGTTGTTTGATTCTTGTTGTTATTTGTGTGTTACTTGACTCCTTGAGCTTCAATAAGCTCAAGGGTGCCCCAATTGATCCAAAATACCATCAAACAAGCACATTGCCAAGTCCTCTTGGCTTGTATCATACTTGGAGAAAGCAAAACAGCACAAACAACCAGACACGTTTCACAAGTTGCGGCGCAAGACCAAAGTGTTGCGGCGCAACACAAGGAGCTGCAGATTTTGGTGTGCCCGTTTCACAAGTTGCGGCGCAAGACAGAAGCATTGCGGCGCAACTGAAGGTGCTGCTGATCTTGGTGATCTCGCAACACTAGTTGCGGCGCAAGACCCCATTAGTTGCGGCGCAACTGGGTGACTTTTATTTCTTTTTTGTAGTGTCTTAATATTATTTTATTAATTAATTTTCAAAATTTTATTTTTCTTTCTTTTTCATTTTTCTTAGGTTCTTTGTCATTAATTAGGACTATTTCCATTTTTAGAATAATTTTCTAGCTTTTAGATTTATTTTTATAATTATTTTAAGTTTAATTAGTTTTTATTTATTTTAAATCATTTTTAGAGTTTTAAAAATAATTTTAATAGGTTTTAATTTTTAGAAAATTACTTTTTAGTCTTCTAATAATATAAGTTGAGTAATTATTCAATAAAATCATATTTTTGACATTTGAATTAATTAAATTTAATTTTAGGGCTTTAATTAGCATTTAAAATTAATTATTTAATTAATAAAAGGTTTTAAAATATCTTTATTGGATTTTTGTCTTTATTTATATTATTTTAGACTTGTTTTAGTCTTTTTAATCTTTTTCTCGATTTTGTTTTTGGTTTTAATAATTTTTAATTTTAGTGATTTTTCTACGGTTTTACGTTTTCGTTTTTCACGTCATAATATAATTTCCAAGAAACCGTCATTCCATCTCATCAATATTAATCTCAAAGAAATACAAGTTAATTCACAACACCATACCTCCTTGGGAAACGAATCTTTTCATCCTTTTTAAGTGATTGAGGGTCATTAGTGCACGGTTTTCCTAAACCGTCACTCGATACTTACCGCTACTTTACGTTTCTTCTCTTTGTTTTTCCTAAGGCAAAGAAAGGGGTGTAATTTACCGCAATCAGGCACCTATCCTCAACCTGCTTATCAAGCTAGACCTCAAGTTGACCGTAATTTGCTTAGCTACCGCTCCAACAACTACCTCTCACCACCCGGTTTTCCTCCAAACAACCCAAACCAACAACAAAACCTCAATCGCCCTCCTCAACAACAACAACAACCTCGTACACCTTACATACCACCTCATAAACAGAAACAACAACCTTAACGTAACAACCAAGTTTACCAACAACCTGCTTATCAACCACCCGCATACAATGCTCCTCCCAACCAACCCACCGCTCTACACCAAGAAGTGGAAACTTACATGAGGACGAACGATGTGATCATGGTAAACCTTCAGCTGAAGTGCTCAACCTGAAAGCAGACTTGGTCAAACAAGGGAACGATCTGAGAGCCGACATGAGAAACACGTTGGATAGCAAAACAAATGACTTGAAGAACATGATGGCTAGTTTCTTCCAAGGTAATCAACCCTCTTCTTCGGGTACTCTTCCGAGTAACACCGTTGCGAATCCAAGAGGGGAGATGAAAGCAATCACCACTCGCAGTGGCAAAGGTACCAAGGAACCCGAGCTTCCTATACCTCCACCGGTGGTTGTGACTAAGGAGAACGAGTCACCTGCTCTTATTCCTCATCCTTCTCCTTCCCCAATTTCTCCACCTCTTCCTTCTACCCCTCCTCCACCCACGGATGTGAGTGATCCTATTCTCCCAAAGCCTTCCTCTTCTTCCAATATACCTTATCCATCTAGGTTGAGGAAAGAGAAGCTCAAAAGCAAGGACGATATTCAGGTTTCAAACTTTCTTAAAATGTTTAAACAACTGAATTTCAATATCTCCTTCGCTGAGGCTCTTGCTCACATGTCAAAGTACGCGAAAATGTTTAAAGATCTTCTGAGTGACAAGGAAAAACTTCTTGATATTGCCAACACCTAACTTAATGAGAATTGCTCTGCAGTGCTCTTAAGGAAATTGCCAACCAAGCTTGGTGATCCGGGTCGTTTCTTAATCCCTTGCAATTTCCCGGGAGTAGAGAATTGCATGGCCCTAGCCGATCTAGGTGCCAGCATTAATCTAATGCCTCTAAGCGTTTGGAAGCAATTATCTCTCCCTGCGCTAGTCCCCACCAAAATGACTTTGGAATTAGCTAACCGTACGGTTGCTTATCCAGTGGGGATAGCCGAAGACGTCTTTGTAGGAGTCGACAAATTCACTTTTCCTGCCGATTTCGTCGTCGTCGACTACGAGATGGACCCTCGTGTTCCCTTGATCGTGGGTCGTCCATTCCTGAGGACCGGTTGCACTCTCATCGATGTTGAAGCCGGTGAGCTTATCATGAGAGTGGGTGACGATAAAATCGTCTTCAACATGGGAAAGTTGTCTAAACAACCTTATTCATACGAGAGTGTTAATTGTATTGACGTTCTGGATGAGGCTTGTGAAGAACACTTTAATGATGCTTGTAAAAATATTCCTACCTCTCTTCCCAATGTTGAAACCGTTTCCTCTATTGATTCATCACTGTCTCTATTTGGAGATAGTGATTTGTTTTGGAACAATCTTGAAGCCACCATGGGAGATGTGAACTTACCTAATGACGATTCTCCCACCGATGGGGATGAAGACATGCATTTCTTTGACAACCTTCTCAACGAAGATAATCTTTCTCCACCATCTCCCACGGTCATTGCTATCGATACTCCGACTTCGAATACGCCTCCCGTCGAAAATTCTCCGGATTTAGAACTTAAGGAGTTGCCGTCCCATCTCGAGTATGTGTTCCTTGAAGAAGAAAAGAAGTCGCCCGTCATCATCGCGAAGGATTTGAAAGATGAAGAGAAAACTCGCCTCATTGCCGTGCTTAAAGATCATAAGAAGGCTATTGCTTGGAAAATCTCTGATATTCGTGGAATTGATCCTCACTTCTGCACACACAAAATTCTCATGGAGGACGACTTTCAGCCTACAATTCAAAGCCAACGAAGGGTGAATCCAAAAATACATGAAGTCATCAAAACAGAGGTTATCAAACTTCTTGATGCGGGTATGATTTACCCTATTTCAGATTCACCATGGGTTAGTCCAATCCATTGTGTGCCCAAGCAGGGCGGAATAACCGTTGTTCCCAATGAACACAACGAGTTGATTTCCACTCGTCTCGTTAGTGGGTGGAGAGTTTGTATTGATTATCGCAAGCTCAATGACGCCACGAGAAAAGACCACTTTCCTCTTCCCTTCATGGATCAAATGCTCGAGCGTCTAGCTGGTAATGATTATTACTGCTTCTTAGACGGTTTCTCCGGGTATTTTCTAATTCCCATCGATCCCAAGGACCAAGAAAAGACCACATTCACTTGTCCCTACGGAACATTTGCTTACAAACGCATGCCTTTTGGTTTATGCAATGCTCCTGGGACGTTCCAAAGGTGTATGATGGCTATATTCCATGACATGGTGGAAGACACTATGGAAGTATTCATGGATGATTTCTCGGTTTATGGCGATTCTTTCTCTGCTTGCCTCGCCAATTTGGAACGTATGCTTAAGCGGTGCAAAGACACTCGCCTTGTTCTGAATTGGGAAAAATGCCATTTTATGGTAAAAGAAGGCATCGTGCTAGGACACAAGATCTCCAAAGCCGGTCTTGAAGTAGACCGTGCTAAAGTCGATGTTATCGCTAAGTTGCCTCCACCTTCAACTGTGAAGGGTGTGAGAAGTTTTCTGGGTCATGCGGGCTTCTACCGTCGATTCATCAAAGATTTTTCTCAAATCGCTCGCCCGATGACCCACCTCTTGGAAAAAGATACTCCTTTTATCTTTTCCAAAGAGTGTCTTGAAGCCTTCAACTCGCTTAAGGATAAGCCAACTAAGGCACCTGTCTTGGTTACCCCTAATTGGGAGCTGCTTTTCGAATTTATGTGTGATGCTAGTGACTTTGCTATTGGTACGGTTCTGGGCCAAAGAGTGAACAAACACTTCCAACCAATCCATTACGCTAGCAAGACAATGACTGGGGCTCAATTGCATTTCACGACAACCGAAAAAGAGCTTTTATCTGTTGTCTATGCCTTTGAAAAATTCCGCCCCTATCTTGTCCTTTCCACCACAATCGTTTACACCGATCATTCCGTGCTGAAGTACTTGTTGACTAAGCAAGATTCTAAACCAAGACTTCTTCGCTGGGTTTTGCTACTCCAAGAATTTAAAATCGAAATTCGCGATAAAAAAGGAGCTGAAAACCTAGTCGTGGATCATCTCAGTAGACTTGAGGATCCTTACCAGGGGGATCATCCGAACAAAGAAATCAATGATTCCTTTCCCCTGGAGACCTTAATGTCTATCAACTCGACTGCTGCTGAAACCCCGTGGTTTGCGGACATTGCAAACTACTTAGCGGGTGGAATTCTCGTTGACGGGTTAACATCCCAGAAAAAGAAGAAGTTCTTTAACGACATTAAGACTTACTTTTGGGATGACCCGTATCTATTCAAACAATGTGCTGACTTGATTATTCGTCGATGTGTTGATGGACCGGCAGCTTTGAAAATCCTTGATGCTTGCCACAAAGGACCCGCCGGTGGTCACTTTGGTCCCAACTACACCGCCAAAAAAGTGTTTGACTCGGGATTTTATTGGCCCACCATCTATCGTGATGCTCACGAGATGGTTAAACGTTGTGATGCTTGCCAAAAACAAGGCAATATCACTCATAAGGATGAGATGCCTCAAAATTTCATACAAGAATGTGAAATCTTTGATGTTTGGGGTATCGACTTTATGGGGCCATTCCTTTCTTCTAAAGGAAACAAATACATCCTTGTTGTCGTTGACTACGTTTCAAAGTGGGTTGAAGCCAAAGATTTACCTACTAATGATGCAAGGGTGGTTTGTAAGTTTTTGAAATTGCTGTTCGCTCGATTCGGCGTTCCTCGTGCTATTATCAGTGACCGCGGGACTCATTTTTGCAACGATCAATTTGCAAGAGTCATGGCAAAGTATGGTGTCAATCACCGTCTTTCCACCGCCTATCATCCCCAAACCAATGGGCAGGCCGAGATATCCAATCGTGGATTAAAGCGAATTTTGGAGCGTACTGTGGGTGAGCATCGTGCCGCGTGGGTCGATAAGTTAGATGATGCTCTGTGGGCTTTCCGTACTTCTTATAAGACCCTGATCGGTTGTACACCTTATCGTCTTGTGTACGGGAAAGCATGCCACCTTCCCATCGAGCTGGAGCATAAGGCGCACTGGGCCTTGAAGTGGGCTAACTTCGACATCAACAAAGCCGTGGATCATCGCAAGAGTCAACTCAACAAACTCAACGAACTGAGGAATGAAGCTTATGAGAACTCGCTGATCTACAAAGAGAAGACGAAGATCCTTCATGACACAAAAATAAAAAACCGAGAGTTCCACGTTGGTGATCAAGTCCTACTTTTTAACTCTCGGTTGAAGATCTTCTCTGGCAAGTTGAAGAGCCGCTGGTCTGGTCCATTCACCGTCGCCAAAGTCTTTCCATATGGGACCATTGAGCTTTCTCAGCCAAATGGGCCCAATTTCGAGGTGAATGGCCAACGAGTGAAGTTGTACTTTGGTAAGGACACCTCTCAGGAGGTGATTCCATCAATAACCACGTTCCCCATGAACTAATTTTGGGCCGAGTCAGGCTCGTGACTCGGTTATCAAAAACAAGCGCTCCTCGGGAGGCAGCCCGAGTATCTATCCTTTTATATTTTAACCTCCTAAGTGTAGGGGGGACCTCTATAGGGTGTTTGTATTTGTGTGGTGATGTGATTACAGGGATTAGTGCACTCTTAGAATCTCCGAAGAACCGTGCTCCCGTGTTATCTGAAATCCGGTTCTATCTCTCAACTATCGTGATTCAATTTTCTTCATACTCACATTTGAAATTGATCAATTTAGTCGTCTCTTCCTTAACTTCAGTTAACCAACGTGCACAATGTCATAAGTGTAGGGGAGACTTTTCCCACATGCTTAAACATTGAGGACAATGTTTATCTTAAGTGTAGGGGGGAATTCTATCGAAGTTTTAAGTGGACTTTTCCATGAAAATGCCTTCATTTAACCGGAAAATCATATTTTTCAACATTTTTCAAATTTTTTATTAACTTTGGCCATTTAGTCGTAATTTTTAAATTTTTATCGTTGCTTTCGTATGTATATATCCCGCAATAAAGTCAAATTTTAATAAAGTGGTGTAGCTAGTTTAGAAGTCTTTGACATATTAGGCCCGTTGCGTTTATTTTGACTCAACCCGAATAGACTTATCCAAGTTTATTCTAGCTAGTATCCTTAACCATGTAGACCTTAATTGGTTTATTAGGCTAAGTATCCACGAGTCTCATTACTTGAGATTTTAAATTGTGGAGAACGAGAAATGATAGAGTCAATTATAAGTCGGTATTCTTGCACAAACTCACTTGGTGTAATTATTTGCCTATTCTCCCATCACTTGCTAATAATTTATCTGCAATGAGTAAGGTCGTACGATTTGAAAAGTTACTTAGCTTCTAGCCCAAGATCGTTTAAAAGTTGCTCGGTAATGATAAGAGTTCATAGCCAAGGCATAACTTATGAAGCGGGGCGCGAAGATTGGCGAGTCCGAAAAGGCCCTAACAAGGCATGAGGATTCCATTTTATTGCTAAAGATCCAAGTTGATGTGAAAAGCATTATTCCCAAAATCGATATGAAGGATCAAGACTCACGACGAAAAGCAATCAACTCCCATAAAGATCATGGAGAAGTCTATCCGAAAAGACCCTAACAAGGTATGAGGATAAATAGATCCAAGGCCGAAAAGGAGGCGGATCGTTGTATCTCAAAATCCCAATTAGAGATTGAAGAAATAATCATGAAGTCGTGGTCAACAAAGTTGGAGTACCCCTCAAAAGTCTCCAAGTGAAGAAACTCTATTAACGATGAGAAGACCATTATCTCAAGCACGTCTCTCAAGATATGAAGTATGAAGTACATGCCAAATATCGGCCAGATAAAGGTCTCAAATCGTGAACCGAGTTATGCCAAGATATGAACTTTTTGATATCCCGAGAAGCAGTTTTAAGAGATTTTGTCCTTTAGCTAACTATTGATCAAATCGTCCTACTTTGCTTTCAGCCTAAATAAACTATCGAAACAAGTCCAAAAATGCATCTTCATGATCATTCTAAGACAAAAATAAAATATAAGAGATACACCTAGGAATAAGGGAGTTTAAGCATATAATTAAGCCATGTTTAAGTGTTTGATTTACTAACTTATAATAACAATGATCTCGTTTTTAAGCTTAGTTTGGGGACCGTGAAACTTGAGGGTGATAAACCTTCGCAGCACCGAAGCCCTAATGTAAGTCATTGATTTCTTTGCAAGTTATCTCCATGTAGCTATTTTCAAGTGAAAATGGTTTTCTATCCTTTAGTTTATTTTAAAGTTTTAATTTCTCTTAGTATTTAAATTTTTATTTAGTAGAATTTTAATAAGGCCAAGGTTGATTGATTATGAGAAGAATGTAAAACTACTTTATCGCTAAGCATTGCATGAGGGCATGGCAATGGTTAAGTGTAGGGGATTTGATAGGTGTGTAAACACCCATCCTTTTACCACTTATTTCTGGCTAAAACAAGACCAAAACACGTATTTAATATCATTTGTTTGGAATTATGCGTGGTTTTTGTGTTTATTGTGTTTTCAGAGTCAACCGGGAGAATAATGAAGAAAACATGGGATTGCACGGGTTTATTCGAGGAAAAAGACTCAAGACGAAGTCTGTTGTCCAAGAGACGCAAAAGATTTGAAGTCATTGTGCCTATTTGAAGATTTATCAAAGAATAGGGCCAAAGATGGAAGATTCATATATGTCGAAGAACTCGAGTCTACTAAACAAAAGATTATAAGACGAGTTGGAGTTATTCACCGACACTTCTAAAAAATCCAAAGTCGGGAACGTTTATTTAAAGAAGCGTGAAGACTAAAGAAGAAAGAAGAAAAGAAGCCCGATACCAAAGCCCATTCACTAGCCCATACACACGCCAATATAAAGGCCCTTACTTCACAAATTTCACACACTTAGTTAGTCTTAGTTTAGTTCTTCATTTGTTTTCTCTAGTTTTAGTGAGAGAAAGTTCCCAACTTTCTCTCACTAAACTTTTCTTTTCTCCATTTTTACATTTCAAGTTTTAAGCTTTTGTATTTGGTATTTCATCAATCTAATTCAAGTTAAGCTTTTTAGTTCTTATTTCTCTTTCCACATTTCTTAATTCGACTTATTTCCATACGAAATCTTTAGTTTGATCCGAATCTTTCATTGTTCGTGATTGGATTTGAGGTTGTGTAATAAGTAAGTTCGTTTCTTTCTTGTTCATTTTTAAGCTCTCACAAGTATAAGCTATAGGCCTTTTATGCTTATTGGCTTTTTGGCTTGTTTTAGCTTATTGGTTTTCGGATTTCGTATATGTTTTAGTCATTCAAAAAGTTTCGTTTATAAAGTTTTTGATCTAACGTTTTCAAAAGTTGTCAAATTTAGGCCTTTTGAGTCGTTTAAGTTTTGGATTATTAGCTTATTGATTTTGCTTATTGAGATTTTTAGTTACCACCAATTTCGGAACAAAGTTGTTTACATCGCAATACAAGGGTTTTAACATATTCCGACGGTTTCCTGATTTGTATCGCAATAACCCAAGTGTAGGTTCTACTTTGCGATAGGTGGGTAATTCCCCCTTATTCCGATCTGGTGTTGCGATCGCTTATTGCGATCGCACATTCCGACGGGACTAAGGTCCTTTTTAAGTCGAAACTCTGGCCAATTTTTATTTACAACATTCCGATCTAGAACTTTCCGATAGCAACATTCCGATCGACTTCATTGCGATAGATCATCATTCCGACAGCTTGCATTTTGTTTTATTCTGATGGACTGATTTTAGTTATATTCCGATGGGCATGATTTTGACATTCCGATAACTTTGTAATTCTATATTCCGATGGATTAAGTTTTAAAATTTTACAAAGTTTTAAGTGTTAGTTTTATTAAGTGTTCAAGTGTTCTTCTCATCTTGCCTTTAAGTTTTCAAACATTCATTTTCAACTTGTCAATTTAGTTTAATCTTTTAAAGCTTTAATTTTACTCTTCGACACTTACATATTTTTTATTAGTTTAAAATAGATAAACAAACCAACACCTTCTTATTAACCAAGAACAAATCATTCCACTTAGAACCGAGATCAATTCGAGAGGATATCGAGAGAATCTAGAACCTATTGAATAAGTAGATTCAGGTTCAATGAGTCTATTGCCACAACTCACGGAACCCATAACCCTCTTCTTCATCATAGAAGACATTTATTGAGCTTCGCCTCTCTAAATGCTTGAGTCTTTCTTTTAGACTCAGTCTAGGAACTCGAACGCAACTCACTGAGTGAACAGTCACTCAGTGACTTTGTTATGTTCAATGTTAATGTTTCACTTAGGCTGATTGTTATTCAAATCCATCAGGGAGGTCATTGGGTACTAAATTGACCTAACAACAAGTTTTTAGTATTTTTTATAAATTTTCGATTTTTATTAATATTTTATTATTATTTTATTAGTATTTTATTATTAAAATTAGTTTTTAATAATTTTTAAATTGTTTTTATTAATTTTAAATTTTTCAAAAATAGTTTTTAGTTTATTTAAGTTATTTTAGAGGTTTACAAATTGAAAAATCTCATTTTGGGATTTTTGTTAATTAATTTGATTTTTTGGGCTTTAATTAGCATTAAAAAATTATTATTTAATTAAATAAAAGGTTTGAGTGATTTTTTATTTTTTGTAAACTCTAATTATATTTTTTAGGATTTATTGCAGCTTTCTAGGAATTTTTAGGGTCATTTTAAAATTTCGTCACATTTTACGGTTTTACGTGTACGACTTTCGTCTTAGTGTAATTTTGATCGTAATCGTCATCCTTTTCCCTTTTCGTTTCTCATAATCATAATCACAAATATACAATCATCTCTTTACACAACACACTAGCCTCCTTGAGAACGATCCCACCTTTGGGTCATTTGTGCACGGTTTTCCTAAACCGTCGTGCTTACCCTAATTACGCTCTTTTTCCTAAAAGATGTATTTTACAACTATCATTTTGGCCAGCTGCTGGGGAGACGTGTTGTGTTTTGATTTGACCAAATTTTGTTTTTATATTAGCCATAATAACTATTTGTGTGATTAGCACTCTAATCATATGTATTATCGGTTTTTCGTTTTTGTGTGAATATTATTACTATTTTGTATACGTAAAACAATAAATTCACAAGTACTCCAAAAATGTGAAAACACAACCTTGATTTGGGATTTCATCACTCAATCATTGTATTCGAATCTCAAACAAAGAAAAAAGGCAAAATAGATAATTACTTTCGTGAAACTTAATTTTAAAAAACACAAACTATAAGGTGGGTATAAAGCGGGTATTATAAAATACACCCTAAAGAAAAAGGCTCTTAAGTGCTTCGCGCCGCCTCGTTTCTCCGCTTGCTTGTCCGTGTTTAGATAAATAGGTCTAATCGAGGGTTTTCCAACCAAAGTATTATCTATGTATCTATATTTTCTTGGTTTCAAAAGATTAAACCCTCTTGAACGTTTTGGTGTTCCACCAACGTTCTAAAGTCATCGAAGGCGTTCACTTCACGTGATCGTTTTCATTCCTTGAGGTTCCTTTAATCGAGAGATTTGATTTGAGGAGAGATTTGTAGATTTTTGTCTACGTAATACATCACAAAAATCCAAAAAAAGAAAAACAATCAAAAACACAAAAAAATTGAAAAAGTTAAAAACACCCAAAAGTAGCTTTTTTGCTCATCCCCACGTTGTACGTGATGTTTATGCAAACTCGCAACCAAGTTAGACGTGCACGTAAACGTAGAAACCGAAAGGAAACTACACCTAACCTTTTAAGTGAAGAATCTCCTATTGACGAACCTATCGTAGAACAAGAAGCAACCATGGCTAATCAAACTATGATGGAGTTACTTCAAGCACCCACCGAGGGTTATGGAGAAGTGATGTGTCGAGGAAACGCGATGTATTTTAATTAGATACGATATAGGAAAAATTTAGGAAATTACCCTTAGGAAAAGGTAATAATCCATAAATAAGTCGAAGACGGATTTAATTAAACACGTTGATGAACCAAGTTCGTTGTACACGAAGATCAAGTGAATTTGAGATGTTTTGTTTCGATTTGGACAATTGATTTGAATGGGTTTTCGGTTTTAAAACTAAAATTACTCCTACAAATTTTTTAATTAATTAAATCCTAAAGTGCATGAATCGTTCCCCATTTTTTTAAAGACATTATTTAAAATATTTAACTATTTAAATATTACACTATTTAAAATTAATTAAAACTTAACTATTTAATAAAAGTTACCTTTACCCTATTTAAAAACTTTATTTAAACTAAATTAAAAACTATTTAAAATCTATTAATTAATTAAATCTATTAAAAAATTACTTTTATTTTTTAAACTAAACAAAATCTACTTTTAAAAACTAATTTTATTAAAATCCAAATTAATTAAAATCTAAAAACTCATTTTTTAACTTTCTAAAATTAATAAAATTTATTTTATTTTGTTTTTATTTATTTCTAGTTTTAAACTTTATAACGACAAATTTAATAAAACTTTTAATTGAACTCTATTTTAATGAAAACTTGTACTTTAAATCTATTTAAACCTGACAGCTAAATTTATGCTATATTAACAACCAAAGCTGTAATTAAACTAAAAAGAGTAGCTAGACCACATGGTTAGCACGTTTGACCCATGACCAGGAGGTCATGGGTTCGAGTTTCATGGACGACATTTTTTTGTGATATTTTATTTCTACGATGAAAACTAAAATGTGGCAGTCAAAGGTGTGACAAATTATCTGTTATGATTTTTTGTATTGACATTGTATAAAGTCAATTCCACTCCAAACAAATAAAACACTGATTAATATAAGTGTATTAACCATCAAACAATTTTAATAAACATTATGAACAATCAGCAATTATTAAATTGAAATAAAATTCAACAATTAGAAAATACATTTAAATCAACTATTTGATAAACCAAATACAATCTCAGAAAATATACTACTCAGTTAAAAAGATAAAGGCAGTAACTGCATAAATTCTCAGCAAACTTCTAAAATCATACAAAAATATTAGCAACCAATTTAAAAATCAGATTCAGAAAAAAAAATATAACTCAAGGCTACAATAATCAGTTCAAAAACAGTACAAAACTAGCTCAACAATTTAAATTTAACTCATCAATCACTCTATGTAAATCAATCATCAACTAACTATATAGATACTAAAACATGTGAATAATCCTAGTTAAAACATTAGTTACATAAGCCGAAACAAATTTTCCTATTCATTTATGCATTCTCAGTGTTTTGATTTAAACAGATAACTAAATCAAATATAAATAGTAAGCAAGAACAATTCTCGTGAGACTATTACTCAAAAATCCTTATCAGTTGACTTTAACAGTCTAATTAAACTCAATTACAGGTTCAAAACTAATAAGTAAACTCAGATTTAAACATAAACATAGCAGATTTAAACTATACCCACAAACTCATATTCAACTAAAAGTCAACTATAACAATTACCTTAGCAGATTCATAAACATATAAATTACTTAACTAAAAATTCAGAAATTAATTTTATAAAAATAAAATGAAAAGAACCTTATTGAAGAAAACCTTTGGGTCGTAGATGCGGCGGTGAACCGTCTAAATAACCGACTCAAGACCATCATTTACCACCCTTCATCGAACCACCATTAATAAGTGTGAAAACACTTATCCTTTTACCACTTAATTATAATAAGAACCAAGCCAAAACGTGTATTTTATGTCGTAAATGTCGGAATTATGCGTGGTTTGTGTTTTTGTTGTGATTTAGGATCAAAATGTGAAAAGGGAAGAAAACACGGGCTTTCACGGGCTTTTATCAAAGAAAAAGACAAAAGACGAAGTCAAAAGATCAAGAATGCAAAAAGAACGGAAGTCCAAGGCCTATTCTGAAGATTTATCGAAGAAAAGTCTAAAGACGGATGTTTAATTAAGCCGAAGAACTCGAGTCTAATTAATGAAGAAATTACAAGACGAGTTCAAATAATCCCGAGACAAAGTCGAAAAAGTCGAAGAATTTAGAAGAGGAAAAGACGAGAAAGAAAGAAAGAAGGAAGCTTCCAACACATGCTAACCTCCCTCCTCCCTATAAACAGAAAGCTTCATTTCATTTTCATACTTGTTAGCTAATTTGACAAATTAGTCTTTCCACCTTTTATTACTTGCACCTTTAATTTTCATGTCATTTACTTAATTGTCATTTTAATTTCATTGTCTTGAACCTTTAATTTATTGCCTTTAATTCAAGTAAGTCTTCTATTTTTGTTGTTGAATCTTTATTTTCCTTTAATCAAGGTTTTCATTATCATTCTTATTCTACTTTTCTTTTTTTGATTATTGATTCGGATTAAGCATTCATTTTGCTTGATCTTATTGCTTGTTTTGTTAAAAAGTTTATCTTTTTATTCCTATCTAGGCTGTTATATGATTTAAGCTTTGGGCTTGACATGCTTATTGGCTTATTTTGTATTTAGCTTATTAGTTTTAAAGTTTTCTTAAAATTTTAGTCTTTTTAAAGTTTGATTTAAAAAGTTTGTTTATTTTGTGTCTTGAAAGTTTTTAAATTTGTAGCTTATTTTGTCCGTCTTATTATTGCTCTGTTTTAGTTTTTGGTAAGTGCTTATTAGAGAAGTGCTTATTTGGTTATTGCTTATTTCCTTTTTCCATTCCATCGTAATGTCTAAGGGTTTTCATGGTTCCGATCGGGTATTGTGATCGCGTAAGCCCCAGGGTTTCTACTTGCGATCAAATACAGCGATCACAACGTACGATCACTACTTGCGATCTACACTGAGATCACACACTACGATCTGGACCACGATCGCTCGTTGCGATCTGGACTACTATCCGTGAGTGCGATCGAGTGGTAAGATCCGTGGGTACGATCTGAGTTGGGATCACACACCACGATCGTTGGTTGCGATCCGTGGGTACGATCCATCACTCCGATCTGGGCCACGATCATCTTGTTGCGATCGCATTGACTGTGATCCTTTGTTACGATCCATGGTCACGATCATGGAATACGATCTAGTCACGATCGCTGACTGCGATCCAAGTACGATCTGACCTCAGTTTTAGAATTTAGTTTTTGTTTTATCTTAGTTTTCAAATTTAACTTTTCCCGCATTTTTACTTAGTGTTATTTTAAAATTGTTTTGTCTTAGTTTTATTTTAAAGTCTTATTTTTTGTCATTTACTTTTCATTACATTTTAATTTCGTCATTTACTCGTCATTTACTTTTCTATATTTAAAATTTCAAGTTTGCATTTTTATTTTATTGTCAAATTTACTTTTTGTCGAGCTTTAACTTTTGTCATTAAATTTATTTACTTTTAAAGTTTTAATATTGCACCATTTACGTTTTAATTAGTTTTAGATTTAATTACCCGTCATTTACTTTAACGTTTCATACTTATCTTTTAAGTAGAAATAGATACTCTACGACAACTCTTTCTTTTATCCACCAAAGACAACTAAGTCACACGTTAACCAGTAATCAATTCAAAAAGTCTGGTTCAACGAATTTTTATACTTGGTGAAAACCTTGTATTAAATGGCGCCGCTGCCGGCTCTTTTCGTAAAGATTAACGGTTTTCTGTGAGAGACGCGTTGAATTTTGGGATCCGTTCACTCGTGAGCGTTATTTTTTGTCAAAAGTTTTCAAAAAAATCATAAAAATTAAAAAAAATTAAAAATCAATATAAATTAAAAATTTTCAAAAATACAAAAAGATTTTTATGATTATTTTTACACGTACATATATATTCTCTAGATCTTCAACTTATTCTGAGCCCGAGGCTCGTGAAGATTTAGATATGGCTGGTGTGCAGAACAACAATAATCCACCCCACCCCAACATGAATAACAACAACAATGTTCCCCCACCCGACCTTCGAACGATGGAGGAGCTTTGTCAACCTACGATGAATGGACGCGGAGGACCGATTGCGCCGATGCAAATCACGGCTCCAGAGTTTTCGTTGAAGCATCACATGATCCAACAAGTGCAGAACACTTGTCCATTTCGAGGATTACCGGATGATGATGCCAACAAACACCTCGACAAGTTCATTACCGTTACTCAAAGCATGAAGTTTCCCGGTGTTACTATGGATTTTCTTCGCCTTCACCTATTTCCACACACCTTATCCCACCATGCCGAAAAATGGTTCGATCGTCTTCCGAAGAATTCAATTCATACTTGGGATGAGATGACTCAACGCTTTTTGTCGCGCTACTTTCCACCATCCATGGTCACAAGCCTTCGGAATCAAATTAGTGGATTTAATCAAGAACCCGATGAATCACTTTTTGATGCTTGGGAATGATATAATGTTTTGATTGATCGATGTCCAAACCACAACATGCTCCCCGTCACCTTAATTGATACTTTCTACAACGGTTTAACTTTTCAAGATCGTGATACGATTAATGCTGCCGCCGGTGGCACATTTATGAAAAGAAGACCTGAGGAGTGTAGAGAGCTTATAGAGAACATGACTACTCATCAAAAAAATTGGTATTCATCCGCATCCTCAAGATCAAACCCGAGAGTAAATGTTTCTTCTACTTCTTCAAACCCTGATATCACCGAATTGACCCGCGCAATGGTCGAAATGAGCAAAAACATGCAACTTTTGGCTACAAATCAACAACAACAAAAAGTTAAAGCTGTTACACCTTCTTGTATGATTTGCGGGGGTCCTCATTCATACACTGATTGTCCTTCTACTCATGACAATCCGGAAAACTTGTGTGCGGCTTATGGTAACTATTCAACGGAAAGCTATCAAGCCCGACCTCAGTGTGATCGTAACTTGCTAAGTTACCGTTCGAACAACTTTCTTGCACCCGGTTTTTCTCCTCAAAACCACAACCCCAACAACTACAATAGAAGCAACCCAAACCCACCTCGAGCTTCTAATCCTTATCACCCACCCGCTCAACAACCACCATCCATTAATCATGATGTTGAAGCTTTTATGAAGACCCAATGAGAGCAAATCAAGAATCTACAAAGCCAAATCATCAATTTGAAAGGAGATATCACTAAGCAAGGTAATGATATTAGATCCGAGCTTCGACATGATACACAAACCTCTTTTAGAACTCAAACAAATGATTTGAAGAATATGCTGGCTAGTTTCTTACCAACTACTCAACCCTCTACTTTGGGTCTCTTCCTTCAAATACCGTCACCAACCCAAGAGCGCATGTGAGTGCTATTACTACACGCAGTGGAGCAAACTTAGTATGACCATCTATCACTCCCCCAGTTACTCCATCTACACCTCCTCCACCATCATTTATCCCTCCTACTCCCACGCCTAGTATTAGTTCTACATTACCGTCTCCACCTCTTATTGAAGCACCCAAGAAGAACCCTTCACCAACCCTACCTTCCACCTATAAACCCAACATCCCTTATCCTTCTCGGTTAGACAAGAGCAAATTTCTTACTAAAGAGGATGCTCAAATCACTTCTTTTATGAAGATGATTTCTCAAATGAATTTCAACACTAGCCTCGTTGAAGCACTTGTCCAAATGCCGAAATTTGTGAAAGCATTCAAGGAATTGCTTAACAAGAAGGAAAAGATGGATGAGTTTGTCAACACACGCTTAAATGAAAATTGTTCCGCAGTCATTCTTAAAGAACTTCTAGGAAAACTTGGAGATCCCGGTCGTTTTGTGTTGCCTTGCATTTTCAACCAAACCAAAGAATTTACTGCCTTAGCCGATCTCGGGGCAAGTATAAATCTGATGCCTTTAAGTGTTTGGAAAACACTATCATTACCCGATCTTACACCAACAAAGATGACTCTTGAGCTTGCAAATCACACTCTCGCTTACCCCGTTGGTATTGCCGAAGATATGTTCATTAAAGTTTGCACATTCACTTTTCCGGTCGACTTTGTTGTTGTTGATTATGAAATGGACCCTGGTATTCCGTTAATACTTGGTCGGACTTTCTTGAGAACCAGAAAAGCATTAGTCGATGTTGTCGAAGGTGAGTTAATCTTAAGGGTCGGGAATGATGCACAAGTTTTTAAAATGGGGAAGATCACAACCAAACCCAATGGAAGAGAATCAGCGAATATGATTAATGTTCTTGATAATTTTGTCGTCTACAATAATCCTCTTTTCGATTCTTTCTACGATAATCTATTTTCCAAGATGATGTGGATGATTCTCTCTTCAATTTAGATCCTCCACCAATTTATGATTCTCCACCGATCTATGATGACTATGATGATGATTCTAGTTCCAATGGGGATGATTCGTATAATTTTGTTTCAGAGTATCCAGACATGCCAACTTATGATGACTTTGATGATGTTGATACTCTTTCGAGTGATTCTTCACATGATGACCTTACTCCTACTTTTGATGAAGATCCTCCGCCAACAACACTTGATCCTACTTTGGATGACTACTCATTTGAGGAAGATTTTGCTACTTTTCTCAACACTTACTTCCCAAATGAGAGTGATGCTCCTCCTTTGGACTTTGATGATTATGGTCTTTATCCTCCTTTGGATATGAAAAAACCCGTTTCAAAGGAGAAGAAGCCGGACGACACCGATATCCGCAGTACCTATGTCTTGACACCTCTCTATCCACCTTCTGAGGATGAGATTGTGCGATTTATGAGTGGATGTTCTTCAAGGACTACTGAGCCTGAGTGTTATTTTCCCCTAAAGGAAAAGGTGTTCGATCCTGGTATTGGAATTTTTAAGCCATCTCAATATCCATCTGATGAAATAAAAGGAAAGATTTTTGGAACTTTTGTAGATATGCTTGCACCTCATCACCCTTGCTACCACCGTGCTCCATCTTTGCTTAAGGGAACCTTGCCTATTCTTCTTTGGCTTGCCTTGTTCGCCTTAAGCTTGTACTACTTGATGGACGAAAACCATGTATTTGATCCCGGTGGATGTGTTTCAAGCTTCTTCCTATGCTAATCAAGGTCGAGTCAGGCTCACGACTCGGTTTACAAAAACAACCGCTTCTCGGGAGGCAACTCGAAGTATCTATCCTTTTTCTTTTGTTTTTATAATAAGTGTAGGGGGAGACCCTAGTATGTGTTTGTTGTTTTCTTTCTTATCATGTGCAGGGATTCGAGCTTTCAAAGATCCATTCTTGATGACCTTTGATGAACCATGATTCCGTGTTCCTGTCTTCCCGGTTCTATCCTAAACTCTTCTGATTCACTATGTTATATTTATTCAATATTAAAATAGGAATCACTTTAGTTGTCTCTTCCTTAGCGAGATTTAAACAACGTGCACAATGTCCTAAGTGTAGTGGAGGTTACTTCCACATGCTTAAACATTGAGGACAATGTTTATATTAAGTGTAAGGGGGACTTCTATCGAAGTTAAGTGGGCTTTTCCTTGTATTTGTCCTAATTTTAACCGGAAAATTGATTTTTCGACTTTTTCAAAAATTTTTATCTATTTTGGCCTAATAGTTTTTCCTTTGTTATCGTAATTTACGTTCTTTGCTAAAATAAAGTTTAATAAAGTGGTTTTAAATTTTTCAACGTCATGAATCTTTTGACTCAACCCGAGTTTACTTATCCAAGTTTACTTTAGCTAGTATCCTTAACGAGTTTAAGTCAAGTTTTGCTAGGCCTTTATATAGGGAGATTTAAAACGCGAAATTCTTAACTCTTACGGGTTAAGAACAAGAACTTTTCGCAAGTTCCTATAATTGATCCTAGAAAGTCGTTTTTCAAGGGAACTTTAAAACGCGGATTCTAAACTTGAAAGAGTCTAAGAATTTGCAAGATCCTATAGATGACTTGAAAACCCAAAACTTTTATTTAATAGGCTAAGCATCCACGAGTCTCATTCTTTGAGATTTTAAATTGTGGAGAACGAGAGATGATAGAGTCAATTATAAGTTTGGTATTCTTTCATGAATTTATGTGAGTTGATTATAAGCTTTTTCTCCCATCGCTTGTTAATAAATATATTTGCAATAAATAAGGTTATACGATTTGAATAGTTACTTAGCTTCTAGCCCAAGATCGTTTAAAAGTTGCTGGGTATTAATTAGAGTTCATAGCCAAGGCATAACTTATTGAAGCGGGATGCAAAGATTGGCGAGTCTGAAAAGGTCCTAACAAGACACGAGGGCTACATTTTGTTGCTAAAGATCCAAAGTGATGTGAAGAATCATTTATCAAAAATCAATATGAAGGATCGAGACACACGACGAAAAGCAAATACTCCCGTAAATATCATGGAGAAATCTATCCAAAAAGGCCCTAACAAGGTATGAGGATAAATAGATCCAAGTCCTAAAAGGAGGCGGATCGTTGTATATCAAAATCCCAAATAAAGATTTGAGAAAAATGAAGAATTCGTGGTCCAAATATGAAGAATCTCTCAAAAAGTTCAAGTGAAGAAATTCCTATTATGAAGAGAAGACCATTATTTCATGAACGTCTCTCAAGATTTGAAGTATGAGGTCACTACCAAATATCGGTCCGAGAAAGGTCTCAAATCGTAAAGCGAGTTATGCCAAGATATGAACTTTATGAGGTCCCGAGAAGCAGTTTTAAAAGATTTTGTCCTTTAGCTAACTATTGATTAAATCGTCCCACTTTATTTTCGGCCTAAATAAACTATCGAAATAAGTCAACAATGCATCCTCGTGATCATTCAAGACAACAATAATATATAAGAGATACACCTAGGAATAAGGGAGTCTAAGTAAATAATTGGCCCACATGAGTTTGTGTTAGTTTGCTAACATATAATAATGATGATCTCGTTTTTAAGCTTGGTATGGGGAACGTGAAACTTGAGGGTGATAATCATTCATGACATTCCAAAACCCGAAGGTAAGTCTTTGATTTCTTTACTTGTTTTCTTCCTTTAAATATTTTGTAATTTTATATCTCTTTAATAAAGGCCAAGATGGATTGATTATGATGAAAAATGTAAAACTTACTTTGTAATTAATGCATTGCATGAGTACATTGCAATGGTCAAGTGTAGGGGATTTGATAAGTGTGAAAACACTTATCCTTTTACCACTTAATTATAATAAGAACCAAGCCAAAACGTGTATTTTATGTCGTAAATGTCGGAATTATGCGTCGTTTGTGTTTTTGTTGTGATTTAGGATCAAAATGTGAAAAGGGAAGAAAACACGGGCTTTCACGGGCTTTTATCGAAGAAAAAGACAAAAGACGAAGTCAAAAGATCAAGAGTGCAAAAAGAACGGAAGTCCAAGGCGTATTCTGAAGATTTATCGAAGAAAAGTCTAAAGATGGAAGTTTAATAAAGCCGAAGAACTCAAGTCTAATTAATGAAGAAATTACGAGACGAGTTCAAATAATCCTGAGACAAAGTCGAAAAAGTCGAAGAATTTAGAAGACGAAAAGGACGAGAAAGAAAGAAAGAAGGAAGCTTCCAACACATTCTAACCTCCCTCCTCCCTATAAATAGAAAGCTTCATTTCATTTTCATACTTGTTAGCTAATTTGACAAATTAGTCTCTCCACCTTTAATTACTTGCACCTTTAATTTTCATGTCATTTACTTAATTGTTATTTTAATTTCATTGTCTTGAACATTTAATTTCTTGCCTTTAATTCAAGTAAGTCTTTTAATTTTGTTGTTGAATCTTTATTTTCCTTTAATCAAGCTTTTCATTATCATTCTTATTCTACTTTTCTTGTTTTTGATTATTGATTCGGATTAAGCATTCATTTTGATTGATCTTATTGCTTATTTTGTTAAAAAGTTTATCTTTTTATTCCTATCTCGGCTTTTATACGATTTAAGCTTTGGGGCTTGACATGCTTATTGCCTTATTTTGTATTTAGCTTATTAGTTTTAAAGTTTTATTAAAAGTTTTGTATTTTTAAAGTTTGATTTAAAAGGTTTGTTTATTTTGTGTCTTGAAAGTTTTTAAATTTGTAGCTTATTTTGTCCGTCTTATTATTGCTCTGTTTTAGTTTTTGGTAAGTGCTTATTAGAGAAGTGCTTATTTTGTTATTGCTTATTTCCTTTTTCCATTCCATCGTAATGTCTAAGGGTTTTCATGGTTCCGATCGGGTATTGTGATCGCATAAGCCCTAGGGTTTCTACTAGCGATCAAATACCGCGATCACAACGTACGATCACTACTTGTAACACCCCATTTTGATAATGGAATGTCACGCGTAATTATGGCGTGTCATCAAAGCATACAAGGGTAAATGTCTAAACATTACATGACCATAAAAGGAAAATACCGGAATCAAACATCGGTAGTCCAAAAGTAAAGCTCATAACACACAAACATAAGTACTGTAAATGAAAGGACTAAACAATGTCCATGGCAAGAGGATTAAAGTAAAGATAATGCATAAAGTAAAGAAAGGCAAGAAAGCTTCCAGTCCATATGCACGCACGCTTAAAGTCTACGAGTGTCCCTGAGTACCTGCCGTTTTGGGAACATAGCAAAGGAAAATGGCTGAGCAATAAGCTCAGTGCACGGATGTACAATAAAGCATGAACAATATAAGCATATAAGCATATAACAGCGGAAGAAACTAAGTCCCGAATAACCTGGTTAAGTCTTGGTAAAACTGGTTTTATAGTTTGAAAAGCCTTATGTTTATCTTATAAAAACTGCTTAACATATTCTACCATTAGCCAATATAGGTCATGAAAATCCACCGTGCATGAATACTTGGAGGGGTGACCTCATCATGCAAATTAGAGGGGCTGCCTCTAATTTAATATACTGTTTTGGGTAGGAGGGATCAGCTCCTTGTGAAGGATACAAGGCACACACCACATTCACACTGAGTAATCTGCTTGAAAACATGTAACTAGGATGCACCCATACGCCCCATGATAGGTGTGAAAACACCCATCCTTTTTACCACTTTATTACAATAATAACCGAACCAAAACGTGTATTTTATATCATTTATGTCGGAATTATGCGTGGTTTGCGTTTTTGTTGTGATTTAGGACGAAAAGGTGAAAAGTGGAGAAAACACGAGATTTCACGGGCTTTTATCGAAGAAAACGACAAAAGACGAAGTCAAGAGATCAAGAGTGCAAAAAGAACGGAAGTCCAAGGCCTATTCTGAAGATTTATCGAAGAACAAGTCTAAAGACGGAAGTTTACTTAAAGCCGAAGAACTCGAGTCTAATAAATAAACAAATTAGAAGACGAGTTTTAATTAATCCCGAGACAAAGTCGAAAAAGTCGAAGAACTTAAAAGACGAAAAGACGTGAAGAAAGAAAGAAAGAAAAGAGGAAGACACCAACCACTCCCCTTTCCTATAAATACCCTTCATTTCACCACATGAAGGGAGTTAGTCAATTTTTAGATTAGTTTTAGTTTTAGGAGTATGAGTAGTTTAGAGAGAGAAAGTGACAGTTTCTCTCTCTAGAACTTTAATCTTTCATCTTTTAATCTTTCTTGTTTTCAATCAAACTTTTACTTTTTAAGCTTAATCTTGTCTTAATCTTCATGTTGTTAATCCTTCTTGTTTATCTCAATCTTGTCCCTTTCATCTTTTCCATCAAGTTCTTATTTAAAGTTTTGATCTTTTTTATTTTTCGTGATTTAAAGTTTATCTTTTTATGTTTTGATTTTTAAAAGTTTGTTTATTTTCGGATTAGATAACTTTATTAGTGCTTATTCGATCCAATTTAGTCATTGGTTCGGCGTAGTTTGGTGATAAGCTTATTATAGCTTATTCTCTTGCTTTCCAACCGAATCCCACCAAAATCGGAAAGGGTACAAACCCCTTTCCGATCGTACATTCCGACCGAGCAGCACCCTTATTCCGATCATCCGATCGGAAAAGGGTTTTACTTATTCCGATTATGCATGGTTTCATACATTCCGATTTGCCTTTTTCTTCATTATTCCGATCAGCTCCGTTTTGCCTTATTCCGATTGTAGCTTATGTTGAACATTCCGATTGGTATGTTTGTTAATATTCCGATTTGGATGTTCCCATATATTCCGATTAGTTTTTTTTTACATATTCCGATTGTCTTCATTTTGTGTATTCCGATCACCATCTATTCCCACATTCCGATCATCCGATCGGAATACATTCCGATCAGGACACCTTTTTGGGTGTATTCCGATTTGGGTGGTTTTGGTTTGTTTTAATACTTTGTTCTAGTTAAAGGGTTAATGTTTCTCGTTTTATTTTTAAGTTCATCTTAATTTCACTTTGTATTTTTATTTGATTGTCAATTTACTTTTCGCTAAGTTTTAATTTTACGTCAGTTAATTTTACGTCATTTACTTTTAACACTTTAAATATTGCACCGTTTACGTTTAAACTAGTTTTAGTTTTAATTTCTCGTCATTAATTTTTAAGTCTTGCACATATATTTTACCAAAACCAAAAATATTATTTTCACCAAGAACAACTAATCTCACACAATTTACTGGATATCAATTCGAGAAGATACCGAGAAAAACGAACTTTAAACGAGTAAAATATCTAGTATCAAATGGCGCCGCTGCCGGCTCTTTTCGTGAGGATCGACAGTTTTTTGTGAGAGAAGCGTTGGCTTTTGGGACCCGTTCACTTGTGAACGTTATTTTTCGTGTCCAAACATTTTCAAAAATTCAAAAACATTTGAAAAATCATAAAAAGAATTTCTTTTTCAAAGTTTTGCACCAAAAATATTCTTCTTGCTTATCTATCCTTCTTTATGGATTTTTATGTCCATTGCGTCCGGTGTGGGAAACAATTATCTGGGAACAACTCTTGTCAATGGTGTACATGTGAGCGGTGCGGAAATGATATCGACTACATACAAAACGGATTTTGTCCCTTGTGCAACTCGACTAATTCATTCTTTTTGAACCCACCTCCTGTTCCCCCGTGCATCTATTGTGGAAGCGATTCTCATTGGCATGTTTCGTGCCCGGTTCAATACCCGTATGGTCACGGGCAAGAACCGGGGTACAATTATGACAATGAAAATAGCTATCCACAAGACGCACCTGAGTTTTCTCCATACCCGGTTTGCAACAACTGTGGGGGTCCTCACGATACCTATTATTGTCAACCAATGAATTGTTATGAGCCAAATCCGTGCCCTCAGTTTTCTTCACAAGTGGATTATTATGAACCAAACCCGGTTTCTAATTCTTCTCAACCGATGAACTACTTTGAGCCACAACCATGCTATAATTCAGGTTTTCAACATTTTGAACCCCCACAACACATCATCGATCATCAACCCTCCTTCGAACAATTGAACTCCAATGAACAATGGGACAATCTGGTTAAGCAAAGTCAACAAATTCAAGAAGCTTGGAACAAGATCATCGAGAAATATCAAGAGGATCAACGACAGGAGCAAATATCGAATATCGAGACTTATACCCCTCCCCCGGTGTATCCATACTATTATGATGATGATGACGATGAGCCTACTATTTCTTGGAATGATCTTACTGCTCAATGTCCTAGTGCAATTGTCATCCCTCCTCTCAATATCCCAAACGTGTCTAAGGAGTGTGATACATTGAATGAGCTTAGTAATGTTGGTCTTGATAAAGTAATTGATGATGAGGTTTGTGACATACCAGCTGCTATGGAGCCTGAGGCGACGTTGCTCTCACAGAAGCGGTCGATCCTAATGATGACGATTTTTCTCCAAGCTATGAGAATTTCACTTTTGAAATTTCTCAATCTCCACCGGGAAATGCGGGTGATGACGATTTATTCTCTCCGGTTTACGAGAAGTTCATCGATGAACATGATCTTGTGGATAAGGTGGAAGACGTGCTTCTTCGAGATAGATTACGGAAAGTGCACCTTCTTGTTGCTCAAATCGAAGCGTTGACTTCTCCTCCTCTTTCCGAGTCTTTGCCTCCCTCTCTTCCTCCCGTTGAAGATAATGACCCATTGCCAGAAGAAATCGACATTCACTCCATACCACCAGGTAATGATGACGATGATATGGAGGGGGACATTATTTTTAATAATTTGCTGCGGGAAAATATTATCCCAAGTCCCCCTCCCGAGCACCTTTCATCCTCCCCTTTAGCTACTATCACAGAGGATGAGTGCTTTGACCCGGGAGGTGACATTGATTATGCTATGACTGATAACAATACGGCTTTGCCGCTTGCTCCGCATCTATTATCTTTGGGGGAGGACAATGTGCTTACTTTACCCAACCCACCTCCCGTGGATCTTGAGTTCACATACTTTTCGTATGTTGAAAGGGTTTTTCTCCCATTCAAGACTTATCCCCCTGCCTCTCCTTTGTTGATGTCAACCGGGAACGAGGACAAGGTCTTTGATCCCGGTATTGCATTCGAGGCTTCCCCATGGACCATTTAATTCGGGGACGAGTCAGGCTCGTGACTCGGTTAATATAAACAAGCGCTTTTTTGGAGGCAACCCATTTATCTATCTATCTTTACCATAAGTGTAGGGGGAGCCCCGTGGTGTTTCTTGTTCTCTTTCTTATCATGTGCAGGGATTAGAGCTTCAAAGACACACTCTTGATGACTTTTGACGAACCGTGATTCCGTGTTTCCATCTTCCCGGTTCTATCCTAAACTCTTTTCGATTCACTATTTTATATTTCTCAATATTAAAATAGGAATCTCTTTAGTTGTCTTTTCCTTAGCGAGATTTAAACAACGTGCACAATGTCCTAAGTGTAGGGGAGTTTACTCCCACATGCTTAAACATTGAGGACAATGTTTATATTAAGTGTAGGGGGGACTTCTATCGAAGTTAAGTGGTCTTTACCTTGTATTTGTCCTCATTTTAACCGGAAAATTTGATTTTTCGACATTTTTCAAAATTTTTGATCTATTTTGGCCTATTAGTTTTTCCTTTTGTATAGTTATTTTCTTGCCTTATTAGAATAAAGTTTAATAAAGTGGTTTTAATTTTCAAACGTTGTGAATATTTTGACTCAACCCGAGTTTACTTATCTAAGTTTGCTCTAGCTAGTATCCTTAACGTGTTTAAGTCAAGTTTTGCTAGGCTTTTATTTAGGGAGCTATAAAACGCGAAAGTCTTAACTCTCACGGGTTAAGAACTAGAACTTGTCGCAAGTTCCTATAATTGATCCTAGAGAGTTGTTTATCAAGGGAACTTTAAAATGCGCTTTATAAACTTGAAAAAGTCTAAGAATTTGCAAGATCCTATAGGCGACTCGAAAACCCAAAACTTTTATTTAATAGGCTAAGCATCCACGAGTCTCATTCTTTGAGATTTTAAACTGTGGAGAACGAGAGATGATAGAGTCAATTATAATTTCGGTAATCTTTCGTGAATTTATGTGAGTTAATTATGAGCCTATTCTCCCTCCGCTTGTTAATAAATTTATCTGCAATAAATAAGGTTGTACGATTTAAAATGTTACTTAGCTTCTAGCCCCAGATCGTTTAAAAGTTGCTCGGTATGGATTAGAGTTCATAGCCAAGGCATAACTTATTGAAGCGGGATGCGAAGATTGGCGAGTCCGAAAAGGCCCTAACAAGGCATGAGGGCTACATTTTGTTGCTAAAGATCCAAAAGTGATGTGAAGAATCATTTATCGAAAATCAATATGAAGGATCGAGACACACGACGAAAAGCAAGAACTCCCCAAAAGTCATGGAGAAGTCTATCCGAAAAGACCCTAACAAGGTATGAGGATAAATAGATCCAAGTCCTAAACGGAGGCGGGTCGTTGTATATCAAAGTCCAAAATAAAGATTGGAGAAAAATGAAGAAGTCGTGGTCCAAGATGAAGAATCTCTCAAAACTCCAAGTGAAGAAATTCCTATTATGAAGAGAAGACCACTATTTCATGAACGTCTCTCAAGATTCGAAGTATGAAGTCCCTGCCAAATATCGGTCCGAGAAAGGTCTCAAATCGTTAAGCGAGTTATGCCAAGATATGAACTTTATGAGGTCCCGAGAAGCAGTTTTAAAAGATTTGGTCCTTTAGCTAACTATTGATTAAATCGTGCACTTTATTTTCGGACTAAATAACTATCGAAATAAGTCAAAAATGCATCCTCGTGATCATTCAAGACAACAATAAAATATAAGAGATACACCTAGGAATAAGGGAGTCTAAGTAAGTAATTGGCCCACATGAGTTCGTGTTAGTTTGCTGACTTATAATAACAATGATCTCGTTTTTAAGCTTGGTTTGGAGAAAGTAAAAACTTGAGGATGATGATCATTCACGACATTTCCAAAACCCAAGGTATGTTTTTAATTTCTTTACTTTGAATGTTTATAATTTTCTGTCTCTTTAATAAAGGCCAACGTGGATTGACTATGATGGAAAATGTTATCTTGCTTTTCAACTAATACATTGCATGATGACATTGCAGTGGTTAAGTGTAGGGGATTTGATAGGTGTGAAAACACCCATCCTTTTTACCACTTTATTACAATAATAACCGAACCAAAACGTGTATTTTATATCATTTATGTCGGAATTATGCGTGGTTTGCATTTTTGTTGTGATTTAGGACGAAAAGGTGAAAAGTGGAGAAAACACGGGATTTCACAGGCTTTTATCGAAGAAAACGACAAAAGACGAAGTCAAGAGATCAAGAGTGCAAAAAGAACGGAAGTCAGAGGCCTATTCTGAAGATTTATCGAAGAACAAGTCTAAAGACGGAAGTTTACTTAAAGCCGAAGAACTCGAGTCTAATAAATAAACAAATTAGAAGACGAGTTTTAATTAATCCCGAGACAAAGTCGAAAAAGTCGAAGAACTTAAAAGACGAAAAGACGTGAAGAAAGAAAGAAAGAAAAGAGGAAGACACCAACCACTCCCCTTTCCTATAAATACCCTTCATTTCACCACATGAAGGGAGTTAGTCAATTTTTAGATTAGTTTTAGTTTTAGGAGTAGGAGTAGTTTAGAGAGAGAAAGTGACAGTTTCTCTCTCTAGAACTTTAATCTTTCATCTTTTAATCTTTCTTGTTTTCAATCAAACTTTTACTTTTTAAGCTTAATCTTGTCTTAATCTTCATGTTGTTAATCCTTCTTGTTTATCTCAATCTTGTCCCTTTCATCTTTTCCATCAAGTTCTTATTTAAAGTTTTAATCTTTTTTATTTTTCGTGATTTAAAGTTATCTTTTTATGTTTTGATTTTTAAAAGTTTGTTTATTTTCGGATTAGATAAGTTTATTAGTGCTTATTCGATCCAATTTAGTCATTGGTTCGGCGTAGTTTGGTGATAAGCTTATTATAGCTTATTCTCTTGCTTTCCAACCGAATCCCACCAAAATCGGAAAGGGTACAAACCCCTTTCCGATCGTACATTCCGACCGAGCAGCACCCTTATTCCGATCATCCGATCGGAAAAGGGTTCTACTTATTCCGATTATGCATGGTTTCATACATTCCGATTTGCCTTTTTCTTCATTATTCCGATCAGGTCCGTTTTGCCTTATTCCGATTGTAGCTTATGTTGAACATTCCGATTGGTATGTTTGTTAATATTCCGATTTGGATGTTCCCATATATTCCGATTAGTGTTTTTTTGCATATTTCGATTGTCTTCATTTTATGTATTCCGATCACCATCTATTCCCACATTCCGATCATCCGATCGGAATACATTCCGATCGGGACACCTTTTTGGGTGTATTCCGATTTGGGTGGTTTTGGTTTGTTTTAATACTTTGTTCTAGTTAAAGGGTTAATGTTTCTCGTTTTATTTTTAAGTTCATCTTAATTTCACTTTGTATTTTTATTTGATTGTCAATTTACTTTTCGCTAAGTTTTAATTTTACGTCAGTTAATTTTACGTCATTTACTTTTAACACTTTAAATATTGCACCGTTTACGTTTAAACTAGTTTTAGTTTTAATTTCTCGTCATTAATTTTTAAGTCTTGCACATATATTTTACCA
The DNA here is from genome assembly GCA_025667525.1 of Glebionis coronaria. Lineage (NCBI taxonomy): Eukaryota > Viridiplantae > Streptophyta > Magnoliopsida > Asterales > Asteraceae > Glebionis > Glebionis coronaria. The sequence goes on along the minus strand of CM046882.1, from coordinate 227,422,316 downwards.
AAACCAAAAATATTATTTTCACCAAGAACAACTAATCTCACACAATTTACTGGATATCAATTCGAGAAGATGCCGAGAAAAACGAACTTTAAACGAGTAAAATATCTAGTATCACCCCACATGATAAATATAATAATATGGCCAAAAGCTTAATGGGACGCCATGAGCAATCACTCCGCCGTGGGGAAGTCATAACACCAGTGCCTCTAGTGTTATGGTTATGGTACCTCCATAACTAGGTGAAACTGGTCATGCATGTATATGGCTCTAGGTATTTTAAATTAAATATAAGCAAATCAAACATATAAACATATACTACGGGAAAACAGTTGGCTGCATACAGGGAAATCCTAATAAAGAAAGAATGTCCATACTGAAAGGATGGGAATCCGTACCTTATGTCCAGTGAACGAAGAAGATGAACTCAAGGGATTCCTACTTCGGTATCACTAATGCTACATAAATACATACGTGTATAAGTATCTGATTACTAAATACGTAACTGGTTTTATGTCATGTCTTAGCTTATTTTATACGTTCATGTCATGTTTTACTGTTTTAAGCTTTAAACTGTGTTTATCTTATATTCTGATTAAGTATTACTTGTATTTCATTTATTATTATACTTACTGTGTAATAATAAGTAACTTTCTAAAAATAGCAGGTTTCCTAAAATAGAAAGTTTCCAAAAATAGAAAGTTACCAAAAATAGAAAGTTTCCAAAAATAGAAAGTTTCCAAAAATAGAAAGTTTTCAAAAATAGAAAGTTTCTAAAAATAGAAAGTTTCCAAAAATAGAATTACAGCTTAAAATAGACAAGTTTCTAAAAATAGAAAGTTTCCATAAATAGATTAGCTGCCTTAATTAAATAATTTTCTAAAAATAGAATGTTTCCATAATTAGATATAAGCTAGTTAAATAAGCTAATTATATAAGCTTAAGTGTTTTCTTGTTATTTTTCTAAGTCATATTGATATAAGGTATAGTTTATTAATTATTACATGTAATTTAAATAAACTATAGGTTAAAAGTATTTAATTAAATATATCATGTTTTTAATTAAATAAAGTTAAATACTTAGGTTAAAACATGTATTATTAACTATTAATAATATAACCTAAGTCATGTTAATTGATTAATTATAACCATGGTTTTTAATAATTAATTAATTAGAAAGTCTAGAAAATATAAATACTTAGGTTAAAAATCCATGATCTAATAATTAAATTATAACCTAAGTCATGTTTAATTATGTCATGTTTTATTAATTTAATCTTTAACATAAAACTATTAAAATCATAAACCTTAACATAAACAATGAACCGGATCGTGACTAGAAACCATGAACCCGACCCGTAATCAACACCATACCCCGAACCACTTCGGGGTTTCCCCCTGTTTGCTGCTGCCGTAGGACCCACACCACCAAACCGAGACCATGAGGTCTCGGTGGTGGTTCACAAGCCAAACCGAGACCCCTTGGGGGTTCGGTTTAGGCACCGGCCACATCAAACACCCCTAAATACCTTGTTTTGATTTACCCCATAACCATTTACATGTTTAATTATTGTTTTTAATTAGCTTTTTAAAAACATCATGATCTTATTTAATTTATTAAATCAAAACATAAAGAAAAGGATTAAAAAGGTATACTGAATGCGTGGATCAAACGAGGATGATCACACACGAATGCTTTCACAAAATTCAAGATCAAAAATCAAACGAACACCCCCTTGTGTGTTGTTATATCCGGTGGCCAAAGAGAGAGTAAGGAGAAGGAGAAAATCTTTTTAGGGTTGTTGTTATTTTACTGTAAGTGAAAAATGACTAAAGGTTCCTACCATAACCCCTTGTTAGTAAAAGTTTGATGGGCTTGGCCCATCCCCTTGGTGTAGCCGCGGGTAGGGGGCCCCACATGGGGTACCCGTACCTTTTCCCGAGTCTAATTATTTTAGTGTTCGTTCGTGTTTTATCGTGTTCGTGTTTTATGTGTTCTCGTTAATTATTAACCGTGAGTTAATATATTTATTCGTGTTTATAATAAATATATATACGTAATTAATATTAGCTCGTGATTATTTACGTTCATGATTTCATGATCGCATGTTCGTGATTAATTATTGTTTGAATAATTATTGTGTGTTTGTGACAATCCGTCAATTTATGGTCGATATTTTATTCTCAAATATTATTTGAAAATATTATTTTAATGTTACAATATGAACTCACATATTTTTGGGAAGAAATTTGGATTTACGTCTTGAAGTAGCATCGACTACGTTTAAACCGGAGGATTCTACGTTACGTACTTACGTTTACATACACCGTTTTTGGTGACAGTCCGACATATCAGAAAATAAATTTATCCGTGAATATTATTTTGGAGTTTTAAATTTGTGTTGGTTCATAAACTCACAAATTTACGAGAAGAGATTAGGACTTACGATTTTATTTTAACGTCCTTTACGACTAAACCGGAAACCCTAGGATTACGTATTTACGTTTTCGAACTCCGTTTTTGATGAAACAATTTTTATTGGATTCGTTTTGTGACGTTGATTCATAATTTATAAAAACGTTTTTCGTAAACCGACCCGAGGGCACGCAAATCGAGGAAACTAGAATCGAGGAGTACCCGTAAATAAATGGGGATGAGACAAGTGAGACACTTGTCCCACCCCCACTATATCCGGCCTTATTAAGCTAACAATGCAACATATGTGTCAAAGCTTACTAAGTAAGCAATGACACTTGTCTTAAAAGCTTACAAAATAAGCTAGTTTTTACACAAAACACCAACTCTTACCATTTTCTCACAAACAACATGCAAAATACTCCAAACTCTCCTCTCTCTCTCTAGATTGCCGTCCATATCCACCCCAAAAACACCCAAATTGATCTTGATTCTACCACAAAATCATGTGTTATATACACATATGTTGAAGCCCTTTTAAAACCCTATTGATTGGTGGTGATTATAACATCCATGGAGGAGTTTTCATAGTGTCTTGAGGCTGATTTTCCACAAGGTATACATGAAGAATGGTGGTCTTGAAGATGGTCTTGGCTATGCACAAGTTTCTCCATCCAAATCCATGTCAAACTCATAACCTACATCATCATGGTGGTATAAAGATTGTCCTCCTCAACTTCTTGTTATTTTGATTATGTAAACATGTATTTTATTTCCTATTGTATATGTATATGATGATTATATGATGATAAAAATGTTATGTGGGGATTTGGTGTTGATAAACATGATTAAAAAGGTGAAAAACCATAAGAAACAAGGTTAAAATCTTGGTTAAATTTGTTGGCTGTATAAAACAGTAAATAAACAGGTCATGGACTGATAAAATGATGAAGTAGAATCCATTTACATTAAGCTATATGTCTTGTACACATGTGAGAGTTGGCCATGCAATGGAGTGAGATATGATCAAAACAAGTTTAAGGTATAAATCTGAGTTCACTGTTTTGGACGATTTTTAGAAACTATTTAGAAGATGACTCAACAGTAGCTATAGAAGAGTTAAATCTAGAACATATCATGTAGTTTATGTGATAAAAATTTGAGCTTCTATCTCCATATAGAACTCAAGATATGGCAGTTTTGGTGAAAGTGAAGATAAAAATCAGATTTTTGGAAATTAAAGAATAATACTATTATATAAGCACTCGAAATTTAATAGTATAAAATATAAATTAAAATCCACTTACTTATAAAACTTATTTATATAAATATGTAAAAGGATAAATGAATGAATAACTTATATAAATGGTAGTGAAATAATACTTATAAGTTATAAAACTATAAACATTGTTTTTACGACTTTTTCGGCTAATACCGTAAAAATTAACGTTTTTGTTAAATAAAACTTAGATGGTTGGACCCGTCTAATGAAAACTTTATAAAACTTATATACTGATATATAGACATGTATAACAAGTAAAACCCGATAAAACCCGAACTATAGGGCATACGGGCAATAACGAGCTAAGTAAACATATTGGACTAATACTTGGACTAATACTTGGGCTAATAATTGGACTAAACAAGATGAACACTCATAAAAAGAACTTATTGGGCTTAACCCATTTAGGCACAACTTGTAAAATGTAGATACTGATAATGTAAGTATAACAAGGATTAATACAAGTTAAGAACTTATAATAGGCTTATTGGACCTAAAACATGTAAATAGGTAAAACGAGAAAACTAGTATAAAAGTTATCGACACATAACACAAAAATGAGTAAATGAGGATATGTAAACCCACTTGATCATCATATATATAATCATCATATGTATACATAATTTCTATTTTTATAAAGTCATTGGACATGAGTCTAAGACCGATTATTATTTATATAGGTTTCCGTGATTGAAGCACGTACCGTACGTCCGAGTTGCCGATAACCCGCTTTCCCACATCAACGTGAGTTCATAGCCTCGCACTCTTTTAAATGTTTTTATAAATGTTTTATAAACCCGCGAGGGAGATAACATGTTAGTTTTTATAAAATTAGGACACCATTTGTCCTGATTGTTTGTTTATTGATTTAGACCCGAATGATTGTATGACCCGAATGTATGACCCGATAAATGATTAAAGGACCCGATAGATGAAATAAAATGGATTATTAAAGTTAGGTTATGTCACTAAAAGTCCCATTAGCATGAATTGTGAACTACCGGGATTTGGTAGACGCTTATGCATTTAATAGTACTATTTGGGGACGATCACCCCAGTTCGCGCCTTGACGGTTGATCCCCGTCGTGCCACATTGATTGGTAAGCGAATTTATGTATGAGAAGATTTCCATAGTGTGACCTTTGTGACGACACGCTACTTTAGATGGGCAAAATTGGTATCGGGTTAGCTACCCGTTGTTGGTTTAGTAAGGTAACAATGTCATGCGGCTTATAATAATCCGAAAACTAACGAAATACTACTAGACGCTTCGAATTACGATGTATTGCCTGACTAGCAATACAGGGTCATACTATTGATATTATGTTTGTGTTTTGGTTTTCATAACCATATTCATATAACGGTTTTTATTTAACTTTATACAACGTCGTAAGACGTATTGTATGATGTTCTTACGACATTGGCTCGTATAATAATTTTTAAGGCAAATGCCTATATTATGATTTTCGATAAGGATTTGTATAAAATGACTTTGGCTATTTTATGGCCTATTACAAAGATTTGTATAAAATGATTTTGGCTATTTTACGGCCTATTACAATGAATTGTACGAATTGATTTTTGGTACTAATTTTATACCAAAGTTATATTGATGGAATTTATTAAACTCTATCAATTCACTCGGCGTTATCGCTGACCTTTTCTTTTAACATGTTTTATCTCATGTACTTGAAGGTAATTCTCGGGAAGACGACAAGAATTCATGGCCCGCACTTAAACAATATTTTCCATTCAAATATTTTGTAAAACTTTGTATGAAATAATATGACTTGGGACCGATGTAAATTTGATATTTATGAATGGAAATGATTTATTAATAAACGACACGATTTTTAAGCGTTGTCTATGATGTGAGTAATGTGCTATCCCGTAACACCAACTAGTCTTCCGCTGTACTGAGTTGTATAAATTTGGGGGTGTTACAGTTTGGTACCAGAGCTCTCGTTATAGAGAACGAAAGATTTTTAAAACCAAGGTTTTGAATAAAACATTTCAAAATCTTTTAACTATAAACATTTTTCTAAAAATGTCTAAAAATCTTTTGACTATAACGGTGCCGAAGAATTCCCGAGTTACCGACAAGGCCAAGACTGAGAAGTGTTATTTTAATATATATATATATATATATATATATATAACTTGGATTATATATATATGATGTAACTTTATTACATGGATGTTTGATGATTACTTTGATTTTTATACGAGGTATTTATACGACGTAGATTGTCACAAGAAACCCTAAATCCCCTAGTAAATTAATCGAAGCTATTCTCGTAGGAATTCTAGCTATCCTAGATCTAAACCAAGTTGTGGATATTTATAATCCCAACAAATGGTCGATATTCGTAGAAATGTAGATATTAGTTGATTGTGAAATTGAAAAAGGATTGGCGAGATTTAATCTGATATCGATGTCATGACCATCTTTTCTTATAGAGTGGAGTTTGACAAAACCTTACCACCTAGAAAGATGTCATCTGATTCGTTGTCATCCAATTCTTAAATTTGAAATCGAAAGAGGGAATGTTGCACTTGAGGCTGTCATTGGAACCATTACCTAAAAGCCTCATGCCACTAATACCTTTCTGAGAAGTCTTATTGAATGTGTGAGTCATTTCATACTAGTGACTCATTTGATAATTGTTGTTGTAAGAGCTAATAGGGTTGGAAATTAAGTGTTGATCATATCGAACTTTTATTGCCCTATTAAGGTTTATAAATAAGGTTGAAAGTATTGGAGATGAGGTAGGATATTGAATTGAGTATAAAAGTGGTTGAAACTTGAATAAAGTAAAATTTAACTTGTATGGAATAAGAAATTGTTAAGAGGAAGTTGTTGAGTTCTGTGATTAAATTATAAGGTTTTAAATGATTGTTGATTCGTGTTAAGGGTTGTTCCTAAGCCATTGTCCACTTACGAGGATGCCCAGTGTCCAAGAAATAAATTGAAGAAATCTTCTTCTGAGTTGGGACCGGTGGATCTTCCGGGACAGGTGGGACACCTAATGACTTTTGTAGATTAGTATTCATTGTGGTATCTTTTAAAAATCCCTAACTCAACTGAGATATCAGTTGGTAGGATGAGTTTAGTGAATTGTATGACATAGTGACACGTAATGTGTTACGGTACAATTTGACTTGTTTGTGATTGATGAAAAGACTACCTTTGATTGCTAAATTCTACAAGTACCGATGTTATCTATATTTTCTTGCTTCATCCTAATGTTCGCATTAGTGATGCAACCATTGAGCAAGTACTCATCTTGATTTGAGTTACGTTGTGGATTATTCTTTTTAAGCGCCATCAAGATCATGAACCTCATGATTATTTGGCTAAGCTCATTTCCTGGTATATATCGTAGTTAATTCTTGGTGAACAAGCTTTCATCACTCTTTTGCAGATCACTCATTGTTTTTATAAGATAAAACAGTAACCATTGAGAAAAATTGAATTTTCATCATTATAAGGATTATTCAAAGCGAGATTTATAAGTGATTGTTATCGAAATGAAGTTGTTTATAAAACACCTTGGAAAACTTAACTGTTTTCAAAACAAAGGAAATCTTTGTAAATTTATTTTTTATTCTTATTTAAGAATTAAACATGAAAATGTTTTTATTATGAACATGATGATAAAATTTTGACGAACTGGGTATTGCATCGTTAATCTTGAAATTGTATATAGTTGCGCGCCTACATACAATTTGGAATGGACTATGCAAGGCTGATTAGTAGTCACCATAAAACTAATGAATAAACACTACATTTTCTTTGAAGATTGTGAAAGAATAAATTTTATGAGATCTACATGAAGTGAAAAATAGGGACATAGTATTAGGGACACCTACATATGTGCCTGTAGCATCTATTCTTCTGAGTCGAATTTACTCATCTGTGGAAATCGTCTTATTTGACAATCAACAATTCTTTCTTGTCCAATTCTCCCGTAGTGAGATTCTTAGGAAAAGTATCTGATTACCGAGTGTTGATACCCGACTGGATGTATCAACGTTCCTATCATTTCTTTTTATTTGATTTCATTTGAATGACTTGGGTAACGATCCGAGGAGCTTACGAATGCGTACTCAAATTATGAAAACATGGGATATATTCATATTCGTTAAATGTTTTCGTCTGTATCTGATTTGAAATTCTCTCGCGTAGATTATGCGTTGACCTTACTCTTTAATGGTAGTTGTGTCTCCATATATCCTTGAACTTGTGAAGGATTATGAGTTATTATTAGTCTTTTGAGAAGTTCACATCTTATCGACGGCAATGAAACTAGAAAGTTGATAGTGCCAGTAGAATGAATTGATTGATTATGACATGACGACATTGTCTTAATTGATGGGAACTCGAGTAGAATTCCCCTAAATGATAAGATGTTGATTATCAAAAGTGATCTAAATAATTCTTGGTGGATGACGATATCCTATATTTAGACTTGAAATATTACCATGAATGGTTGTGAATTAGTCATAAATATTATAATCTAGAAAGAACCTAATATGAATTTATTAAAAGATGTTTCGGTTATCTGAAACTTTAGGAAGTATTTGTTGATGAATTACCTAGACTTTCGCCATTAAGGCAGGTTGAAATTGGTATTGATTGTATTCCCGGTGCTGCATCTATGGCTTGTGCACTATACGTCAACACCATCTAAATTAAAGGAATTACCGTACAACTGAGAAAGTTTTCGGAGAAAGATTTTATTCTACCAAGCCTGTCATCATGAAGAGCTATGGTGTTATCATTCCTTATATTTATAGATTACTATAAACTGAGTAAATTGACAATCGAAAACGATATCCATAACTCGAAATGGAAGATTTGTTCGATCATTTACAAGGTTCTAGCAAAATTTGATCCACGGCATGGTTATCATCAACTTCGCATCTGCGGAAAAGATTATGTATTCCAATCACTACATCCGGTACTTGTAATGAACATTATGAGTTTCATGTGATGTCGTTTGGATTGATCAATGCCCATGTAGCATTCATAAATTTGGTGAATCACGTGTGTAGGCTGTAAATTGATAACTTCATGCTCGTGATCATTAAGGACTATATGTTTGTTTATAAGAATAAGAATGAGTTAATAATTACTTATAGATTGCCCTGAACTGGCCGAACAATGAAAACCTGAACCTTGAATAATTGATATGTGATTAAAAACTTAAACCTTTACATTATTTGACTATGTGATTAATAGATAATGGAAGATATATTGATTTTTTTAAAGATTAGAACCATTAACGCTTAGGGATTAAAAACTTAATCCTTTACATAAAATGACCGTTGGATTAATAATGGTAAGATGTATGCATATTGACTCTTCAAAAATTTAGAGCCCTTTTAAGACTTTGGATTTTACCAAAAAGAAAGTGCGAATATGTTTTGACAAATGTTTTAACAAAGGATTTTTAAAGGGGTTATTCCCTTATACACAAACCATTTAACTAAACTTCTGTTTAGGGGTAAATGTTTGTGTATACTTCTAGACAACTTAAGAAAAATTGCGGAAATTATATAACTTACGACTTGAAATTTGAAACGACAACTTTTACTTTTCAAAATAAGAAAACTCTGACCAAAATATAAACAAAGGTTTTTCAAACATTTACGAATCTTATTAAATATTTTCGATAAATCAACAAAAATCTTGTTAAATAAATTTAAATTTATATAATTGGTCGAACTAAGAAATTTAAAATTTTTACGTTTACGTTTCATAAAAATTAAATAATTATTGTTAATTTACATGTAATAATTATCGACGCTTTAAACGTCAGATTGAGTAAAACAGATAAAGATAATAGTAAAGATGAAACTAAAACATAGAAGATAAGAAGAAAGAATTTTGAATAAATACGGTTGTGATACTTATTTCATCAGGAAGGTGAATGTAATTACTGATGCATAATATAGAAAGAATATCTGAGTGAACTGTGGACATGATAATTATATCATCATGAGAAGTGAATATAGATACCGACGCATTATGTAGAAAAGATAAAGAACCAATTAGGATGTATTTCTTAATAATAAAGATGCAAAATAAACTGCCGAACAATTTAAATATGAATGATGTTTAAAAAAAAAATAATAAATAAATAAAGGATAATATAAATAGTGAAAGGTTTCACGACTAATGTGAACCATTAAAATTGAGAAGCCGATAGCGTTAAATGTTTTAAAAGACCACATGTGATTGTCTAAATATGGAGGATTGTGAGATATAGTTATGTTGGAATTTGTAAGTATAAATATTATATGTATGTCATTTTTGACTAAAAGTATCTTTGTCTGAAGAAGTTGTACTAATGGCAATTATGAAGGCAGACATCGCCTCATACCTTAGTAAACGTCTAGCTATTGCAAAGGTCATCATCTGAATTTGATTCGATTTGGGTCATCGTCGACAGAATGACCAAATCTGCTAATATCATTCTCGTTAATGATAGAATCTTGATGAAGAAATAGACTCTTTTATTTAAAAGAGTTATGTAAACATAGTGTGCCTGTATCGAACATCTATATCAAGATCCTCGCTTCGCATCGAATTTCTAGAAATTTGCTCAGAAATCATTGAGAACGAACCTTGATGAGAGTACTATATACCACCCCAAATCGAAGGGACAAGGTAAAGTAACGATACAAAGTAATATAAGAGCTGTTTTATGTTTGAATGATTGACCTTTGGTAATAGACCGTATAATCGTTTTCCTTGGAGATATTATCATTGATAACTATCGTATTAGGATCGAGATCGAATCTTGTTAAGATTTAGAAATTAGAGCATCTGTAAGCAGGAGTTGAGATGAAGACACCCGACATACACCCACTGTGAGTTGGACATGTCTTTTAGGTTTAAGGTTTCCTATGATGGCAAACCTAACCTTACAAAATACCCGACCCGCGAAATCTGAAATGATTATTGAAATTAGGATTTGATTATTAACTGTCGATAGTGGGCAGGAGGTTATGTGAATATGAAATGTAGATCTTGAAGTGCCAAATGGGTAGCGAAGTTATGCCAAAATTTTTAACCTTGGAAAAATGAATTCATGATCTGACAAATCATGGGATATAAGTCCCCGTTGTATGGGACCATTGAGATGATGTAAAAGTTGGGATTGAAAGGCATATAAGCTGGATCTACCCTAGGACTTCAAAGACTGCGTGAATTATGTTTCGTATATCGAACTTGATGGAATATCTATCAAGTGAAAATCTGATTATTCTTAGTAAAGCTTAGATCGGCGAAAAGTTGCATTCATCAGAAACCCGTGAACATCATGGATAGAGAAAGTAAGTCAACATTAAGCCTGATCTTATTCCCGTAGTTATGTTTGATGAAACTCGCGTATTATAATGGATTACACTTGTGAGAAAAGACCGAATGTGGAGGAAATACCCACATGGCTTTAACTCTATAAGAAGCGAGTAGTAAGATGATCTTTGAGGACAAAGATCCTGTTTAGGGGTAAATGCTGTGACAATCCGTCAATTTATGGTCGATATTTTATTCTCAAATATTATTTGAAAATATTATTTTAATGTTACAATATGAACTCACATATTTTTGGGAAGAAATTTGGATTTACGTCTTGAAGTAGCATCGACTACGTTTAAACCGGAGGATTCTACGTTACGTGCTTACGTTTACATACACCGTTTTTGGTGACAGTTCGACATTTCAGAAAATAAATTTATCCGTGAATATTATTTTGGAGTTTTAAATTTGTGTTGGTTCATAAACTCACAAATTTACGAGAAGAGATTAGGACTTACGATTTTATTTTAACGTCCTTTACGACTAAACCGGAAACCCTAGGATTACGTATTTACGTTTTCGAACTCCGTTTTTGATGAAACAATTTTTATTGGATTCGTTTTGTGAAGTTGATTCATAATTTATAAAAACGTTTTTCGTAAACCGACCCGAGGGCACGCAAATCGAGGAAACTAGAATCGAGGAGTACCCGTAAATAAATGGGGATGAGACAAGTGGGACACTTGTCCCACCCCCACTATATCCGGCCTTATTAAGCTAACAATGCAACATATGTGTCAAAGCTTACTAAGTAAGCAATGACACTTGTCTTAAAAGCTTACAAAATAAGCTAGTTTTTACACAAAACCACCAACTCTTACCATTTTCTCACAAACAACATGCAAAATACTCCAAACTCTCCTCTCTCTCTCTAGATTGCCGTCCATATCCACCCCAAAAACACCCAAATTGATCTTGATTCTACCACAAAATCATGTGTTATATACACATATGTTGAAGCCCTTTTAAAACCCTATTGATTGGTGGTGATTATAACATCCATGGAGGAGTTTTCATAGTGTCTTGAGGCTGATTTTCCACAAGGTATACATGAAGAATGGTGGTCTTGAAGATGGTCTTGGCTATGCACAAGTTTCTCCATCCAAATCCATGTCAAACTCATAACCTACATCATCATGGTGGTATAAAGATTGTCTTCCTCAACTTCTTGTTATTTTGATTATGTAAACATGTATTTTATTTCCTATTGTATATGTATATGATGATTATATGATGATAAAAATGTTATGTGGGGATTTGGTGTTGATAAACATGATTAAAAAGGTGAAAAACCATAAGAAACAAGGTTAAAATCTTGGTTAAATTTGTTGGCTGTATAAAACAGTAAAGAAACAGGTCATGGACTGATAAAATGATGAATTAGAATCCATTTACATTAAGCTATATGTCTTGTACACATGTGAGAGTTGGCCATGCAATGGAATCATTGTAATGAGTGAGATATGATCAAAACAAGTTTAAGGTATAAATCTGAGTTCACTGTTTTGGACGATTTTTAGAAAATATTTAGAAGATGACTCAACAGTAGCTATAGAAGAGTTAAATCTAGAATATATCATGTAGTTTATGTGATAAAAATTTGAGCTTCTATCTCCATATAGAACACAAGATATGGCAGTTTTGGTTAAACTGAAGATAAAAATCAGATTTTTGGAAATTAAAGAATAATACTATTATATAAGCACTCAAAATTTAATAGTATAAAATATAAATTAAAATCCACTAACTTATAAAACTTATTTATATAAATATGTAAAAGGATAAATGAATGAATAACTTATATAAATGGTAGTGAAATAATACTTATAAGTTATAAAACTATAAACATTGTTTTTACGACTTTTTCGGCTAATACCGTAAAAATTAACGTTTTTGTTAAATAAAACTTAGATGGTTGGACCCGTCTAATGAAAACTTTATAAAACTTATATACTGATATATAGACATGTATAACAAGTAAAAACCGATAAAACCCGAACTATAGGGCATACGGGCAATAACGAGCTAAGTAAACATATTGGACTAATACTTGGACTAATACTTGGACTAATACTTGGGCTAATAATTGGACTAAACAAGATGAACACTCATAAAAAGAACTTATTGGGCTTAACCCATTTAGGCACAACTTGTAAAATGTAGATACTGATAATGTAAGTATAACAAGGATTAATACAAGTTAAGAACTTATAATAGGCTTATTGGACCTAAAACACGTAAATAGGTAAAACGAGAAAACTAGTATAAAAGTTATCGACACATAACACAAAAATGAGTAAATGAGGATATGTAAACCCACTTGATCATCATATATATAATCATCATATGTATACATAATTTTTATTTTTATAAAGTCATTGGACATGAGTCTAAGACCGATTATTATTTATATAGGTTTCCGTGATTGAAGCACGTACCGTACGTCCGAGTTGCCGATAACCCGCTTTCCCACATCAACGTGAGTTCATAGCCTCGCACTCTTTTAAATGTTTTTATAAATGTTTTATAAACCCGCGAGGGAGATAACATGTTAGTTTTTATAAAATTAGGACACCATTTGTCCTGATTGTTTGTTTATTGATTTGGACCCGAATGATCGTATGACCCGAATGTATGACCCGATAAATGATTAAAGGACCCAATAGATGAAATAAAATGGATTATTAAAGTTAGGTTATGTCACTAAAAGTCCCATTAGCATAAATTGTGAACTACCGGGATTTGGTAGACGCTTATGCATTTAATAGTACTATTTGGGGACGATCACCCCAGTTCGCGCCTTGACGGTTGATCCCCGTCGTGCCACATTGATTGGTAAGCGAATTTATGTATGAGAAGATTTCCATAGCGTGACCTTTGTGACGACACGCTACTTTAGATGGGCAAAATTGGTATCGGGTTAGCTACCCGTTGTTGGTTTAGTAAGGTAACAATGTCATGCGGCTTATAATAATCCGAAAACTAACGAAATACTACTAGACGCTTCGAATTACGATGTATTGCCTGACTAGCAATACAGTGTCATACTATTGATATTATGTTTGTGTTTTGGTTTTCATAACCATATTCATATAACGGTTTTTATTTAACTTTATACAACGTCGTAAGACGTATTGTATGATGTTCTTACGACATTGGCTCGTATAATAATTTTTAAGGCAAATGCCTATATTATGATTTTCGATAAGGATTTGTATAAAATGACTTTGGCTATTTTATGGCCTATTACAAAGATTTGTATAAAATGATTTTGGCTATTTTACGGCCTATTACAATGAATTGTACGAATTGATTTTTGGTACTAATTTTATACCAAAGTTATATTGATGGAATTTATTAAACTCTATCAATTCACTCGGCGTTATCGCTGACCTTTTCTTTTAACATGTTTTATCTCAGGTACTTGAAGGTAATTCTCGGGAAGACGACAAGAATTCATGGTCCATACTTAAACAATATTTTCCATTCAAATATTTTGTAAAACTTTGTATGAAATAATATGACTTGGGACCGATTTAAATTTGATATTTATGAATGGAAATGATTTATTAATAAATGACACGATTTTTAAGCGTTGTCTATGATGTGAGTAATGTGCTATCCCGTAACACCAACTAGTCTTCCGCTGTACTGAGTTGTATAAATTTGGGGGTGTTACAGTTTGGTACCAGAGCTCTCGTTATAGAGAACGAAAGATTTTTAAAACCAAGGTTTTGAATAAAACATTTCAAAATCTTTTAACTATAAACATTTTTCTAAAAATGTCTAAAAATCTTTTGACTATAACGGTGCCGAAGAATTCCCGAGTTACCGACAAGGCCAAGACTGAGAAGTGTTATTTTAATATATATATATATAACTTGGATTATATATATATGATGTAATTTTATTACATGGTTGTTTGATGATTACTTTGATTTTTATACGAGGTATTTATACGACGTAGATTGTCACAAGAAACCCTAAATCCCCTAGTAAATTAATCGAAGCTATTCTCGTAGGAATTCTAGCTATCCTAGATCTAAACCAAGTTGTGGATATTTATAATCCCAACAAATGGTCGATATTCGTAGAAATGTAGATATTAGTTGATTGTGAAATTGAAAAAGGATTGGCGAGATTTAATCTGATATCGATGTCATGACGATCTTTTCTTATAGAGTGGAGTTTGACAAAACCTTACCACCTAGAAAGATGTCATCTGATTCGTTGTCATCCAATTCTTAAATTTGAAATCGAAAGGGGTAATGTTGCACTTGAGGCTGTCATTGGAACCATTACCCAAAAGCCTCATGCCACTAATACCTTTCTGAGAAGTCTTATTGAATGTGTGAGTCATTTCATACTAGTGACTCATTTGACAATTGTTGTTGTAAGAGCTAATAGGGTTGGAAATTAAGTGTTGATCATATCGAACTTTTATTGCCCTATTAAGGTTTATAAATAAGGTTGAAAGTATTGGAGATGAGGTAGGATATTGAATTGAGTATAAAAGTGGTTGAAACTTGAATAAAGTAAAATTTAACTTGTATGGAATAAGAAATTGTTAAGAGGAAGTTGTTGAGTTCTGTGATTAAATTATAAGGTTTTAAATGATTGTTGATTCGTGTTAAGGGTTGTTCCTAAGCCATTGTCCACTTACGAGGATGCCCAGTGTCCAAGAAATAAATTGAAGAAATCTTCTTCTGAGTTGGGACCGGTGGATCTTCCGGGACAGGTGGGACACCTAATGACTCTTGTAGATTAGTATTCATTGTGGTATCTTTTAAAAATCCCTAACTCAACTGAGATATCAGTTGGTAGGATGAGTTTAGTGAATTGTATGACATAGTGACACGTAATGTGTTACGGTACAATTTGACTTGTTTGTGATTGATGAAAAGACTACCTTTGATTGCTAAATTCTACAAGTACCGATGTTATCTATCTTTTCTTGCTTCATCCTAATGTTCGCATTAGTGATGCAACCATTGAGCAAGTACTCATCTTGATTTGAGTTACGTTGTGGATTATTCTTTTTAAGCGCCATCAAGATCATGAACCTCATGATTATTTGGCTAAGCTCATTTCCTGGTATATATCGTAGTTAATTCTTGGTGAACAAGCTTTCATCACTCTTTTGCAGATCACTCATTGTTTTTATAAGATAAAACAGTAACCCTTGAGAAAAATTGAATTTTCATCACTATAAGGATTATTCAAAGCGAGATTTATAAGTGATTGTTATCGAAATGAAGTTGTTTATAAAACACCTTGGAAAACTTAACTGTTTTCAAAACAAAGGAAATCTTTGTAAATTTATTTTTGATTCTTATTTAAGAATTAAACATGAAAATGTTTTTATTATGAACATGATGATAAAATTTTGACGAACTGGGTATTGCATCGTTAATCTTGAAATTGTATATAGTTGCGCGCCTACATACAATTTGGAATGGACTATGCAAGGCTGATTAGTAGTCACCATAAAACTAATGAATAAACACTACATTTTCTTTGAAGATTGTGAAAGAATAAATTTTATGAGATCTGCAAGAAGTGAAAAATAGGGACATAGTATTAGGGACACCTACATATGTGCCTGTAGCATCTATTCTTCTGAGTCGAATTTACTCATCTGTGGAAATCGTCTTATTTGACAATCAACAATTCTTTCTTGTCCAATTCTCCCGTAGTGAGATTCTTAGGAAAAGTATCTGATTACCGAGTGTTGATACCCGACTGGATGTATCAACGTTCCTATCATTTCTTTTGATTTGATTTCATCTGAATGACTTGGGTAACGATCCGAGGAGCTTACGAATGCGTACACAAATTATGAAAACATGGGATATATTCATGTTCGTTAAATGTTTTCGTCTGTATCTGATTTGAAATTCTCTCGCGTAGATTATGCGTTGACCTTACTCTTTAATGGTAGTTGTGTCTCCATATATCCTTGAACTTGTGAAGGATTATGAGTTATTATTAGTCTTTTGAGAAGTTCACATCTTATCGACGGCAATGAAACTGGAAAGTTGATAGTGCCAGTAGAATGAATTGATTGATTATGACATGACGACATTGTCTTAATTGATGGGAACTCGAGTAGAATTCCCCTAAATGATAAGATGTTGATTATCAAAAGTGATCTAAATAATTCTTGGTGGATGACGATATCCTGTATTTAGACTTGAAATATTACCATGAATGGTTGTGAATTAGTCATAAATATTATAATCTAGAAAGAACCTAATATGAATTTATTAAAAGATGTTTCGGTTATCTGAAACTTTAGGAAGTATTTGTTGATGAATTACCTAGACTTTCGCCATTAAGGCAAGTTGAAATTGGTATTGATTGTATTCCCGGTGCTGCATCTATGGCTTGTGCACTATACGTCAGCACCATCTAAATTAAAGGAATTACCGTACAACTGAGAAAGTTTTCGGAGAAAGATTTTATTCTACCAAGCCTGTCATCATGAAGAGCTATGGTGTTATCATTCCTTATATTTATAGATTACTATAAACTGAGTAAATTGACAATCGAAAACGATATCCATAACTCGAAATTGAAGATTTGTTCGATCATTTACAAGGTTCTAGCAAAATTTGATCCACGGCATGGTTATCATAAACTTCGCATCTGCGGAAAAGATTATGTATTCCAATCACTACATCCGGTACTTGTAATGAACATTATGAGTTTCATGTGATGTCGTTTGGATTGATCAATGCCCATGTAGCATTCATAAATTTGGTGAATCACTTGTGTAGGCTGTAAATTGATAACTTCATGCTCGTGATCATTAAGGACTATATGTTTGTTTATAAGAATAAGAATGAGTTAATAATTACTTATAGATTGCCCTGAACTGGCCGAACAATGAAAACCTGAACCTTGAATAATTGATATGTGATTAAAAACTTAAACCTTTACATTATTTGACTATGTGATTAATAGATAATGGAAGATATATTGATTTTTTTAAAGATTAGAACCATTAACGCTTAGGGATTAAAAACTTAATCCTTTACATAAAATGACCGTTGGATTAATAATGGTAAGATGTATGCATATTGACTCTTCAAAAATTTAGAGCCCTTTTAAGACTTTGGATTTTACCAAAAAGAAAGTGCGAATATGTTTTGACAAATGTTTTAACAAAGCCTTTTTAAAGGGATTATTCCCTTATACACAAACCATTTAACTAAACTTCTGTTTAGGGGTAAATGTTTGTGTATACTTCTAGACATACTTCTAGACAACTTAAGAAAAATTACGGAAATTATATAACTTACGACTTGAAATTTGAAACGACAACTTTTACTTTTCAAAATAAGAAAACTCTGACCAAAATATAAACAAAGGTTTTTCAAACATTTACGAATCTTATTAAATATTTTCGATAAATCAACAAAAATCTTGTTAAATAAATTTAAATTTATATAATTGGTCGAACTAAGAAATTTAAAATTTTTACGTTTACGTTTCATAAAAATTAAATAATTATTGTTAATTTACATGTAATAATTATCGACGCTTTAAACGTCAGATTGAGTAAAACAGATAAAGATAATAGTAAAGATGAAACTAAAACATAGAAGATATGAAGAAAGAATTTTGAATAAATACAGTTGTGATATTTATTTCATCAGGAAGGTGAATGTAATTACTGATGCATAATATAGAAAGAATATCTGAGTGAACTGTGGACATGATAATTATATCATCATGAGAAGTGAATATAGATACCGACGCATTATGTAGAAAAGATAAAGAACCAATTAGGATGTATTTCTTAATAATAAAGATGCAAAATAAACTGCCGAACAATTTAAATATGAATGATGTTTAAAAAAAATAATAAATAAATAAAGGATAATATAAATAGTGAAAGGTTTCACGACTAATGTGAACCATTAAAATTGAGAAGCCGATAGCGTTAAATGTTTTAAAAGACCACATGTGATTGTCTAAATATGAAGGATTGTGAGATATAGTTATGTTGGAATTTGTAAGTATAAGTATTATATGTATGTCATTTTTGACTAAAAGTATCTTTGTCTGAAGAAGTTGTACTAATGGCAATTATGAAGGCAGACATCGCCTCATACATTAGTAAACGTCTAGCTATTGCAAAGGTCATCATCTGAATTTGATTCGATTTGGGTCATCGTCGACAGACTGACCAAATCTGCTAATATCATTCTCGTTAATGATAGAATCTTGATGAAGAAATAGACTCTTTTATTTAAAAGATTTATGTAAACATAGTGTGCCTGTATCGAACATCTATATCAAGATCCTCGCTTCGCATCGAATTTCTAGAGATTTGCTCAAAAATCATTGAGAACGAACCTTGATGAGAGTACTATATACCACCCCAAATCGAAGGGACAAGGTAAAGTAACGATACAAAGTAATATAAGAGCTGTTTTATGTTTGAATGATTGACCTTTGGTAATAGACCGTATAATCGTTTTCCTTGGAGATATTATCATTGATAACTATCGTATTAGGATCGAGATCGAATCTTGTTAAGATTTAGAAATTAGAGCATCTGTAAGCAGGAGTTGAGATGAAGACACCCGACATACACCCACTGTGAGTTGGACATGTCTTTTAGGTTTAAGGTTTCCTATGATGGCAAACCTAACCTTACAAAATACCCGACCCGCGAAATCTGAAATGATTATTGAAATTAGGATTTGATTATTAACTGTCGATAGTGGGCAGGAGGTTATGTGAATATGAAATGTAGATCTTGAAGTGCCAAATGGGTAGCGAAGTTATGCCAAAATTTTTAACCTTGGAAAAATGAATTCATGATCTGACAAATCATGGGATATAAGTCCCCGTTGTATGGGACCATTGAGATGATGTAAAAGTTGGGATTGAAAGGCATATAAGCTGGATCTACCCTAGGACTTCAAAGACTGCGTGAATTATGTTTCGTATATCGAACTTGATGGAATATCTATCAAGTGAAAATCTGATTATTCTTAGTAAAGCTTAGATCGGCGAAAAGTTGCATTCATCAGAACCCGTGAACATCATGGATAGAGAAAGTAAGTCAACATTAAGCCTGATCTTATTCCCGTAGTTATGTTTGATGAAACTCGCGTATTATAATGGATTACACTTGTGAGAAAAGACCGAATGTGGAGGAAATACCCACATGGCTTTAACTCTATAAGAAGCGAGTAGTAAGATGATCTTTGAGGACAAAGATCCTGTTTAGGGGTAAATGCTGTGACAATCCGTCAATTTATGGTCGATATTTTATTCTCAAATATTATTTGAAAATATTATTTTAATGTTACAATATGAAATCACATATTTTTGGGAAGATATTTGGATTTACGTCTTGAAGTAGCATCGACTACGTTTAAACCGGAGGATTCTACGTTACGTGCTTACGTTTACATACACCGTTTTTGGTGACAGTCCGACATTTCAGAAAATAAATTTATCCGTGAATATTATTTTGGAGTTTTAAATTTGTGTTGGTTCATAAACTCACAAATTTACGAGAAGAGATTAGGACTTACGATTTTATTTTAACGTCCTTTACGACTAAACCGGAAACCCTAGGATTACGTATTTACGTTTTCGAACTCCGTTTTTGATGAAACAATTTTTATTGGATTCGTTTTGTGATGTTGATTCATAATTTATAAAAACGTTTTTCGTAAACCGACCCGAGGGCACGCAAATCGAGGAAACTAGAATCGAGGAGTACCCGTAAATAAATGGGGATGAGACAAGTGGGACACTTGTCCCACCCCCACTATATCCGGCCTTATTAAGCTAACAATGCAACATATGTGTCAAAGCTTACTAAGTAAGCAATGACACTTGTCTTAAAAGCTTACAAAATAAGCTAGTTTTTACACAAAACCACCAACTCTTACCATTTTCTCACAAACAACATGCAAAATACTCCAAACTCTCCTCTCTCTCTCGAGATTGCCGTCCATATCCACCCCAAAAACACCCAAATTGATCTTGATTCTACCACAAAATCATGTGTTATATACACATATGTTGAAGCCCTTTTAAAACCCTATTGATTAGTGGTGATTATAACATCCATGGAGGAGTTTTCATAGTGTCTTGAGGCTGATTTTCCACAAGGTATACATGAAGAATGGTGGTCTTGAAGATGGTCTTGGCTATGCACAAGTTTCTCCATCCAAATCCATGTCAAACTCATAACCTACATCATCATGGTGGTATAAAGATTGTCCTCCTCAACTTCTTGTTATTTTGATTATGTAAACATGTATTTTATTTCCTATTTTATATGTATATGATGACTATATGATGATAAAAATGTTATGTGGGGATTTGGTGTTGATAAACATGATTAAAAAGGTGAAAAACCATAAGAAACAAGGTTAAAATCTTGGTTAAATTTGTTGGCTGTATAAAACAGTAAAGAAACAGGTCATGGACTGATAAAATGATGAAGTAGAATCCATTTACATTAAGGTATATGTCTTGTACACATGTGAGAGTTGGCCATGCAATGGAATCATTGTAATGAGTGAGATATGATCAAAACAAGTTTAAGGTATAAATCTGAGTTCACTGTTTTGGACGATTTTTAGAAAATATTTAGAAGATGATTCAACAGTAGCTATAGAAGAGTTAAATCTAGAACATATCATTTAGTTTATGTGATAAAAATTTGAGCTTCTATCTCCATACAGAACTCAAGATATGGCAGTTTTGGTGAAAGTGAAGATAAAAATCAGATTTTTGGAAATTAGAGAATAATACTATTATATAAGCACTCAAAATTTAATAGTATAAAATATAAATTAAAATCCACTAACTTATAAAACTTATTTATATAAATATGTAAAAGGATAAATGAATGAATAACTTATATAAATGGTAGTGAAATAATACTTATAAGTTATAAAACTATAAACATTGTTTTTACGACTTTTTCGGCTAATACCGTAAAAATTAACGTTTTTGTTAAATAAAACTTAGATGGTTGGACCCGTCTAATGAAAACTTTATAAAACTTATATACTGATATATAGACATGTATAACAAGTAAAAACCGATAAAACCCGAACTATAGGGCATACGGGCAATAACGAGCTAAGTAAACATATTGGACTAATACTTGGACTAATACTTGGACTAATACTTGGGCTAATAATTGGACTAAACAAGATGAACACTCATAAAAAGAACTTATTGGGCTTAACCCATTTAGGCACAACTTGTAAAATGTATATACTGATAATGTAAGTATAACAAGGATTAATACAAGTTAAGAACTTATAATAGGCTTATTGGACCTAAAACACGTAAATAGGTAAAACGAGAAAACTAGTATAAAAGTTATCGACACATAACACAAAAATGAGTAAATGAGGATATGTAAACCCACTTGATCATCATATATATAATCATCATATGTATACATAATTTCTATTTTTATAAAGTCATTGGACATGAGTCTAAGACCGATTATTATTTATATAGGTTTCCGTGATTGAAGCACGTACCGTACGTCCGAGTTGCCGATAACCAGCTTTCCCACATCAACGTGAGTTCATAGCCTCGCACTCTTTTAAATGTTTTTATAAATGTTTTATAAACCCGCGAGGGAGATAACATGTTAGTTTTTATAAAATTAGGACACCATTTGTCCTGATTGTTTGTTTATTGATTTGGACCCGAATGATTGTATGACCTGAATGTATGACCCGATAAATGATTAAAGGACCCGATAGATGAAATAAAATGGATTATTAAAGTTTGGTTATGTCACTAAAAGTCCCATTAGCATGAATTGTGAACTACCGGGATTTGGTAGACGCTTATGCATTTAATAGTACTATTTGGGGACGATCACCCCAGTTCGCGCCTTGACGGTTGATCCCCGTCGTGCCACATTGATTGGTAAGCGAATTTATGTATGAGAAGATTTCCATAGTGTGACCTTTGTGACGACACGCTACTTTAGATGGGCAAAATTGGTATCGGGTTAGCTACCCGTTGTTGGTTTAGTAAGGTAACAATGTCATGCGGCTTATAATAATCCGAAAACTAACGAAATACTACTAGACGCTTCGAATTACGATGTATTGCCTGACTAGCAATACAGGGTCATACTATTGATATTATGTTTGTGTTTTGGTTTTCATAACCATATTCATATAACGGTTTTTATTTAACTTTATACAACGTCGTAAGACGTATTGTATGATGTTCTTACGACATTGGCTCGTATAATAATTTTTAAGGCAAATGCCTATATTATGATTTTCGATAAGGATTTGTATAAAATGACTTTGGCTATTTTATGGCCTATTACAAAGATTTGTATAAAATGATTTTGGCTATTTTACGGCCTATTACAATGAATTGTACGAATTGATTTTTGGTACTAATTTTATACCAAAGTTATATTGATGGAATTTATTAAACTCTATCAATTCACTCGGCGTTATCGCTGACCTTTTCGTTTAACATGTTTTATCTCAGGTACTTGAAGGTAATTCTCGGGAAGACGACAAGAATTCATGGCCCGCACTTAAACAATATTTTCCATTCAAATATTTTGTAAAACTTTGTATGAAATAATATGACTTGGGACCGATGTAAATTTGATATTTATGAATGGAAATGATTTATTAATAAACGACGCGATTTTTAAGCGTTGTCTATGATGTGAGTAATGTGCTATCCCGTAACACCAACTAGTCTTCCGCTGTACTGAGTTGTATAAATTTGGGGGTGTTACAGTGTTCATACGTAATAAATACTTATCGTGTTCTAACACGTACGTAATACTTAAAATTCTAACACGTGAACGTAAACATACTATAAAAGGAAAGTTTTAATCTAGTACGTACGATCATAAGGGTACTATTCATGGTAAAAGCATGCGGGTTTTATAACTCTTCCCCCTAAAAAGAATAATTCGTCCCCGAATTATAGATAAAGTAATCTGAAGAAGAAGAACATACCCGAATTCAAAATATGAAATGAGGGTAAGAAGCCCGGATAGACTCCTCTGTTGCCCAAGTGGCTTCCCGCTCGGTATGATCCCTCCAAAGGATTTTGACGAATGGAATCGTCTTCCTTCTCATGACTCATTCTTGTCTGTCAAGAACTCGTTCGGGTTCTTCTATAAAAGTGAGATCTTCACGTATCTGTTCTAGTGGATACTGAACCATGTGAAGGGGATGATAGTGGTACCCTCTGAGTAAGGACACATGAAACACATTGTGTACATGCGAAAGCTGCGGAGGTAACGTTAATCGGTAAGATACTTCACCGACTCGTTCAATGATATCAAGCGGTCCGATGAAACGAGGACTGAGTTTCCCTTTAATCCCGAAGCGTCTAACACCACGTGCCGGCGAAACCTTAAGGAAGACGTGATCTCCTACGTTAAAAAGTATGTCCCTACGATGCTTATCGGCGTAACTCTTCTGACGTGACCGTGCTTCCTGAAGTTTCTGTTTAGCTACTGCAATCCTCTCATTGGTCATCTCTATGATTTATGGTCCTTCAAGTGTTCGCTCGCCAACCTGATCCCAGCAGATTGGGGCGCGACACTTTCTGCCATACAACATCTCGAAAGGAGCACACTTGATACTTGTGTGCCAACTGTTGTTGTAAGCAAACTCCACCAAACAGATATAATCGTCCCAATCACCCGTCCATTCCAACGCACATGACCTCAACATGTCTTCCAATGTCTGAACCGTTCGTTCCGACTGTTCGTCTATTTGAGGATGAAAAGCCGTGCTAAGCTTAAGTTGTGTACCCCAAGCTTTCTGCAGACTCTTCCAGAATCACGAAGTGAAACGAGGATCTCTGTCTGAGACGATGCTGGATGGAGCACCGTGGAGTCTCATGATCTCTCTTCTATACGTATCGGCGAGTTTACAAACTGGATCTTCCTTGCGGATCGGTAAGAAATGAGCTGATTTGGTAAGTCGATCTACGATAACCAAAATTGCATCGTGCTTCCTCTTGGTAGGCGGAAGACCAGTAACAAAATCCATGGTGATTTTGTCCCACTTCCACTCTGGAATATCTAACGGTTGAAGGAGACCGCCAGATCGCTGATGCTCGATCTTAACCTGCTGGCAGGTAAGACATTTGGAGACGTAAGTGGCCACATCCTGTTTCATACCACTCCACCAAAAGTACTGCTTGATGTCATGGTACATCTTAGTCGAACCAGGATGTATAGAGAATGGGAAGCTATGAGCTTCAGCTAACAAGGCTTCCCGGAGTTCTTGGTCATCAGGAACACAAAGTCTCGTGCCCTGCCATACGATACCATCTGCATCTACTCTAAATTCCGTCTGTTTCTACAAATTCTGAACTATCGCCCAGATTTCTCCATCATCTTTCTGAGCTTCCTTGATCTTAGAGAGTAACTCGGGTTCTACTCTAAGATTAGCCCAGTAACTGTGCTGTCCATGTACCATGATCTCGATGTTTAGTCACTCCAAGTCTCTTATGATTTCCTCCTCAATTTTAATGCCGTTGATCATTCCGGACTTCCTGCTAAGAGCATTTGCTACGACATTTGCCTTTCCGGGAGGAGACTATAGATTAATATCATAATCCTTCAACAGCTCTAACCATCTCCTCTGCCTCATGTTCAATTCACGTTGAGTGAAGATATACTTCAAGCTCTTGTGGTCCGTGAAAATGTCACATGATTCTCCATATAAGTAGTACCTCCATATCTTTAATTAAAACACGACTGCAGCAAGTTCCAAGTCATGTGTGGGGTAATTTTCTTCATAAGGCTTAAGCTGTCGTGAAGCGTACGCGATCACTTTCCCATGTTGCATGAGAACACAGCCAAGTCCCTTCCCCGATGCATCACTATAGATTTAAAATCCACCCGTACCAGATGGGAGAGTAAGAATAGGTGCAGATACTAGCTTCTGCTTCAGGTCTTCAAAGCTCTTCTCTCGTTCTTCAGTACAGACGAATTTCTCCCCTTTCCGCATCAGTTTGGTCAATGGTAGTGCTCATCGGGAAAAGTTCTCCACGAACCTACGGTAATAGCCAGCTAAGCCTAAGAAACTACGGACTTCCGTCGCTGATGTCAGCCTTGGCGACTTAGTAATGGCTTCAACCTTCGCTGGATCCGTAGTGATTCCTTCTGTTGATACAATGTGACCTAAGAATGCCACCTTCTCTAACCATAACTCACATTTGGAGAATATAGCATACAACTGCTTCTGGCGAAGAATCTGTAGTACTGTACGAAGATGGTCTTCATGTTCCTCCTTGGACTTTGAGAAAATCAAGATGTCATCGATGAAGACAATGACGAACTTGTCAAGAAATTCATGCAAGATTCTGTTCATCAAGTCCATGAACACTGTTGGAGCATTGGTCAGGCCGAATGGCATAACTACAAATTCGTAGTGGCCATTGCGGGTACGGAAAGCAGTCTTGGAGATGTCCTGCTCCTTAACCCATAACTGATGATAGCCTGACCTAAGATCAATCTTGGAGAAGTGTTTGGCCCTTTGGAGTTGGTCAAACAGATCGTCTATATGCGGCAGTGGATACCTATTCCGGATAGTAATCTTGTTGAGCTCGGGATAGTCTATGCAAAGACACATACTGTTGTCCTTCTTCTTAACAAATAAGACCGGTGTGCCCCATGGAGATGCGCTCGGTCGAATGAAACCTCGTTCTAGAAGTTCTGGCAGTTGATCCTTCAGCTCCTTTAACTCAATGGGAGCCATGCGATAAGGAGCTTTGGAGATTGGTTCAGCTCCTGGAATAAGCTTGATATTGAATTCCACTTCTCGTGCAGGTGGTATGCCCGAAAGTTCTGCTGGAAATACATCTTGGAATTCCGACACTATTGGTTGATCCTAAATTGATGGAGATTCAGCATCCATGTCATGAACCATAGCTAGATAACCCTCGCAGCCATTTGACAGTAGTGCACGCGCTTGCAGGGTAGATATGATTTGTACATATCGTTCGGGTACGAACACGTTATGAATGTACTCTTGTGCATTAACATCACCGAAGATAACTCAATATGAATGGCAGTCTATGGTAGCATGATGCTTGGATAGCCAATCCATGCCCAAAATCATGTCAAAATCATTCATGTCTAGCGGAAGTGCGTCAACAGGACGAACCTTATCGCCAAATTATAGGGGAAGACACTTGTATACATGGGTGATTAATACAGAGTCCCTCAAAGGCGTGGAAATAGTAAGTCTATTTTCTAGTGGCATGGGGAGTATCCTAATGTTCTTAGCATAGGCAGTAGAAATGATCGAGTGAGTAGCACCCGTATCGAAAAGAACACACGCAGCTTGACCATACATATACAAGATTCCAGTGATGGTACATGTAGACTTGTTGGCCTGGTCTCGAGATGTCGTGTAGGCACGTCCAGTGGTAGGAGGCGGCTTGGTATCAGCATGTCCCGATATGCCCTCCATCTCGCCCTTACGGCAATCCTTCATGATATGGCCAGGAAGACCACACTTAAAGCATGTGTCAGTGTTACGACGACATGGCCCTGGGTGCCTACGGTGGCAAGTAGAGCAAAGAGGATGAGTATATCCTCCAGCAGGTGCTCTGGCTGGCCGAGGACCTAATAAAACATCTTACATGAGACATAATAATAGGGTACAAAGGACAATGCGAATAATCATAAGATTGAATATCAGTGATAGCTGGACGGCTAGGTTGTGAACCTCTCTGGTTCTGGTCCCTACCGTTTCCATGGTTCCTGGTAGAAGATTTGCTAGAGTGTCCGAATATGAGTTATAACATGAAATCATAAGAAAATGCGTAAGTATTAGGACCTGCTGCCGTTGGAGTGTCCAGCGTTGTTACGATAATTATCATTACCGCCACGCCTATCCATAGTAGAACGGTCGTTAGTCTGACCGTTTCCCTTGGGCTGATGAAGCTGCTCCTGAGTAGCCGGCTGAGACCGGTCCCCAGTTTTCTGCCTGGAAGATACAATTTAAAGAGATGAATAATTGACATATATAGAAAGAATACGGATTGTTCACCGCTTGAATATGAATTTTTACCTCTTGTCGGGTTTCTCAGCTTCCCCGAAGTCATCTCTCTCATGCAGCATCTCCAGCTTACGTGCCGCATCGGCTACTTGTGCTACAGTGTTAAACGTAGCACACACCAGATTGTTTGCGACCGATGTGCGAAGAGCCCACCTAAAGTGGTGTGCCTGCTCTTCAGGAGTACCTGCTGCTGCACCAAGGAAACCAGCTAAGCGAAGAAAGCGCTGCATAAACTCATTGCTATTCTCCCCAGCCCTCTGTCGGATCCCATGGTACTCCATTTTGAGCTTGTCTTGCTCAGCCTTGGGAAAGAACTGCTCCATCACCCTATCTTTGAACTGAGTCCATGTCAAACCAGCCACCCAATCGTCACCTCCCTCAGACTGCATCAATGCTAACCACCAACTTAACACATCGCCTTCGAACCGGTAGCATGCCAACCTCACCTTGAACACGGGGTCACAACCCATAGCATTGAAAATCTTCTCAATGTTAGCCAACCAGCTTTCAGCGTCACTGGGGCTATCTGTTTTCTCGAAAGCTCAAGGATGGAGCTTGTTGAATCTCTCCATCCATACTGCCAAAGTCATTGGAGGAGGAGGAGGAGGTGCTTGGTTATGTTGCTGATTGTTGGCAGCTTGAACCTCATCCCTGATGTTATTCCTCAGTTGAGGAAGCAAAGCTTGCATTGCAGCTTGGATTGGTGCATTGAGTTGTTCCTGTTTGCGTGTGAGAACCATCTGACAGTATAACATAAAACATATGATTAAACAGATCAAAACATAAAATATATATATATACATGAAAAAAAATTTATACCAAATAATCCAGAGAAAAATTTTATGCAAGAAAATTTGTGTATGAATGCATGATGTTGTTTTATGAAAACTTTTGTATGCTCGAGAGTGAATGCCTATGGTCAGTTCACCCAAAATAAAAGACATGGCGAGGAGACGCCTATTGGTCGGTCCCAAATTTAAAAGTTTCGATAAAACACATGCGACTAAATAGGGCCAGTCCTGTACCGACCATTACTTAGTCATAAACCTGCGACAATGACATATATATGTATGCATAAATGATGAACGCATGAAAACGACTGTCAATTCTAGGAAGACCATAGTGACTACTCACTAATCACATGTCATAATTTGAGAGCCTACAGGTCGAAGCCTTGGCTCTGATACCATAATTGTAACACCCCATTTTGATAATGGAATGTCACGCGTAATTATGGCGTGTCATCAAAGCATACAAGGACAAATGTCTAAACATTACATGACCATAAAAGGAAAATACCGGAATCAAATATCGGTAGTCCAAAAGTAAAGCTCATCACACACAAACATAAGTACTGTAAATGAAAGGACTAAACAATGTCCATGGCAAGAGGATTAAAGTAAAGATAATGCATAAAGTAAAGAAAGGCTAGAAAGATTCCAGTCCATATGCACGTAACTTAAAGTCTACGAGCATCCCGGAGTACCTGCCGTTTTGGGAACATTGAATAGGAAAACGGCTGAGCAATACGCTCAGTGCACGGATGTACAATAAAGCATGAACAATATAAGCATATAAGCATATAACAGCGGAAGAAACAAAGTCCCGAATAACCTGGTTAAGTCTTGGTAAAACTGGTTTTATAGTTTGAAAAGCCTTATGTTTATCTTATAAAAACTGTTTAACATATTCTACCATTTGCCAATATAGGTCATGAAAATCCACCGTGCATGAATACTTGGAGGGGTAACCTCATTATGCAAATTAAAGGGGTTGCCTCTAATTTAATATACTGGTTTGGGTAGGAGGGATCAACTCTTTGTGAAGGACGCAAGGCATACACCACATTCACACTGAGTAATCTATTTGAAAACATTTAACTAGGATGCACCCATACGCCTCACATGATAAAAATAATAATATGGCCAAAAGCTTGAAGCGACGCCACGAGCAATCACTCCGCCGTGAGGAAGTCATAACACCAGTGCCTCTAGTGTTATGGTTATGGTACCTCCATAACTAGGTGAAACTGGTCATGCATGTATATGGCTATAGGTATTCTAAATTAAACATAAGCAGATCAAACATATAAACTTATACTACGGGAAAACAGTTGGCTGCATACGGGGAAATCCTAATAAGGAAAGAATGTCCATACTGAAAGGACGAGAATCCGTACCTTATGTCCAGTGAACGAAGAAGACGAACTGAAGGGAGTCCTACTTCGGTATCACTAATGCTACATAAATACATACGTGTATAAGTATCTAATTACTAAATGCGTAACTGGTTTTATGTCATGTCTTAGCTTATTTTATACGTTCATGTCATGTTTTACTGTTTTAAGCTTTAAACTGTGTTTATCTTATATTCTGTCTATTCTGATTAAGTATTACTTGTATTTCATGTATTATTATACTTACTCTGTAATAATAAGTAACTTTCGAAAAATAGCAGGTTTCCTAAAATAGAAAGTTTCCAAAAATAGAAAGTTACCAAAAATAGAAAGTTTCCAAAAATAGAAAGTTTCCTAAAATAGAAAGTTTCCTAAAATAGAAAGTTTCCAAAAATAGAATTACTGCTTAAAATATATAAGTTTCTAAAAATAGAAAGTTTCCATAAATAGATTAGCTGCCTTAATTAAATAAGTTTCTAAAAATAGAAAGTTTCCATAATTAGATATACGCTGGTTAAATAAGATAATTATATAAGCTTAAGTGTTTTCTGATTATTTTTCTAAGTCATTTTGATATAAGGTATAGTTTATTAATTATTACATGTAATTTAAATAAACTATTGGTTTAAAGTATTTAATTAAATATATCATGTTTTTAATTAAATAAAGTTAAATACTTAGGTTAAACCATGTATTATTAACTATTAATAATATAGTCTAAGTCATGTTATTTAATTAATTATAACCATGGTTTTTAGTAATTAATTAATTATAAAGTCTAGAAAATATAAATACTTAGGTTAAAAATCCATGATCTAATGATTAAATTATAACCTAAGTCATGTTTATTAAATTAGTTGTGTCATGTTTTATTAATTTAATCTTTAACATAAAACTATTAAAATCATAAACCTTAACATAAACAATGAACTGGATCGTGACTAGAAACCAGGAACCGGACCCGTAATCAACACCATACCCCGAACCACTTTAAGGTTTCCCCCTGTTTGCTGCTGCCGTGGGACCCACACCACCAAACTGAGACCATGAGGTCTCGGTGGTGGTTCACAAGCCAAACCGAGACTCCTTGGGGGTTCGGTTTAGGCGCCGGCCACATCAAACACCCCTAAATCCCTTGTTTTGATTTACCCCATAACCATTTACATGTTTAATTAATGTTTTTAATTAGCTTTTTAAAAACATCATGATCTTATTTAATTTATTAAATCAAAACATAAAGAAAAGGATTAAAAAGGTATACCGAATGCGTGGATCAAACGAGGATGAACACACGCGAATGCTTACACAAAATTCAAGATCAAAAATCGAACGAACACCCCCTTGTGTGTTGATATATCAGGCGGCCAAAGAGAGAGAAAGGAGAAGGAGAAAATCTTTTTAGGGTTTTTGTTATTTTACTGTAAAGTGAAAAATGACTAAAGGTTTTTACCATAACCCCTTGTTAGTAAAAGTTTGATGGGCTTGGCCCATCCCCTTGGTGTAGCCGCGGGTAGGGGGCCCCACATGGGGTACCCGTACCTTTTCCCGAGTCTAATTATTTTAGTGTTCGTTCGTGTTTTATCGTGTTCGTGTTTTATGTGTTCTCGTTAATTATTAACCGTAACTTAATATATTTATTCGTGTTCATAATAAATATATATACGTAATAAATATTAGCTCGTGATTAATTTACGTCCATGATTTCATGATCGCATGTTCGTGATTAATTATTGTTTTGAATAATTATTGTGTGTTTATACGTAATAAATACTTATCGTGTTCTAACATATACGTAATACTTAAAATTCTAACGCGTGAAGGTAAACATACTATAAAAGGAAAGTTTTAATCTAGTACGTTAGATCATAAGGGTACAATTCATGGTAAAAGCATACGGGTTTTACACTACATGCGATCTACACTGAGATCACACACTACGATTGCTCGTTGCGATCTGGACTACGATCCGTGAGTGCGATCGAGTGGTAAGATCCGTGGGTACGATCTGAGTTGGGATCACTCACCACGATCGTTGGCTGCGATCCGTGGGTACGATCCATCACTGCGATCTGGGCCACAATTGCTCGTTGCGATCTGGACTACGATCTGTGAGTGCGATCGAGTGGTAAGATCCGTGGGTACGATCTGAGTTGGGATCACTCACCATGATCGTTGGTTGCGATCCGTGGGTACGATCCATCACTGCGATCTGGGCCACGATCATCTTGTTGCGATCATATTGACTGCGATCCTTTGTTACGAACCATGGTCACGATCGTGGAATACGATCTAGTCACGATCACTGACTGCGATCGTATTGACTACGATCCAAGTGCGATATGACCTCAGTTTTAGAATTTAGTTTTTGTTTTATCTTAGTTTTCAAATTTAACTTTTCACGCATTTTTACTTAGTGTTATTTTAAATTGTTTTGTCTTAGTTTTATTTTAAAGTCTTATTTTTCGTCATTTACTTTTCATTACGTTTTAATGTCATTTACTCGTCATTTACTTTTCTATATTTTAAATTTCAAGTTTGCATTTTTATTTTATTGTCAAATTTACTTTTTGTCGAGCTTTAATTTTTGTCATTCAATTTATTTACTTTTAAAGTTTTAATATTGCACCATTTACGTTTTAATTAGTTTTAGCTTTAATTACCCGTCATTTACTTTAACGTTTCGCACTTACCTTTTAAGTAGAAATAGATACTCTACGACAACTCTTTCTTTTATCCACCAAAGACAACTGAGTCACACGTTAACCAGGATACAATTCGATTAGACTCCGAGAATGATTAGACATACTTCAACGAATAATTTTCCAGTTATTAACCATAATAAACCATGAACCAACAATATTACTCGAACCGTAATTACAACCCACGAACAGCAGCTCAGTTTTAACAACTATCCAGTGGGAATAGATTTATTATCCTCTATTTCACTCAAAATCATTCATAAAAGCTATGGTATAAGCTTTTATAAACAATACCAATTATAATATCAGATTTAAACTTTAAAAGCAACTATTTTAACACAATAATAACTCGAGAGACTAGAAGTAAATAAAACTGAAAACTGATTTTTATTAATTCAAAGGAAAATTACACTTTTATAAAAAAATCAAATACAAAATTCTAAACTAAATATAACATTATACAATACAGAAAATTAAAGAATACCAATTACAAGATAAAATGGGGTTTTTATAAGCAAACCCAAGGGTGTGTGGATTGTTGAAACTCAATCTTCGCCATTGATCTTCTCTTCTCCATACTCTCTCTTTTCTGTTTATGATCTGATAGCTGAGATTAGTCCCTATGTAACACGGATTGCCAAGGTGGCAACCGTTGTGCTCCTTGTACTTCTTGATAGCTGATTAGGCATGCTTTGATTGGTGGAATGATGGGGATGATGTGTTTCATCCAATAAGGGAAGAGAAAAAGGCCATGTCACTTTGATTCTTCCATCTTCTTAGTCCGAAAAACTTGGTATTTAATTAAAACGCGTGTGCTACCACGCGCTTTATATTAGAAAGCCCCAAAAGTTATTTATTAAACTAGGGTTAGGGTTGGATGGTTGTGTCTGGTTATTGTAAGGGTGAGAGAGAAAGATGGAATATCTTCGTTATTATCGAAGTTATGTGTAAACGTTTACGAAAAATGGATATTAATTTTTATAAACTTTACCCGTCCCATATCCCTTATATCCCTAATGGCCTTTTGAGGCAGTGAAAAACATAGCACTTAAACGTCAGATTTTATGTTTAGTGTGACAAGGACATGGGCTTGGGCCCAAGATATTAAATCCGTCAAAGTTGAATGAAAATTGGCCTTTGATGGGTTTTTGTTATAAAAATGGATAACTAGTTTTACTAATGTGCTTTTTAGCCCATTAGTCCAAATGTAAGACCCACAAGCTCAAATAATCTTCAATAATTAGAATCCTCGAACAAAATCGAACTTGTTTTTCGGCTTCCTCGATTTTTCTTCAAACTCGTGTCTTTTTCGTCGGTTTTCGTGAATTTGGTACCTACACACATGAAACAACAAAAACACATATACAAGACCATAATCATTGGTTTAATGCATTTATTGATTGTTTCAAGATACAAATGATATGAGTAATTTAGCTCATATCAAACTCCCCCTTGCTAAGCAATTGCTGTGTCCTCACGCAATGATTAAATATAACACTAACTACACTTTTATTCAACTTTTGAAACTTTATTTTGTAAAGACATAATGTATTGCTTTCATTATTTGAAAAATAACTTTTAGGATCATAAAACTCAAATAGATTCATCGTCCTCGACTTTTCACTTTTCCATGCCAAGTTTAAAACAAGATCATTGTCAATCATAAGCTCAAAAATTAAGACAACTCATACAAGTAATTTGTGTTAAACTCAATCTCCTTTTAGTCCTAATTGTATCTCTAGATTTTATTGTCATTCACCCAAAGGCTCATTTTACTTATTTGATATTTATTAATCCAAAATTGAAGGCAAAACGGTGTAAACCTAACACTCAAAACCTAACCTCGACTTCAAAAGCCGTTGTCACTAAAGAAAGCCCACGCCAAGGATAACTTAACACGATTTGAGGGATAAATCCCCGGACCCGAAATTTGGCTAATAGGACTACTTAAAACAACAATAAAACCTCCAAAGTCAATTATGACTTTATTAATGGAGTTAGCAACAATTACATCATAGCACCTTGTGGCTCTTTAAGATGCAATTGTGCTCCTTATTTACAATCCACAACCGAAGGCTCCTTGGACAAAAAAAAAGGGAATTGACATTCACTATCCCACCTTATGGCTCACGATGATGAAGCAATTTTTATTAAACACGTCCCCATGCCATACACCCTAAGTCTCTAATGACAAGGTTAGTGTTACATGACTCCCACCCGAAGGCTCATAGAGAACATGTTTTTATTTATTCTTCTTATTATTATGATATTTATAGTAAGCCAAATTTCCACAATCCCATGATCAAAAGTCCATGACACTGACACCCTTAATGTGTTCTCATTTTAATTACAAGGGAAGAAAAAAAGGAGTTACAAGTTAAGATATCAAGCCTAAACCGCTAAAAACTTCATTTATTAAGCAATTATTATTCAAGCGTGAAAAATAAATACGAGGAGATAAAATCAAACACAAAAATACTTATACTAAGAAGAATTAACTTTAAAAACTTATGATTAAACTATATCATCTCTTGTTCTCTATATTGTAAAATTCCAAAAATGTGAAATCAATGGATACTTAGCCTATTAAATCCATGTTTTGGGTTTTCAAGTCATCTAGAGGATCTTGCATTTTCTTAGACTTTTTTAAGTTTTAGAATTTGCGTTTTAAAGTTCCCTTGATAAACGACTTTCTAGGATCAATTATAGGAACTTGCGAAAAGTTCTCGTTCTTAAACCCGTATGAGTTAAGACTTTCGCGTTTTAAAGTTCCCTATATAAAAGCCTAGGAAAACATAATTTAAACACGTTAAGGAAAAGCTAAGGTAAAAACCGAGTCGAGTCAAAAACTCTTTTCATTTTCACCGACGGAAAAGCCTACATTTGTGTCAAAAGCACTTATTTTATTTATTGAAACTTAAAAATAACACTAAAAATTTAAATTTTTTATGAAAACGATAAAAATGGTTACGTTTAGACACGAAAAAAGCAATTTCAAGCGATTATATCGATTGACTCCCCAATGCTAAAACCAAACATTGTCCTTAATGTTTCTTAGCTCAAGAGTAATACCCCCTTGCTAAAACACGAAGAGTCTAATGCAAAATCCTAACATGGAAAGAGCACGCAAATCTATAAGCCGTTTATTAATTATGCCTCAAGATAAAACGTTAGTCGATAAAAATAAAAAGATAGAGAGTGTGCCCCTTTTGGCAATCAAAGTATGGAAGATCAAGTGGACCAGCAAAAACTGAACACGAGAGTCTTCAATGATTAGGGTTATACCTAAGATTCACAACACAACAAAACACGAGCACAATCTTGAAAGATCAAGCCTTATTAGTGTTAGAAAATAGAAAGAAGATAGAATGTATGGGACTCTCCCACAAGGTACCTCGTTTTTGTTAATCGAGTCATGAGCTCGACTCGATCCCCGCATTCATTGGTCATTAGGAAAAGTGGTGAAAACCGGCATATTGGAATAGAATCCAACATAAAGCACGATGCCGGGGTCAAAGATTACATCCTCGTTGTCGGATGACAAACGAAAGGATAAAACTCCAACACAAATCTCTAAAAATAGATAGTAGTCACAAATCACGAAATGAATATAACATGCTCCCCGAGATAAACTCGCACCAAGATGATTGAAAAGTCTTTCAATTATTACATCGGTGAAAGGCCGAGATTTCCCTAAATCAACGATTCCGGGGTCGAATACCTCGTCCTCGGAAGAGAAAGGAATTGACAAAATGGTGGCGTCCCCCATGCTAATCCAAAATCATATAAAGCACATGGTAATGGTGGAATAAAGGTTTCAACCAAAGTGGAATCAACATTCTTAGCTTTAACGACCATTTCACCCTTAGAAATGTGATCAATCGGGTCATGGTACTCAAAATGAGACACATGAAAAACCCGCACATTAAGCTTAAAGTGGGTGGGAGGAGGACTTGGGACAAAATCATCATCAAGTAAATTCTCTAAAAAGAGAGGGTCCCCTTTCGGGTCAATTTTATCAATACCCGGTGGTATTGAATCATTAGAAGCAAGAAACATGTCAATCTCCTCCATAAGAGGATCAGTATCCTCAACGGGAATAGGAGATGGAGAGAAAGACTTGGCATTAGGCTTAGAATTCAAAGTCTCGATCTTAGAAATGACAAGATAGACGTTGGATAATTTTTCACGAAGCATCACGTCTTCCACATCAAAATGAGTAAGTTCATCGGGGAACTTCTCAAGGATCAGGATAGTCAAATCAACCTCATTTATCGGTGTAAATGGGTCTAAAGGAGCAAGTTCAAAGGTGAACCTCTCAAAAATCGGATCACTATCATCCTTATTTCCTGGTGGAAATGAGTGAAGAAAAGTAGGTTCATCGGAGAACCCCTCAAAATCCGAGTCATGAATGTCATCTTAATAAGAAAGTTCATCGGAGAACTCCTCATTAGAAAATTCACTAGAAGTCGAATCATTCTCAAAATATTAACTTCCATCACAATTTTCATCATTATAATTAGAGAAAATATCAAAGTGAATAGAAGAAGTAGAGTTATCACAATGTGGAAAATAACACGTTTCATTTGAAATACCATCGAACTCTCTTGAGTTTGGAAAAGGATCTCAACACTAGACTTTATTACTTAGCCCGATTCCGTGTCCAGAATAGTGCTAATATGCTCGTCTCCCTTGCTTAGAGAATTTTTGGGTTCCACGGTGGAAGAATCATGAATAGGAGTAGTGATGTCATGAGATGGACTGAGATCAAAAATATCCTCATCATCTAGGATGGGTGAATTCTCAAGCTCCATAGCTGGCAAGACATGAAAAGGAAGTACGATTTTACTAGACGAAGGGTGTAGAGCAATAAGATCTCGCAAAGAAATAGTACTGTCCTCGTCATCATCAATAAGAAGAGAACACTCGAGTTCACGAGTAGCAAGATATTTAGCTTCCTCTTGAGCTTGTTCTTTCTTTCGAATTTCAATGCTTAATCCATTATAATCTTGCGAAAGTTGTCTAATCTTATTTTCACATTCTCGTTTAAATCCCTCATCAGTTATTTCTCTATGATACCTTCGACTTCCCAAATCATTAGTTATATCATTAATCTCTTGATTAATTTGTCTCTTTTCAAGCAACATATCTTCAATGCTTTTTTCAACAACTTCAACATTTCTTTGATTCATTATTTGTTGGAACAATGTTTCAAGTCGTTTAAAATTTTCACTCTTGAGAGAAAAAGGCTCATAAAAATTTTTATCCCTTGGTTGACAATTAAAGCTCTCGTGAGGACCTCCACATTACGCACAACAAAGATATTGTTTTGAAAAACTCGGTAAATCTTGTGGATAACAATTATCATTAAAGTTTTTATTGTAGCTCGGTTCTTGCTCGTAATTAAGCGAGAATCGATGCGAACAATTAATTCCAAAATGAGAATCATTTCCACAAAACTCACACGAGGGTGTCTCGTATGTGGGGTGTGGAGGTTGGTAAAAATCGAGAGAGTTATTTGAAAAATTCGGATTTCCACATGAAGTAATTTCATTACAAAAAGGATAAAATCCAACTTGTAAATCATGACGTAAATCATTTCCACAACGCTCACACGTACACCACCGACATGGTAAAAGACCATATAACGGTTCTCCACACCCTACACAATTAACGAAGGAATTCATGGAAGAATTAAAAATTGGAGGGTGAGGAAAAAAAGAATTAAACATGATAGAGGATTAAGAAGATTATTTTTGGTATTTTTCATAAATCAATCAAAGATTTACAAAAACAAGGAATAAGGATAATTACTATGGAAGTATATTACCCTCGGTCGACTTTGAAATGTAGGTGAAAACCTAACCGTCTCGAGGTTCAATAAGTAAACTACAAAAATAAGGTATAATACTACTTGAGTTGGAAAACTAATAATCGGTCGTCCCTCTCAATATACGCACATGCAAGTGGGGAAACGAGTTGGCACAAAGCACTTAAAAACCTTTTTCCTTAGACGGCCTTTTATAGCTCGTCGCCTTATACCTACCTTATAGTTTGTATAAATCGAGTTCAAACTTTTTATTAGTATTTATCTATTTTGCCTTTTTTTCGTTTTAGATTCGAATACAATAGCTAGGTCATGAAATCCAAACTAAGGTCTTATTTGGAAGTAGGTAAATTTATTGTTCTACGTAATATAATATAATAATCACAAAAAACACGAAAAACGATACATACTATATATAATAGAAAAATAACAAAACTTTCCGAGGACGGAAAGGGTCTTCAAATCAATGATCAACAAATCTCAAACGAAACAAATCGTACACAAGATCCCCGGCAGCGGCACCAAAATTTTTGATGTGTCGAGGAAATGTCGATGTATTTTAATTAGATACGATATAGGACAAATTTAGGAAATTACCCTTAGGAAAAGGAAATAATCCATAAATAAGTCGAAGACGGATTTAATTAAACACCTTGATGAACCAAGTTCGTTGTACACGAAGATCAAGTGAATTTGAGTCGTTTTGTTTCGATTTGGACAATTGATTTGAATGGGTTTTCGGTTTTAAAACTAAAATTACTCCTACAAATTTTTTAACTAATTAAATCGTAAAGTGCATGAATCGTTCCCCATTTTTTTAAAGACAATATTTAAAATATTTAACTATTTAAATTTCGCACTATTTAAAATTAATTAAAACTTAACTATTTAATAAAAGTTACCTTTACACTATTTAAAAACTTTATTTAAACTAATTTAAAAAAATTTTTAAATCTATTAATTAATTAAATCTATTAAAAAATTAACTTTTATTTTTTAAACTAAACAAAATCTATTTTTAAAAACTATTTTTATTAAAATCTAAATTAATTAAAATCTAAAAATTTATTTTTTAACTTTCTAAAATTAATAAAATTTATTTTATTTTGGTTTTATTTATTTATAATTTTGAAATTTATAACAACAAATTTAATAAAACTTTTAATTGAACTCTATTTAAATGAAAACTTGTACTTTAAATCTATTTAAACTTGACAGCTAAATTTATGCTATATTAACAACTAACGCTGTAATTAAACTAAAACGAGTAGCTAGACCACATGGTTAGCACGTTTGGCCCATGACCAGGAGGTCATGGGTTCGAGTATCATGGAAGAAATTTTTTTGTGATATTTTATTTCCACGATGAAAACTAAAATGTGGCAGTCACAGGAGTGACAAATTATCTGTTATGATTTTTTGTATTGACTATGTATAAAGTCAATTCCACTCCAAACAAATAAAATACTGATTAATATCAGTGTATTAACCATCAAATAATTTCAATAAACATTATGAACAATCAGCAATTATTAAATTGAAATAAAATTCAACAATCAGAAAATACAGTTAAATCAACTATTTGATAAACCAAATACAATCTCAGAAAATATACTACTCAATTTAAAAGATAAAGGCAGTAATTGAATAAATTAAGCAAACTTCTAAAATCATCCCAAACATATTAGCAACCAATTTAAAAATCAGATTCAGAAAAAAAAATATAACTCAAGGATACAATCATCAGTTCAAAAACAGTACAAAACTAGCTCAACAATTTAAATTTAACTCATCAATCACTCGATGTAAATCAATCATCAACTAACTATATAGATACTAAAACATGTGAATAATCCTAGTTAAAACATCAGTTACACAAGCCAAAACTAATTTTCCTATTCATTTATGCATACTCAGTGTTTTAGTTTAAACAGATAACTAAAACAAATATAAATAGTAAGCAAGAACAATTCTCGTGAGACTACTATTCAAAAATCCTTATCACTTGAGTTTAACAGTCTAATTAAACTCAGTTACAGGTTCAAAACTAATAAGTAAACTCAGATTTAAACATAAACACAACAGATTTAAACTATACCCACAAACTCAGATTCAACTAACAGTCAACTATAACAATTACCTTAGTAGATTCATAAACATATAAATTACTTAACTAAAAATTCAGAAATTAATTTTATAAAAATAAAATGAAAAGAACCTTATT
Source organism: Glebionis coronaria (assembly GCA_025667525.1). NCBI lineage: Eukaryota > Viridiplantae > Streptophyta > Magnoliopsida > Asterales > Asteraceae > Glebionis > Glebionis coronaria. The sequence continues at coordinate 227,381,251 of CM046882.1, read as the reverse complement.
GAAGAAAACCTTTGGGTCGTAGATGTGGCGCTGAACCATCTAAATAACTGACTCAAGACCACCATTTACCATCCTTCATCCAACTACCATCATAAACCATGAACCAACAATATTACTCGAACCATAATTACAACCCACGAACAGCAGCTCAGTGGGAATAGATGTATTATCCTCTATTTTACTCAAAATCATTCATAAAAGCTATGGTATAAACTTTTATAAACAATAACAATTATAATATCAGATTTAAACTTTAGAAGCAAATATTTTAACACAATAATAATTGGAGAGACTGGAAGTAAATAAAACTGAAAACTGATTTTTAATAATTCAAAGGAAAATTACACTTTTATAAAAAAATAAAATACAAAATTCTAAACCAAATCCAACATTATAACAATACAGAAAAATAAAGGATACCAATTACAAGATAAAATACGGTTTTTATAAGCAAACCCAATGGTGTGGTTGATTGTTGAAACTCAATCTTGTCCATTGATCTTCTCTTCTCCATTCTCTCTCTTTTGTGTTTATGATCTAATGGCTGAGATTAGTCCCCAAGTCACACGGATTGCCAAGGTGGCAATATGTTGTGCTTCTTGTGCTTCTTGATAGCTGATTAGGCATGCTTTGATTGGTGGAATGATGGGGATGATGTGTTTCATCCAATCAGGGAAGAGAAAAAGGCCACGTCACTTTGATTCTTCCATCTTCTTAGTCCGAAAAACTTGGTATTTAATTAAAACGCGTGTGCTACCACGCGCTTTATACCAGAAAGCCCCAAAAGTTATTTATTAAACTAGGGTTAAGGGTGGATGGTGGTGTCTGGTTATTGTGAGGGTGAGAGAGAAAGATGGAATATCTTTGTTATAATTGAAGTTATGTGTAAACGTTTATTAAAAATGGATATTAAGTTTTTATAAACTTTACCCATCCCATATCCCTTATATCCCTAATGGGATTTTGAGGCAGTGAAAAACATAGCACTTAAACGTCACATTTTATGTTAAGTGTGAAAATGTAACATCCCGCCTACTCAGAACACAATATTGTCCGCTTTGCCCGCAGGCTCACGGCTTTGCTTTGTGGCCCACTGGTAAGTACTTCCCGGTTGGTCACCCAACCTAATACTACTCTGAGATGAGCACGCTTAACTGGCAGTTCCTAAGAACCCCACTTGCAGTAGACAACAATACGCGTTGTGTCATGATAAGGCGACTGTTATCTTATGAACCAAGATCTCTCCTTGCCACAGCCGATGTGGGATTTGCCTGGGGTGTCACAATCACCCCCCCTTCGGGACTCATCGTCCTCGATGAGGTTTGCCTCACCATCCCGAACGGCTCAGGAGTGGCTCTGATACCACTTGTAACATCCCGTCTACTCAGACCATAATATTGTCCGCTTTGCCCGCAGGCTCACGGCTTTGCTTTGTGGCCCACTTGTAAGTACTTCTCGGTTGGTCACCCAACCTAGTACTTCTCTGAGATGAGCACGCTTAACTGTCAATTCCTAAGAACCTCACTTGCAGTAGACCACAAAACGCGTTGTGTCATGAGAAGGCGACTGTTATCTTATGAACCAAGATCTCTCCTGGCCACAGCCGATGTGGGATTTTCCTAGGGTGTCACAGAAAAGGACATGGGCTTGGGCCCAAGATATTAAATCCGTTAAAGTTAAATGAAAATTGGCCTTTGATGGGCTTTTGTTATAAAAATGGATAACTAGTTTTACTAATGGGTTTTTAGCCCATTAGTCCAAATGTGGGACCCACAAGCTTAAATAATATTCAATAATTAAAATCCTCGAACAAAATCGAACTTGTTTTTCGGCTTCCTCGATTTTTCTTCAAACTCGTGTCTTTTTCTCCGGTTTTCGTGAATTTGGTACCTACACACATGAAACAACAAAAACACATATACAAGACCATAATCAATGGTTTAATGCATTTATTGATTGTTTTAAGATACAAATGATTTGAGTAATTTAGCTCATATCAAGAAGCGATTGTGATTCCCGCCATCCTTGAGGAGAATTTTGAAGTTAAGACGGGTTTGTTGTCGATGATCCAAAACTAGTGGTGATGAAAAGGACAACCCTCACAACCATATCCGCCAATTCAATCGTCTTACCGCCACTTGCAAGTTTAAGGATGTCTCGAATGACTCGATTAAGATGATGTTTTTTCCGTATTCCTTAGCGGGGCCCGCTATAATTTGGTTAGAGAAAGAACCACCCAATTCTATATTGACGTGGAAGGATCTCGTTTCAAAGTTCGTGAACCTGTTTTTGCCGCCCTCTAAGTAGAGTTTAATGAGAGCTTTTCTAAGGCTTGGAATCAGTTTAAGAAAATGTTACATGAGTGTCCTCATCATGGTTTTTTCGACTTGCATCAAATTGACACGTTTTACAATGGATTGAACGATCATGAGAGAGATTATCTTAATGCCGCCGCGGGTTGTAATTTTCTGTGTAAAATGGTCGATGAAGCGTTGTTGATTATTGAGAATAGGTCTAAGGTATATAGCCCTCGTAGTACGTCGAGTGTTTATAAGACTTCGTCTTCGGCTTTGCCTTCATTATCTCATACCATCGATGCTTGCCAAATCGAGGCAAATTTGGAGAAAAAAATCTTTGATAAGCTTAAGGGACTTTTGATTGAGTTTAAAGTTGGTGAACAACCCACTCCCGCTACGGTAAAAGCTGTTGAGGTTTCTTGTATGTATTGTGGTGGAGGTCATGATTTCTCCGAGTGCATTACCAACGATGGTAACACTTCGAGTGCCTACGCGGCCACAGGAACTTATAACCAAAACGTTCAAATTAGCCGCACTAATCAATTGACTCCACCGGGTTTTCCACCAAATTAAAATGCTAACAATTATCGAAACAATCAAGTTGGTTACAAGAACAATTACAAGGGTAATAACTATGGGAATCAAGGGGCTAAAAATCAAGTTCAAAACAAAAATCAAAACCATGATTTTAAAGACAACAACAAGAGTTTGCAAAACTTGAAAGATCTTCCAAATGAATTTATTGAATATGCAAATGGAAGTGATGCTAGGTTTGATAATATACAAAGGGAGATCATTAGCCTAAGATCCGAGTTTAAGAATGATTTGCAAAAGGAGTTGAAAAACGAGTTAGCAAATGAACTTAAGATTCATACTAACAAAATGGAGGGTAATGTGACTAGGTTACAACAAAACCAACAAAAGATGAAACAAGGGCAACACGAGATAAAACAAGAGATGCTTAAAGCCGATAAGAGGCAATCTATGTTTGAGGATAAAATTGCATCTATGTTTGAGGCTATAATGTGTAGACCGTCTTCTTCGAGTAGTCTTCCTAGTAACACCATATCGAACCCTAAGGGAGAGATGAAAGTGATTACCACACCTAGTGGTAAGACACTTAAGGAACCGACTCCTCAACCAATTACTCCAATCTTGGAGGAAATTGAGGAAGAATCCGAGGTGGTGGTCGAAGAGGAGCATATCCTAATCCCACGTAGTACCACTCAAACCACACCTACGGTTGACCCATTACCATCATTGGAACCCGAGATTCCAAAGACCGTTCCTATGCCTGAACCCACACCACCTTTGCCTTACCCATCGAGACTTCGTATGGAGAAACGACAAGAACGTGAGATTACCAATTTGAGCTTTTTATGAAAATGTTTCGTGATTTGCATTTCAATATAAGTTTTGCCGAGGCTTTGGTCATGATGCCTCGATTTGCCACTAACTTTAAGAGTATGTTAAACAACAAGGAGAAATTGCAACAATTTTCTAGTTGTTCATCGGTTTATCTTAACCGCATACCTCAAAAAGTCGGTGATCTAGGTAAATTCTTGATTCCATGTGATATTCAAGATATGCAAGAATGATATGCCTTGGCCGATCTTGGTGCTAGTATTAACTTGATGCCTCTTTCAATCTTCAAGTAGCTCAATCTTCCCAATCTTACTCCTTAACTAATGTCAATCAAATTGGCCGATCATTCCACGATTCCCGCATGTGGATTGTCCAATGATGTTTTTGTGAAAGTAGGAAAGTTCTATTATCCGGTAGACTTTATCGTTGTCGATATTCCCACGGATCCCCAAGCTCCTCTTATTTTAGGTCGTTCTTTTTTGGATACGTCAATGGCGTTGATTGATGTGCATGCTAGAAAAATCACCTTACGTTTCAACGACGAGGAACTTGTTATAAACGCAACACAAAACTCTCAAATTTCTCATGTTTATTCCGTCGCGACTATAAACCTCGTTGATATGATCGACGTCGTTTGCGAGGAATTTTCACAAGAAATTTTAGGTTTTGGTGACGATGAAAACAGTGGCAATCCCACTATGCTCGATCCTATTCTTGTTAATTCGTCGCCATCCTTCACTCCATTTGAAGGTGGTGTTTTTACGTTGGAAGAATTTGATGTTATTCGTACTTGTAACGAAGACCTCGACAACGATGAGGACTTCTCGGTTATCAAGGATTTTCTTAACGATTTCCCATTTCCTCCGCCCGAGGAAATGGTTATGCGTATCGAACGCAAATCTTCAATTGAGGAACCACCACTCCTCGAATTGAAAGATTTACCTCCTCATCTTGAATACGTATTATTGGAAGGAGAGGATAAGTTGCCGGTGATTATTGCGAAAGATCTTTCGAATGATGAAAAAACCGCACTTATCGATGTTCTAAAGGACCACAAAGGGGCAATTGCGTGGAAATTATCCGACATTAAGGGGATTGATCCTAAATTTTGTACCCACAAAATCTTAATGGAGGAAGACTACAAGCCCGCAATCCAATGTCAAAGGAGGGTGAACCCCAAAATTCACGACATCATCAAAAAGGAAGTCCTTAAACTCCTTGACGCGGGAATGATTTACCCTATTTCTGATAACCCTTGGGTGAGTCCTATTCATTGTGTCCCTAAAAAGGGAGGAATGACCGTTGTGCCAAATGATGACAATGAGTTAATTCCAACTCGACTCGTGACCGGTTGGAGGGTGTGTATCGACTATCGTAAGTTGAATGACGCCTATCGTAAAGACCATTTTCCTTTGTCCTTCATGGATCAAATGTTGGAGCGTCTTGTGGGAAACTATTTCTATTGCTTTTTAGATGGTTTTTCCGGTTACTTCCAAATCCCCATCGATCCTCGTGATCAAGAAAAAACTACGTTTACGTGTCCATATGGAACGTTTATCTATAGTAGAATCTCATTCGGACTTTGCAATGCACCGGGAACTTTTCAACGGTGCATGATGGCTATTTTTCATGACATGATCGAGAAGACGATGGAAGTCTTTATGGATGATTTTTCCGTGTTTGGTTGTTCATTCACTTCGTGTTTGTCGAATCTTGAGAGAATGTTGAAACGTTGTGAGGAAACCAACCTTGTGCTCAATTGGGAAAAATGTCATTTTATGGTTAAGGAAGGAATCGTCTTAGGGAACAAGGTCTCGAAAGCGGGGATTGACGTTGACAAAGCTAAGGTAGACGTCATCGCCAATTTACCTCATCCCAAAACCGTCAAGGGAGTTAGGAGTTTCATAGGCAACACGGGCTATTATCGTCTATTCATCAAGGATTTTTCAAAGATCTCTCGACCTATTACACACCTTCTCAAAAAAGATGCTCCTTTTGTCTTTAACGAAGATTGTGTACGAGCCTTTGAAATCCTTAAGAGGAAACTTACCGAAGCTCCCATTCTTGTTGCTCCCAATTGGAACCTCCCCTTTGAACTTATGTGTGATGCAAGTGATTACGCCATAGGGGCCGTTTTGTGGCAACGTCATGAAAATCACTTCTTGCCAATCCACTATGCTAGCAAGACAATGACCGAGGCTCAACTTAAGTATACTACAACGGAAAAGGAATTCCTTTCCATGGTGTATGCATTTGAGAAATTCTAACCTTACCTTGTCTTGACCCAATGCATAATATATACGGATCACTCGGCAATCAAGTATCTCATGGATAAACAAGATGCAAATCCGAGATTGCTTTGTTGGATGCTCCTCCTACAAGAATTTGATGTCACAATCCTTGACAAAAAAGGAGCCGAGAATCTAGCGGCCGATCATCTTTCTCGCTTGGAAGATCCTCACCAAAGTGTGTACGGGAAAAAGGAAATTACCGAAACATTTCCTCTCGAGACACTTGGTTTAGTGAATTCTAAGCTTGACTCATCTACCCCATGGTTTGTGGACATCACAAATTACCATGCGGGCAACTTCATCATTAAGGGTATGACGACTCAACAAAAACGAAAATTCTTTCGTAACGTCAAGTTCTACTTTTGGAACGACCCTTACCTCTTTCGGACTTGTACGGATCAAATCATTCGACGTTGTGTTTTTGGCACCGAAGCTTCTAATATCCTTAGAGCTTGTCACGAGGGACAAACGGGTGGTCACCATGGTGCTAATCTCACGGCGCTTTGATGCCGGTTTCTTTTGGCCTACTATTTACCGAGTTGCACATCCACTTGTTAAGTCGTGTGACTCATGCCAACGACAAGGAAAAGCCTCATAAAATGATGAAATGCCACAAAACATCATCCAAGTGTGTGAGATCTTTGACGTTTAGGGAATTGATTTTATGGGGCCGTTCCCATCATCTCGTGGTAATAAGTACATCCTTGTCACCGTTTACTACCTATCTAATTAGGTGGAAGCTAAGGCTTTTCCCATGAACGATGCTCGTGTGGTAGTCAAGTTTTTGAAGAATTTGTTTTATCGGTTTGGAACCCCTCGTGCTATCATAAGGGATCGTGGAACCCATTTTTGTAATGACCAATTCGAAAGGGTTCTAAGGAAATATGGGGTTACACATTGGCTTTCTACGGCTTATCATCAACAAACGAGTGGGCAAGTCGAGGTTTCAAACCGAGCGTTGAAGAGGATGTTGGAGAGATCGATAGGACAGAACCGACAATCATGGTCGGATAAGTTAGACGATGCTTTATGGGCCTTTCGTACCGCTCATAAGACGCCCATTGGGTGCACTCCTTACAAGCTCGTGTATGGGAAGAATTGTCACTTGCCAATTGAACTCGAACACAAAGCTTATTGGGCCCTAAATCATTGTAATGATGACATTGAGACCGCGGGAAAAACCGGAAAATGCAATTAAATGAATTGGATGAATTCAGAGACATTGCTTATGGAAATTCATTGATTTATAAAGAAAAAACTAAAAAGTTTCATGATTCTAAAAATAAAAACCGGGTTTTTAACATTGGAGATCAAGTTGAAATCCCGTTGGTCTGGTCCATTCACCGTTACCCAAGTATTTCCATATGGGACCATCGAGCTAGCTCAAAATGATGGTCCTAATTTCAAGGTGAATAGACACAGGTTGAAGCACTACTTTGGTGGGCAAGTTCCCTCTTTGAACTACCTTGACCAAGTCACCTTCCCCAATGATAATTAGTATTGAGGGGATCGAGTCGAGCTCATGACTCGGTAATCAAAAACGAGGTACCTCGTGGGGGAGTCCCATGCTTATCCATGTACATATTATTGCTTTCTAATGTAGTTTACGTAAGGGGATTTGTACCCTTCCAACCTTTGTTCCGTGGTTGTTTGTGATATGTGGTTTTTAGATGATCATGATCTTCAAGATTGGAGCCTCTAGTGTTTGTTTTATGGGAGCACTCTGATTGTAGTAAAATACGACCTTTTAGGAAAAAGGCGTAAAAGCGAAAAGTATTAAGTGATGATTTAGGAAAATCAAACACTAATGACCCAATTAAGTTCGTTTCCCAAGGAGGTATATGTGTGTGAATAATTCGTAATTGGTTTGAGATTAATATTTGAAAGAAGGGGATGATAAATTAGATGGACGAAGACGTGAAAATTATTCCTACGACGACTAAAATTAAAACCGTAAAAAGAGCTAAAATAAAAATAAATTCTAAAAATTCCCAAAAAATTACCAAAAATCAAATTAAATAAACTAAGAGTTTACAAATGATCAAAACTTTTTCAAACCTTTTAATTAATTAAATATTAATTTTTAAATGCTAATTGAAGCCCTAAAAATCAAAATAATTATTAAAAAGCCCAAATAAAGACTTTTCACTTTGTAAACCTCTAAAATGACCAAATAAGACTAAAAAATATTTTTATAAATTTTTAAACTAATTAAAAGTATTTAAAATTATTAAAAACTTAAAATAATTCTAGAAATTAGGAAAATGATGATAAAATTAATCTAAGAGTTGAAAAAAAATCCTATTTTAATGTCTTAAACCGAAGAAAATATAAAAACTACAAAAATGTGAAATTTAATAATAAAACAATATTAAAATAATATTAAAAATCCAAAAATTTTAAAAAATTCTAAAAACTTGCAAACTAGTTTATTTTAACCTAAATAATCAGAAACTGAAAGTGAAATTACCAAATTACCCCTAATGGACCTCAAATGGGCTAAAAACCAAAACTGTCAACCTTAGTGGACTTAATGGGCCCAAAATGTCAAACATGGCCCAAATGACCTGAAAAAGCCCTATCTGACTCAAAATTTAATTCTAAACACAAAATTCTGAAGGCCCAAAAGCTGGTTTTGAGCTTATCACAGCTTAAAAGGTCATCCGCTTATTCTTATTGGGCCAATAAGCCCATTAAGCAATAAGCCAATGCCATAAGCTTTGCTTAAACACACAACCTTCTTTTGAGATGCCTAAGAGATCTGTGAAAAGAAATTTTCATAAAGCACACTCAATAAGCCAGAAATAAGCAAAGAAGAATTTCACAAAACGACAAAATAGTCAGGTCAGAGTTCTAGGCTGTTTCAGAAGCTGATTCTTTTTGCAAAAGCTCACAAATAGCTTAACTAAGAATAATCAATCATAAAAATCACAAAAGCCAAGTAGAATAAGCTGTAGGAGCAAATAAGCTGGCTGCAAAAAGCCAAATAAGCCAGTTTTCTTGCAAAAGCTAAACCAAATGACTTGTAACCTTCCAGATTTGTTATTAAGCTGAGAAAAATGACACCTATTACAAAAGCCAAGTTGCTGCATGTACCAATAAGCAGTTCTCAAAAAATAAGCCAAAATGTGCTTATTTGACCACAAGTCAAAGTCCTCCAAATTTCACCAAATGCTCAGGGATTGATTGTAAGCTTGTTATAAGCAACTTTTGTGAAGAACTCAAGGTGGAGTCCTTGTAAATCAAGTGGTCAGTTGACCAAATGATGGCAGATTTTGGTAAATAAGGCTTAATAAGCCAGTTAGCTTATAAGCCAGCAATAAGTCACACCAAATAGCAAGAAGCACTCACAAGCAGCACAATAACAAGTTCCAAGCAGTTAAACAACAAGGGATAAACTAGAATAACAAATGCAAGCCCAAAATGAGGTGGTTACTTTGCTGATGCAATTGACCACTTTAGCCAACTTTGATAAGCTCTAGCACCCACAATAAGCCACCAAATTCAACAAACAGATATTGCACAGATATCTTATCACCAAAACTCTTCCCAAACCAGATTTCAGACCTTAGATCCAACAAACAAAGATTTTATTGGATCTGATGTGTTTGACCAATTTCAAACCAATTTTATCAGATTTTTTCCAAAACTTGAAATTCTTTTTCCAAACCTTTTGAAACTTAACCAGTGACCAAAACCTATTGCATATGACTTGTTTAGACTCCCCAAACTCTAAAAACCAAGGGCACAAGGCCACAAGGTCGTATGATCCAATAATCCCAAACAACCTTTTTTAGTCCTTTTTCAAACAAACTTTTTATTTCTACAAACAACCTACTGATTTTATGGTTCAAATAGCTCAACTAGGTGACAACTAAGAGATACCAACTATAAAACACAAAGCACAAACACCAGAGCAACAAATCACATGGCAAAATATCAATCAGACATAAACATGGAATTTTTAGAGGAAACTTAACAAGAGATTATACCTGTAACACCCCACTTGGATAAGTGGACCGTTACTTGTATTTATGGCGTGTCATCAAAGCATAAGGTAAATGTCCTAAAACATTAACTGACCATAAAGGAAATACCTGAATCAAACATCGGTAATCCAAACATAAGCTCAAAACATGAAAAGTAAAATACTGAAGGAAAGAACTAAACAATGTCCAAATAAGCAGAAATATGGTAAGAAGTGCATAAAGTAAGAAGTCCGGATAGCTTCTTTCAATGCACATGTCATCAGAATCCTAAGAGCGTCCTGGTGTACCTGCCGTTAAAACATGAAAGAACTACGGCTGAGCATAACGCTCAGTGAACGGATATAAAGCGTGATAAGGAATTACTGAAATGAAACAGATGATAAAATACTGGAGCTGTAAGACTGATAAATAAAGTTGAAGCGGAAATCTGTGTATAATCTATAAAGTCTAATTTATATATAATAAAGTTGAACTATTATCTGTTAAATCTGAAAACATGTCTTTATTGTATTTTAATTGCCAGAGCTTATATAGGCCATGTGCTGTAAAAACGGTGCATGAATAACTGGAGGGGTGACCTCCTCATGCTGTAGAGGGGTGACCTCTAAATAACTGTAGATGGGTGACCTCTAAATACTGTGTTGGGTGGAGGGACCAGCTCCAATGTGAAGGATGTAGAGCACACACCACATTCACCCTGATTACTTGTAAAATGATAAGCCTAGGATGCATCCATACGCCCCACTAAACATACTGATAAAATGGCCAAACTAAACATGAGTGGGACGATGCAGGGTATCACTCTCGTACATGTGAGTCAGGACACCGGTGCCTCCAGTGCCATGGTTACGGTACCTCCGTAACTAGTACATAAACTGGTCATGCTTGTATATAATGCTCAGGCAATTTATTTAGTTATTAACATGATTACTGATAAGCTTAAACACATACCGAGGAAAACATTTGGCTGCTGACGAGGAATCCTAATCATGCATAGGAAAGGAAGTCCATACTGAAAGGACGGAAAATCCGTACCTCGTGTCCATTAACAAAGTGAGAATGAAAGCTGAAGGATCTACTCTGACTTCACGGGTACTACATAAATAAGGGACGTGAATGAGTTGTCTGACCACTATATACTTTACTAGTTCTGAGTGTTCTTAGCTTGTTTAACATGCTTTTATAATGTTTTACTATTTCATGTATTATCTTGTAATTATTCGTGGTTTCCATGTATTCTGATTACTGTAATTCATGTATTCATGTGTTATTATACTTGTTGTATCATAATAAGTAACTTTCTAAAAATAGCAGGTTTTCATAATTAATAATTTTCCAAAAACAGAAAATTTTCTGAAATAGTAATAAGCTCGTTTAATATACTTAAATAATTTAACCTGTTCATTGAATAAGATGATTATATAAGTTAATGTTTAATAAGTATATTAAATAAGCCAATTTTATAAGTCATGGTTAATGATAAATATTATTTTAATAAGTCATTGTTTAATAATTCAAATATTAATAAAAGCCATTTTATAATAGCTTTCATGTGCTATGAAATTAATGATTAATTATTAATTAATACTACGTCATGGTTTATAATTAACTTATTAAATAATATAATGTCATGAATCATAATTAATTAAAAAATAATAATAGGTCATGAATTATAATTAATTATAACTTAAGCCTTGAATTCAAATAAATAATTTCTAATCAACGTTAAATAAAATAAGCCCATGTTAATCAAGTCAAATAAGTCGTAAAATAAGCCGGCTTAATAAGTTCATGAGAATAAGCCGTGATTTATAGGTTCATGTTTAATTAATCCTATTTATTTTAATAAGCCCAAAAACAAAAACTAAACCGATTAAATAATTTAAGCCAACCCAACACCCTTTATGGCCCTGAGTTAAAAAATGACAAAGCTGTTGTTAATTTTTTTTAGGCTATTTGATCTAACATGTACTTAATATTGTTCAGTTATTTTGATATGATATATGTTGACATCACTAATTTTATATAAAACATAAGATAGGCTAGCATGAGAAATAAGAATGAAACTGATTATGATATTCTTTAGTAATCAAATGCATCTAAAGCACATATAAACCTTGGTATTTAATCTTTTAACGATGGACACCAACATTTTACCTTTTCACTCGAGAATAACATAATCCCGTTCATGCGAACTCGATTTCGTTTTATTGGTATTCATGTTTTTTTTTAAACTGTGAAACATATAGACTTTTCAAAGACAACTTAAACTATAGATTAGCAAAAATTTCTTCAAAATGATTAGCTAGTAGTTTACTTGCATGTGTGATATTAGTCTATCATATGTACTAATGCATGCTTTTATGAATCAACACATATAAGACTCATGCTTTAAATGGGGATATTCAGTAGTATATAATCATGTTGGCTTAAGTTTATTGATGGTTAAAGTCATACCTCAAGGTTGATATACAAGAGCAATGTTCGAACTCAAGCAAACCCAATTCGCCGACTACTCGCAACGTCGCTTTTGTAAATGATTTTAGAAGGCGGCTGCGCTGCATTTTCTTATTAGGTTTTTTTTTTCTAACTTGAACAAATGAAAAGAAATGAGGGCTTTGTTAGTTTTTTTTTCCAAGTGGGCCGGGCTTTGGGCCTTTTTGTCTAGTAAGGTTTATAGTTAACATGAAGCCCGTTTATTTTTGTGTCTTAAATCCTGAAACGTAATATTCATTTAATATTTTCTAACATTTATTAATTATTTTCTGAATAATTAATTTCGTAACACTTTAATTAAAGCTGAGACATCGTATATCCAATATTCGTGGATTTTAAATTACGGTTTTTACAATTCTTCCCCTCTAAAAAAATAATTCGTCCTCGAATTAAGGATGCGATAATGCTGCGGTTTTACAATTATTCCCCTATAAAAAGGAGAAATTCGTCCTCGAATTAAGAGTAGCGAGCTGATGAAGTTATGAGAACTGAAAGATCACGAAATGCTGAAAACGCATGTAGACTGAAAGGATAATTCGTCCTCGAATCAGAACATGTTGTTGAAAGGATATAGCTTGACCTGAATGAAGAGAACATGAAACATAACCTGACTGAAAGAACTTAGCTGAATTATTGAAGAAAAAAATTGAGAGGTCTGGATGGACTCCTCCGTCCCGAGTGGCTTTCCGCTCGAAATGACTCCTTCAAGATCTAAACATAAAGAAAATCTTGGTCCTGATGACCCTGTCCTGATGATGCTGAATAGTTTCTGGTTCCATACTTAAGATGGATATTCTGAATCTGATAGAATGAACAAGCCACAACATGAAAAGGTACGTACAATTATCCTGCAGATTTGTTACTGCGTAATTATTTCGGAAAAAAGAAGACGTGTAGGCTGAGTTAACTGGTTAACAACGACTTATATAGCATCATGCTTCGTCTGAGTCTATGATAACTGATAATAACCATCATGGGATCTTTTCTCATTTCTGTTCAGAAATTTATAATGGTTGTAATAACTCATTAGCATGTCGGTGTCCTACCTTGAACCTGAGGTATGTCAGGCATCCAGGTATGAACATAGCTGCATCAGTTGTGTTATACTGCTTCTATCAAATTCTGCCTGGGATTATGGTACATTCTGGTGGAATCTGGGTGAATAGTCAGGAAAGAATTTTGAGTCTGGGTAAAATAGATCTCTCCTAGCGTAGGATCTTATGTGATACACAATTTTAGTGTAGGTCATCTCGTCTATGCGTAAGCTTAGCCATGGAAGGCTAATCGTGGGAACTGTCCGCAATTTCTGCGGTATCATTCAACTGAGTTCTAGAAAATTTTGTACCTTAGTCACAGGCGTCGATCTTGACCATCTGGTTATGGCCTTCATCTTCGCAGGACTGTTTGAAATTTCTTTTTGCTGAAATAGGGTGGCTCAGAAATGACACCTTGTTCATCTGGAACTCACATCCGGAAAACTACGTATATAAATTTAACCTATCAGAAAATTTACATGATCGTGAGGAGATGATTCTCGTGTTCTTCTCTAGAATTTAGCAGACCGGAATGTTATCATTGAATATACTAATGATTTTGTCTGAGAATTCATGAAAATTTTTATTCATCAATTCCATAATATACCTGAGGTATTTGGGAGCTCAGAAGTAAAATTAGAATTTTTAGAGCGATCACAGCGTGTGCATGAGCAGTCTTGCAAACATTGTGTTCTTACTCTCGCCACCGATGGTAGTCTGATCGTGAATTATTCTGGAAAAATGTTCAAGGCATCGTAGCAGGTCAAATAAACCTTCTATACCTGGAATGAAAATCGATTAAGAATGGTTATCTGGTAAATTTATTTGGTGGTCGATACATAATCTCATGATACCGTCCTTATTCTTTGACAAACTGAAACGATGCACCTCCTGGTGGTGCGCTAGGGCGAACAAAGCCTTGTTCCGTTAACTCTTGTAGCTAATCCTGCAACTCCTTTAACTCAGATGAAACCTGCGATAAGGAGTTTTGAAAACAGGTGCTGTCATTGGACAAGCTCGGTGTTAAATTATGTCTCGTGGTTAGGAAGGAATTTCTGGAAACCTCCTGGAATGACATCTGGAACTTTGGGATAATCTGCTGATCACGAACTTAAAGAATTTCAGAGGTGAATTCATATCTGGTAGCTAAAAGTCTTCGTAGCTGTGGACTGATAAGTCACGTGCTTGTAAGGCAGAAACAATTTGTACTGAGCTTTCTGGCAGAAAATATAATGAATATATTTGGAGTTTAGTAAGACAGATCTCGTCGTTAACTGAAAGGAAAAACCTTAATAACTATGGGTGATACTGTGGAGTCTTTTCTGGCTGGGAGGTAAGTAATACATGATTTAAGTTAAAGCTGACATAGGAATACGTGAAGTAAACGTGACAACTTTCACTTATTGTGTTCATATGTGACCTCACAGAATGAACACTGCGCGTCTAACCTGAATAATACTCCGGTGGTGATAACTGAATTGTAATGGTCTGATTTGTGTGTGGCATAACAGAACGGGTATACCCCCGTGGAGGGTACCCTGAATTTCTGAGGGTTTGGTTTAGAAGATATACTGAAATTATGGGTCTTGACTCATACCTAGAGACGACACTCTTATGACATGTACCGTGACTGGTGTTCTAACAAATGTCTTCTAAAAGGATACCTAAGACCTGTGTCTTGACTGATGTCTTGACAGGTGTCTTGGTAGATGAAAACGACTAAGGTTGAAAATCTTGGTAACTGTTAGGATTGGTGGACCGGTTAGACTGTTGACCTCTGTATTTTTGGTCACGTCCGTACCGGAGTGCCGATGGTTACTGACTGATTAATTATAAGCACGGTGGTTGTCATTACCGCCTTGTCTGTCAGTTTCCTGATGGTCGTTACCATGACCGTGTTTCATGTAACTATTTTTCTGAGTGGCCGGATGGGTTTCGGTTCCCACTCTTCTGAATGGAAGGTTAGCTGAGTGAAGTGTGACATCTAGCTGAGAAGGTAAAAGCATGGAATTAAATGGCAGTGTCTGATGGTTGGAATTTATTCTTGTCAGAATTTTCCAATTTTATAATTGTTGTCCTTGTTCAGAAGAGTCTTCCTAAGTATCAGCAACATCAGCATTTGTGAGGTCTTCAAAGTGTTAGCGGCATCAACATCTGGCAAAATCTTCAACCCACGAGCAGCATCAGCATCTGGTAGAATGTCGACAAGCGGAAATGTCTGATGTGATTAAGGATCGATTAACGATACAGATGGAGTAAGGTACATGGGGTACACCTGAAATACTGTAAGTGAAGTACACGATGAATACTATTCATGTGGTACCGCTGAAGGTTTGTTGATATGATCGATACTGGTGTAAACCGTCTGACACGGTCAACGGAAAATAATTTGATTTAACTGGTTAGCAATTGAACCGAAACGGTTAACATGATAGGCTGAAAATTTCTGCGTAGACTTAATGTTGGTTGTATAGAGGCTAAAAATTATGATTAAATCGAAGTCCCAACAGTGGTCAGCATGAAGCATGATTAATGAAGGCCAATCATGATTTATCACGAAAACGGGTTTTACTGAAATCCTTGTGTATCATAACATGAAAACATTATTACTTTGTTGAAGACAAAATCCTCGTAAGGAGACATGAAACTGAATCATCATGAAGACGACATCAACGTGAGGGTATGAAAATTTGACTGTTACAAAGAACATAAAAAGTCTAATCAACTGAGGTGTAATATCAACTGATGTTGATGGCTATGGTTCAATCCACATAATTCTAAGAAGAAAACATGTGACTAGGTATGGGCTATTCTGGTTCGATCCATACTTGTCAAAATTTCATGAGAACTGTCATGTATAGAATTTACAACCTGTTACTAAATATGGATGGATGTAGTCCCATCCATACTTGTCAAAATTTATAGAATGTCGTGATATGAGCAAAGGTGAACGTCTATGGTTCAGTTCACAAAGCAATATTCAACTGAAAGCATGAAAATTGACCTGAATAGTGGTGAACGTTTATGGTGGGTTCACCAAGTAATATTTGACTGAAACATGAATCTGTCATGAGTAAGGGTAAACGCCTATGGGTCGGTTCACCAAAACAAAATTCGCAGAAAGCACATGCGACTAAATATGGCCAGTCATGTACCAACCTTTTACTTAGTAAAAAACTTTAAGAAAACCGACTGATAACTGAAGGAAACTGACTGATAAATGCATGAGAAACATGAAAGATAACAACGCCAATAATCTGGGAAGTTCCTGGTGACTACCCACTAGTCACAGGTCAAGTTTTAGAGCCTACAGGTCGAACCTTGCGCTCTGATACCATAATTGTAACACCCCACTTGGATAAGTAGACCGTTACTTGTATTTATGGCGTGTCATCAAAGCATAAGGTAAATGTCCTAAAACATTAACTGACCATAAAGGAAATACCAGAATCAAACATCGGTAATCCAAACATAAGCTCAAAACATGAAAAGTAAAATACTGAAGGAAAGAACTAAACAATGTCCAAATAAGCAGAAATATGGTAAGAAGTGCATAAAGTAAGAAGTCCGGATAGCTTCTTTCAATGCACATGTCATCAGAATCCTAAGAGCGTCCTGGTGTACCTGCCGTTAGAACATGAAAGAACTACGGCTGAGCATAACGCTCAGTGAACGGATATAAAACGTGATAAGGAATTACTGAAATGAAACAGATGATAAAATATTGGAGCTGTAAGACTGATAAATAAAGTTGCAGCGGAAATCTGTGTATAATCTATAAAGTCTAATTTATATATAATAAAGCTGAACTATTATCTGTTAAATCTAAAAACATGTCTTTACTGTATTTTAATTGCTAGAGCTTATATAGGTCATGTGCTGTAACAACGGTGCATGAATAACTGAAGGGGTGACCTCATCATGCTGTAGAGGGGTGACCTCTAAATAACTGTAGAGGGGTGACCTCTAAATACTGTGTTGGGTGGAGGGATCAGCTCCAATGTGAAGGATGTAGAGCACACACCACATTCACCCTGATTACTTGTAAACTGATAAGCCTAGGATGCATCCATACGCCCCACTAAACATACTGATAAAATGGCCAAACTAAACTTGAGTGGGACGATGCAGGATATCACTCTCCTGCATGTGAGTCACGACACCGGTGCCTCTAGTGCCATGGTTACGGTACCTCCGTAACTAGTACATAAACTGGTCATGCTTGTATATAATGCTCAGGCAAATTATTTAGTTATTAACATGATTACTGATAAGCTTAAACACATACCGAGGAAAACATTTGGCTGCAGACGAGGAATTCTAATCATGCATAGGAAAGGAAGTCCATACTGAAAGGACGGAAAATCTGTACCTCGTGTCCATTAACGAAGTGAGAATGAAAGCTGAAGGATCTACTCTGACTTCACGGGTACTACATAAATAAGGGACGTGAATGAGTTGTCTGACCACTGTATACTTTACTAGTTCTGAGTGTTCTTAGCTTGTTTAACATGCTTTTACCATGTTTTACTGTTTCATGTATTATCTTGTAATTATTCGTGGTTTCCATGTATTCTGATTACTGTAATTCATGTATTCATGTGTTATTATACTTGCTGTATCATAATAAGTAACTTTCTAAAAATAGCAGGTTTTCATAATTAATAATTTTCCAAAAACAGAAAATTTTCTGAAATAGTAATAAGCTCGTTTAATATACTTAAATAATTTAACCTGTTCATTGAATAAGATGATTATATAAGTTATTGTTTAATAAGTATATTAAATAAGCCAATTTTATAAGTCATGGTTAATGATAAATATTATTTTAATAAGTCATTGTTTAATAATTCAAATATTAATAAAAGCTATTTTAATAATAGCTTTCATGTGCTATGAAATTAATGATTAATTATTAATTAATACTACGTCATGGTTTATAATTAACTTATTAAATAATATAATGTCATGAATCACAATTAATTAAAAAATAATAATAGGTCATGAATTATAATTAATTATAACTTAAGCCTTGAATTCAAATAAATAATTTCTAATCAACGTTAAATAAAATAAGCCCATGTTAATCAAGTCAAATAAGTCGTAAAATAAGCCGGCTTAATAAGTTCATGAGAATAAGCCGTGATTTATAGGTTCATGTTTAATTAATCCTATTTATTTTAATAAGCCCAAAAACAAAAATTAAACCGATTAAATAATTTAAGCCAACCCAACACCCTTTATGGCCCTGACTTAAAAAATGACAAAGCTGTTGTTAATTTTTTTTAAGGCTATTTGATCTAACATGTACTTAATATTGTTCAGTTATTTTGATATGATATATGTTGACATCACTAATTTTATATAAAACATAAGATAGGCTAGCATGAGAAATAAGAATGAAACTGATTATGATATTCTATAGTAATCAAATGCATCTAAAGCACATATAAACCTTGGTATTTAATCTTTTAACGATGGACACCAACATTTTACCTTTTCACTCGAGAATAACATAATCCTGTTCATGCGAACTCGATTTCGTTTTATTGGTATTCATGTTTTTTTTAAACTGTGAAACATATAGACTTTTCAAAGACAACTTAAACTATAGATTAGCAAAATTTTCTTCAAAATGATTAGCTAGTAGTTTACTTGCATGTGTGATATTAGTCTATCATATGTACTAATGCATGCTTTTATGAATCAACACATATAAGACTCATGCTTTAAATGGGGATATTCAGTAGTATATAGTCATGTTGGCTTAAGTTTATTGATGGTTAAAGTCATACCTCAAGGTTGATATACAAGAACAATGTTCGAACTCAAGCAAACCCAATTCGCCGACTACTCGCAACGTCGCTTTTGTAAATGATTTTAGAAGGCGGTTGCGCTGCATTTTCTTATTAGGTTTTTTTTTCTAACTTGAACATATGAAAAGAAATGAGGGCTTTGTTAGTTTTTTTTTTCCAAGTGGGCCGGGCTTTGGGCCTTTTTGTCTTGTAAGGTTTATAGTTAACATGAAGCCCGTTTATTTTTGTGTCTTAAATCCTGAAACGTAATATTCATTTAATATTTTCTGACATTTATTAATTATTTTCTAAATAATTAATTTCGTAACACTTTAATTAAAGCTGAGACATCGTATATCTAATATTCATGGATTTTAAATTGCGGTTTTTACAATACCTATCCCCACAACTTCCTAGAGGGATCAGCAATGCTCCTTGGACCTTGTTCAATATCTAGAACAAGACCAAGGTACTTGAACAAAGGATATGAGATGTGCCTTGGTTGATGGTTTAAAGCAGAACCTCAAGGGATTTATGTCTTCAACACAAACAGCAAACAACCTATCCAAAGGTTGATAAACCTTCACTAGCTTGGTGTCAACAAGCTTGTAAGGGCTTATAGCTTTTGGATAAGGGTTAGTACAAGTAAAACAGCAAAATCAGAAGACTATTTTCAAGCTTATTTCAAACTTGAAAACCTTACCAAACATAAACGTGTTTAAACCAAAAGATCTAAACACACTTATAACATCAAATGGAACTCAGAATTACCCTTAGACAACACCAACTTTCAAAAACATAAAAAGGAATTACAATTTTCTTAAAATACCAACTTTTATAAATTTCAAAAAGGAATTACAATGTTTAAAGAGTAAAACTGGAACAAGGCTCTCTCACATGTTGATGAGTCCTTATATAGGCCACAAGGGCTGAGATTACAAGTGAAAACTGTTGAGAATTATTTGTTAAGTGTCAAGTATCGTTAGTGTATTTCAAGTACTGTTAGTGTTATGTAAGTACTGTTAGTATTAACGCGGTAAATAGTAAGTACTGTTATTTATAAAGTAAGTACTCTATGATGATTAGGATGAATATATCTTTGTATAAGATATGTCATAGTTATAGTTAGAGTATATCTTATGTGAGATACTTAAATAGTTAGAATATTGATAATATATCGTCTGTGATATAGTTATCTTTATAGAATATTCTAAGGTTTCTAGGGTTCCTTACTCTATAAAAGGAACATAGGTACAATGTCTTTCATGTACCTCATTCAAGTCGATTAATAAGAGAATCGAATAGTGAAATTGTGTATAATGCAGTTCGTTTTTTTCTCAGTTCTTGCTAATTGAAAGTCCAACCAATATCGGGTTTTTAACTGTTTTTGGTTGTTAATCTTTTTGGATATTCTATTTGCTAATTCAACAAAGCCTTGCAAAACGGAAAAATATTACCTACTTATATGTAAAACATTTTGCAATTACCAAGTTTTTATACAAGTAATATTCAAAATGTAAAATTTGAAACTTAAAGGACTGAAAATGTAAATTCTAGGAAAGTAAATGCTTGAAATGAAAATTCTAACAAGTCTAGGGACTAAAAATGTAAATCCGCCAACTAAAAGGATCAAATATGTGAAACTTGTAACAAACTAACCAAAATGTAACGAAATCAACAACTTGCCAACTGAATTTAACAAATCTCAAAACTGAAAGGACTAAAATGTTACAAACCCTAAAAACAATGAAGATTAGCCAAGATTAGAAACTGCTTAAAACATCAAGGACCAATTTGCAATTTCAGAAACTTGTTAAGCAAAAACGGGTTTGAAAGGAAAATAAGCTCTTTTGAGCTTATTGTTGGACCAAAATCAATGAGACAAGTTGCAAAACACTTTAAATCCAAAATAAGCTATGTCTGTAAAAGGATTTTTACTGAAAGTTCAAAATAAGCAAATAAGCACTTCTTGATAAGCCCAAAATAAGCTATTGAACAATCCAGACAAGCACAACTTGATTTTCTTGCCAAAACTGATTAAGCAACTCAAAAGATGAACGGGAAATCAAACTAGAACGAATTTCATCCAGAAATAAGCTAGAAATCTGAATTAAGCTAAAAAGTGCTTATCGTTGACCAGGCGTTGACCAAACTTTTTGTCAAAAAGTTGAAACTTTAAAAAATCATGTAACTCCATATTCTAAGTGGATTTGTGAAGAAAAATAGCCAGGTAATGAAGAGAATCAAGAGATACAAAATTTCAGTTTCAAGTTACAGAAACATGCCTCAACTCAGCTTTTCATGATTTTGCTTATTTCTCTTGGCTTATTGAAAACTGTATTAAAAGCTCTTGGAATCTGAAACTTTATGATGTTAACTACAATTGAGAACAAATTTGGTGCAATTTCATCAATAATCCATCAAATGCCAGCCAAAAGAACATGAGAACTTTTTGAAAGCAAAACTGCATGAAACTTAACCCACACTTTTTATGGCCATTTGCCTCTTTGACCAACAATTTTACTTGAAACTTACTCAAAACACTTTATTATGACCTTATAACTAGCAATGAACATTAATTTTCAAAAACTCAATGCTTGAAAACCAATTACAAACTAATGCCAAACACTCCTTATCTGAGATTTGAGAAAATTTCCAAAGACTTTTAATAGCTGGATTAAACTGAATGAAAAGCTTTTTACTACAAAACTTGAGACTCCAAATGAAATGTTTCAAAACTATAAGCAAGCACTAAAAACAACTTTAACTCTATTTAGACACAAGTTCTAAAGTTGACTGAAAACAAGCTATGACTCAACTCAAACTAAAATCTATGAGCAGGTAAACAAGAATTAAGCTACAAGTAATTCAAAATCAAACAATAAGCCAATCTTAACAACTTTGATCAGGCAATCAACAAGTTTACACTAGAAAATATAGCATGCAATTGACTTATTCAGGTGAACCAAAATCAGAATCTTAAAACCTTTTGTAGTAAACCATTGGGAAGAAGAGGAGTGCTGAACTCTCTTACCCTAGTGATAACCACCACCTTATCACTAGATCATCTAATCAATCATCAAAAACAGCTACTATTCACTAGAAATCATCATCATGGCTTGGAAACTTCAATTAGGCTAAGCTTGAACTGAAATCACAACAACAGCTACCAAACTTCTTCAAAGTCAGTTATGATCATTCAATGATCATAACAAACTTAATTCAGCAACTCAATGATCAAGTAGGAGGAGAATAAGAACAGTAAGATGAGTAGGAGAATTGGCGGGAAAAGTAGAATTCAAATTTTATTCCATGAAAGTTGTTACAAAGCTGTTGAAAAGCTACTAACTAACTAACTAACTCAAGAGTTTGTCAGACTCTTGAGTAGTTAGGGTAAAAAGGAAGGAAAATGAGAGGAAATTGAGAAGTGTGTGTTTTTACAAAATTTAACTACTACTTTACAAATGAGGACTAGTAGGCTATTTATAGACATGAAAAGGAAGTTTGTTGGGGATGATGACGTGTTGAGACCAATCCCAGGTCTCCACGTGGCATGATTCTGCAAAACTTCTCTTCAAGGTATGAACACCAATTGGGGTTTTCTTCTTGAGTGGATCTCATGTTAATTGGTTGATACCATTGTGTTCGTCTCTTCAAAATAAGCACTTTTGGTGTTTACATCTTTTCATGAAATTGATTGTAGCTCAAAAACGATCCTGGTAATTTTTTTTGTAGCTTGAAGAAGATACGTGGCACGTTCTGATTGGTTTAATAAGAGTCACACGGATTCAACTGTTAGGATATGGTAATTAATTTTGGCTGCTGCTAGTGGATATTAATTACACTTAGGTGGCAATCCGTATGCCATGTATACTCTCTTATTATTGGCCAAAACTTGTGTCACATGGATCAAACTAGTAGAATTTTCCAACTTCGGCAGTTTCAGCCCTTGTAGTTTGGCAGATTGCATTTAAAGCTTGTAACTTCATTTCTTTGGCACTTTAAGTCCTCCAAACTTCATCTTTGAGCAGAATTGACCCTTTGACTTTGTTGACTTGATAGTTGACCAATTTTGACTTTGATCTTGACTTTTTACAATATTTGCACTTTAGTCCTTCAACTTTGGCATTTTGTCAAGATAGGTCCTTGTACTTCAAAGTCTTGTCACTTTTGATCCTTCTTTTTCTTTTTCATCCATTTGAGCTTGATTTTTCCTTGTTTGCTTGAAAATGTATCCTTTTACCTACACAAGTGTACACAACCACAAACATACCACATAATACTGTTTTTGCAAGATAAATTGGTATTTTGCTTCATGTTTTAGAGTTATTTGTTGATAAAAGGATATGAGTTTAAGCTCATATCAAATCCCCTACACTTGAACATTGTCATGTCCTCATGCAATATTATATATTAAAGCTCAAATTTACATTCCCATCATAATTAACCCACCTTAGCCATATGAGATGCATCTACACTACTCTAAACTACATGATGCATGATTTTGATTTTTAATAATGCAATGAACAAAGTACAATTCTATCTATATCTTTTTGATTTTTCTTGAAATGGTTTTGATGGAATTAACTCATAAAGAAATCAATGACTTAGATTAGGGCTTGGGTATCATGGACATTTATCACCCTCAAGTTTCACTTTCCCCATACCAAGCTTAAAAATAGGATCATTGCATTCACAAGTAAAAAGTGCATCAACTTATTCATGACAATTAAATGTGGAACCGGTTATTATTTGAGCAAATTGCTTGTGGGCAAATTTGTCATTTATTCAAGTGTGAAATATAAGAAGTGTAAAATCCAAAAATAAGGAAGCACGGTTTTAATCCTAAGTAATCCTCTCATCCGTTACTTGAAAAACCGCTCACAATTAATATAAGTCCGTTTTAAAAGTAATAAGTCATTCGCCTTATGTGTAAAATCCTCATGTCATGCTTTCATAAGTAGCTACACACTCGCTAAGGAAAGAAAATAAAACTCACGCAATAATTTACATCCGCCATCTTTTTGAGACTTTGGATCTTCAACCCCGCAACCCGTCAAGGTAATATTGGATTGGAGCAATCTATTGAATCCCCGCAACCCGTCAAGGTAATATTGGAACTCAATAGTCACTATAATTAACACCACACTGCCCCTCTTGGGAGTCTTGTAGTATTATTTTCTTTTTCTTTTTCTTTTTTATCTCTTTTTTTTTTCTAGCCACTCATTTTTTTTATAAGCCGCTCTTATTTTTCTTTATTCCTCACAAAGAAATTTGAAAAGAAGAAAAGGAAAAACACCCGCTAAATATGGAGCATGACATAAGTCTAGTACACATAAAACGTGCTAACTTAGGATCTTAAGACGTACTCATATCAACCATGAATGATTAGTCCAAAATGAATAAGAGATTACAAACCAATTAAAACCGTACTTGATTATTTATTAACAATTATATACATGCGAAGAAAATAGAGGTAAAGAAGAGAAGGGTTTAGCCACAAGTAATTATCATGAAGTCTATCTAGCCCTTTTATACTTGCTTCAACTCTATCATTTCCCATTCTCCACAAATTTAAAATCTCAAATAATGAAATTGGTCGATGCTTAGCCTAATAGACCAATGAAGGACTACATGGTTAAGGATACTAGCTAGAGAATGCTAAGATAAGCAAACTCGGGTTGAGTCAAAATATCCATGGTGGGCCTAATATGTCAAAGAAATCTAAACTTGTTAAACCATGTTTTTATTATATTTTTCCTTTTTATATATTTTGATGCAAAATAAAAGAAGAAATATATACAATGCAAATGTGTTATGCAAAATGGAAAATGATTGATGCAAAAATTATGAATGCATATTTTTGTTGGCCAAAGTAGATCAAAAATTTGAAAAATCAATTTTCCATGTTATCATGCAAGACAATGACAAGTTCTAGGTAAGGTCACTTCGATAGAAGGCCCCCCTACACTTAAGCTAAACATTGTCCTCAATGTTTAAGAGCATGGAAGTATAAAAACTTCCCCTACAGTTATGACAATGAATAGACTTTGATTAACCCAAGTTAAGGAAAAGACAACTATTAGTGAAATCATGTTTAAGCACAAGGTGTCAATGAAAAATCACCATAGTAACGAAGTGAACCGGATACAAGGGCCTCCTCCATAAGCTCCAAAGCATGAGATGAGTGAGCAACCCTACAAACAATCATGAAGACAAAAGAAGGTCTCCCCTACACTTATCTCCAAGTCTATACCTTTATTTCTAACCTACAACACTCTAAACCTAGTTATACGATGCTTGAGTTAAGGAGTCTCTAGCTCGACTCGTCCCTCAATGAATTAATTCATGGGGAAAATGGGGATCTCTTGGACCATTTCAACGGAAATGTCCTCCCCAAAGTAATGTTTAACACGGTGACCATTCACTTTAAAATTTAGACCATCGGGTTGGGACAACTCAAGAGTTCCATATGGAAACACTTGAGCAATAGTGAATGGACCGGACCATCTCGACTTAAGCTTGCCCGCAAAAAGTTTCAATCTTGAGTTAAAGAGGAGAACCGGCTCTCCAACTTTGAACTCACGATTCTTGATCTTAGCATCATGCAATTTCTTAGTCTTTTCCTTGTAAAGCAAAGAATTTTCATAGGCATTGGCTCTCAATTCATCCATCTCATTGAGTTGATCTTTCCTATGTGAACTGGCTTGGTTTAAATCAAAGTTAGCCCATTTGAGAGCCCAAGATGCCTTATGCTCTAGCTCGAATGGGAGGTGGCACGCTTTTCCATAGACAAGCCTATAAGGCGTACATCCAATTAGTGTTTTAAAAGCCGTCCTAAACGCCCACAAAGCATCATCAAGCTTATCCGACCAAGAAGCTCGATGCTCTCCCACCGTTCTCTCTAAAATTCTCTTTAAACCACGATTTGTGACCTCGGTTTGACCATTTGTTTGAGGGTGATACGCGGTAGAAAGTCTATGATTCACTCCATATTTCTTCATAACTCTCGTAAATTGATCATTACAAAAGTGCGTACCACGATCACTTATGATGGCCCGAGGTACACCAAATCTAGCAAACAATTGTTTCAAAAACTTCACAACAACTCTAGCATCATTGGTAGGTAAGGCTTTAGCCTCCACCCATTTGGACACATAATCTACCGCCACAAGTATATACTTGTTTCCCTTAGAGGATGGAAAAGGTCCCATGAAATCAATGCCCCATACATCAAATATCTCACACTCTTGGATAAGCTTTTGTGGCATCTCATCACGTTGTGTAATTTTTCCTTGTCTTTGACACACATCACAAAATTTCACCATTTCATGGGCATCTTTGTAAATGGAAGGCCAATAGTAACCCGAATCAAAGACTTTCTTGGTGGTGTAGTTAGGCCCAAAATGTCCACCCGTAGGTCCTTTATGACACGCTTCTAAGATCTTAAATGTCTCGGGCCCATCTACACACCGTCTAATGATTTGGTCCGCACATTGCCTAAAAAGATATGGATCATCCCAAAAGTAATACTTAACTTCCTTAAGAAACTTTTTCTTTTGTTGATAAGTAAGACCTTCAATAAGCACATTGCCCACAAGATAGTTTGCGATATCCGCAAACCAAGGAGTGGCATCCTCTTGGGAAGAGATAGACATGAGCTCCTCTAATGGAAAGGATTAATTGATTTCTTGGTGTGGGAAATCTCCTTGAAAAGGATGCTCAAGTCTACTCAAATGATCCGCCGCTAAATTTTCGGCCCCTTTCTTATCACGAATCTCTATTTTAAACTCTTGAAGCAACAAAACCCATCTCAAAAGCCTAGGCTTAGCATCTTGTTTTGTCATAAGATACTTGAGAGCGGAATGATCCGTATACACTATGGTTTTGGAAAGCACAAGATATGGTCTAAACTTCTCAAAAGCATATACTATAGCAAGCAACTCTTTTTCCGTGGTAGTGTAATGAAGTTGTGCACCGGTCATGGTTTTACTCGCATAGTGTATAGGTTGAAAATGCTTATTAACTCGTTGTCCTAAGACGACCCCCACCGCATAATCACTAGCGTCACACATAAGCTCAAAAGTTAATTCCCAATTTGGAGAAACCAAAACGGGAGCCTTAGTCAATTTTTCCTTAAGAGTCTCAAAAGAGTCTAAACAATCTTGGTTAAAAATGAAAGGAGCCTCTTTCTCCAAGAGGTGAGTCATCGGTCTAGCTATCTTATAAAAATCTTGTATAAAGCGCCTATAAAAGCCCGCATGACCTAAGAAACTCCTCACACCTTTAACCGAGGTGGGTGGGGGAAGCTTAGCAATCACATCAATTTTAGCTCGATCAACTTCTAATCCCTTGTTGGATATCTTGTGTCCTAAAACAATCCCCTCTTTCACCATAAAGTGGCATTTCTCCCAATTAAGCACCAAACGTGTTTCCTCACAACGCTTAAGCATTCTCTCAAGATTGGTGAGACATGAGCTAAATGAATTTCCAAAGACGGAAAAGTCATCCATCAAAACCTCCATGGGTTGCTCTATCATGTCATGGAAAATCGCCATCATGCACCGTTGAAACGTCCCCGGTGCATTACATAAGCCAAAAGGCATCCTCTTGTAAGCAAATGTACCATATGGACAAGTGAATGTGGTCTTTTCTTGATCCTTAGGGTCAATGGGTATTTGAAAATAACCCGAAAAGCCATCAAGAAAACAATAGTACTCATTTCCCGCTAAGCGTTCAAGCATTTGATCCATAAATGGAAGCGGGAAATGGTCTTTCCTAGTTGCCTCATTGAGTTTTCTATAATCAATGCAAACTCTCCAACCGGTCACAAGTCTCGTGGGAATAAGCTCATTGTTCTCATTAGGCACCACGGTGATTCCACCCTTTTTTGGAACACAATGAACCGGGCTAACCCATGGAGAGTCGGAAATGGGATAAATCATACCCGCATCTAAGAGTTTAATCACTTCCTTCTTAATAACCTCATGGATTTTTGGGTTAACTCTCATTTGGTTTTGAATGGCGGGTTTATAGTCATCCTCCATAAGGATTTTGTGTGTACAAAAATGTGGATCAATTCCCCTTATGTCGGATATTTTCCATGCTAAAGCTTTCTTATGTTTCTTAAGAACTTCAATAAGTTTCTCCTTCTCATCCTCTTTCAACTCTTTAGCAATGATCACCAGTAATTGGTCTTTGCCCTCTAAGAAAGCATACTCTAAGTGGGATGGAAGGTCCTTAAGTTCAATGGGAGGTGGACTTTCTATGGAAGGTTTTACTATGGAAGGTTCCTCAATGGTAGTCTCTTGTGGAATAAGAGAAGGAATAGGGTCCTCATTGAGCAACTTTTGGATTGCAAGAATATCTTCTTCCCAATTGATGGGAGAATCATCATCACCAAGAAAGTTTGACTCAAATTCCTCCAAGAGGAAATCACTCTCTCCAAAAGGTGTTAAAGAGGGAGCAATTGAGGCCACGGTTTCAACATGGGGCATCTCATCACTAGCACTCTTACAAGCATCATGAAAGTGTTCATTACACACTTCATCTAGCACATCAACAATGTTAATAGTCTCACAAGGTCTAGACTCCTTAACCTCTTTCCTATCACAAACTTTCCCTAACTTAAACACCACTCTCTCATCTTCTACTCTCATAATTAATTCTCCTTCCGCCACATCGATCAAGGTACGACCCGTTCTAAAAAACGGTCGACCAACAATCAAAGGTACTCTAGGATCCATGTCATAATCAACCACTACAAAGTCGGCCGGAAAGGTAAACTTATCCACACCTACAAACACATCTTCCGCTATACCTACGGGGTGAGCTATGGTTCGGTTGGCTAGTTCAAGAGTCATCCTAGTGGGAGTGAGCTCGGGAAGAGATAGTTGTTTCCAAACCGATAAAGGCATGAGGTTTATGCTCGCCCCTAGATCCGCCAAAGCCATGCAATTTTCAACACCGGGAAAATTACAAGGTATCAAGAAGCGCCCCGGATCTCCAAGTTTTGTTGGTAAGGTTTTAAGTAACACCGCGGAACAATTTTCATTAAGGGATGTGTTGGGCAAATCAACCAATTTTTCTTTGTTTGAGAGCAAATCCTTGAACATCTTAGCAAACTTTGGCATATAAGCAAGAGCTTCCGCAAAGGATATATTGATGTTGAGTTGCTTGAACATCCTTAAGAAGTTGGAGACTTGGATGTCATCCTTGTTCTTTAACTTGTCCTTTTTCAACCTTAAAGGATATGGAAGAGTAGGTTTTGGTGTAGGTGGAATAGGTGTTGTAGTGGAAGATTTGTCTTTGTTAGCTTCTTCATTGGGAAGTGTGGAAGGTAAAGGAGAAGTATGAGGAGGTTGAGAAGTTGTGTTTGAGTGAATAGGAGCATTTTGAGGAGGTGAAGTAGAAGTAGAAGGCTTGTCACAAGTAGGAGCACAAGTGGGTTGAACAATAGTAGGTTTAGGAGGTGAAGGATCCTTTGTTGTTGTTCTACTCCTTGTTGTAATGGCATTGAGATTGGCCCTAGGGTTTGTTTGTGTGTTGGAAGGTAAAGCCCCTTGTGGTCTTTGATTTAATGCCACTAAAACCCTATTTATTTGGTCATTCATTTTCTTCTCCATAGCTTGGAACTTCCTTTCATTCTCTTGATTCATTTTTTGCAAGAGATCCATTGTGTTATAATCTTGTGGCACATAACCTTGAAAACCTTGAGGTTGGAAAGGTAAAGGTTGGGCATTAAATCCTTGATTTGGTGGATAAAAGGTATTTGCTTGAGGTTGAATTTGATTTGGTGCCTTGTAGTTATTTCCTTGATAAGTTGGTCTTTGCCCTTGATTCTTTGGTAAAATTGGAGGTGGATTTTGTTGAATTTGGGTGGGTGGTTGGGGTGGGAATCCGGGTGGAGTAAGGTAGTTTTGGGACTTGTAAGAAAGGTTATTTGGATTGATATTTGGCTTGAAGTGTTCACGATGTTCCTCTTGGTAAGCATAGCATTCCCCTTGATACATTTGCACCTTATCACATTGTTCATAAGAATGGGGACCTCCACAAGTAACACAAGAAAGAGTAATGGAATTCACATTATTTGAAGAATTGTTCAATGACATGGTCTTAAAAGTTTGAAGCATTTCTTGTTGTACTTTCAAGTTCCTCTCACTATCTCTATCCATCCTTTGAAAAATCTCTTGTTGAAACTTGAGGAGTTGGTTGTCACAAGAAGTTTGAGAATTATTTTGGATAACATGAACCCTTTCTTCAAATTGATTGTTTGTTTGAACCATTGCTTTAGTCTCAATGATGTCCAAAGCCTCTTGGTAGGTTTTAAGAAGAATATTCCCTCCTGCGGAAGCATTGAGTGAATCTTGGTGGTGAGATTTAAGGCCATTATAGAAGAGATTGATTTGGTGAACATGATCCAATCCATGATTAGGGCATCTCCTCAATAACTCACTATACTCTTCCCAAGCATCACTAAAGGATTGACTAGGTTTTTGTTGAAAGCCTATAATTAAAGTCCTCAAAGCCATAGTCTTATGTGGAGGAAAGAACTTGTTCAAAAACTTAGTTGTGAAACCATCCCATGTGGTGATACTATCGGGTGGTTGGGTGTCTAACCAATGCTTAGCGTGTCCCTCTAGGGAAAATGACACTAACATCAACCTAATCACCTCATGTGGAACTCCATTATGCTTAATGGTATTGCAAAGAGAAAGGAATCTCTTAAGGTGAGCATGAGGATCCTCATTCTTGTTACCAAAGAAAGGTGATTGTGAAACCATAGTGATCATAGATGTATGTAGCTCAAATGTGTTTGCGGGAAAGTCGGGAATCTTAATAGCACTAGCATATCCATGAATATTGGTTTGCATACGTTCCAACAAAGAGCGATTATCAATAGCCATGGATTCTTGTGGTGGAGGAGTCAAAGCACGATTCTCGTGATCGGCTTGGTGGACGGTGGTGGTCTTACTCTTTCTCTTTTTCTTCCTTTTCGGAGGAAGAGGTTGTACACCAATTGGTATTTGTGCACGCCCGCGAGTGAGCATGCAACTCAATACGAGGAATGAGAGAGAAGCTCTCGTGTGACTTTGAAGAGAAATGGATTATCCTCTTCGAGTTTCAATATTAAATATCCACAAGAAAATAACAATATACGTATGTACTACTTGGGTGCAAGACCCTCAATGAAGCCTTCCTTCTTAGAATACTTACAAGTGAACGGGGGGTTAGGTGGCGCGAAGCACTTAAGTACCTATTGACCCTTAGATGGCATTTTATAGCACATCGCCTTTCTATTCACTTAAATTTTCGTATTCTTCGAATTGTTGCTTATTGAGAGTATTTATCTATTATTGCTTTATTTTGTTTCATCGATACACGTGTCAAGGACCGGAACGCCCCTCAACACGGTGTATTGCCTCGGCAATACTTATGGAAGATATGTAGATTGGTTGTTCTTATACGTATACGTATTTACTTATAATAATATATGGAAAATATTTTTGTATTTATGAGTTTTTTAAGAGAAAATACTATATGTACATAAAAACCGAGAGAATCCAATAATATATATTTTTGGGTGCAATCTCTTAGGAAAAAGATTGCTTTTTGGAATTTTTAATTTTTTTGGTCAATTCTTTAGGAAAAGAATTGTTTTGTTAATTTTTTAGTTTTTATATGTTTTTATATTTTTGATTTTTTATTTGTTTTTGATTTATGATACGTAAAAATAACGTTCACAAGGTGAACGGATCCCAAAAGCCAATGAAAACCGTCAATCGGTAGTCTCTCGTAAAGTCAAAGAACCGGCAGCGGCGCCATTTGAAATTGTGTATAATGCAGTTCGTTTTTTTTTTCAGTTCTTGCTAATTGAAAGTCCAACCAATATCGGGTTTTTAACTGTTTTTGGTTGTTAATCTTTTTGGATATTCTATTTGCTAATTCAACAAAGCCTTGCAAAACGGAAAAATATTACCTACTTATATGTAAAACATTTTGCAATTACCAAGTTTTTATACAAGTAATATTCAAAATGTAAAATTTGAAACTTAAAGGACTGAAAATGTAAATTCTAGGAAAGTAAATGCTTGAAATGAAAATTCTAACAAGTCTAGGGACTAAAAATGTAAATCAGCCAACTAAAAGGATCAAATATGTGAAACTTGTAACAATCTAACCAAAATGTAACAAAATCAACAACTTGCTAACTGAATTTAACAAATCTCAAAACTGAAAGGACTAAAATGTTGCAAACCCTAAAAACAATGAAGATTAGCCAAGATTAGAAACTGCTTAAAACATCAAGGACCAATTTGCAATTTCAGAAATTTGTTAAGCAAAAACGGGTTTGAAAGGAAAATAAGCTCTTTTGAGCTTATTGTTGGACCAAAATCAATGAGACAAGTTGCAAAACACTTTAAATCCAAAATAAGCTATGTCTGTAAAAGGATTTTTACTGAAAGATCAAAATAAGCAAATAAGCACTTCTTGATAAGCCCAAAATAAGCTATTGAACAATCCAGACAAGCACAACTTGATTTTCTTGCCAAAACTGATTAAGCAACTCAAAAGATGAACGGGAAATCAAACTAGAACGAATTTCATCCAGAAATAAGCTAGAAATCTGAATTAAGCTAAAAAGTGCTTATCGTTGACCAGGCGTTGACCAAACTTTTTGTCAAAAAGTTGAAACTTTCAAAAATCATGTAACTCCATATTCTAAGTGGATTTGTGAAGAAAAATGGCCAGGTTAATGAAGAGAATCAAGAGATACAAAATTTCAGTTTCAAGTTACAGAAACATGCCTCAACTCAGCTTTTCATGATTTTGCTTATTTCTCTTGGCTTATTGAAAACTGAATTAAAAGCTCTTGGAATCTGAAACTTTATGATGTTAACTACAATTGAGAACAAATTTGGTGCAATTTCATCAATAATCCATCAAATGCCAGCCAAAAGAACATGAGAACTTTTTGAAAGCAAAACTGCATGAAACTTAACCCACTCTTTTTATTGCCATTTGCCTCTTTGACCAACAATTTTACTTGAAACTTACTCAAAACACTTTATTATGACCTTATAACTAGCAATGAACATTAATTTGCAAAAACTCAATGCTTGAAAACCAATTACAAACTAATGCCAAACACTCCTTATCTGAGATTTGAGAAAATTTCCAAAGACTTTTAATAGCTGGATTAAACTGAATGAAAAGCTTTTTACTACAAAACTTGAGACTCCAAATGAAATGTTTCAAAACTATAAGCAAGCACTAAAAACAACTTTAACTCTATTTAGACACAAGTTCTAAAGTTGACCGAAAACAAGCTATGACTCAACTCAAACTAAAATCTATGAGCAGGTAAACAAGAATTAAGCTACAAGTAATTCAAAATCAAACAATAAGCCAATCTTAACAACTTTGATCAGGCAATCAACAAGTTTACACTAGAAAATATAGCATGCAATTGACTTATTCAGGTGAACCAAAATCAGAATCTTAAAACCTTTTGTAGTAAACCATTGGGAAGAAGAGGAGTGTTGAACTCTCTTACCCTAGTGATAACCACCACCTTATCACTAGATCATCTAATCAATCATCAAAAACAGCTACTATTCACTAGAAATCATCATCATGGCTTGGAAACTTCAATTAGGCTAAGCTTGAACTGAAATCACAACAACAGCTACCAAACTTCTTCAAAGTCAGTTATGATCATAAAATGATCATAACAAACTTAATTCAGCAACTCAATGATCAAGTAGGAGCAGAATAAGAACAGTAAGATGAGTAGGAGAATTGGCGGGAAAAGTAGAATTCAAATTTTATTCCATGAAAGTTGTTACAAAGCTGTTGAAAAGCTACTAACTAACTAACTAACTCAAGAGTTTGTCAGACTCTTGAGTAGTTAGGGTAAAAAGGAAGGAAATGAGAGGAAATTGAGAAGTCTGTGTTTTTACAAAATTTAACTACTACTTTACAAATGAGGACTAGTAGGCTATTTATAGACATGAAAAGGAAGTTTGTTGGGGATGATGACGTGTTGAGACCAATCCCAGGTCTCCACGTGGCATGATTCTGCAAAACTTCTCTTCAAGGTATGAACACCAATTGGGGTTTTCTTCTTGAGTGGATCTCATGTTAATTGGTTGATACCATTGTGTTCGTCTCTTCAAAATAAGCACTTTTGGTGTTTACATCTTTTCATGAAATTGATTGTAGCTCAAAAACGATCCTGGTAATTTTTTTTGTAGCTTGAAGAAGATACGTGGCACGTTCTGATTGGTTTAATAAGAGTCACACGGATTCAACTGTTAGGATATGGTCATTAATTTTGGCGGCTGCTAGTGGATATTAATTACACTTAGGTGGCAATCCGTATGCCATGTATACTCTCTTCTTATTGGCCAAAACTTGTGTCACATGGATCAAACTAGTAGAATTTTCCAACTTTGGCAGTTTCAGCCCTTGTAGTTTGGCAGATTACATTTAAAGCTTGTAACTTCATTTCTTTGGCACTTTAAGTCCTCCAAACTTCATCTTTGAGCAGAATTGACCCTTCGACTTTGTTGACTTGATAGTTGACCAATTTTGACTTTGATCTTGACTTTTTACAATATTTGCACTTTAGTCCTTCAACTTTGGCATTTTGTCAAGATAGGTCCTTGTACTTCAAAGTCTTGTCACTTTTGATCCTTCTTTGTCTTTTTCATCCATTTGAGCTTGATTTTTCCTTGTTTGCTTGAAAATGTATCCTTTTACCTACACAAGTGTACACAACCACAAACATACCACATAATACTGTTTTTGCAAGATAAATTGGTATTTTGCTTCATGTTTTAGGGTTATTTGTTGATAAAAGGATATGAGTTTAAGCTCATATCAAATAGTTAAAAGTAATTATGTTCTTCTATGCTTTATAAGTTAGATTCCGCATAACTTATTTAGTGTTAGTAAGAGTGCTCAAAGTGTTTTAGTTTGATTACAAACTACTATACTAATTCTTAAAAGAATATAGATCCAACCAAAGGGATCAACAAGTGGTATCACAGCTTGTTGAGAAACTCTGAAAAAGAAGAACACAACCCCTAACACTCCACACATACCAAATCTCAATGTCTCAACTAGATGGTGATAATGCTCACTTGGATGATGTTCAGAACCCTGATCCTGTTCTGCCACAGTGACAACCACAAGTTGTGCATCCTGCACCAGCACAAGGTGCTCAAGCCGTGAATGCTGTAGCTACCTCTACACCAACACCTTCTCATACTCTGTCTGTTGTTAAACTCCCAGTTCTCAAAGGTGACAATTATGAGACATGGGCTATGTAGATGGAACATTACTTGAATCACACAGATCACACTGTGTCGCAAGTTATCAAGAATGGGAATACACCAAAGAAGCTACACTGGTTGCCAGACAATACAGGCTATGTTCTACCTGCTGTGACTGCTGAGGAGGTACAAGCAGAGATCAAAGAAAGAAAAGCCAGAACTGCTTTGGCTATGGCTCTTTCTGAAGACATTCTACCAAGCTTTCTGTTGGGTCAAAAGTTGATCAGTCAAACACTATGGAAACAAGAAAGACCAAATAGGACATTATCACTGCTAGAATTCCCACTGCTGAGATCCCCCTGCTGGAATTCCCCCTGCTGGAGTACTTTCCCCTGCTAGAGCAAGTTCCCCCTGCTGGAGTACTTGCCCCTGCTAGTGTACTTCCCACTGCTAGTGATAAGTATGAAGATTTGGTCAACACAGGATAAGAATGAATAAGTCAGTTTTGATTTAGTCATTAATACTTTATTTAGTTTCCATGTATCCCTGGGTTCCTTAAGTTATAAAAGGAACCACCAGGCATAGGTTTTATTCACTACTTCCAATACACAAAATGTAACCTACTGCTTGTTTGATCTCTAGGTGTGGGATTCAATGTACACACACCTAGAGTAGTTTGTGTTAATTAATTAATACAAACTCTCTTTGGGAATCTTTCATCTTTGTCAAACATCTTGTTCATGATTATCATTCTATTCCGCTATGTTAATTCATAAGAATGTTAATCAACCTAGATAAATGGTGTAAACCATTGAGTCTAACGATCCAATGGATTCAACAAGTGGTATCAGAGCGGGTGGCTCTCGATATCTAGGAGATCAAGGTGTTTTTCATGTTCGTGTTGTTGTTGTGAAGTTTTTTTTTTGGGGGTTCTGATTGGCTATTGCTACCCACTGTATTAATAATATTGTGATTAAAGGTTTCGAATCTTTAGTCACTGATGTTGAAATAAATTCATGGGTGCAATTCTTTTGAACATAATTATATTCACACAAACATAATGATGTGTTCACACGAAGGATAGAATTTGTGTTCACACGGATAAAGTACCTTTTGTGTATATGCAAAGATTGCATCGCAAGTACAAAGATGATAAGTCATCATGGGTCCCAGCAGGTTTGGTCAAGTAAATTGGTTGATGAAAGCTGCGGTCAAAAGAAAGGCAAATAAGATACGAATGTGAATAGGGTTTTATAATAGTACAACAAGGATTGGTCAACTGTGGTTCACATGGGGGTTAATATAATACGGAGTAATGTGTATTATTATATGTGTGCAATTGGTGCACAAAAGGTCCATGTTCGTGAGCTGCTATATTCATGGTCCAATCACGTGTGTGTGCATCATATGCTTTATGTTATTATTCCATGATTTGAAAGAATGTGGGAATAATGTTCGGTCTGTGAAGCAGAAAAAGGACGCGGCCACTGCACAAAGTTAATAACAAAGCAGTGGCATTAAAAGTTCCCCCTGCTTGTGAAAATGTTCACCCTGCTTTTATTAAAAGATCCCCCTGCTACGACCCCCTGCCTTCAATAGTTCCCCCTGCTTTCATAAATAGGTTCCCACTGTTTTTGAAAGTTCCCCCTGCTGTCAGATATGAGTTTTGGGACAACAAGGTTTTGGAGTTTGGTTATTCACAGCAACCGAGCTTAAAGGTATAAAGGCTTCATTTTAATTTTATTGATTACGAAGAAAAGTTCTTATTATTTATTTGAAGACGAAGTAGATTTTCGCGGGTATGTGTTTTATGCTTAAACACCTAGTGACAAAGTGATACAAAGATCTAGGAATGTGTGATTTTTCTTATGGTACTCTATGCACATATTTTCTATCACTTGAAGGAGTTACATTATCGTGCTCAGTGTCTCATTTTCATGAAAAATGAAGATTTAGTATGCAAAGCCTCTTTGTCACATGGTTGGTACAAGATATAGAATGCAAATTCGGGTCATTCTTCTTCATCATCAAGTAAGTCATAATCAATTTTCTTCATTTGTAATTATTACATAAAGCCTACAGAATTTGAAGATTCAAGATGCTTGACAAAAGTCGTTCTTATTTGTTCTATTCAACCATAATGAAGTTGTTCTTCAAAGTTACTACTGGTTGGGTACGTATACTATTAGTCATTTAAAGATGGCACTACATGCTAATTTCTGGTGCTGCTCTCATCATGGATGGTACTACATAGTATTTGTTTCTACAAGTGGTTAGTTCTTTGTTTGCTTCTTATGGTTGATACATCTACTTTTGGTCAAAAGAAATGGTTAGCACACTTTAAGGGGAAGCTCATTTGTTCAAGTGTTAATCATTTACATATGACATTGAGGTGAAGGTTTTCGCTACTGCTCATTGGTATTACTACAACTAATGCGGGTATCTACTGCTCAAAATCATTTTTTATTAGGATCCTGGCCTATGTGCGTCGTGGAGGGTATTTTGAAAGGTGGAATGCTTGGGTTAGAAGTATGGTATTGGTTAGGAGTAGTTGAAAATCAAGGTTGTTCACATAGAAGACCCTATTTGATCATGTCAAAAGGGGAAGGTGTCTACAAGAATGTTCAGCCTGTTGATCTTTGATGTTGTATGTTTAAGGGGAAGTGTTTTGACATCATCAACTAGGGGAAGATTGTTGGGTCAAAAGTTGATGAGTCAAACACTATGGAAACAAGAAAGACCAAATAGGACATTAGAATTCCCACTGCTGAGATCCCCCTGCTGGAATTCCCCCTGCTGGAGTACTTTCCCCTGCTAGAGCAAGTTCCCCCTGCTGGAGTACTTGCCCCTGCTAGTGTACTTCCCACTGCTAGTGATAAGTATGAAGATTTGGTCAACACAGGATAAGAATGAATAAGTCAGTTTTGATTTAGTCATTAATACTTTATTTAGTTTCCATGTATCCCTGGGTTCCTTAAGTTATAAAAGGAACCACCAGGCATAGGTTTTATTCACTACTTCCAATACACAAAATGTAACCTACTGCTTGTTTGATCTCTAGGTGTGGGATTCAATGTACACACACCTAGAGTAGTTTGTGTTAATTAATTAATACAAACTCTCTTTGGGAATCTTTCATCTTTGTCAAACATCTTGTTCATGATTATCATTCTATTCCGCTATGTTAATTCATAAGAATGTTAATCAACCTAGATAAATGGTGTAAACCATTGAGTCTAACGATCCAATGGATTCAACACTTTCATCATTATAAGGATGCTAAAGCTATGTGGGATGCTATAAAACTTAGATTTGGGGGCAATGACAAATCTAAGAAGATTAAGAAGATTGTTCTTAAGAAAGAAGTTGATAACTTTTAAATTACCAGTATAGAGGGGATACATGGTGGATATGGAAGGTTCAGCAAGTTGATTATTCAGTTAGAAGTTTATGGACAAGTAATTCCTAATGAAGAAGCTAATCTAAAATTCTTAAGAAGTGTTCCACCAGAGTGGAAAGTAATGGCTATACACTTCATCACAAGAGATGATTTGGAAACAATTCCTTTTGATCATCTTTACAACAATCTTAGAGCATATGAGATGGATGTGAAAGGCACTGAAGTAAAGACAACAACTACTTCAAAGTCTAACTTGGCTTTTGTGTCAGATGGGAACAGCGGTACTTACTTTCAAAATACCACTAGTGGATCTAGCAGCGGTACATACTTCACAAATACCGCTGGAGGACTTACAAGCAGTACTTACCAACAAAGTATTGAAAGCAGTCCGATAGTCTCTCAAAATTCACATGGAAGGTCTTCACCATCGTTTAGTGACAATGATGCCTTCTCATTCTTTATTGGACAACACAACATGCCAAGATTAACACTCAGTGACTTGTTCCAAATGGATGATGCTGATGTTGAAGAGATGGATCTCAAATGGCAAGCTGCTATGGTGTCTCTAAGATCTAATAGGTTTTTCAAGAAGACTGGAAGAAAAATGACTGTTGATCATAATGAGCCATTAGGATATGACAAGTCCAAAGTTGAATGCTATAACTTTGGAAGGAATTGACACTTTACAAGAGAATGCTCTGGAGATAAAGCCGAGACTAGAAATCAGAAGTCCAAGAACAGCTATAGAACCAGTCCAAGAATAACTGAAAGCTTTTCAAAAGGAAACAGCAGGAGTCCTAAAGGAACCAAAGCATTGGTTACTGTAGATGGAGTGGTGAATTGGGCAGAAGAAGAAGAAGAAGAAGAGATTGGTTTAATGGCTCTCTCACATGAAGATACTGAGGTACATCCTTGTTCTAAAGACTGTGTTCTTAAATTTAATAGCCTAAAAGTAGAACTAGAGAAACAGTATCAAAAGGTTAACACATGCACTATAGAAGTAAAATCTTTTAAACATGGTGTTGTTAAATTAGAAGAAAATATAGTTTTGTACAAAAGGGCTCAACAAAACTATGAAGAGAAAATAAGGATTTTGAGTCTTCAAATGAGGGAAAAAGATGTGGAAATAAAAGCTTTTGAAAGACAACTGTTAAAAATATCAACAGAAAATGAAGCTTTAAAAACCAGTCTTTGTAATGAAAGGGAAGTGATTAGTCATTGGCAACAATCCTCTAAAGGATTGGGAAAACTGATTAATTCACAAATGGGGTATTATGATAAAACAGGCCTAGGATATATTGAGGACCAACCTGGGATAACCTTAATTGACAAGGACTTATCAAAAGGGATTTTTAATATTTCTAGTAAGGTAGATGATACACCTGAAAAATGATAGATATGCTATAGGAATGAAGGCAGTTCCTCCACCACTATCAGGAATTTTCATGCCCCATTGTAATGATACTAGTATAGAGTTAGAAGAACCTAAGATTAATAATGTCTTAAACTCTAGTACTTTGTCCCAAGAAAAGACAGTTGTGACCAAGAATATTGTTTATCCACCTTTAATGAACAACTTTGTTTCTGAGGAATCTAAGACTAGTTCTGCTTCCAAGCAGGTAAAAACTCCTAGCAAGATATTAGAAAACAATATAAAACATAATAAAGTCAAAAGGGGTGGGCTAGGTTTTGAAAAAGTAAAGTCAAAACAACCTTTTGGGTCTTCTTTAAGAAGAAAAGGATGTTATGTTTGTGGTAGTCTAAATCATTTTATTAAAGACTGTACATTACATGAAGATAAAATTGTGAAACAAAAGGCTACACAAAGGGTCATGAAAAACAGTAATGGGAAAAATGCACATGTTTATAGGAATAAGAAACTTAAAGATGACAAACCTAAGTTTGATCACACAAGGGTATTTAAACAGGTTAAAAATAACCCTACCAAAATTTTTGTTCCTAGTGCAGTACTTATGAAACATGGTCTAGTACCTTTAAAGTCTGGTAAACCAAGTACTGGCAAGTCTAGACCTGCAAGTACTACTAGACCAAACTTAAGTACTGTTGGTTTAAAGTCTGTAAAACCAATATTCTCCAAGACTTCTAAGAAAGTTTTCAAAAAAGTTAAAACACCTAGAAGTAAGGATAAGAACAAACCAGTGCAAATGTGGGTTCCTAAAAGAGATATATCCTGTGTTAAAGCAAGTACCGCTAAAGCAGTACTTTAGTCAAAGAAGTCTGAGCACATAAAGTCACCCTATGACTTTGACTACATAAATGAAACCATGAAGTATAAGAGTAAAAGTAGCATTACTGGAAATGATTCAGTACAAACTCTTAAATGTGTAGGTCCCACAAGATCCGAGCCAAATGTGGCTTGGGTCCCTGTTAAAAACTAATGAATTTTATTTGTGTGCAGGGGCATCTCATTGATGAATTAAAAGATAAAGGAATAGTAGATAGTGGATGCTCAAGACACATGACAGGAAACAAAGATTTTCTTGCTGAATTTGAAGAATTCAGAGGAGGTCCAGTAGCCTTTGGGGGTAGCAAAGGTAGAATCACTGGCAAAGGAAAAATCAATAGAGGAAAGTTAGAATTTGAAGATGTGTTCTTTGTAAAAGAATTGAATGAGTTCAATCTCTTTTCTGTATCACAAATGTGTGATAAGAAGAACAAGGTGTTATTCATAGACAAAGACTGCTTGGTGTTATCTAAAGACTTTGAGATGCCTAAGGAATCTCAAATACTGCTTAAAGTACCCAGGCAAGAAAATATGTACACCTTTAATCTTCATACTATTACTCCAACAGATGGTATTACATGTTTGCTACCTAAGGCTTCTTTAGATGAGTCAAATTTGTGGCATAGAAGGTTAGGGCATGTGAATTTCAAAAATCTTAATAGATTGGTGAATAGGAACTTGGTTAGAGGTCTACCTAACAAATCTTTTCAAAATGATTTCACATGTGCTGCTTGTCAAAAAGGTAAACAACATAGAGCCTCTTGTAAGACCAAGACTGTTAACACTGTGACAAAACCTTTGCAACTTTTTCATATGGATTTGTTTGGTCCAGTTTCTATCAGAAGCATTAGTCATAAGACCTTTTGTCTAGTCATAACTGATGATTATAGTAGATTTAGTTTGGTTTTCTTTTTAGCTCTTAAAAGTGAAACAAGTGAATTACTAAAGGATTTTATCATGTTAGTTGAAAAGCAGTTCACTAAACAGGTATTAATCATTAGGACTGATAATAGGACATAATTTAAGAATGCTGAATTTGATGAATTCTATAGGTCTAAAGGAATTAAGAGACAATTTAGTAATCCTAGAACTCCACAACAAAATGAAGTAGCTGAAAGGAAGAATAGGACATTGATTGAGGCTGCTAGAACTATGCTGGCTGATTCACTTTTGCCAAATACCTTTTAGGAAGAAGCAATCAATACTGCATGTTATGTGTTAAATAGAGTCCTAGTAACCAAGCCTCAAAACAAAACACCTTATGAACTCTTGACTGATGTAAAGCCTAACATAAGTCATTTAAGACCTTTTGGGTGTCATGTGTCTATACTAAATACTCTTGATTATTTGGGAAAGTTTGATGGAAAGTCTGATCCAGGATATCTTGTAGGATATTCATTGCAAAGTAAAGCATATAGGGTTTACAATTTGGCAACTAAGAAAGTTGAAGAAAATGCTCATGTCAATTTCTTAGAAAATAAATCTAATGTTCCAGGAATAGGTTATGCTTGGATGTTTGATTTAGATTATCTAACTAACTCCATGGATTACTATTCTTTGCAAAAGGATTGTCAAACTAACAATGCAGGTAAGGAGTCAAGTGTAGCTAAT
Organism: Glebionis coronaria; assembly: GCA_025667525.1. Lineage (NCBI taxonomy): Eukaryota > Viridiplantae > Streptophyta > Magnoliopsida > Asterales > Asteraceae > Glebionis > Glebionis coronaria. Next base: position 227,338,448 of record CM046882.1, on the reverse strand, counting down.
GTAGGTACTCAAGAAGATGTTTCTTCATCAGATGATGATATTCATGTCTATGTACCCAGCATGCCTACTGTTACTCCCATGTCTGCAACTCCTAAGAAGCAAACCTTGCCATCAAGTGATGATCAAGCCTCCCAGGAGCTTCAGAGGCTTCAAGATCAAGAAAAGAATGCTACATCTGTTAATAAGCATTCAGGAGAAGAATCTTTTGAGTCACAACACTCAACAGTACATACTACACCTAGTGGTACTTCATCTGCAAGTACTGCTAAGTCAAAATCTGCCAAATCTGTTGACTCACTAGAAGAGATTTTACAATCCTTGGACGATGAAGACTTATATGCTAGTCCAGCTGAAGGAATCTTCTCTAAAGCTTCCTATGATGAGCAGGGTGCAGTAACTAATTTCAACAATTTGGAAACAGAAATTCCAGTCAGTTCTATTCCCACTCATAAAGTCAACAACAACCATCCTACTACACAGATTATTGGTGATCCCAAATCTGTTGTACAAACCAGAAGACAACTGCAAACCAATATTGAAACTTATGCACTAGTGAGTTATGTCAAACAACAGCAGAGAACAAATCATAAAGATACTCAACATTGTTTGTTTGCCTGTTTCTTATCTCAAGTAGAGCCCAAAAACATCTCTCAGGCTCTTGATGAAGAAAGTTGGGTAGATGCCATGCAAGAAGAATTAACACATTTGAGCTACAAAAAGTTTGGATTCTTGTGGATCTTCCCTCAGGTAAAAGAGTAATTGGTACTAGATGGGTCTTTAAGAACAAGAAGGATGAAAGAGGGGTTGTTGTGAGGAACAAGGAAATATTTGTTGCTCAAGGATATACACAGGAAGAAGGGATAGACTATGATGAGGTTTTTGCACCAGTGGCAAGGATAGAAGCCATTGGGTTATTTTTGGCCTTTGCATCATATATGGGATTTATAGTCTATTAAATGGATGTGAAAAGTGCCTTTCTATATGGTACTATTTTAGAGGAGGTATATGTCTCACAACCTCCAGGTTTTGTAGATCCTAAATTCCCCAATAGAGTCTACAAGGTTATCAAAGCACTTTATGGTCTGCATCAAGCTCCAAGAGCCTGGTATGCAACCTTATCCAACTTTCTTCTAGAACATAGATATAGGAGAGGAACCATTGACAAAACTCTGTTCATCAAGAAGAATGCTAAGGACATCATTCTAGTTCAAGTTTATGTTGATGACATCATTTTTGGTTCTACCAAGAAGACATGGTGTGAAGAGTTTGAAGCTTTGATGAAAGGAAGATTTCAAATGAGTTCTATGGGAGAACTAACTTTCTTTTTAGGACTTCTAGTCAAACAAAGGAAAGATGGAATATTTATCAGCCAAGATAAATATGTTGCTGAAATCTTGAATAAATTTTCATGTATGGATACAAGGAGTACAAGAACACCTTTTGAAGCTAAGAAATCTTTATCAAAAGATGAACATGGAGAAGATGTTGACATTCATCTATACAGGTCAATGATTGGTTCATTGATGTATCTTACTACTTCAAGACCAGATATAATGTTTGATGTGTGTGCCTGTTCAAGGTTCCAAGTTCATCCAAAGGTGTCACATCTACATGCTGTGAAGAAGATTTTTAAATATCTTAAAAGTCAACCTAATTTAGGATTATGGCATCCTAGAGATTCCACCTTTTAATTTGAAGCTTACTCAGATAGTGATTATGCTGGAGCAAATCATGATAGGAAATCCACAACAAGAGGTTGTCAATTCCTAGGCAGAAGACTCATATCATGATAGTGTAAGAAGCAAACCATTGTTGCTACTTCTACAACTGAAGCTGAATATGTAGCTGCTGCTCATTGCTGTGGACAAGTACTTTGGATTCAAAATCAATTGTTGGACTATGGGTTTAACTTCATGAACACCAAGATTTATATTGATAATGAAAGTACTATATGCATTGTCAAGAATCCAGTATTTCACTCCAAGACCAAGCATATTGAAATAAGACATCACTTTATAAGAGATGCTTATGACAAAAAGCTTATTCAAGTCTTGAAGATTCATACAGACAACAATGTAGCTGATTTTTTGACCAAAGCATTTCATGCAAAGAGATTCGAATTCTTGGTGACACACATTGGTATGCTCAACCAATAACATGCTGCATATGTTGAGGGGAGGTAATAGCTGTACAAATTTTTATAATTTTTTATTGTATAGTCTATGTTTTGTTTTTTTGATGTTATTGCAGGTTCATAGAAAAAGATAAAAGAGGTTACATTGTTAGTGGAAAGTATAAACTGGTCAATATTGTGAGGTACCGTTGTCACTCCAAGTACCGCTAGCACAAATCCAAGTACTACTTATGTTCCATGTACCGCTACATGTCCGTTGTACCGTTAAGGGTCTCTTTTGTAAATTTGGTGGTTTCTTCGCGCTTGGGTTTGTTATTTACTTAAATACTTACTCCAATTACACAACTAATTCACCTAATCTTTTGTTTTTATCTCTAGATTCTGTAACCTTCTCTCTAATCTTTCAATCATCAAAATACTAATGGCTGCTTTACAAGTAATCTATAAGCATAATTTGGTTACGAATCTTGCTACAAATGATGACTCTCTTGGTTTCCATGAGATGCTTGGTTTCCTATCTCGAAGTCATGTTCGCTTTGCACTCACTGTAAGTCCATTTGTCTCTATACCCATTGTTAAATTTTTTTGGGATACTGTTGTATTAGGTACTCGGTTTGGTCAACCTTGCATTAAGGCTAGGGTCAATCATAGAAATATATATGTAACTAAGGTACTGCTATGAGCAAGTTTGAGATTAAATGATGAAAATGGACTTAGTATGCTTAACAATACAGAGATTCATGATGGCCTTGCAGCCATGGGCTATGGAGGTGGTAGGGAAAGTCTTACTTTCTTTAAAGCTTTATTTTCACCTCAATGGAAATTGCTTTTTCATGCTATTATTCACTGTTTAAGTTCTAAAAGTACATCTTTTGATCAAATACCTGTTGCATTGGCATCACCTGGCGTTTTTCTAGCAAATAACAGGGTTTTTAATTTTTCAAAATTAATTTTTGAAGGCATGACTAGGAATTTGGAAGGAACTAAGAAGTTTTTAATGTATCCTAGATTCATTCAGACTTTAGTTAGTGATCAAATACCTAACCTACCAGAGTTAACTGATACATGGGATGTTCCTTCATTCACAAAGAGAACTTTCTCTTTCTTGACCAAACAAGGCAATGTCTTTAGAGGAACAGTAACACCATTGTTTGCTCATATGTTAGCCCAACCTGCCAATCAAGAAGGTGAGGAACCTAGCAATTCTAGTGCTTCTCAGCAAACTCCTTCTCACCAGAGCTCCCATTCCCTAGAAGATTCCCAATCTTCTTCTCACAATGTTGGTGTTCCACCAAACACTGATGAGATGATCCACACACCTGCTGCTTCTATTGCTGCTAATGGTTCACCACAAGCACAAGCACCAGAGGTGGTGGATGTTGCAAATTTAACTGCTTTGTGTACAAGTTTGTCCCAACAGGTACAGGTATTGCAGAAAGAAAAGCTTGTTCAATACAAGAGAATTGCTGAATTAGAAGCTAGCCTACTCAAGTTAAGGAACAAAGTGTCACCTTGGATGAGGCAATATAGATCTATTCAGAAGTCTGCAATCAAGAAGCAAAGATTCAGGAACCACAAGAAAAGGCAACTGAATGCAACCAAACAGGGGAGGAATTATGAAGGACAACCACCTTCTTCTGATAATCAGACAAGGATCTCTGGAAATGATACCAATTTTGAATTAGATGAAGATGTCATAGGGACTTATGAAGACGGAACTGGTTTAGAGACTGGTGTGGATGGACCTTCAAACATGGAGATTCAGCATGAAGAACCACAGCCTACTCATGAGGAGCCACAAGTTGAAGAAATTTTGATAACTCAGCCAGCACCACCACCTCAATCACCACTTCAAACAAATTGGAGTGCTCTCTATGAGAAGTTGGAGGAAATTACTATTCAGTTCCCTGTATATTCAACTCCATCACCATAAAGACAATTATGGTTTCAAAGGAAACAGACTTTGCAAGTACTGTCTAGATCAAGAATGAGCAATAAATCAGACAAGACTGAAGAGGTGCAAGTTGATATGATGGAAGAAAGAGTATATAGGGATACACAAGTGATTGAAGAAACAAGTGTGTTTAATACTGGTGAAATCAACATTGTTGAAGATCCAAGTACTACTAAGCCAACTAAGTCGACTACAAGTACTGCTGACATTGTTGAAGACCAAGTACTGCTAAGCCAACTAAGCCGATTGCAAGTACCGCTGGTGATCATCCTTCACTAGAAAGTCAAACTCCTTTTGGAGAAGATGAGACTTTAGCCCAATTGCTGCTTGATTTAAGAAAGAAGAATTTAGTTGAGAAGACTAAACAAGCAGAGGTAGAGAAAAAGACACAACAAGAAGTTCTTGCCAAAAAGAATCAAATTCACGGTAAGAAAGTTCAAGCTTCACACCCTACTAAAGGTATAGTCATTCAACAGCAAGCTAATGAAGAAAGAGCTACCAAGCTGAAGAAGAAGCTACCTAAGATTGATCCAAAGGATAAGGGGAAGAAGCAATTATTATCAGAATCTGAAGATGAAAGTGATTCAGATGATGATATAAACAAAGTCATGTACAGATTTAATCAAATAGACCATGATGAGGAATTTGCTTATAGAATGCAAGCACAAATTTGTGAAAATGAATTGCAGGAAGAACTTGCAGCTAAGCAGGATTTGCTAGAAGCTAAAAGAATACAGCAAGAATGGAACATATAAGAGTATGACAGGATTCAAGATGAAATACATGCAAGTGAGCTTCTTGTAGACTCATTGATAGCTGAAGAGAGAGATGCATATGATGAAGAAGAGAAATCAAAATTGATTGATGATCTGGTAAGGGAGCAACAAATATTCTTTGCTGAAAAGAGAAGGAAAGAAAAGATTAAGCCTCCAACTACTATGCAGATTAGAAATCAGATGATGAACTTTCTTAAGAAAGTTAAGGGATTTACTCATATTCAGCTGGTCAAGAATAAATTTAAATAAATCAATACTTTGTATGAGTAAAATAAGAGGACTGAATTGAATTTTGTTGAGATTGGATCTGAAGCAGATAGAAAAGCTGTTGAAGAGTTTAAGAGACACCTACAACAACAAAGGCAATTTTGTAGTAATCCTAGAATTGAGCCAAGTACTGTTGAACCACATCTCCACCTATCAAGACCACTTATGTGAGGAAGAATAGAAAGGGGAAGGTAAGTTCAAGGGAGGAAGAGACTGCTCAAAGAATGAATACAGGAGTTGAAACTCAAGATATTGCTCAGACTGAAAATGTACAAGCGGTACATACACAGTCAACAGTACATACAACAGTACATACTGAGGAGACGGTACATACAAACTTGGAAGAAGGTTCAACAGAACTTGAGGTAATTTCCAAGGGTGTTAAAAGGAAAAGGTCAACAAAGACAAAGAAGAAAGCTAAGAGAGCTAAATCAACAGCAGAGGATAGTGATGGTGATGAGAGCTTAAAGAAGTACTTGAAGATTGTGAAATTTGAAGAACAATGTATTGATACAGAGATTTTTGGAAAGAGAGTATCCATTGCTAAATAGATTTACTCTACAGATCAAGGACTTGAAGCTCATAGAATTCAGAGAATTGATGGCACAACAAGAGTATTCAGACTTTTGGAGGATATTCTTCACATTCTTGACAGACAAGATATTCAAGATCTTTCAAGGTTAGTTCAAGAAGCCAGTGCAGGTAAAACTGAAGTATCACTATTATACTGGGAATTTCTCTTTATATATGAGCCACACAATTATGATCAAGAAATGTTGAAGGAATTAGAGAATCAGGTTCCTAGTTACTTGAGATATTACAGGTCATGTGGATTGCATATTTTGGATGTAGATGATGTTACATACTATGCTACAAGAGAAAACTTACCCTTTCAAAAGAAAATTGTTGGAAAGGATGTTAGAACAACAATTAGAAGTTACAGAAGAATCTGCTGATGCTTTGGAGTTGATCAGAATGGTTAAACAACAAATCAAGGATTTGAACGATGAGGAAGAAGCTGAGAAAGAGCCTTAAGTGTTTGACTTTCAATCACACTTCACAAATGGTTCTCAGTTCACCATGTCTAACACACATTAGAACTGGCTAGTCCATAAGCAAACGGTTTCTGGTAAAGACTTATCAAATCTGTTGAAAGCTGATAGTTTGCTAAAAATTATATGGTTCTAACTCACCTTGTTTCGAGACAAAGATTTGGCTAGTCCTAGACAAACGGTACTAGGTAAAGACTTCATCAAATCCGTTGATGGTTGACAATTTACCAAAAATTGTAAGGTTTTCATTACACCTTATTCTTTGTGAATAAAGTATTGGCTATTCCAGAGTGTACGACTAACTTGTAAAGAATTTATCAAATCCGTTGATAGCTGGTGATTTGCTAAAAATCATGAAGCCAATACAGATTGGTGTTTGTTGTTAACTGTTTTATTTCAGGTATGAAGATTGCAGGCAAAGAAGTATTCAAAGAAAAAAATACTTAGAAGGTTTTGTTATCGTCAAATCAAGACAAAGGTTCATGATTAAGAGTTCAAGACTAAACTCAAGAAGACAATAACTGATGCTGCAAAGATAAGTGAATGTTTAGAAGACACAAGAAGATCATAGTTTGAGGACAAAGATGATACTCATGATGTTTGAAGATTATCTTATCAGAAGAAGATCTACATTTGAAGTGTTTGGCTACATTCAGTTGGATACAAATACAAATTACCAAGTTCAATCCAAGGATGAAGGAAAGACTAAAGACATGTATTTTTAATACATCCAGTACAAGAGAAACAAGACGACAACAAGTTATCATTTCTTGTTTAGGGGAGGATTGTTGGGAATTATTTGTTAAGTGTCAAGTACCGTTAGTGTATTTCAAGTACTGTTAGTGTTATGTAAGTACCGTTAGTATTAACGCGGTACATAGTAAGTACTGCTATGATGATTAGGACGAATATATCTTTGTATAAGATATGTCATAGTTATAGTTAGAGTATATCTTATGTGATATACCTAAATAGTTAGAATATTGATAATATATCGTTTGTGATATAGTTATCTTTATAGAATATTCTAAGGTTTCTAGGGTTTCTTAATCTATAAAAGGAACATAGGTACAATGTCTTTCATGTACCTCATTCAAGTCGATTAATAAGAGAATCGAATAGTTAAAAGTAATTCTGTTCTTCTGTGCTTTATAATTTAGATTCCGCATAACTTATGAGTGTTAGTAAGAGTGCTCAAAGTGTTTTAGTTTGATTACAAACTACTATACTAATTCTTAACAGAATATAGATCCAACCAAAGGGATCAACAAAAACCCTAGCTATGAAGTCCCTAAAATGCCCCCTGAATCTTCTAGACGAATTGTGTTGTAGAGCTGTCCAAATGCATCCTGGCTGTTCATTTTAACTTTGTATTTAAGCAATGAGTCTTGGCTGTTGATTTCGCCACGTGTCATTCCTTGTAGAGGAAGTTGGATCATGATTGGTTGACGTGTGAATGGGTGGGGTCCTTTGGTGAGTGGGATTGGGGTTTTGTGTGTGGGATGGATTTTAGAGTGTGTGAATTAAACGTGTGTCAAGGTAATTGGGATTTACCCCTTGTTTTAAGTGAGATAGTAACTGGTGGTGAAAGGTGGACAATAAACATTTTGATCCGTTTTTGTAGAAGTGGAAAGTGTTTGGCGCGTGTTTGTATATTCAGACTTTGGGAATGGCTAGAAGGGTCCTTGTATTTTGGTGAAAGTTGTATTAAACGTTTTTCAGCCACAAAACTCACTTTCCTTTGTTATTAAAGTTACAAACTTCACACTTTTGCCCCAAAACTTTTGCAAAAGGTTTTCAAGGGATGTTTTTGCCACTTTTGAATATTTGAAGGACTGATCTTGGACATTCTTGATCTTCAAAGGTATTCATTGTATCTTTGACTTCATGAGCGACCATTATTGACAATTTAGAATTGTTGAGGGACTAAACTTGCCAATTCTTCAGAGTTGAAGGACCCTTTTGTAATTTTGACAAACTTAAGGGACCAAACTTGTAATTATGAATATACAAGGGTTTTAAGTTTCATTTCTTCATAAATTAAGGATCAAACTTGTACATCTTCAAGTCTTCAAGGGTTTTTCTTGGATAAATCATTAACTAGGGCCCGGTTCTTTTTACGGCTTCGTTTCTCGTGTCCGTTTTTCCTTGTTTCTTGTGATCTTTTGTCTTTTTCACGATATCCATACCTAAAACACACAAGTAAACAAATACAAGCATATATATGGTATAATTATGACATTTTATGCATTTAAAGCCCGAAAAGAATGATGAGATCATGTATAAATGCCATCTCATCACTCCCCCATACTAAGCCATTGCCGTGCCCTCACGCAATACTAGAATAAAGTATCTAAGCATCACCAAAATTCAATTTTATTAACCTTTATTGAAAAGTAAAAGACTTGCAACAATACTACGAAGATGTGTAAAAACATAATGTATGATTTTCATCACGAATGTGACTTTTAGGGTCAATGAATAGAAACAAGTAGATGTCCCATAGAGTAAATTTCGTCATCCTTGATTGTCATACATTCCATGCTAAGTGCAAAAACGAGATCATTTTTGGTACAAGTCATAATGCTAACACTACTCATACGTCCAAATTGTGTAATACTTGTTCTCCCCGCAATCCTAGTTATTATGAAAGGAAATGGTTTTCTAGAATTTTTTAACTATTTGTCATTGATCACAAGTGATTCATATTGACTTATTAGAGTATTTATTAGTCTGAAAGTAAAGTAGCACGATTCAATCGATAGTTAGCCGAAGGACAAAATCTTTTAAAACGGCTTCTCGTGTATCTCCTTAAGTTCATATCTTGGCATAACTCGTTTCACGATTTGAGACCTTTCTTGGACCGATATTTGGCATGTACTTCATACTTCAAATATTGGGAAGACGTTCTTGAAATTATGGTCTTCTCTTCATATTTTGGAATTTCTTCACTTGACGTTTTTGAGAGATTCTTCATATTTGGACCACGACTTCATCATTTTTCTTCAATCTTCATTTTGGATTTTGATATACAACGATCCGCCTCCTTTTAGGAATTGGATATATTTATCCTCATACCTTGTAAGGGTCTTTTTGGATAGATTTTCTCCATGATCTTTAGGGGGGTAATTGCTTTTCGTCGTGTGTCTCGTTCCTTCATATTGATTTAGGAATAATGATACTTCACATCATCTTGGATCTTTAGCAACAAAATAGAACTCCTCATGCATTGTTAGGGCCTTTTTGGATCTTCACCAATCTTCGCATCCCGCTTCAATAAGTTATGCCTTGGTCTATGAACTCTATTTGACCCCGAGCAACTTTTAAACGATCTTGTGCTAGAAGCTAAGTAACCTTTCAAATCGTACGACATTACTTATTGCAGTTATTTTAATTCCTAATGCATTGATCTTATGGGAGAAAAAGCCACAATTTAAAACATATGAGTTTTTGAAAGAACATTTTCATGTTCTACGTTTAGCATGATCACTTGTCTAACTCTATCATTTCTCGTTCTTCACTATTTAAAGACCTCTAATTAAAGAGACTCGTGAGTACTTAGCCATGGAAGTCAAAATTAAGCCAAATTTGGATTAGATTTCATTAAGACTATATCAAATCAAAGTTTTGGGTTTTCAAGCCACCTATAGGATCTTGCACTTTCTTGGACTTTTTCAAGTTTAGAGAATGCATTTTATAGTTCCCTTGATAAGTGACTTTCTAGGATCAATTATAGGAACTTGCAAAAAGTTCTTGTTCTTAACCCGAATGAGCTAAGACTTTCGCGTTTTAAAGTTCCCTATATAAAAGTCTAGCAAAACTTGAATTAAGCGGGTTAAGGAATGTAAAGGGCTCCAAATGCCCATCAAGTCAAAAATTAGCTCGTATTCTACCCATCGGAAAATATACATTCGTGTCTTTAAAACACTTATGAAAACTAAGAAAATTTTTAAATTTTGGCCATTTTTATCCTTATTAGCAACAAAATAAAACAAAACATTGAAAGTTGGAAAACGTGAGGGCGTAGCAAAGCAAGTATCTATTCACCCCCCATACTAAAATTAAACATTGTCCTCAATGTTTCGAGTCTAAAGGTGGAGAACCCCCATACTAGAGACGAAGAGTCAAATGCTTAGGATCTAGCATGGAAAGGGTGATCAACAATATATCTAAAGCCGTTTATTAATTATGCTAAAAGATAATTGTTAGAACAATAAAGGATATGTCTTGGATTCGTGAAAAACTTCTTCAAGCAAACGATGGAGGCTCACGTAAACGAACACGAGAGTCTTCAGTCGTAGTGATGATGATGATCTAGATAGCACAATCACAAACAACCACGAGACAACGAGTTGGAAGGGTACAAATCCCCTCTCATTATTTATTAGAAAGAATAAAAAGATAATCATGGGATCTCCCCCACGAGGCACCTCGTTTTTGATTACTGAGTCATGAGCTCGACTCGATCCCCTCAATGCTAATTATCATTGGGAAGAGTGACTTGGTCGAGGTCATCCAATGAAGGAACTTCCCTGCCAAAGTAGTGTTTAAGCCTATGTCCATTCACCTTGAAGTTAGGACCATCATCTTGAGCTAGCTCGATGGTCCCATAAGGAAACACTTGTGTAATGGTGAAAGCACCCGACCAACAAGATTTCAATTTCCTGGAAATATCTTTAATCTAGAGTTAAAAAGTAACACTTGATCACCAACGTTAAAAACCCGGTTTTTAATCTTTGCATCATGAAACTTTTTAGTCTTTTCTTTGAAAATCAATGAATTTTCATAAGCATTGTCTCTTAATTCATCCAATTCATTCAATTGTATTTTCCGTGATCTCCCGCGGTCTTTAAGTCAAAATTAGCATGCTTAAAGGCCGAATATGCCTTATGCTCCAATTCAATGGGCAAATGACAATTCTTCCCATAGACTAACTTATAAGGACTACAACCGATAGGTGTCTTATAAGCGGTCCTAAAGGCCCATAAAGTATCATCGAGTTTGTCGGACCATGAAGCACAGTTTTCTACAATCGACCTCTTTAAAATCCTCTTCAAAGCTCGGTTCGAAACCTCGACTTGCCCACTCGTTTGCGGGTGATAAGCCGTAGAAAGACGATGAGTAACTCCATATTTCTTTAAGACTTTCTCGAATTGGTCATTACAAAAATGGGTTCCACGATCGCTTATAATAGCACGAGGGGTTCTGAACCGAGAGAATAGTTGCTTCAAAAACTTCACTACAACACGAGCATCAATAGTAGGTAAAGCCTTAGCTTCCAACCACTTAGAAAGGTAGTCGACGACGACGAGGATATACTTGTTACCATGAGACGATGGGAATGGCCCCATAAAGTGTATGCCCCAAATGTCGAAAATCTCACACACTTGAATTATGTTTTGTGCCATTTCATCACGTTGAGACGATTCTCCTTGGCGTTGGCACGAATCACACGACTTCACAAGTGTGTGTGCATCACGATAGATAGAAGGCCAAAAGAAGCCGGCATCGAACACTTTCTTAGCCGTGAGATTAACACCGTGGTGACCACCGGTGGGTCCCTCGTGACAAGCTCTAAGGATGTTAGAAGCTTCGGCACCAAAAACACAACGTCGAACGAGTTGATCCGCACAAACCCGAAAGAGATAAGGGTCGTCCAGAAAATAGAACTTGACGTCACAAAAGAATTTTCTCTTTTGTTGTGTCGTCATACCCTTGATTATGAAATTGCCCGCATGGTAATTTGCAATGTCGGCAAACCATGGGGTGGTGTCTTTAGAATTCACTACACCGAGAGTCTCAAGAGGAAATGTTTTAGTGATTTCCTTATTCTCGAAAACATCTTTGTGAGGATCTTCTAGACAAGATAGATGATCAGCCGCTAGATTCTCGGCTCCTTTTTTGTCAAGCACAGTGACATCAAATTCTTGGAGGAGGAGCATCCAATTAAGCAATCTCGGCTTAGCATCTTACTTAGCTAAGAGATACTTGATAGCCGAATGGTCGGTATACACGATGCTTTTAGTTAAGATGAGATAAGGTCGGAATTTCTCAAAAGCATAGACCACGGCAAGGAATTCCTTTTCCGTTGTGGTGTACTTTATTGAGCCTCAGTCATCGTCTTACTAGCATAATGGATAGGACAGAAATGCTTTTCATAACGTTGCCCTAAGACGGCCCCTATAGCATAATCACTTGCATCGCACATGATTTCAAAGGGTAACTCCCAACTAGAAGCAACAAGAATGGGAGCTTCGGTAAGTTTCCTTTTGAGAGTTTCGAAAGCTCTAACACAATCCTCATTGAAATTAAAAGGAGCATCCTTCTCGAGAAGGTGTGTCATAGGTCGAGAGATTTTCGAAAAGTCTTTGATGAAACGACGATAAAAGCCCGCGTGGCCTAGGAAACTCCTAACTCCCTTAACGGTTTTGGATGAGGTAACTTGGCGATGACGTCTACCTTAGCTTTATCGACCTCAATCCCGGCTTTCGAGACCTTATGTCCTAAGACGATTCCTTGTTTACACATAAAATGACATTTTTCCCAATTAAGCACAAGATTAGTTTCTTCACAACGTTTTAACATTTGCTCGAGATTAGATAAACACGACGTGAACAAATTGCCAAACACCGAAAAGTCATCCATAAACACTTCCATCGACTTCTCGATCATATCGTGAAAAATAGCCATCATACACCGTTGAAACGTACCCGGTGCATTGTAAAGTCTGAAAGGCATCCTACGATAAGCAAACGTTCCACAAGGACACTTAAACGTAGTCTTCTCTTAATCACGAGGGATGATAGGGATTTGAAAGTAACCAGAAAAACCATCTAAAAAGCAATAGAATTCATTTCCCGTGAGTCGCTCCAACATTTGATCCATGAAGGGCAAAGGAAAGTAGTCTTTACGAGTGGCGTCATTTAACTTTCGGTAGTCAATACACACCCTCCAACCGGTCACAACACGAGTGGGAATTAACTCGTTGTTTTCATTAGGCACAAAGGTCATTCCTCCCTTTTTAGGGAGACAATGGATTGGGCTCACCCATGGGCTATCGGAGATAGGATAAATCATTCCCGCGTAAAGGAGTTTTAAAACTTCCTTTTTGATGACATCGTGAATTTTGGGGTTTACCCTTCTTTGACTTTGAATTGCGGGTTTGTAGTCCTCCTCCATTAGAATCTTGTGAGTACAAAATTTTGGGTCAATAACCTTAATGTCGGAAATTTTCCAGGCAATTGCCCCTTTATGAGCATTAAGAACTTTCAAGAGCACGGTTTTTTCATCATTAGCAAGACCTTTTGCAATAATAACCGGCAACTTGTCATCACCTTCCAAGAATGCGTATTCAAGGTGAGATGGAAGATCTTTCGATTCAAGGATAGGCGGTTCCTCGATTGAAGATTTTTGCTCAACACTCATAACTTCCATCGGTGGAAGAAATGGTGGAATAGAAGTATCATCACTAAAAATCACCTCATATTCATTGTCGATTTCATTTAAAGTAAAATCGCCTCCTTGTAATGGAGTGAGATTTGGTGTAGAATTAGCAAGAATCGGATCCAAAATAGTGGGATTGCCACTTGACGAACTATCGGAAAAACCTAACACTTCTTGTGAAAACTCATCGCAAACCAAATCAACTAAGTCGATGTGATTGATGGTAGCGATTACATAAACATGAGAAGGTTTCGAGTTTTGAGTAGCGTTTATAACAAGTTCCTCTTCGTTGAATCTCAAAGTAATAGTTCTTGCATGAACGTCGATAAGCGATCTCGAGGTGTCTAAAAATGGACGACCTAAAAGTAGAGGAACTTAAGGATCCGCGGGGATGTCAACTACTATAAAATCAACGGGATAGTAGAAGTTCCCCACTTTCACGAAAACAACCTCGGCTACTCCACATGCTAAAATCATAGAATGATCGGCCATCTCGATAGACATGTTCGATGGAGTAAGAGCCGGAAGCGAAAGCGATTTCCAAATGGAAAATGGCATCAAATTAATGCTCGCGCCAAGATCGTCCAAGGCGAGGCATTCTTTCATATCTTGTATATCACAATGAATGAGAAACTTTCCGGGATCACCAACTTTTTCTGGTATGCGGTTTAGATAAACCGAAGAACAATTAGCAAGCTTTGAAAGCTTTTCCTTATCATTCATCATACTTTCAACAACGCGTCGGCTAAACTTACATCAAAATGAACTTGTTGAAACATTTTATAAAAAGCTCGATTTGTTGTTTGTTACGTTCTTGCAATTTCTCTTTGTTTCGTCTCGAAGGGTAAGGTAAGGGTGGTGTGGGTTGGACATTAGGCAACGGCCCTGGAATCTCGGGTTCCATAATTGGTATTGGTTCAACCGTAGGTGTGGCATGAGCGGTACTTCGTGGGCTTGTAATATGCTCCTTTTCGACCATCACCTCGGGCTCTTTCTCGATTTCCTTCTCCGTAGAAGTACTTGGACGAGAGATTGGTTCTTTGAAAGTCTTACCACTACGTGTAGTAATAACCTTCATTTCTCCTGGAATTGAGATTTTGCTAGTTGAAAAAGAGTTCGTTTCTCGGTATCTCTTCGAATTGATTTCCGGTTAATTGTGCGAGATTAGTTGTTCTTGGTTAAACAAATATTTTTGGTTTTGGAAAAATAAATGTGCAAGACTTAAAAATAAATGACGAGAAATTAAATGACGTAAAATTGGAACTTAACGAAAAGTAGATAGACAATTAAATAAAATATGCAAAGAGAAATTAAAATAGACTAAAAATAAAATGAGAACAATAGACACTTAAACAAAATACTAAAACAAAACAAAATTCAAATCGGAATACACCCGATCGGAATCCATAAGGATCCGATCGGAATGTTAAAAGATAGTACCAATCGGAATGTTATAAAAACATCCAATCGGAATATGCAAATCATGACCCCAATCGGAATAACTAGAAAGCACCAATCGGAATTTATCACAACAAGCTAGATCGGAATATCCAACTACACCCCAATCGGAATATGGGGCAAGTGCTTACCGTCGGAATATCCCTAACCCTTTTCCGATCATACGATCGGAAAGAGGGATGCTGTTATGGTCGGAATGCACGGTCGGAAAAGGGTTGTAAAACCCTTTCCGATGGGTTCCTTGATCCGAAAGATAAGCAAAAGTAAATAAGCTAAAACAATAAGCTTAAACTCCCAACTAACTCGAATCTAATAATGAAAAGGACAAAATAAGCATGAAAGGCAACTTATCCAACTTAAAAGAAACAAACTTTTTGAATCAAAATATAAAAAGATGAACTTTAAGCACGAAAACATGAATGAACAACACGGATCATATGTAAATCGCACCAAAGTAGATTAGAATCAAGAAAGGAAGATGAGAGATTAAGACAATAAAAGTAAGGATTGAAGATTGAAGAACAATTGATGAAAACTTACTTGAAAATTAAATAATTAAAAGTGCATAACGTTTAATTAAAGTGCGAGAAATAAAATGACAAGAAATGAAAATGGTGGAAGAGTGGGTTGTCAAGCCACCAACAACTCTCAACAAATGAGGTTGGTTGGTATTTATAGGGAGATTAGGGAGGAGCTTAGGAAGCTTCCTCCCTCTTTCTTCTTTCTCTTAATTGCGCACTTAGGTCCTTGATCTCTTTAATCTTTTGTTAGTCTTCTTAATACTTGGGATTTCTTCAAACTCGTCTTGTATTTTCTTCATAAATAAGACTCGAGCTCTTCGGCTTTTTAGTAAACTTCCGTCTTTTGACTTTTTCTTCAATAAATCTTCAGAATTGGTCTTGGACTTCCGTTCTTTTTCCACTTTTGATCTTTTGACTTCATCTTTCGTCTTTTTCTTCGATAAAAGCTCGTGAATGCCGTGTTTTCTCCATTTTTCACCTTTTCGTCCTAAATTACAACAAAAACACAAACCACGCATAATTCCGACATAAATGACATAAAATACACGTTTTGGCTCGGTAATTATTGTAATTAAGTGGTAAAAAGGATGGGTGTTTTCACACCTATCAAATCCCCTACACTTAACCATTGCAATGTCCTCATGCAATGCATTAGTTACAAAGCAAGATTACATTTTCCATCATAATCAATCCACGTTGGCCTTTATTAAAGAAATAGAAAATTATAAACATACAAAGTAAAGAAATCAAAAACATACCTTGGGTTTTGAAAATGTCGTGAATGATCATCATCCTCAAGTTTCACGTTCCCCATACCAAGCTTAAAAACGAGATCATTGTTATTATAAGTTAGTAGACTAACACGAACTCATGTGGGCCAATTATTCACTTAGACTCCCTTATTCCTAGGGTATCTCTTATATTTTATTGTTGTCTTGAATGATCACGAGGATGCGTTGTTGACTTATTTCGATAGTTATTTGGTCCGAAAATAAGGTGAACGATTTAATCAATAGTTAGCTAAAGGACCAAATCTTTTAAAACTGTTTCTCGGGATATCAAAAAGTTCATATCTTGGCATAACTTGGTTCGCGATTTGAGACCTTTCTCGGGCCGATATTTGGCAGCGACTTCATACTTCGAATCTTTGAGAGACGTTCTTGAAATTATGGTCTTCTCCTCATATTAGAAATTTCTTCACTTGAAGTTTTTGAGAGATTCTTCATCTTTGGACCACGACTTCTTCATTTTTCTCCAATCTTTATTTTTGACTTTGATATACAACGATCCGCCTCCTTTTAGGACTTGGATCTATTTATCCTAATACCTTGTTAGGGTCTTTCCGGATAGACTTCTCCATGACTTTTGGGGAGTTCTTGCTTTTCGTCGTGTGTCTCGATCCTTCATATTGATTTTCGATAAATGATTCTTCACATCACTTTTGGATCTTTAGCAACAAAATGTAGCCCTCATGCCTTGTTAGGGCCTTTTTTGACTCGCCAATCTTCGCGCCCCGCTTCATAAGTTATGCCTTGGCTATGAACTCTCGTCATTACCGAGCAACTTTTAAACGATCTGGGGCTAGAAGCTAAGTAACCTTTTAAATCGTACAACCTTATTTATTAGCAGATAAATTTATTAACAAGCGGAGGGAGAATAGGCTCATAATTAACTCACATAAATTCACGAAAGAATACCGAACTTATAATTGACTCTATCATCTCTCGTTCTCCACAGTTTAAAATCTCAAGGAATGAGACTCGTGGATGCTTAGCCTATTAAATCAAAGTTTTGGGTTTTCGAGTCGCCTATAGGATCTTGCAAATTCTTATACTTTTTCAAGTTTAGAAATCGCGTTTTAAAGTTCCCTTGATAAACGACTCTCTAGGATCAATTATAGGAACTTGCGAAAAGTTCTTGTTCTTAACCCGTGAGAGTTAAGACTTTCGCGTTTTATAGCTCCCTATATAAAAGCCTAGCAAAACTTGACTTAAACACGTTAAGGATACTAGCTAGAGTAAACTTAGGCAAGTAAACTCGGGTTGAGTCAAAATGTTCACGACTAAGAAAAATCTAAAACCACTTTATTAAAAATTTATTCTAGCAATGGGAAGAAAATAAACATAATAAAGGAAAATGCAACTATACAACTAGGCCAGAATAGATTAAAAATTTTGAAAAATGTCGAAAAATCAAATTTTCCGGTTAAAATGAGGACAAATACAAGGAAAGGAACCACTTAACTTCGATAGAAGTCCCCCCTACACTTAATATAAACATTGTCCTCAATGTTTAAGCATGTGGGAGTAAACTCCCCTACACTTAGGACATTGTGCACTTTTGTTTAAATTTTGCTAAGGAAGAGACAACTAAAGAGATTCCTATTTTAATATTGAGAAATATAAAATAGTGAATCGAAAAGAGTTTAGGATAGAACCGGGAAGAAGGGAACACGGAATCACGGTTCGTCAAAAGTCATCAAGAGTGTGTCTTTGAAGCTCTAATCCCTGCACATGATACGAAAGAAAGCAAGAAACACCACGGGGCTCCCCCTACACTTATGGTGAAAACAGGTAAAGATAGATAATTGGGTTGCCTCCCAAAAAGCGCTTGTTTTTGTTGACCGAGTCACGAGCCTGACTCGTCCCCGAATTAAATGGTCCATGGGGAAGCCTCGAATGTGATACCGGGATCAAAGACCTTGTCCTCGTTCCCGGTGGACATCAACAAAGGGGAGGCGGGGGAATAAGTCTTAAATGGGGGAAAGGTCCGCTCAACATACGAGAAGTATGTGAGGTAATGATCCACGGGAGGTGTGGTGGGTAAAGGAATCACATTGTCATCCCCTAAAGACAATGGATGCTCAGCAGCAAGCGGCAAAGCCGTAAGGTTATCAAGCAGAAAATAATCAATGGCACCTCCCGGGTCAAAGCACTCATCCTCATGAACGTTAATCTCTTCGATTTCATCATCATAGATAGGTGCGTCAAACCATGGTTTGTCGTTCCCATCATTGATGATTTCAGAAACTCGCTCGAAAAGATCACAATCAAGTACGAAACCATCATTCATTTGTGGGGATTGTTGATAAGTCAAATCCGCACGAATGTGGTAAACGTAATTCTCAGTGGAGGAGTGTTGATTAGGTAACTCCTCGAGAATAGGATGATTGGTCAAGTGAGTTGGTTCGTCATTATTACGAAAAATAAGACGCTCCAACTCATCAAGTTCGGCATCGATGTTGGAAAAATCGACCTCGCTTGTAGGAGGAAGCGGAGGTAACAGAGCTAGCTCTCGTTCGATAATTTCCGCAATCTCAGGCTCGAATTGGAATTCATCATTAAAAGCGACCTCATCCTTACCTTCAGCAAAAGTCGGAATATCACAAACCTCATCAAAGAATTCTTCAAGACCAAAATCACGAATCTCACTCGAAGTATCACTATCCTTAGACGAATTGGTGTTATCAAGAATAGGATTAGTAATCTCAGAAGATGGTTTGAGATCATAGACATCATCCTCGTCATCATCATAATAGTATGGGTACACCGGAGGAGGAGTATAAGTCTCAATATTCGATATTTGCTCTTGTCGTTGATCCTCTTGCCATTTTTCGATGATCCTGTTGAAAGTTTCTTGAATTTGTTGACTTTGATTAGCAAGAGAGTTCCATTGTTCGTGGGGGCTCAATTGTTCGAAGGAAGGTTGATGATCGATGATGTGCTGTGGGGGTTCAAAATGTTGAAAACCTGAATTATAGCATGGTTGTGGCTCATAGTAGTTCATCGGTTAAGAAGAATTATAAACCGGGTTTGGTTCATAATAATCCATTGGTGAAGAAAACTGAGGACACAGATTTGGCTCATAACAATTCATTGGTTGACAATAATAGGTATCGTGAGGACCCTCACAGTTGTTGCAGAACGATTGAGGAGAAAGACTGGGTGCGTCTTGTGGATAGCTATTATCATAGTCATAATTGTACCCCGGTTCTTGCCCGTAATCATACGAGTATTGAACCGGGCACGAAACATGCCAAGGAGAATCGCTTCCACAATAGATGCACGGGGAAAGAGTAGGTGGGTTCAAAAAGGACGAATTAATTGAGGGACACAAAGGACAAAATCCTGGTATGGATTGTGTATCTTTGATATCGTTTCCGCACCGCTCACATGTACACCATTGACAAGAGTCGTTCCCGTATAATCGTCTCCCGCAACCGACGCAATGGACATAAGAATCCATAAAGAAAGATAGATGAGCAAGAAGAATATTTTTGGTGCAAAACTTTGAAAAAGAAATGCTTTTTATGAGTTTTCAAATGTTTTTGGATTTTTGAAAATTTTTGACAAGAAAAATAACGTTCACAAGTGAACGGATCCCAAAAGCCAACGCTTCTCTCACAAAAAACTTTCGATCCTCACGAAAAGAGCCGGCAGCGGCGCCATTTGGAATTGAGATTTTGCTAGTTGAAAAAGAGTTCGTTTCTCGGTATCTCTTCGAATTGATTTCCGGTTAATTGTGCGAGATTAGTTGTTCTTGGTTAAACAAATATTTTTGGTTTTGGAAAAATAAATGTGCAAGACTTAAAAATAAATGACGAGAAATTAAATGACGTAAAATTGGAACTTAACGAAAAGTAGATAGACAATTAAATAAAATATGCAAAGAGAAATTAAAATAGACTAAAAATAAAATGAGAACAATAGACACTTAAACAAAATACTAAAACAAAACAAAATTCAAATCGGAATACACCCGATCGGAATCCATAAGGATCCGATCGGAATGTTAAAAGATAGTACCAATCGGAATGTTATAAAAACATCCAATCGGAATATGCAAATCATGACCCCAATCGGAATAACTAGAAAGCACCAATCGGAATTTATCACAACAAGCTAGATCGGAATATCCAACTACACCCCAATCGGAATATGGGGCAAGTGCTTACCGTCGGAATATCCCTAACCCTTTTCCGATCATACGATCGGAAAGAGGGATGCTGTTATGGTCGGAATGCACGGTCGGAAAAGGGTTGTAAAACCCTTTCCGATGGGTTCCTTGATCCGAAAGATAAGCAAAAGTAAATAAGCTAAAACAATAAGCTTAAACTCCCAACTAACTCGAATCTAATAATGAAAAGGACAAAATAAGCATGAAAGGCAACTTATCCAACTTAAAAGAAACAAACTTTTTGAATCAAAATATAAAAAGATGAACTTTAAGCACGAAAACATGAATGAACAACACGGATCATATGTAAATCGCACCAAAGTAGATTAGAATCAAGAAAGGAAGATGAGAGATTAAGACAATAAAAGTAAGGATTGAAGATTGAAGAACAATTGATGAAAACTTACTTGAAAATTAAATAATTAAAAGTGCATAACGTTTAATTAAAGTGCGAGAAATAAAATGACAAGAAATGAAAATGGTGGAAGAGTGGGTTGTCAAGCCACCAACAACTCTCAACAAATGAGGTTGGTTGGTATTTATAGGGAGATTAGGGAGGAGCTTAGGAAGCTTCCTCCCTCTTTCTTCTTTCTCTTAATTGCGCACTTAGGTCCTTGATCTCTTTAATCTTTTGTTAGTCTTCTTAATACTTGGACTTTGTCTTGGGATTTCTTCAAACTCGTCTTGTATTTTCTTCATAAATAAGACTCGAGTTCTTCGGCTTTTTAGTAAACTTCCGTCTTTTGACTTTTTCTTCAATAAATCTTCAGAATTGGTCTTGGACTTCCGTTCTTTTTCCACTTTTGATCTTTTGACTTCATCTTTCGTCTTTTTCTTCGATAAAAGCTCGTGAATGCCGTGTTTTCTCCATTTTTCACCTTTTCGTCCTAAATTACAACAAAAACACAAACCACGCATAATTCCGACATAAATGACATAAAATACACGTTTTGGCTCGGTAATTATTGTAATTAAGTGGTAAAAAGGATGGGTGTTTTCACACCTATCATCTCCCTTCGGGGTTGCAATGGTATCACTAGGAAGACCACCCGAGGAAGACGGTTTACACATGATGGCTTCAAACATTTTTGCCATTCGGTCTTCAAATTTTTATTGCCTTAAATCCGCTTTTAACAATTCTTGCTTAATCTCATGTTGTCCTTGTTCCATCTTTTGTTGATTTTGTTGAAGACGTTGACCGTTTCCTTCCATTTTATTAGCATGAGTCTTAAGCTCATTAACAAGTTCGTTTTTATGCTCGTTTTTAAACTCGGATCTTAAGCTAATCATCTCACGTTGCATATTATCAAACTTAGCATCATTTGCTTTAGCATAATCCAAAAATTCTCCTTGAAGATTTTTAGTGTGAGCATTTTGAAAACCTTGTGTAGTGTTTTGAAAATCACGGTTTTGGTTTTGATTTGCAACTTGTCCATTCCCACTTTGATAATTCCCTTTGTTGGAGTTACGTGAATTTCCTTGATTACCACCATTTTGATTGTTGTTTCGATAGTTATTAGCATTTTGATTTGGTGGAGCTTGATTTGGGCGGGAACCTTAGCAGTTTTGGTTGTAAGTTCCCGTTGCGACGTAAGCACTCGAAGTGTTACCTCCAGCGGTAATGCACTCGGAAAGATCATGAGCTCCACCACAAGACAAACAACTCTTATCAACCGCTTTAACCGATACGGAATTCAAAGCATCTTGTGCTTTCCAATGAGTCATAAGATTTGAAAACCTATCAAAAAACCGATTTTCCTCATTAGCTTCATCATGTAAGGCATTCATGTTACGAGACGATGACGAACCCATATTGGCAACACTCGGTGTGTTATGAGGGTTTGTAAACCTTTGATCTATTCTCGATAATCTTTAAAGCTTCATCGGTCGTTTTGCACAAAAAATTACCACCCGCGTCGGCATTCAAATAATCTCGTTCATGATCATTAAGCCCATTATAAAAAGTATCTATTTGATGCAATTCCGAAAAATCATGGTGTAGACATTCATGTAACATTTCCTTAAATCGTTCCCATGCCGTTGAAAAACTCTCATTATTTCGTTGTGTAAACCTTGAAATCTCATTTTTCAAATGTGTTGTTTTAGATGGTGGAAAAAATTGTTCACAAACTTAGAGACGAGATCACCCCATGTCAAAATCGAATATGGCGGTTCTTTCTCGAGCCAAATTTTAGCGGGTCCATTTAAAGAGTATGGAAACAACATCATTTTAATGGCGTCGTGTGGAACATCCTTAAACTTGCTAGTTGCGGTGAGACGATTAAAATTCCTTATGTGGTAACGCGGGTTGTCTTTTTCATGACCTCTAAACTTATTTGCTTGCAACATCGACATTAAACCCGTCTTAATCTCGAAATTCTCCGCAAGGATGACGGGAATCACAATAGCTTCTCCAAAACCCTCGGTGGGTGCTTGAAGCAACTCCATCATAGTACGATTAGCCATTTCGACTATTAGTTCTACAACGGTTTCGACAATTGGAGTTTGTTCTTCATTCAAAGGCTCTTGATTTCCTTGACTTTGACAACGTTTACGAGCTCGTTTAGCTTGATTACGAGTTAGCATAAACTTGACGAAGAATGGGAGGTGAGCAAAGAAGATTCTTTTTGGGTGTTTTCTGGATTTTCAATTTTTTTTGTTTTTGATTGTTTTTAATTTTTTTGGATTTTGTGTATCTTCATAGACAACAATCTACCAAATCTCTCCTCGAATCAAACTCTTGATTAAAGAAGCCTTAAAAGAATGAAAACGATCACGTGGAGTGAACGCCTTCGAATGACTTTAGAACTTTGGTGAAAACCAAATTGTTCAAGATAGTTTAATCACAAAGAAAACGAAGCAAATATATATGATACGTAATAATACTTTGGGCGGCAAAACCCTCGATTAGCCTTCAATCTCAAAATACTCACAAGCAAGCGGGGAAACGAGGCGGCGCGAAGCACTTAGAGCCTTTTTCCTTAGGGTATATTTTATAATACCCGCCTTATACCCACCTTATAGTTTTGTATTTTTTCAAAATCGAGCTTCACGAAAGTATTTATCTATTTTTGCCTTTTCCTTTTTGTTTGAGATTCGAATACAATAATTAGGAGATCAAATCCCAATTAAGGTTGTGCTTTCACACTTTTGGAGATATTTTGAATTTGTTGTGATACTTAATACAATATAGTAATAATATTTTCACAAGAAAAACAAAAAAAACCGATAATACGTATTAGTAGAGTTCTACTAATACAAATACTATTTATGGTTAATATTAAAAACAACAAGACAAATTAATCACGACACACCTCCCCGGCAGCGGCGCCAAAATGATTATAGTAAAATACGACCTTTTAGGAAAAATGCGTAAAAGCGGAAATTATTAAGTGATGATTTAGGAAAATCAAACACCCATGACCCAATTAAGTTCGTTTCCCAAGGAGGTATATGTGTGTGAATACTTCGTAATTGGTTTGAGATTAATATTTGAAAGAAGGGGATGAGAAATTAGAATGACGAAGACGTGAAAATTATTACTACGTCGACTAAAATTAAAACCGTAAAAAGAGCTAAAATAAAAATAAATTCTAAAAATTCCCAAAAAATTCCCAAAAATCAAATTAGGTAAACTAAGAGTTTACAAATGATCAAAACTTTTTCAAACCTTTTAGTTAATTAAATATTAATTTTTAAATGCTAATTAAAGCCCTAAAAATCAAAATAATTATTAAAAAGCCCAAATAAAGATTTTTCACTTTGTAAACCTCTAAAATGACCAAATAAGACTAAAAACTATTTTTGTAAATTTTTAAACTAATTAAAACTATTTTAAATTATTAAAAACTTCTAAAAACTAAAAATAATTCTAGAAATTAGGAAAATGATGATAAAATTAATCTAAGAGTTGCAAAAATCCTATTTTAATGTATTAAACCTAAGAAAAATATAAAAATTGAAAAAATGTGAAATTTGAAATTTAATAATAAAATAATATTAAAATAATATTAGAAATCGAAAAATTATAAAAAATTCTAAAAACTTGCAAACTAGTTTATTTTAACCTAAATAAGAAAATGAAATTGAAATTACCAAATTACCCCTAATGGACCCTCAAATGGGCTAAAAACCAAAACAGTCAACCTTAATGGGCTTAATGGGCCCAAAAAGTCAAACTTGGTCCAAATGACCAGAAAAAGCCCTATCTTACTCAAAATTTAATTCTTAACACAAAAGACTGAAGGCCCAAAAGCTGGTTTTGAGCTTATCACAGCTTAAAAGGTCAACAACTTATTATTATCGGGCCAATAAGCCGATTAAGCAATAAGCCAATGCCATAAGCTCTGCTTAAACACACAAACTTCTTTTGAGATGTCTAAGAGATATGTGAAAAGAAATTTTGAAAAAGCACACTCAATAAGCCAGAAATAAGCAAAGAAGAATTTCACAAAACGACGAAATAGGCGGGTTAGAGTTCTAGGATGTTTCAGAAGCTGATTCTTTTTGCAAAATCTCACAAATAGCTTAACTAAGAATAATCAATCATAAAAATCACAAAAAGCCAAGTAGAATAAGCTGTAGGAGCAAATAAGCTGGCTGAAAAAGCCAAATTAGCTAGTTTTCTAGTAAAAGCTTAACCAAATAACTTGTTACCTTCCAGATTTGTTATTAAGCTAAGAAAAATGACACCTATTACAAAAGGTAAGTTTTTGCATGTACCAATAAGCAGTTCTCAAAAATAAGCCAAAATGTGCTTATTTGACCAAAAGTCAAAGTCCTCCAAATTCCACCAAATGCTCAGGGATTGTTTGTAAGCTTGTTATAAGCAAGTTTTGTGAAGAACTCAAGGTGGAGTCCTTGTGAATCAAGTGGTCAGATGTCCAAATGATGGCAGATTTTAGAAAATAAGGCTTAATAAGCCAGTTAACTTATAAGTTAGCAATAAGGCAAATCAAATAGCAAGAAGCACTCACAAGCAGCACAACAACAAGGTCCAAGCAATTAAACAACAAGGGGTAAACTAGAATAACAAATGCAAGCCCAAAATGAGGTGGTCACTTTACTGATGCAATTGACCACTTCAGCCAACTTTCATAAGCTCTAGCACCCACAATAAGCCACCAAATTCAACAAACAGATACTGCATAGACAGCTTATCACCTAAACTCTTCCCAAACCAGATTTCAGACCTTAGATCCAACAAACAAAGATTTTATTGGATCTGATGTGTTTGACCAATTTCAAACCAATTTTATCAGATTTTTCCAAAACTTGAAATCCTTTTTCCAAACCTTTTGAAACTTAACCAGTGGCCAAAACCTATTGCATATTACTTGTTTAGACTCCCCAAACCCTAAGAACCAAGGGCACAAGGCCACAAGGCCTTATGATCCAATAATCCCAAACAGCCTTGTTTTAGTCCTTTTTCAAACAAAATTTTTATTTCTACAAAAAACCTACTGATTTTATGGTTCAAATAGCTCAACTAGGTGACAACTAAGAGATACCAACTATAAAACACAAAGCACAAACACCAGAGCAACAAATCACATGGCAAAATATAAATCAGACATAAACATGGAATTTTTAGAGGAAACTTAACAAGAGATTATACCTATCCCCCACAACTTCCTAAAGGGATCAGCAATGCTCCTTGGACCTTGTTCAATATCTAGAACAAGACCAAGGTACTTGAAGAAAGGAGATGAGATGTGCCTTGGTTGATGGTTCAAAGCAGAACCTCAAGGGCTTTATGTCTTCAACACAAACAGCAAACAACCTATCCAAAGGTTGATAAACCTTCACTAGCTTGGTGTCAACAAGCTTGCAAGGTCTTATAGCTTTTGGATAAGGGTTAGTACAAGTAAAACAGCAAAATCAGAAGACTATTTTCAAGCTTATTTCAAACTTGAAAACCTTACCAAACATAAACGTGTTTAAACCAAAAGATCTAAACACACTTATAACATCAAATGGAACTCAGAATTACCCTTAGGCAACACCAACTTTCAAAAAAATAAAAAGGAATTACAATTTTCTTAAAATACCAACTTTTATAAATTTCAAAAAGGAATTACATTGTTTAAAGAGTAAAACTGGAACAAGGCTCTCTCACATGTTGAGGAGTCCTTATATAGGCCACAAGGGTTGAGATTACAAGTGAAAACCCTAGCTATGAAGTCCCTAAAATGCCCCTTGAATCTTCTAGACGAATTGTGTTGTAGAGCTGTCCAAATGCATCCTGGCTATTCATTTTAGCTTTGTAGTTAAGCAATGAGTCTTGGCTGTTGATTTGGCTACGTGTCCTTGTAGAGGAAGTTGGATCATAATTGGTTGACGTGTGAATGGGTTGGGTCCTTTGGTGAGTGGGGATTGGGGTTTTGAGTGTGGGATGGATTTTAGAGTGTGTGAATTAAAGTGTGTCAAGGTAATTGGGATTTACCCCTTGTTTTAAGTGAGATAGTAACTGGTGGTGAAAGGTGAACAGTAAACATTTTGATCCGTTTTTGTAGGAGTGGAAAGTGTTTGGCGCGTGTTTGTATATTCAAACTTTGGGAATGGCGGGAAGGGTCCTTGTATTTGGTGAAAGTTGTATTAAATGTTTTTCAGCCATAAAACTCACTTTCCTTTGTTATTAAAGTTAAAAACTTCACACTTTTGCCCCAAAACTTTTGCAAAAGGTTTTCAAGGGTTGTTTTTGCCACTTTTGAATATTTGAAGGACTGATCTTGGACATTCTTGATCTTCAATGGTCTTCATTGTATCTTTGACTTCATGAGGGACCATTATTGACAATTAGAATTGTTGAGGGACTAAACTTGCCAATTCTTCAAAGTTGAAGGACCTTTTTGTAATTTTGACAAACTTACGGGACCAAACTTGTAATTATGAATATACAAGGGTTTTAAGTGTCATTTCTTCATAAATTGAGGATCGATCTTGTACATCTTCAAGTCTTCAAGGATTTTTCTTGGATAAATCATGAACTAGGGCCCGGTTCTTTGTACGGCTTCGTTTCTCGTGTTCGTTTATCCTTGTTTCTTGTGATCTTTTGTCTTTTCACGATATCCATACCTAAAACACACAAGTAAACAAATACAAGCATATATATGGTATAATTACGACATTTTATGCATTTAAAGCCCGAAAAGAACGATGAGATCATGTATAAATGCCATCTCATCACACTCGATCATTTGCTTTGAAGAATTTCTAGATATCCACATGATATATCCTTTGATGTTCTAACCTTAGGTTATTAGCACACTTCATAAATGGCTATAGATTTAGTGGTTCCACCCTTTCCATGCTAGATTAAGCATTCGACTTCGTCTCTAGTATGGGGGTAACAATGTTTAACTTTAGTATGGGGGGTGAATAGATACTTGCCTTGCCAAACCTTCACGCTTTCCAAAGTTTATCTTTTTTGTTTATCGTTTTATTGCAAAAAAATTCTCATGTTTTATAAGTGTTTGAAGATACGAATGTAGATTTTCTGATGGCGAGAATAAGAGTAATTTTTTACTCGACCGTGCGTGTTGAGCACTTAGCTTTGGTTCCTTAACTTTATATTAGGCTAAGTCTCTTAAATGAGGACGAGAAATGATAGAGTTAATTATAAGTTACTATGCTAAACGTAGAGTACTCGTATTCTTTCAAAACCTCATGTGTTCTCGTTGTTTGCTTATTCTCCCTTCGCTTGTATATATTTTGCTTAATAAGTATTGACTTAGTGGTTTAGTCTTGATTGTTGGTTTCTAGTCGTTTCTAGTAGCTTCCATGTAATAAAATTGGGAAGACATTAAGGTATCGCCAGCGTCGCGGTTTTGAAGGATTGGCAACCCGAATAATCAACAGCTTCACCTAATAATAATATTTCAAGTGCTCACCTAAATCAAGCAAACAATTTGAAGCTCACAAGGCCAAAAAATCTATGTGAAACTGAAAGTGAATTATGCCTTAATCTTTGAAGCTTTAAAGATCCAAAATTCGCTTTAACGTGAGGATATAAGTCTTTGGCCATAATAAACACCTCATGGAGAGGTTAAATAAAAGGCAAGGCAAGACCGAAGTCATAATAAAAGCTTCATGGCGAATTTGAATAAAATATGGAGCTAAACGTATGATAATAAGGCCCATCCGTTAGGGGGCGTATTAAAGTCTTGGTAATAAGTCTCATGTTCAAAACCGTTATAAAACCGTGTTTATCGATCCTTCTTGTTGACTTAATTTTTTGACATCGTAGTCTATTCGGGGGGTTATTAATTCGATGGTCTTGGTTACACCGTTATGACACTATTTTTAGACCTAAATCTCTATCATCGCATAAGTAAAAAATGTATCCTCGGGAACACTCAAGACAAAGATAAAATATAAGAGATACCACTTAGGAAAATGGGAGTCTAAGTACGTGATTAGGGCATATGAGTAGTGTTAGCATTACTAACTTATAATGACAATGATCTCCTTGCACGCTTGGCATGGAATTAGGTGAAAATCGAGGACGATGAAATTATTTCTAACGAAGCATTCACGTATTCTTGTTCTATGAACCTAAACGTCCCATATTGCGATGAAAATCATACATTATGTCTATAACACAAGTAGTAGCAAGTAGTAGTAGTGTAGCAAGTTTATCATTCAATAAAAGTGCATAAAAATGAATTTTGGAGGTGCTAAGATACTTTATTCTAGCATTGCGTGAGGTCACGACAAGGGTTTAGTATGAGGGAGTGATGAGACTGCTTTTATACATAGTCTCATCGTCCAAAATGGGCTTAAAATGCATAAAATATCATAAAATGTGCCAAATATATGCTTGTGTTTGTTCCATGTGTATTTTAGGTACGGATATTGAGAAAATGGCAAAAGATCACAAGAAACAAGCAAAAACGAACACGGGAAACGAAGCCGCACAATGAACCAGGCCCCAGAGTTGATTTTCCAAGAAAAACCCTTGAAGAATTGAAGATTGTACAAGAAGGGTCCTCCATTATTGAATAATTGACATTTTAAACCCTTTTATATTCATAATTACAACTTTGGTCCCTAAAGTTTGTCAAATTACAAAAAGGACCCTCAACTTTGACGAATTTGCAAGAACGGTCCCTCAATTATGAAGATTTGTCACTTTTAGTTCTCCATGAAGACAAAGAACAAGTGAAGACATTGAAGATTGAAGACATGCCAAGTTTGGTCCTTCAAATATCAAGATATTACAAAACAAGTCCTTCATAAACCCTTTTGAAAGTTTTTGTGGTCAAATTGCAAAAAACAAAACTTTCCCAACAAAGGAATTCGGATTAATACATGTTTAAACAAGAATGAAAGGAAGGAAAGAAGTAAGGGACCAAACTTGGCAGATAATAAGTGTGAAAACACTTATCCTTTTACCACTTAATTATAATAATAACCAAGCAAAAACGTGTATTTTATGTCGTAAAAGTCAGAATTATGCGTGGTTTGTGTTTTTGTTGTGGTTTAGGATCAAAATGTGAAAAGGGAAGAAAAGACGTGCTTTTATCGAAGAAAAAGACAAAAGACAAAGTCGAAAGGTCAAGAGTGCAAAAATAACGGAAGTCCAAGGCCTATTCTGAAGATTTATCGAAGAAAAGTCTAAAGACGGAAGTTTAATAAAGCCGAAGAACTCAAGTCTAATTAATGAAGAAATTACAAGACGAGTTTAATTAATCCCGAGACCAAGTCGAAAAAGTCGAAGAATTTAGAAGACGAAAAGACGAGAAAGAAAGAAAGAAGGAAGCTTCGAACACATGCTTACCTTCCTAATCACCTATAAATACCCTCCTAATGACACATTAGGAGGTGTTGGCTATTTTGACAAACTAGTCTTCCACCATTTTCATTACTTACACATTTATTTTCATGTCATTTACTTAATTGTAAATTTAATTACCTTGTTTTTCACTTTAAATTTCTTGCCTTTAATTCAAGTAAGTCTTTTAATTTTGTTGTTAATCTTTATTTTCCTTTAATCAAGCTTTTCATTATCATTCTTATTCTACTTTTCTTGTTTTTGATTTGTTTTTTATTCGGATTAAGCATTAATTTTGCTTAATCTTATTTCTTATTTGAGTAAAAAGTTTATCTTTTTACTTCTATCTAGGTTTTTATACAAATTAAGCTATAAGCTTGACAATCTTATTGGCTTATTTTGTATTTAGCTTATTTGTTTTAAAATTTTCTTAAAAGTTTTCTCTTTTTAAACTCCATTTTATAAAGTTTGCTTATTTTGTGTCTTGAAAGCTTTAAATCTTTAGCTTATCAGCTTTTTGTATACGTGTTTTAGTTAAAATTTTTATTGTGTGCTTATTTGTTTAATAGCTTATTTGCTTTGATTATTTACCTTTTTCATACGGTATTCCGATTCACCATCGGAAAGTGGTTTTGTCATTCCGACCAGCATTCCGATTGCTGGGTCAGAAAAGGGTTTCTATCATTCTGACCCCCCACCCCCATCGGAATAGGGTTTTGTATTCCGATTGGGGATTCCGATCAACATTCCGACGCGGGTGCTTGATTGGTATTCCGATTAGGCTTTGTGGTGACAGCATTCCGATCAGGATTCCGATCAACATTCCGACAGAGGTATTCTTGGTACATTCCGACAGGATTCAGATAGATCTATTCCGATAGCTTTTCGACGGTGCATTCTGATAGGAAGATTCCGACCTTATTCTGATAAGGGAGGTAAGTGACTATTCCGACGGTTTGATTTCGATCGGATTCCGATCGGCGTATTCCGACGGTAGGTTTGTTTTATTATTGTGTCTTAGTTTTATTTTTAAGTTTGCATTGTTTTAAGTTTTTAAATTTTCATTTTTATTAAATTGTCAAATTTACTTATCGTCAAGTTTTACTTTCTCGTCATTTACTTTTAAAAGATTTAATATTGCACCATTTACGTTTTAATTAGTTTTAGCTTTAATTACCGTCATTTACTTTAATGTTTCGCAATTTAATTTTACTACAACGACAAATCTATTATTTTTCTCACCAAAAGACGACTGAGTCGCACTTAAACTGGTAGTCAATTCGAAAAGATCGGACGATAACATTTAACCCTAGCAAAATCACACTTTCAAATGGCGCCGCTGCCGGCTCTTTTCGTAAAGATTAACGGTTTTCTGTGAGATACGCGTTGTATTTTGGGATCCGTTCTCTTGGGAGCGTTATTTTCAAACATTAAAACTTTCAAAAATCCAAAAAATATTTAAAATCATAAAATGCATATCTTTTCTAAGTTTTGCAACCAAAAATATTTCTCTTTGTCCTCTATTATGTTTAATTCTTTTCTCCACCCCTCTTATTTTTAATTATTCATGGGTTCTTATGTCCATTGCGGGAGGTGTAGGATACCATTATATGCTGGCGAATTATGTGAATTTTTTTATTGTGAGCAATGCGGAAAAGATCTTCCAACCGTTTCTGATTCACAATTTTCCCATTTTGGATTTTTTCCATCGTGCAATTCGACCAATGCATCCTTTTCCTCTAATCCACCTACCCCTTCCCCTTGCATATATTGTGACAGCGATTCTCACTGGTGTACTGTGTGCCCTATTTGATACCC
Source organism: Glebionis coronaria (assembly GCA_025667525.1). Classification (NCBI taxonomy): domain Eukaryota; kingdom Viridiplantae; phylum Streptophyta; class Magnoliopsida; order Asterales; family Asteraceae; genus Glebionis; species Glebionis coronaria. The sequence continues at coordinate 227,306,294 of CM046882.1, read as the reverse complement.
GTGTTGCAATAATTACGGGGGCCCTCACGATACTTCTTATTGTCAGCCGATGAATTATCATGAGCCGCATCCGTACTATAATTCTGTAGAAATTGATAACCTATGAATCTATGAAGTGGGTTGATGTTTTCTAGTGAGAGAAACTAGAGAGAGAAAGTGAGAGAATAAATGGAAGGTTTTATTAATATGAAATGTTTAGAATGACAACAACCAACCCCTTTCCTTAGTGGAAAGGGGTATTTATACTCCAAGTCATAAGTGGACTTGGGCCGGTCCATGACAAGCCCATGGACCGGTTCTTACTTAAGTTAATAAGCAAATGATACCTAATATCTAACTACGAGCTATTACAACATGAATATTATTGTGGAGTGACCGATACTTTTAATATACGTAAAAACGTATTTCTAACAATCTCCCCCTAAGGGAGGTCACTCCACGTTACAAAGTTCTAAACCTAGCATACTATACTAAGTCTTCGTTCTTTAGCTCGTAGTCTTTTCTTCTTTTCTTTCTTTTGTTGTGAATATGTTGATTTGATCTTTTTGGCTTTGACTTGAGAGCATTGTTCTTTGGCCTTTCACGTGCGATCTTTGTCTTTCTTGTGAATTTTGCCTCCTCGTGACTTCATGTTCCACACACTTACGTCTTTTTGTTGAATTCTTGAAAGCTTCAGAGTTTGGTACAGCGGAAGACTTCATCTTTTACTTTCTTGAATTTTTGCTAAACTTTGTTGCAAAAGACATAAGCATGTGGGAACGACTTTTACCGGTACACCGCAACACCACCGTCTTTACTGGTACTCAGCAACGCCACCGTCTTCAACAGGTACACAGCAACGCCACCGTCTTTAGCAGGTACACAGCAACGACACGAATAAAATGGCTTTGAACATTTTATTCTAATTCGGTAGCATTTTACCTCCGGTCGGTGAAGACCGTTGGACGATATTAGATATCGTACCCGTGACGGATAGTTTCAATTAAGTAACTTCCTGACAGGATTTCGCGGGTAAACCCGTTCTCTTTATTCGACCGTCCAAAGCTGACTGCGAACATAAAGAGTGAATCACTTGGATAAATTATCCTTGTGATTAAAAGCCGTCAATTCATGAAACCTGGAACAAGTGAATTTCAATTAAGATTTTCACCATCGTTGCTTTCCAGTTGTCACGAGCTCAATTCATAAAGAATCTTGCGCGTTACCTACCAAGTGCTGTTTGATGTTGACACTAGAAGGATTTCCACTCGTCACTGTGGTCAATAAAGAGTCACTCTGAGTGTTCTGGCAAGATCATATGATAATGCGAAGAGGCCTGGAACGAGTTTAAGTTCAATTAAGAATTAAACCACTGTTACCTTCCAGTTTTTCACAAGATTGGTTCTAAAAGAACCGCACGTGTAACCTACCATGAGCTTGTTTGATGTTGGCTCAAGCAGGATTTCCATCTTCATTGTAATACTTGCGTATCACTCGGATGTTCTGGCAATATTACAAGAATACTGCGTAGGACTCATGAAAATCTCTTACTTTTCACAGTGTGTGAGAAAGCAAGGAATAAATGGAAAGTGTCCTAATGAGACTTTTGATGATCTCTTGGCTCTAGACTCGATTGTGCGTTTTGATTTAGTGAGCGATGGCTGGAGAGGAGTGCCACCTTTTCAATACCAGTCTATTCGGAGTGAATAAACCAGTAGATTACGTGTTGATCTCCGTGTGATTAAAACAAATACCTTTTGAGAGATATTTGAGTTAGCTGGGGAAGGGTTGTGCATTGCATCACTGGGTCCATGATGTCTTTCTTCAATACCGAGAATCATTAGCAAAAATGACCTCAATAGCATATGTATTGACCCGGTTTCTGCCTAAAGTTGTAAGGAGGGCTTCTTTCTTTACACCCTTTATCTTTACATTTCTTTTTCATTCTTCAACCCCTTCAATGCTTACCAATACGTCATCACTAGCACCTTGTTGTGATTGTTCCAGTGCTAGCTTAAGTACTTGGTCGGCATTCAGCTACGTTCACATTCTTTCTCCATCTTTCCTAGGACTTCTAATTCTAACTAGGGAATTGTCCTTGGGAAGATTCCATCGGCTCTGATGAATCATTGGACTAAACCTATTCCTACCACCCTTTTGTCACCACATCCGTCGTGAATTAAGCGTGTTTTGGGAAGGAATTGCCACCATGAAAAATCATTGAAAATCACCTAAAGTACTTGTGATATTTGAAATCAAAAGTTTTGTACCTTAGGTGTTTTGTTCATCAAAAACGCTCCCCCTTAACACGTGCTTTACACATATTAAGTTGGATAATCTTTAAGTCTTTTTCATCTTTTAGCCAAGTATCATTTACGTCTCCTTAATCCCATTTTCTCCCCTTATCCAAAATGTTAACCATTAATATTTGGGATATTGAATGGATTAACCGGTCTTTGGGTAAAAATGAAATTGTTGTTTGGCCATAGAACAACTGATTGCTCCCCCTTAAGTTAATAAGGGGTAGTTGTAGTGCTTTAATATGATATATTTTGAAAGATTTAGAATCTCGTGAGAAATTCTTGAAAAATTATCATACTTTAACACTACAACAAGCCATTAACGCACATTATTCACAAATATACATATTCACAAATAATACCGATATAGAGTGACCTGAAATGTACGACCCTTCAGATGGATCGTTGCAGTGTCCTGTAGTGCACTCCATATGGTCTACCACCCACAAATCTTTCCAAGCTCCTCATCAATCTACGTTCACGGAGCTTCTGATCGATCTTCTTGATGACATACTTCGCCATCTGCCGGTAACCTGGATGCCAATCCTCCGTCATTTCTGGCAAAGTTCCACCCTGGTTCAGATGCTCCAACTTGTCTCTGACTTGTATAAGAGTGCCATCACTATACTTGTGGAGCTCCCCCATCCTCATAAACTTCATCAAACCTCGACTGTTTAAGTAGAAAATGCCGTAATTCGGGACCGAAATGCCGGTATAAGGACATCTTGCTACATGTTGAGGTAACACTTTGTTCACAGGACGGGTTAAATTGAGCTTCCTCTGATAGCTTTCGACTCCCAACTGAAGGTCTTCAACTCTTGACTTAATGACAACGCTTCGTGTGAACATACGAAGTGCTGTATTCAACGCAATCAGGTCTTCACGAGGAATATGTGTCAGTTGATCTCTGGTCATCAGAAGCAGCATATCTTCGATATCCTCAAGGCGAATGATGGAAAAATCTCCCTGCTGGATTTTGTATTCCCTGTCATCCTCCCTTTTCAAACGAATCTCCGTCACATGATAGTAGCCATTCTTGGCTTCTGTTTTCATCCCTAAAATGCTGGAGATGCGGATATCGGATCTAACTGAGCTTCCAGAATTGACTAAGCAGCAACACCTGTACGCCCTTCTGACTCGTTCGTCCCAATGAGATGCACCTATGACAGCATACATATCATAATTACGATTTATCTTAGGGATCCAGAGTCGGTTTACCTTTTCCTCGATGAAGGGTATTGTCCCCCAGTTGGCAGCTTTCAGCAATGTCAGGGATGTTGCGTATTTTGATGACCCCTTGAGTAGATACACCAGATCATTGGTGACAAAGAAGTCAAGAGCAATCTGATTATCTTGATCCATTGGAGGTGGAGCTCTTTCTGATTCATGAAGACCTGGCCGTTGATCGGTATTCAGAGCCTTCAGGATCTCCTCGGCATAGTATTCGAACTCCATTTGGGGCAACCGGGTTTTGGCACGAAGTCTTTTATCCTTCAGTATTTTCTTCACCAATGATGGAGTAACCGAAGTCTTATACTCATGAGCAAGAAATGCACATAAGTCAATCGGACTTCGGATACGAAGGTACAAGACTTCTTTGTCGGCGTCGGTGATCGGATCATACTGCGCCGCTGTCATGATCCAAGCCTGTGGTGGAGCAGTCTCGTCGATTTCCAACGTGTCCTCCCAGTTCCTTGTGCTTGGTTCAGGATCAGTGGATTGTGGGTTTTGTTGCAGAGGAGTCGAGATGTGAACATCTGCTTCAGATTCAGACATTTCAGCAGTGTCATGGATGGGTGAGTGTTGAGCAGCTTCTGGTTCTGTAACCGATTCTGCAATCACAGGAGTAACAACACAAGAACTAACGGGGTTAGTGGTAACAGGTATTGATTTATGGATAAATGTACCAGGAATAGATGACCCTATAGTGGCATTCACGTCATGGCGCCACTTCGATCGTCTGGATTCCGTGGATGTAGATTTCTCCTTTGGTGCTGCATCCTTCTTTGACTTGGTGCCAGACTTAACCACTTTCTTTGAGCTGGCGCCTTTATCCCCTTTCTCACTCTGTTCACCTTTATCCGCATTGCTCCCCTTAACACTCTCCTGGTGACCATCACCACCATCATTACCATCATTATCATCATCTCCATCCTCATCATCATCATCCTCATCATCCTCATCATCATCTTCATCATCCTTATCATTATCATCATCCTCATCATTCTCATCATCCTCATCATTATTCTCATCCTCATCCTCCTCCTCGTTCTTATCTTCTTCTTCTTCTTCTTCCTCCTCTCCACCAGTACCCTCGTCTTCCTCACTCTCTTCCCGTTCTTCTTCAGGGAGAATGTGGTAGGGTACCACACTTCCAAACGTCTTGAACAACCTATCATCCTCCATGATAGCGTCATTCAGGGATTTGAAGAGAGCTCGTTGTTTCCTTGATTTATCAAACGAACCAAGTTCCTTCATTCGAGCCTTAAGGATCTTCTTCAGTTCAAAATCCGTCAAGTCATATGCGATCTTGTAGGCGGCTTCTGAAGGATTAGATGACTTGATCATCAAGTTATCAGCAGCAAGCGTCTTCAAGTCATCACGCAGTTTAGGCATTAAGGATTCAACTGAGTCTTTTACTTTCTGCTCAATAGTAGCTTCAAGAGCGTCGTTTTGCTCTTTAAGGTCATCCTTAATAGCTTTAAGTCTTGCAATTCGTGCTTTATGCCTATTAGCTTCATCCCTTTTTACCTGAGCAAGTTCCTCTGCATGAGCTTTACGTGTAGCTTCCATGTCTGCAGCGAACTTGGCAATCAACTCTTCTTGAGCTTTCCTTGATGTTTCTTCACTTTGAGCTCTTTTATTTAACTCTTGGCGAAGTTCATTCATTTCTCTCTTGTGAGCATCCACATGTTTATCCAACATCTCGCCCAACACTATTGCTGCCATTGCAGATGTTGCAGATGTTGTAGAGGTTGATGGAATAGGCTCGGTTGTGACTGCGGTGCTAAGGATGGGCTTTGGTGGTGGTGGAGGAAGTGGTGTAGAAACCTGTTTGGTTGGTAAGGGTTGAGTTGGTGGAGGTTGAGTTGTTAAAGGTTGAGTAGGTGGAGGAGGTGGTGTAGAAACATGGATTGATTGCTCCTTCGAAGTGGAATAATTTTCAGGAGACCCAAACTCATCAACATCATGAGGTTCAATATACTCATCCTCAATGTCTATTCTGACACCTGAACCACTACCACCAGTATCTTTCCTGCTCCTTTGAATGGCTATCTTCATCATTTGTTTCTCAGTTTTCTCAATATCAGGATCAGCAATATTTTCTTCGTCACGCAGACGCATCAAGTCCTTACCCTTTCCCTTCTTACCCTCTGTCTTCTTCTTCTTGGTTTTGGGCTCAGGTAAATCTGCTTGCTTCCTTTTACCTTTGCTTTTAACCGTGGTAGATGAGTCTTCACCTGCTAGAAGGCTTGCTCGTTGTTTCTCAATTTCCGTGAGCAAGTTCGTGTAGGCATCGGATGCAATAATCTCATCGGTCAGAAGATGACTGGGAATGGGACCAGGAATAACCGTATTCGAATGAGTCTCCTGCCTTAAGTCTACCAAATCATCATCATCTATCATGTGGTGACGACTACCTGCAAGCTTGTTAATGGATGCATCGTTTTCCATAAAATAATGTATGATCAACTTAATAAACCTAGGGTACTGGTAAGTTTTGATTTTACCCTTAGTGTTAGTGAAGAGTTGAAAAGTAAACTCCTCCCACAGCAGTGATGCATAATCAATACCCATACCTTTGAACATACCATAAAACATTTTGATGATCGGTGGACGAACAGCATCATACCCAGTTGTCTTGGGTGTCAAGCATCGGCTAAGGATCCCAAAGATAGCTTTCCATGGTTGACCAATTTTGGCAGTAGTAAACTCAGACGGGGTTCGAATGTCAAGACATCCAATAGCAGTGAACATCTCCATCATCTGGTCCTTGGTAGGGTTGGGTGAGTATGATGGTAGTCCTTTGAGTAACGGTCGAAAGCCAAAGATCTTCCTGAAGTCTGACACTGTAAGCGTCTGCTGCTTGTTGTCCAAGGAAAAAGTGATCTTGTTCGACGTCCTCTCTTTGGTAGCCCAAAACTCGTAAAGGTAGTCATATGGCACCGAAGCACTTCTCCTTAGCGCATACTTGAAGTGAGATTTATCAAGCATGGCTGTAGCTACCTTAAAGCCATTATGGGTCGAGTGAGATACCTCCTTCAGACGGTAGTTGTTTGGAACAAACTTAAGTGTCTTGGCTTCAGCAATGGCGGCAGCTCTGTCGTCTTGTAGTTGTTGTACGGTAGGGTTAGTCATCGTCTCTTTTGTGAAGATCTGAATCAAGAGAATAGCTGATTGATGCAAGTTTGATTGATTATCGTGAGTTTTTGTGTGTAAGGTTGTCAATGGCGGCAAATGGTTTGTAAACAGTGAAGGGTTAGAAACAAAAAACGGGGGGGGATAACTTTTGACTAGGTCAAAGTTTTCCACAAGTTTGACATATTGTCAACTTTTCCCCCTCAACTTTTCTTTTTGCTTCATTCATTATTCTTTTGTTTACTAAGTTTTAACACTTGCCATTTTTACCCTATCTTATGTTAACTATTCGAGTCTTAGTGATTAGCTTAACTTAACATAAGCACAAAACACTCCACGACAAACTTATAAGCAACAACACTACAAATGCCAAAGCAATCCAACCATTAACATTTTAAGCTTTATGAATTTCCTTGAAAACTTTTTGAAGATCTTTTAGATGTGAAAGATGACGAAACATTTTCTCCCCCTTAAACGATGACCCGTTTTCTATTTAAAGAGCTGTAGTCATTGTTTAACGAGGCATATGATGATGAAAAACATTTCCCAATTGATTTCTTGAAAAAGTTTGATTCGTGGTGTCAATAAGATTTCTCTTATTTTAACAAATTAATGCACTGAGACGTACACAAATTCGTGTTAGACCAAGTTATAAAGTAAACTTGATCCCTTTGCATGATTTGGCTTGTAAATCACGCCCGAGAAAATTAATTCCCGTTCTGAGCCAACGTTTTCCAAAGAAATACGTGACTTTAATATGAAAACCGGGTTGCAGTCTGAAATAACTACAAGCCATAATGAGCATGTTTTCAAAAAAATGTACAACTTTTATACGGACTCTATTTATGGCACCGTGTCAATATTGATCGACATTTCTAAGGCCGTAAATATTACCGTACTAAAAGACATGCCCGTTTTAAAATGAAAAATATTTTTGGTTTTTCTGGATTTTATAATTTTTATGGTTTTTATAGGTTTTATATTTTTTATGGTTTTTCTTGGTTTTATATTTTTTATGGTTTTTCTAGGTTTTATATTTTTGTATTTTTCTTTTGTGGTTTATATATTTACGATAATATACATGAACACAACCAAAGGATACTCTGAATAGTTTACCACGACTATTCAGCTGATTCTTCTGCCAACTCTTTGAGAGTCGCTGGAGTGAATGATTTCATGCCAAGCTTGTCGATCAAAAACTCGATTCGTCCTCGATCTAAGGCTTTGGTGAACATATCCGCCAGCTGATACTCAGTAGTGACAAAATACAGCTCGATCACTCCGTTCTCCACCTGCTCTTTGATGAAATGGTAGCGAATGTCTATGTGCTTGGCCCGGGAGTGTTGAACATAGTTGCAGCAAAGGGCAATGGCGCTCTTGTTGTCACAATACATCGGAATTTTGTTAAATCCAAGACCGTAGTCAGTTAATTGTGATCTCATCCAAAGGACTTGAGCACAACAACCGGACATGGCGATGTATTCAGCCTCCGTGCTAGAAATTGCAGCGCTTTTCTGCCTTTTTGAAGACCAACTGATCAATCTATCTCCTAAGAGTTGCACAGATCCAGAAGTGCTACGCCTCGTATCTTGACATCCAGCATGATCGGCATCTGCGTATGATATTAAAGCAATCGAGGAATCTTTCGGATACCATAGACCACGATGAAGTGTTCCTTTTAGATACCGAAAGATCCTTTTCACAACATGTAAGTGCTTTTCGGTAGGCCGAGCCTGATACCGGGCACACATGCATACAGCAAATTGCAAATCAGGCCTGCTAGCAGTCAGATAGAGAAGGGTGCCAATCATTCCACGGTAAAGTTTCGGATCGACAATAATCCCATCCCTATCTTCATCTAACTTGGTTTTCTCAACCATTGGAGTGTCTACGGGGTCACAATTCTCAAAGTTATATTTCTTAAGTGATTCTAGAGCATATTTGGATTGATTTATGAAGATGCCTCTGGGATTCTGAGAAATCTGTAATCCTAAGAAAAATGATATTTTTCCCATCATCGACATCTGAAAGCGTGTGGACATTATCTTCTCAAATTGTTTAGACAATTCTATGTTAGTGGCAGCAAAAATTATATCATCAACATAAATTTGTACCAGAAGCATGTCGTTGCCGTCCTTGAGAGTGAATAGAGTGGGGTCCACTTTGCCTTTGGAGAAGCCTTCCGACATGAGATATGTTGACAGGAGATCATACCACGCGCGTGGAGCTTGTTTCAACCCATAGAGAGCCTTCTTAAGCTTGTACACATGGTTAGGAGACTCTGTACTCACGAACCCATCCGGTTGACTAACATAAACCTCTTCCCTTAGTTCACCGTTCAAAAATGCCGTCTTCACATCCATTTGATAGACGATCATGTTCATATGAGCAGCAAACGCAAGGAATAGTCTAATCGCCTCCAATCTAGCCACAGGAGCAAAAGATTCCTCAAAGTCGATACCCAAGGCCTGTTTATATCCTCTAGCGACCAATCTTGCCTTATTCTTCAATACCGAACCCATCTCATCAAGTTTAACCTTATAAACCCATAACAAAGTAAGGATGTTAACTTTGTCAGGGCGAGGAACCAATTCCCATACTTCTAGTCTTTTGAATTCATTGAGTTCCTCCTGCATAGCTTCGATCCAAGATGATTGGGTCATAGCCTGCTGCCAATTTTTGGGTTCAACTTCAGAGAGAAATGCATCAAAGTAGCAATAAAGTGCACTCTCTTGTAATTGATGGCGAGTAGAGACTGGTCGATCTAGATCTCCAATAACATTCCTAATTGGGTGATCTTTTGTCCATTTAGTACTATGTTTTTCAATCCTTGGTGGTCTGGAGTGAACAATAGATGGAGCTTCTTCTGAGGTAGAGGCGGCTGAAGGGTTTTCAGGGATCGCAACACCAAAGAAAGGAAGCTCTTGCAAGTGAGCATATTCCAGGTCGTGATCAGTAGTATCCTCTTCTACATCATTAGGCACAAGTAGGGGTGATGATTCAGGTGTAGTTTGTGAATCACTTGGTGAAGGTGCATCAGGTTCAACTTGAATTGTAGATGCATTAGATAAAGGTTCATTAACTTGAGCAACCACTTCAGGTATTGGAGCAATTACTACAGGTACTGGAACTTCATCAGTTGGGGGATCGAAGAATTCATCAAACAACGGTTGAAACAATTTATCCCACTCAGGCCTAGTTGGTGGTAAAAATGATGTAGAAGTAGGATTGTTGGGAACTAATCCGGAACTTATAGCACCGGGTCCCATCTCATGAAGCGCGGGTTCAGAGCTGTGTTGCTCAGAAGCCATCGCTGTCAGCTCGTCGAAATCAGCGTCCATAGTTTCTACAATCTTGCCAAGACGACGGTTATAGATTCGGTATGCTCTTTTGGACGGTGAGTAACCAATGAAAATACCTATGTCGGCTTTTGGTTGAAGCTTACCCAAGTTCTCACTATTGATGTTTGGATAACACAGAGCACCAAACACATGGAAAAATGAAACATCGGGTTTGCGGTCATGTAGAAGCTCATAAGGTGTTTTTCCATGGCGTTTCCGAATGATTGAACGGTTTTGGGTGAAACATGCAGTAGAAATAGCCTCTGCCCACAAGAACAATGGAGCGTTCGCATAAATAAGCATGGTCCTAGCAGCTTCCATAAGTGTGCGATTTCGTCTTTCAACGACACCGTTTTGTTGTGGAGTGCGTGCAGCGGATGTTTCATGTGATATACCAACTCCTTCATAATAATCACGAAGAGTCTGGTTGACGAACTCTGTACCATTGTCTGTACGGATACGGCGGACAGTGGTATTCAAACGTACCTGGATGAACTTCAGAAAAGTAATGATAGCTTTCGGTGCTTCATCCTTTGTACGTAAAAATCTAACCCATGTAAACCTTGAAAAATCATCCACAATGACGAGAATGAATTTTTTACCGCTCACACTTTCAGTTCTCATCGGTCCACAAAGATCCATATGCAGAAGATGAAGTTTTTCTTGATTAGTGTCTTCAGCTTTGGGTTTGTAAGATTTCTTGGTGCTTTTCCCCCTTGAACACGCGGAACATAAATGGTCCTTGTGAAATTTAAGCTTAGGAAGACCACGAACTAACTCGTTTTTAGCCAGATGATTAATAGCATCAAAATTAAGATGAGATAATCTGCGATGCCATAACCAAGACTTGGTCTTAGAAGCTTTAGAGAGAAGACATACTGGAGAAGCGGCCATCATGTCTTGTAAGGACAAAGTGTAAAGATTTGCACCACGAGATCCCTTCAACAAATCTTTTCCTTCCAAGTTGCGGATGAAACAAGTATGTTGTCGAAAAGCAACCTCAAGGTTGGAATCACAAAACTGTCCTACTGAGAATAAGTTATGACCAAGACCTTCAACATAGTATACCCTAGAAATCGTCACGTTTCCAATCTGATATTCACCATACCCCATAATCTTTGCTATATGATCATTCCCAAATTTAACCGTACCAAGAAACTTGCTGACGAAATTTCGGAGCATCGAGCGATTTCCGGTCATATGTTTTGAACAACCGGAGTCCAAATACCACAGGATGATTTGGACCACCTGAAAATATCACCACACAAAGACAATGTAGAGGTATCGGAATCTGAGTGTTCCTTGTTATTAGCAGGTACAGATTTATTAATCTTAGATTTGCTAACTCTAGGTTTCTTAGATTTCCTAGCCTTCTTCTTCTTAATTGGTGGTGTAGATTCTAATTGGCTCAAATCCTGAGGTATTTCTACACTGATAGGCACTAAAGTGGGGGCTGACCTAATTAAAGGGCGCTGTTTCCTTACTTGAGTGCGAGTGTTCCTAACTAAAGGACGCTCAGACCTAACCTCAATGGATGCATTCCTAGTTAAAGGGCACATTTTACCATCGAGAGTAAAGGTCCTACCAGTGGTACGCCATTGCCAGCCAACTTGGGCACGAGTTCTACCCGTTGGCTTCCATTCAAGACCATTCTTAATTGCATTCATTTCATTAACGTGATCAATCAGACACAAATCATGACGCTGTGAAAACATACATTCATTACAATTCCAGCAATTTAAATCAGAATTCACGAATGGTTTAGGCTGCTGCACAGGCGCAGAGCTTTTAGTCTTAACATGATTCGTCTTATTTAAAACTGAACTAGCATTCCTAGTGTGGACTTCTACTTTCTTCTTTGTGGCACTACTAGTGGCGGGCTTGATCTTATCTTTCTTGAGTGGCGATCCTTTAGCCTTAGTAGTTGCTTTTAATCCTGTAGAAGGCAAATTGGGAACATTAGCAGCAGATTTTAAAGATGTCTTACTTGATTGTGCCAATGATGGTTTCGCTCCTGGAGTCTTATTAAATGGAGTGACAGCAATGGGCCTATTATTAAGTAGTGCAGAACCTGGTGTACCTATGTATTGCAAATAAGCCAAGCAATATTGAACTCGCTTAACATATTCATTAGCCGAATAATAGTCGCTACTTGAGGGATCTAAGGCATAAAGATCGTCTAAAATATCCCTAAGAAGATCGACATGCTTAATGGCATTCCTCATATAATCATCGTATACAGCCGGGTTTCTCTTATGAAGCGGATTCTTATAAAGCACTACTTTCTTGGTTGTTGGAGCACTAGTGGACGGTGCAGAGTCGGTAGCTAAGTTATCAACAACTTCTTGTCGGGTGAGAAGAAGTGTCTCCTTTAACTCAGCCAAAACCATATTTTTGTCTATGAGCAGGATGTTCAAGTCAGAGATTTCTTCGCACTTTTGGTTCAGTTGTTCAATATAATATTGTTGCTGTGTCGCATTAAAAGCGAATCGATCTTCTAGTGAACCATAAAGAGCGGATAGTCCCTGCCTTGTCCGATCCATCTCCCCTAGAACAGTTGATAGTCTAATTTCTAAGACTTGGTTTTTAGACTCTACGGCCTCTAGTTCCATTCTTAATGTTTCCTTTGATGATATCTCTCTCTTCAATCTCATGATTTCTTCCTCTAATGTCTTAACAATTGCAATCATCTTGTCACTTGTCTCAACACCGTTTTCACAAACATTTGATATCAAAAGATTTTCATTTTGAGCTTGTTGTTTTAATTCTAAAGATATACAATGTTGTTCTAGTTGATTAAAGCGTTGAGAAAGTAAATTATAAGAATCTTGTAGCTTTAAAAACTCAGCGTTAGATTCGTGACAAGAATGACTATCTACCTCATTTACAGTTTCAGCAACATTTACAGAAATATCACAAACATCATCACAAATATTCACAGCATCACAATTAATCATAGTGGATGTAAGCTCATTCGAATAATTAACATTTACAGTGGTAAGCACATCACACGAGATTACTTCAGACAAGAATCGGTCATATTCGGTTGAAATCTTTTCTTTTTCAATTAGTTGCAGTTCGTAAGCGGTGTCCATTTCATAAAATACTTTTTGAACTTCACCAATTTCAAATTGAAGATTTTCCTTAAGAGATGCAAAACTTCCTTTTAGACTTTCGACAAACGGATTGATCTTAGTTTTAAACACCTCGTTCATGTGTTCGAAAGCCCATTCTCCGGCGTTTAAGCCATTTGAAGTCGTACATTCCAAAATGACCTTGTCAAAGTTAGTAAAGTATCGGTTAATCTCTTTCAAGTTTAACCATACAGTACTAACAGGTGGAAGATTCTTTGGAATTTCCTTAGGACCTTCCATGTTGACAAGTGTAGGAAATGTACTAGGGCGTTCTTCCTCTAACATGTAGGTTGGTGCTGTAATGAGATCTTTATCCATATGGAAGCGAACTCTAAAATCAGTTTTAGCAAGCTCCTTATTCATTTTAAAATAATCACACTCGGGATATTTTTCTGAATTGTATGACCGATCCTCATCAACTAGAACCTTACTTGTTCGATCATTGGGAAAAACAATCGGGTCTAAAGCCAATCCTAATTGAGTTGCATTATAAAGTCTAGGACTATGTCTTAAAGCTTGTTTTGCATATCGTGGATTAGGGGGAAGGCCTTTTAGACGTGATAAGTTAAACTCTTTAAATGAAGCATCAAATAAGTGAACTAGTTGTGAAGCAGCGTATTGTCTTAACAGCAAGTAGTCTAGACTTCTAATCTTATTAGTAGCATTAATCTCCATTTCAGTCTTCTTAGATTCGAGTAATTCAAAATCAGTTTGAAGTTTTTGAAAATTAGTGACCACTAACTCCTTTTCTCTAAGTTCACTAGACAAATTTGCTCTTAAGTTTTCGATTTCTTGCAAGTGACCCATTTGTTTGTTTCTAAAGTGATCATATTCAAGATTTGTGAGAACACTAGACGAAGGCACTAGTTCCAAGGTTTGTACTTTCTCATTGCTTAAAGCAAGCTCTTCAGACAAATTCTTATTCTTAGCTAAGGTTTCTAAGAGTGCAGCATTCATTTGGCTAAGTAGTGTAGCAGGAACCATGACCAAATCTTGTTGAGCAGGAGTAGGCATATGCGAACTGGTTCCCGGTTGTGATTCACTCAAAGTCTGGGGACTCACATTGATATTGCTATCATTGTTTGTCTCCTCGTTTGAAAGACTCACCACCGAAGATTCATTCGAATTAGCACTCTCTTGCCCAACTTGATGTGGTTGAATACTAGCATCAGTGGCATTATCAGTGTTATTAATAAGTACCTCAGATTTCTTATCTGGCCCTAAGCTGGAGAAAGTTGCCATGAAAGCAGCCTTTGCAGTCTGAAAGTCATCACAATCGGAATCATACGCATCAAGATCATCGGCTTGGTAAGCTGCATTTTGTGTAGTGACAACGTCTTGTTCAGCAATCCCTGGGTCAGCAAGAAATGCAAGCTCCTCTTCATCAAGTTCCCTTCCTTGCGCCTGAGCATTTACCAGATAGATCTTTTCTGCAAACCACTGTCCATCCCTTCTCCTCTTGGGTTTCTTACAATCCCTGGACATATGACCCTCTTCCTTGCAGTTGTAGCATGTAATCATTCTCAACTTGCCTGTATTAGCCCGTGGAGGGTTGTTGACCATTGGAGCAGGAGCAGGATTGGCGGTGCGAACATTGGTTGATGTGGAAGTTCTCCCCTGATATGGCTGAATTGGCTGAACCATTACTCTGCCATTCTCAATTGTAGCTTGTTGGCGAGAATTGGATGAATTCCTCAACTGATTGTTGGTAGGAGCTGATCCTCTGAATCCTCGTTTGCTTAAAGTTCTTGTGAGGTAAGCAGACATAGTAGTTAGCACTTCAACTGGGTCAGCTCCTTGTTGGAAGACAGGAACTGGGACTTCCTCATCATCACAATATAATGCTTGATCTGGATGAGCTGCATAATCAGTATAAGGAAGACTCATTTGATCAGGGTAGCTTGTTGGATATGCTGCATTCGCTTGATAAGAAGAATATGATGGCTGAGCATAATGTGCAACATTTGCTGGATGAGGTTGTGAAGCATACTGTGGTGAGGGTGCATTGAACCGATATTGTTGCTGATGTGAGGTGGGTGGTTGTGGTAGAATCGAGTATTGGGGAAAGGCTGGTGTCATGTAAGGTGATTGATGATAAGCTTGATGTCCCAAGATATAGGGTGTGTTGTTGTGAGACAAGCTTGGTTGATTCGCCATCAATGCTAAAGAATCTGGGTGCATACCACGAGGAGAACGGTGCATAATCACATGCTTCTCATGCTGCTGAAGGAAGGCATAGATTTGATCTAAGTTGCACTTATGCAAATCCCGGGTTAACTTCACATCAGTAATGTACTCACCCCATTCAGCTTGAGGTAGAGTATTCAAGAATTTGGTGTTAACCTGGAATGGTGCGATCACAAGATTGTATACATTCAGATCATTCATAAGTGTGGTGAATCTGAAGTAATAATCGTGGAGCGTTTCCCCTGGGTTGTAGGTGAATCTATCAAACAAATCATACAGCTGACACTCCCTTTCTTGTTTGGTGAGAGACGTGCCTTGTAGCAACACCTTAAGACGTTCCCATAGATCCTTTGCCACCGTATACTGACTCACCATCCTATAGATGTCATGGGGAAGTGCTTGGAGAATTGTTTGAAGAGCTTTTTCATCTGCATCTGCAACGAGTTGTTGGGCTGGAGTGAGTTCTTCAAACTCTCGTGGTCTAGTCACGTTGTCAACCGTAATGGTACCATAGTCGAGTGGACCATTCAAAATCGATTTGACCATAAGCCTTCCGTATGTCGGTTTCCCCTTTAGATATTGCATCATTCGACCTTGCCATGCCTCAAACACCTCTTTAATAAGCATCGGTGGACGACTATCAGTCCCCGTTATGATCGAGATATCCGTAAGAGATGTCATCTGAGGCATTAATGAACTTGGATTCATTGTGATCACTTAACAGACTCAAAGATTATCGTTTGATCGAGCAGTGAAGAAAGGTTGAGAATTTGTGTTGTGTTGGTTAAACTCAAGATTAAATCCACTAAAGATCGTCGAAAAAAAAACCTCAAATACCCCTTGAACTTGCTTATACGGAATAACCCAAACTCAGAATAAACCCTTATTCGGAATAATGCCTATTCGGAATAATCCTATGTTGAAAAATACTCTATTCGGAATAAACTCTATGCGGAATAACCCTTATGCGGAAAAACCCCTATGCGGAATATTTTCTTCTATTCGGAATATCTTGGCAATTTGGCTTATTCGGAAAAGACCTCCTATTCGGAAAATTTTGGCTATTCGGAAAACTTGGCTATTCGGAAAAATTGGTGTCTATTCGGAAAGATTGGCTATTCGGAAAAGTTGTTTCTATTCGGAAAAGTTGGTTATTCGGAAAGTTTTTTGCTATTCGGAAAAAATCTTCTATTCGGAAAGATGTGGCTATTCGGAAAGTTTCTTCTAAACAGAAAGTCTATTCGGAAAAAACCCTCTATTCGGAAAATTCTATTCGGAATAAACTGGTGAAATATTTCCGAGACTAAAAAAGAAGCTTTTTACCCCGATTTTTGATCCAAAACCACAAAAAGTTTTATGATTTTTACCAAAATAAGCTAAACCCAATCCTTATCAATCAATCCCAATAACAAAAACACCAAAAATAACAAGATTCAAGATAGATTTTTCCTAAAGATCACTAATAGATTCAAAAACTAAAAAATAACACAATCCTTACCTTAAATCACCCCATAGCTCTTGATACCAAATGTAGAAATTGATAACCTATGAATCTATGAAGTGGGTTGATGTTTTCTAGTGAGAGAAACTAGAGAGAGAAAGTGAGAGAATAAATGGAAGGTTTTATTAATATGAAATGTTTAGAATGACAACAACCAACCCCTTTCCTTAGTGGAAAGGGGTATTTATACTCCAAGTCATAAGTGGACTTGGGCCGGTCCATGACAAGCCCATGGACCGGTTCTTACTTAAGTTAATAAGCAAATGATACCTAATATCTAACTACGAGCTATTACAACATGAATATTATTGTGGAGTGACCGATACTTTTAATATACGTAAAAACGTATTTCTAACAAATTCCAGTTTTCCTAATGTTGATCCCCCACATCACACCGTCAATCATCAACCTTCTTTCGAACAGTTAAGTACCCATGAAAAATGGGCTACTCTTGTTACTCAACTTCAAAACCTCGAAGAAGCTTTCCATAAATACAACACAAAATGTCAAGCGGATCAGCAACAAGAGCAAGTATCTAACCTTAGTGCTTATACTCCTCCTCTTGTGCCTCCATATTATTATGATGATGATGAAGATGAGAGTCCTATTTCTTGGAACGATGAGAATTCTATTCCTCCTCTCGACTTGCCGGCTCTGGAGCCTAAGGATTCAGCCATCCCAGGGGATGAGGATCTTAGCACAATTCCTGCAAAGGAATCCGACAAATTCATAAAGTCTAGTGTTGATAACCTTGTCCCAATTCCAAATGAATCTGAGGTGACATCTGACAGTGATGATGAGTATGATGTGCTTTCTTCTGATGCTGTTCCTTCCACCAACACTTTGGGAGATGATTCTTTGGCTTTCTCTAATCCTCTCTTTGATCAAGATGATGATTTTACTTCTTGTGATGACGAGTCACTATCCGATGAAGACGTTCCGACTGAAACATTCAAGATTTATTAAAACCCTTTATTTGATTTTGATGACGCCTACATATCTAGTGAGGTGAATACTCTCTTTGACGAAGGGATTGAGGACATTGACAGCCCTGATTCTCTTGCTATTGATGAGCATACTTTGTTAGCCATGCCTCCTTCTATTGCTGAGGTGGAAAGATTTGACTTTACTGGAAAGGCGACGCGGGTGGAAGGTAATTGTTATCCTACTTCTCATATTATATTGCCCCCTCATCCTACTGTGTGCACGCCCAAGTGGGTGATGTATCAATTTTACTCTCCGGGAAATGAGGATGAGTGTTTTGACCCGGGAAGTAACATTGACCATTTTATGATTGACACGTTTACGGCTTTGCCGCCTAGTGACCATCAGCTGTCTGGGGGGGGGGATTTAACTTTACTTCCCTTACCTACCCCACCTTCCGTGGATCAAGACTTCACATACTTTTTGTATGTCGAAAGGACCTTTCTACCATTCAAGACTTATCCTCCTGCCTCTCCTTTATTATATTCCTTCGGGAAAGAGGACAAGGTCTTTGATCCCGGTATTACATTTGAGGCTTCCCCATGGACCATTTAATTCGGGGACGAGTCGGGCTCGTGACTCGGTTAATAAAAACAAGCGCTTCTTGGGAGGCAACCCGCTGTATCTATCCTTTTTCTTTGTTTTTATAATAAGTGTAGGGGGAGCCCCTAGTACGTGTTTGTTGTCTTCTTTCTTATCATGTGCAGGGATTCGAGGTTTCAAAGATCCATTCTTGATGACTTTTGACGACCCATGATTCCGTGTTACCGTCTTCCCGGTTCTATCCTAAACTCTTTTGATTCATTATTTTATCATTTATGATTGAAATAGGAATCACTTTAGTTGTCTCTTCCTTAGCAAGATTTAAACAAAGTGCACAATGTCCTAAGTGTAGGGGATTTTACTCCCACATGCTTAAACATTAAGGACAATGTTTATATTAAGTGTAGGGGGACTTCTATCGAAGTTAAGTGGTCTTTTCCTTGTATTTGTCCTCATTTTAACCGAAAAATTGATTTTTCGACATTTTTCAAAATTTTTGATCTATTTTGGCGTAGTAGTTTTACCTTTGTTATTGTTATTTTCTTTCTTTGCAAGAATAAATTTTAATAAAGTGGTTTTAATTTTCAAACATTGTTTATCTTTTGACTCAATCGAGTTTACTTATCCAAGTTTACTCTAGCTAGTATCCTTAACGTGTTTAAGTCAAGTTTTGCTAGGCTTTTATATAGGGAACTTTAAAACGCGAAAGTCTTAACTCTTACGGGTTAAGAATAAGAACTTTTCGCAAGTTCCTATAATTGATCCTAGAAAATCGTTTATCAAGGGAACTTTAAAATGCGAATTCTAAACTTGAAAGAGTCTAAGAAGTTGCAAGATCCTATAGATGACTTGAAAACCCAAAACATTGATTTAATAGGCTAAGCATCCACGAGTCTCATTCTTTGAGATTTTAAATTGTGGAGAACGAGAGATGATAGAGTCAATTATAAGTTTGGTATTCTTTCATGAATTTATGTGAGTTGATTATAAGCTTTTTCTCCCATTGCTTGTTAATAAATATATTTGCAATAAGTAAGGTTGTACGATTTGAAAAGTTATTTAGCTTCTAGCCCAAGATCGTTTAATAGTTGCTCGGTATTAATTAGAGTTCATAGCCAAGGCATAACTTATTGAAGCGGGATGCGAAGATTGGCGAGTCCGAAAAGGTCCTAACAAGACATGAGGGCTACATTTTGTTGCTAAAGATCCAAAGTGATGTGAAGAATCATTTATCAATAATCAATA
The DNA here is from genome assembly GCA_025667525.1 of Glebionis coronaria. NCBI lineage: Eukaryota > Viridiplantae > Streptophyta > Magnoliopsida > Asterales > Asteraceae > Glebionis > Glebionis coronaria. Next base: position 227,286,721 of record CM046882.1, on the reverse strand, counting down.
TGAATGATCGAGACACACGACGAAAAGCAAATACTCCCCTAAAGATCATGAAGAAGTCTATCCAAAAAGGCCCTAACAAGGTATGAGGATAAATAGATCCAAGTCCTAAAAGGAGGCGGATCGTTGTATATCAAAATCCCAAATAAAGATTGGAGAAAAATGAAGAAGTCGTAGTCCAAATTTGAAGAATCTCTCAAAAAGTTCAAGTGAAGAAATTCCTATTATGAAGAGAAGAACATTATTTCATGAATATCTCTCAAAGATTTGAAGTATGAAGTCAATGCCCAATATAGGTCCGAGAAAGGTCTCAAATGTTGAAGCAAGTTATGCCAAGATATGAACTTTGTGAGGTCCCGAGAAGCAGTTTTAAAAGATTTTGTCCTTTAGCTAACTATTGATTAAATCGTCCCACTTTATTTCAGCCTAAATAACTATCGAAATAAGTCAACAATGCATCCTCGTGATCATTCAAGACAACAATAAAATATAAGAGATACACCTAGGAATACGGGAGCCTTAGTGAATAATTGGGTCACATGAATTTGTGTTAGTTTGCTAACTTATAATAACAATGATCTCGTTTTTAAGCTTGGTATGGGGAACGTGAGACTTGAGGATGATAATCATTCATGACATTCCAAAACCCTAAGGTAAGTTTTTGATCTTTTTACTTGTTTTTTCCTTTAAATATTTTGTCTCTTAATAAAGGCCAATGTGGATTGATTATGATGGAAAATGTAAAACTTGCTTTGTAATTAATGCATTGCATGAGGACATTGCAATGGTCAAATGTAGGGGATTTAATAAGTGTGAAAACACTTATCCGTTTACCACTTAATTATAATAATAACCAAGCCAAAACGTGTATTTTATGTCGTAAATGTCGGAATTATGCGTGATTTGTGTTTTTGTTGTGATTTAGGATCAAAATGTGAAAAGTGAAGAAAACACGGGCTTTCACGGGCTTTTATCAAAGAAAAGGACAAAAGACGAAGTCGAAAGATCAAGAGTGCAAAAAGAACGGAAGTCCAAGGCCTATTCTGAAGATTTATCGAAGAAAAGTCTAAAGACGGAAGTTTAATAAAGCCGAAGAACTCAAGTCTAATTAATGAGGAAATTACAAGACGAGTTTAATTAATCCCGAGACCAAGTCGAAAAAGTCGAAGAATTTAGAAGACGAAAAGACGAGAAAGAAAGAAAGAAGGAAGCTTCCAACATATGCTTAACTTCCTAATCACCTATAAATACCCTCCTAATGACACATTAGAGGTGATGGCTATTTTGACAAACTAGTCTTCCACCATTTTCATTACTTGCACATTTATTTTCATGTCATTTACTTAATTGTCAATTTAGTTACCTTGTTTTGCACTTTAAATTTTTTGCCTTTAATTCAAGTAAGTCTTTTAATTTTGTTGTTAATCTTTATTTTCCTTTAATCAAGCTTTTCATTATCATTCTTATTCTACATTTCTTGTTTTTGATTTGTTTTGTATTCAGATTAAGCATTAATTTTGCTTAATCTTATTGCTTATTTGAGTAAAAAGTTTATCTTTTTATTTCTATCTAGGTTTGTATACGAATTAAGCTATAAGCTTGACAATCTTATTGGCTTATTTTGTATTTAGCTTATTTGTTTTAAAGTTTTCTTAAAATTTTTCTCTTTTTAAAGTCCATTTTATAAAGTTTGCTTATTTTGTGTCTTGAAAGCTTTAAATTTTTAGCTTATCAGCTTTTTGTTATACGTGTTTTAGTTAAATTTTTAGTTGTGTGCTTAATTGTTTAATAGCTTATTTGCTTTGCTTATTTACCTTTTTCATACGGTATTCCGATTCACCATCGGAAAGGGGTTTTGTCATTCCGACCAGCATTCTGATTGCTGGGTCGGAAAAGGGTTTCTATCATTCCGATCCCCCCCATCGGAATAGAGTTTTGTATTCCGATTGAGGATTCCGATCAACATTCCGACGCGGGTGCTTGTTTGGTATTCAGATTAGGCTTTGTGGTGACAACATTCCAATCAGGATTCTGATCAACATTCCGACAGAGGTACTCTTGGTACATTCCGACAGGATTCAGATAGATCTATTCCGATAGCTTTCCGACGGTGCATTCCGATAGGAAGATTCCGGCCTTATTCCGATAAGGGAGGTAAGTGACTATTCCTACGGTTTGATTCCGATCGGATCCGATCGGCGTATTCCGACGGTAGGTTTGTTTTATTATTTTGTCTTAGTTTTATTTTTAAGTTTGCATTGTTTTAAGTTTTTAGATTTTCATTTTTATTAAATTGTCAAATTTACTTATCGTTAAGTTTTACTTTCTCGTCATTTAATTTCTCGTCATTTACTTTTAAAAGTTTTAATATTGCACCATTTACGTTTTAGTTAGTTTTAGCTTTGATTATCGTCATTTACTTTAACGTTTCTGATAGGTGTGAAAACACCCATCCTTTTACCACTTATTTCTTGCTAAAACAAGACCAAAACGCGTATTTAATGTCATTTGTTTGGAATTATGCGTGGTTTGTGTGTTTGTTGTGTTTTCAGAGCCAACCGGATAAATATTAAAGAAAACATGGGATTGCACGGGTTTTATCGAAGAAAAAGACGAAAAGACGAAGTCTATAGTCCAAGAGATGCAAAAGATTTGAAGTCAATGGGCCTATTTGAAGATTTATCGAAGAAAAGGACCAAAGATGGAAGATTTACATATGTCGAAGAACTCAAGTCTATTAAACGAAGAAATTAAAAGACGAGTTGAATTTATTCGTCGACAAATCCCGAATCAGAATCGAAAACGTCAACTTTACTGAAAAGACGAGAAGACGAAAAGAAAGAAGAAAGTCCACTCACCAACCAAAGACAAGGCCTATAAATAGGACCTCCCTTCACACATTACAACAAGTTTTTTCATTTCCAGTTTTTCTTTCCTTTATTTTCGTAGGTAACCAACACCATTAAGGTGTTGGTGATTTTTCATTTTTGTTGATTCACAAATCTTGTAAGTTTTAATCCTTCCTTTTGATTGTTTAACCTTAATCTTTCAATATAATCTTTCCTTTAATCTTGTTCATCTTTCTCTTTTTGATTCAAAGTTTTAAGTTTCTATTTGGTTGATTTTAATCTTTAAAAGTAAGTGGGTTTTGTGTTTTTGTTGATTTGATTTGATGTTTATCATTAGTAAATGATTGGTGGTTAGTATTGTTTAATCTTTGGTGAAAACTAGGTTGATTTTGGTTCAAATTCGTCTTATAGCATTGTTACTGTTCTTCGAGTTCTTAAAATCCCCAGATTCCGAATCAAATTAATATTCCGGATCAAGGGTTTTTATTAATTATTCCGGATCAGTCAAACATTCCGGATGAAGCATTTCAATATTTATTCCGGATGAAGCATTTTCTCGATTATTCCGAATAAAGGTTTTTCTCTAAGATATTCCGGATCAAGCCATATTCCGAATCAGCATTTTTCATTCAGTTATTCCGAATCAGAGTGTTCATCCGGAATAATCAATATTCCGGATGAGTAGTTTTATTCCGAATCAAGGTTTTTTCTAAAATATTCCGAATCAGTTTTTATTCCGAATGAAGGTCATTGTTTAATTTATTCCGAGTCAAGTTTTTATTCCGATTAAACCATTTATTCCGGATCAACATTTTATTCCGGATCAGCATTATTCCGAACCAAGGAATTTTATTCCGAATGAGCAGACATTCCGAATCAACGATTTTCTTTGATTATTCCGGATCAACATCATATTCCGGATGAGTTCATTTATTCCGAGTAAGCAACATTGTTCCGAACCAACTCTATATTTCGAATGAGCAGACATTCCGAACCAGCAGTTTTTGTTAATTATTCCGGATGAAGAGTTTTATTCCGAATGAAGGTTTCTGACTAACTTATTCTGGGTCAAGTTAATTATTCTGAATCAGTGACTTTTCTGAGTTAAGGTTTTTAACTGTTTTATTTTAATTCAAGTCTTATTTTTATTAATTTCTTTTAATTAATTGCTTTTAGTTTATCTTTATTTACTTCATGCATTTACCTTTTTAGTAGCATAGAAACCCAAACCCCTTTTTAGTAACCAAGAACAACTATTCCACTTAGAGTCGTGATCAATTCAAGAAGATACCGAGAACTTAATTGAACCTAGCAAAATCTCTTTGTATCAAATGGTGCCGCTGCCGGCTCTTTTCGTAGAGATTAACGGTTTTTTGTGAGAAAATTGGATTTTGGGATCCGTTCACCGTGAACGTTACTTTTTCATAAAAAAAAATTCAAAAACCCTAAAAAATATAAAATTTTCAAAAATACAAAAAAAATAGAAAAACCAAAAAAACCAAAAAATTTCTGCTTTGTTAGTTCTTTTGCAGCTGCATGCGTACACGATCAACGTCTTATCCCGAGCCTGAGACTCTCGATAACTTAGACATGGCCGGTGTGCACAACAACAATAATAATCCACCTCAAAACAACATGAATAATAACAACAACCTCTACCGGACAATCGTCCTATGATCGAACTTTTGCAAGCACATATAGAGGGAAACAACGATCCAATTGTCATACCCGCGATTGCAGCCAACAACTTTGAGCTCAAATCCAGCTTCATTCAAATGGTCTCTGCTCAACCATTCTTGGGGCGTACCATTGATGATCCTCATGACCACATCAAAAGGTTCCTTCAACTCACGAATACGGTCAAATTCAATGGTGTTCCACAAGAGGTAATCCGCTTACAACTTTTTCCTTTCTCCTTAGAGGGACAAGCCCGGCATTGGCTTGCAAAGGAACCGCCACAAAGTATTCTTACGTGGACGGACTTAGAGACCAAATTCGTAAACTACTTTTTCCCACCCTCACGTACTACCGCTTTGTGGAATGAAATTATTAATTTTAAACAAAAGTACGATGAGACTTTTAGTGAATCTTGGGACCGTTTTAAAGACCTTTTAAGAAAGTGCCCACAACATGGTTTTACCAAAGTGCACCAAATTAATACTTTTTACAATGGTTTAACCATGAATGACCAAGATTCACTAAATAGTGCCTTGGGGGGTAATATTTTGGTTAAGTCTTCTAATGCCGCTTGGGATATTATTGAGAATAAGTCTAGAGTGCAAACCAAGAGTGTTTGGACCAATGCCGCTAGTGCTAGCACTAGTGACAACGACAAGAGAATTGACAAACTTACTTCGCTTATTGAATCGCTTGCTGTCCACACCGCTAACAATACCAAAAGCATCAACGCTCAAAACGCTCAAGTCAATGCTGTAAGCCAACCATGTGAAATATGCGGGGGTCCTCACTCTTACACTACTTGTACCTCTACCCAAAACTATCCTTGTGAGAATGTTAACGCAGCATACGGTAATTATTCCACGGGAGGCTATCAAGCATGTTCTCAAGGTGACCGCAACTTGCTCAGCTATCGTTCCAACAACTTTCTTTCACCACCCGGTTTTCCTCAAACCAATCAAAACCAACAACAAAACCTTAACCGAACCAATCAAAACCAACCTCGCGCACCATACCAACCACCTCAAAGACAACCATATCCACCTCAAAATCCTACTCAAGTTTACCAACCCGCTCCTTACCAACCACCTGCTTATCAAGCACCTCCTCCTACTCAATCCACCATTTTCAACCACGAGGTCGAAACGTACATGCGGAAGAATGATGTGTTGGTGAAGAATCTACAGACCCAGATTATTAATTTGAAGGGCGATATGGTGAAACAAGGGAATGATCTTAGAGCCGATATGCGAAACTCTTTGAGTAGTCAAACGAATGACTTAAGGGACATGATGGCTGGTTTCTTCCAAGGTAATCAACCCTCTTCTTCGGGTACTCTTCCGAGTAACACCGTTGCTAATCCAAGAGGGGAGATGAAAGCAATCACCACTCGAAGTGGAAAAGGTACCAAGGAACCCGAGCTTCCTATACCTACATCGGTGATTGTGACAAAGGAAAACAAGTCACCTACTCCTATTCCTCAACCTTCTACTTTCCCAATTCCTCCACCTCTTACTTCTACCCCTCCCACCACCCAAGGATGTGAGTGATCCTACAATTCCAAAGCCTTCCTTATCATCCGATATACCTTATCCCTCAAGGTTGAGGAAAGAGAAGCTCAAAAGCAAGGACGATATTCAAGTTTCAAACTTTCTCAAAATGTTTAAACAATTGAATTTCAACATCTCCTTCGCTGAGGCTCTCGCTCACATGCCTAAATATGCGAAGATGTTTAAGGATCTTCTTAGTGACAAGGAAAAGCTTCTTGATATTGCTAATACCCAACTTAATGAGAATTGCTCCGCGGTTCTCTTAAGGAAATTTCCAACCAAACTTGGTGATCCGGGTCGCTTCTTAATCCCTTGCAACTTCACAGGAGTAGAGAATTGCATGGCCCTAGCCGATCTAGGTACTAGTATTAACTTAATGCCATTAAGTGTTTGGAAGCAATTATCTCTCCCCGAGCTAGTCCCCACCAAAATGACTTTGGAATTAGCTAACCGTACGGTTGCTTATCCAGTGGGGATAGCCGAAGACGTTTTCGTTGGCGTTGACAAATTCACCTTCCCAACGGATTTCGTTGTCGTTGACTACGAGATGGACCCTCGGGTTCCATTAATCTTTGGACATCCATTCTTGAGGACCGGTCGCACTCTCATCGATGTAGAAGCGGGTGAGCTTATCATGAGAGTTAGTGACAATCAAATTGTCTTCAACATGGGTAAGATTTCTAAACAGCCTTATTCATACGAGAGTGTTAATTGTATTGACGTTCTTGATGAGGCTTGTGAAGAACACTTTAATGATGCTTGCAAAAGTAGTCTTACCTCTCTTCCCAATGTTGAGACCGTTGCCTCTGTTGCTCCATCACTAACTCCATTTGGAGAAAGTGATTTCCTTTTGACAGAATTTGAAGCAACTTTGGGAGATGTGAACTTACAATATGACGATTCTCCCACCGATTGGGATGAAGACATTCGTACCATTGAGAAACTTCTCAATGAGGACCATATTTCTCCACCATCTTCCAAGGATATCGCTATCGATGAACCGAATTTGAATACGCCTTCCATCGAAAATCCTCCGGATTTAGAGCTTAAGGAATAACCGTCCCATCTCGAGTACGTGTTCTTTGAAGACAAGAAGAAGTCACCCATCATCATCGCTAAGGACTTGAAAGAAGAAGAAAAATCTCGCCTTATCGCCGTGCTTAAAGATCATAAGAAGGCAATTGCTTGGAAAATTTCCGATATCCGCGGAATTGATCCAAACTTTTGTACTCACAAAATTCTCATGGAAGATGACTTTAAACCCGCAATCCAAAGCCAAAGAAGGGTTAATCCTCGAATCCATGACGTCATCAAACAAGAGGTTATCAAACTTCTAGATGCCGGAATGATCTACCCTATTTCGGATTCGCCATGGGTAAGTCCCGTCTATTGTCTGCCAAAGAAAGGCGGAATAACCGTTGTTCCTAATGAACACATCGAGTTGATTCCTACTCGTCTCGTTACTGGGTGGAGAGTTTGTATCGACTATCGCAAACTCAATGATGCCACGAGAAAAGATCATTTTCCTCTTCCTTTCATGGATCAAATGCTCGAGCGTCTAGCGGGTAATGATTACTATTGCTTCTTAGACGGTTTCTCCGGGTATTTTACAATTCCCATCGATCTCAAAGACCAAGAGAAAACCACATTCACTTGTCCCTACGGAACATTTTCTTACAAACGCATGCCTTTCGGTTTATGCAATGCTCCTGGGACGTTCCAAAGGTGTATGATGGCTATCTTCCATGACATGGTTGAAGACACTATGGAAGTCTTCATGGATGATTTCTCGGTTTATGGCGATTCTTTCTCTGCTTGCCTTGCCAATTTAGAACGTATGCTTAAGCGGTGTGAAGACACTCGCCTTGTTCTAAATTGGGAAAAATTCCATTTCATGGTAAAAGAGGGCATCGTGCTAGGACACAAAATCTCCAAAGCCGGTCTTGAAGTGGACCGTGCTAAAGTCGATGTTATTGCAAAATTGCCTCCACCTTCAACCGTGAAGGGTGTGAGAAGTTTTCTTGGTCATGCGGGCTTCTACCGTCTATTTATCAAAGATATTTCTAAAATCGCTCGCCCGATGACCCACCTCTTGGAAAAAGATACTCCTTTTATCTTTTCCAAAGAGTGTATTGAAGCCTTCAACCTTCTTAAGGATAAGCTAACTAAGGCACCGTTCTTGGTTACCCCTAATTGGGAGCTACCATTCGAATTGATGTGCGATGCTAGCGATTTTGCTATTGGAGCGGTTTTGGGCCAAAGAGTGAATAAACACTTCCAACTGATCCATTACGCTATCAAGACAATGACAGGGCCTCAATTGCATTACACGACAACCGAAAAAGAGCTTTTAGTTGTTGTCTATGCTTTTGAAAAATTTCACCCCTATCTTGTCCTTTCCACTACCATCGTGTACACGGACCATTCCGCGTTGAAGTACTTGTTAACTAAACAAGATTATAAGCCAAGACTTCTTCGTTGGGTTTTGCTACTTCAAGAATTTAAAATCGAAATTCGTGATAAGAAGGGAGCTGAAAACCTAGCCGTGGATCATCTCAGTAGACTTGAGGATCCTTATCAAGGGGATCATCCGAACAAAGAGATCAATGACTCTTTTCTCCTTGAGACCTTAATGTCTATAAACTCGAATTGTGATGAAACCTCGTGGTTTGCGGACATTGCAAACTACTTGGCGGGTGGAATTCTCATTGATGGGTTAACATCCCAACAAAATAAAAATTTCTTTAAAGATATTAAGACTTACTTTTGGGATGACCCGTATCTCTTCAAACAATGCGCTGATTTGATTATTCGCTGATGTGTTGATGGACCGGCAGCTTTAGACATTCTCGAAGCTTGCCACAAAGGACCCACCGGTGGTCACTTTGGTCCTAACTTCACTGCAAAGAAAGTGTTTGACTCGGGATTTTGTTGGCCCTCCATTATCGTGACGCTCACGAAATGGTGAAAAATTGTGATGCTTTCCAACGACAAGGCAAGATCACACATAAAGATGAGATGCCTCAAATTTCATACAAGAATGGGAAATCTTTGATGTATGTGGTATCGACTTTATGGGGCCATTCCCTTCATCTAAAGGAAACAAATACATCCTTGTAGCCGTTGACTACGTTTCTAAATGGGTTGAAGCCAAAGCTTTACCCACGAACGATGCAAGGGTGGTTTGTAACTTTTTGAAGCAGCTATTCGCTAGATTCGGTGTGCCTCGTGCCATTATTAGTGATCGCGGGACTCATTTTGGCAATGATCAATTCGCAAGAGTCATGGCTAAGTATGGTGTCAATCATCGTCTTTCCACCGCATACCACCCACAAACTAATGGGCAGGCTGAAATCTCTAACCGAGGGTTAAAGTGAATTCTTGAACGAACCGTGGGAGAGCATCGTGCCTCATGGGCCGATAAACTTGATGATGCTCTGTGGGCTTTTCGTACCGCATACAAGACTCCGATTGGTTGTACACCATATCGTCTCGTGTACGGGAAAGCATGCCACCTCCCCATTGAGTTGGAGCACAAGGCTTACTAGGCCATGAAGTGGGCTAACTTCGACATCAAAAAAGCCGGTGACCTACGTAAAATCCAACTCAATGAGCTTAATGAACTCAGGAATGAAGCTTATGAAAATTCTTTGATCTATAAGGAAAAGACTAAGCTCATTCATGACTCTAAGATTAAAAACCGAGAGTTCCAAGTTGGAGACAAAGTTTTACTCTTCAACTCTCGGTTGAAAATCTTTTCGGGCAAGTTGAAATCTCGTTGGTCCGGCCCATTCACCATTGCCCAAATTTTTCCATATGGTACTCTCGAGCTCGCTCAACCTAATGGACCTAATTTTAAGGTGAATGGCCAACGAGTGAAGTTGTACTTTGGTGAAGACATCTCTCATGAGATGATTCCATCCCTCACCACGTTTCCGATGAACTAGTTTTGGGTCGAGTCAGGCTCGTGACTCGGTTATCAAAAACAAGCGCTCCTCGGGAGGCAACCCGAGTATCTATCCCATTCCGTTTTACCTCCTAAGTGTAGGGGGCCTATATAGGTTGTTTGTGTTTGTGTGGTGATGTGATTACAGGGATGAATGCACTTCTGGAACCTTTGAAGAACTGTGCTCTCGTGTTATTCGCAATCCGGTTCTATCTCTCAACTATCGTGATTCAATTTTCTTCATACTCACATTTGAAATTGATCACTTTAGTCGTCTCTTCCTTAGCTTGATTTAACCAACGTGCACAATGTCATAAGTGTAGGGGAGACTTTTCCCACATGCTTAAACATTGAGGACAATGTTTATATTAAGTGTAGGGGAGACTTCTATCGAAATTTTAAGTGGAGTTTTCCATTAAAATGCCTTCAATTAACCGAAAAATCATCTTTTTCAGCATTTTTCAAATTTTTAATTAACTTTGGCCATATAGTCGTAATCTTTAAATTTTTATCGTTTCTTTCATATGTATATATCCCACAATAAAGTCAAAAATATTAATAAAGTGGTGTAGCAAGTTTAGAAGTCTTTGACATATTAGGCCCGTTGCGATTATTTTGACTCAACCCGAATAGACTTATCCAAGTTTATTCTAGCAAGTATCCTTAACCATGTAGACCTTAATTGGTTTATTAGGCTAAGCATCCACGAGTCTCATTACTTGAGATTTTAAATTGTGGAGAACGAGAAATGATATAGTCAATTATAAGTCGGTATTCTTGCACAAGCACACTTGGTGTGATTATAAGCCTATTCTCCCATCGCTTGCTAATAATTTATCTGTAATAAGTAAGGTCGTACGATTTTATTGAATAACTTAGCTTCTAGCCCAAGATCGTTTTTAAAAGTTGCTCGGTAATGATAAGAGTTCATAGCCAAGGCATAACTAATGAAGCGGGGCGCGAAGATTGGCGAGTCCGAAAAGGCCCTAACAAGGCATGAGGATTCCATTTTATTGCTAAAGATCCAAGGTGATGCGAAAAGCATTATTCCCAAAATCAATATGAAGGATCAAGACTCACGACGAGAAGCAATCAACTCCCATAAAGATCATGGAGAAGTCTATCCGAAAAGACCCTAACAAGGTATGAGGATAAATAGATCTAAGTCCGAAAAGGAGGCGGATCGTTGTATCTAAAAATCCCATTTAACGATTGAAGAAATAATGATGAAGTCGTGGTCAACAAAGTTGGAGTATCCCTCAAAAGTCTCCAAGTGAAGAAACTCTATTAACGAAGAGAAGACCATTATCTCAAGAACGTCTCTCAAGATATGAAGTATGAAGTACATGCCAAATATCGGCCCGAGAAAGGTCTCAAATCGTGAAGCGAGTTATGCCAAGATATGAACGTTTTGAGGTCCCGAGAAGCAGTTTTAAGAGATTTTGTCCTTTAGCTAACTATTAATCAAATCGTCCTACTTTGCTTTCAGCCTAAATAAACTATCGAAATAATTCCAAAAATGCATCTTCGTGATCATTCTAAGACAAAAATAAAATATAAGAGATACACCTAGGAATAAGGGAGTTTATGCATATAATTAAGCCATGTGTGTAAGTGTTTGTTTTGCCAACTTATAATAACAATGATCTCGTTTTTAAGCTTTGTTTGGGGAACGTGAAACTTGAGGGTGATAAATCTTCGCAACACCAAAGCCCTAATGTATGTCATAGATCTCTTTGCGAGTTATCTCCATATAGCTATTTTCAAGTGAAAATGGTTTTCTATCCCTTTTGTTTCCTTTAAAGCGTTATTTCTTCATAGTAGTTTAAATTTTTGTTTTAGTAGTATATTAATAAGGCCAAGGTTGATTGATTATAAGAAAAGTGTAAACTTGCTTTGTCGCTAAGCATTGCATAAGGGCATGGCAATGGTTAAGTGTAGGGGATTTGATAGGTGTGAAAACACTCATCCTTTTACCACTTATTTCTTCCTAAAACAAGACCAAAATACGTATTTAATGTCATTTGTTTGGAATTATACGTGGTTTGTGTGTTTGTTGTGTTTTCAGAGCCAACCGGATAAATACTGAAGAAAACATAGATTTGCACGGGTTTTATTGAAGAAAAAGACGAAAAGACGAAGTCTATAGTCCAAGAGATGCAAAAGATTTGAAGTCAATGGGCCTATTTGAAGATTTATCGAAGAAAAGGACCAAAGATGGAAGATTTACATATGTCGAAGAACTCAAGTCTATTAAACGAAGAAATTAAAAGACGAGTTGAATTTATTCGTCGACAAATCCCGAATCAGAATCGAAAACGTCAACTTTACTGAAAAGACGAGAAGACGAAAAGAAAGAAGAAAGCCCACTCACCAACCAAAGACAATGCCTATAAATTGGACCTCCCTTCACACATTACAACAAGTTTTTTCATTTCCAGTTTTTCTTTCCTTTATTTTCGTAGGTAACCAACACCATTAAGGTGTTGGTGATTTTTCATTTTTGTTGATTCACAAATCTTGTAAGTTTTAATCCTTCCTTTTTATTGTTTAACCTTAATCTTTCAATATAATCTTTCCTTTAATCTTGTTCATCTTTCTCTTTTTGATTCAAAGTTTTAAGTTTCTATTTAGTTGATTTTAATCTTTAAAAGTAAGTGGGTTTTGTGTTTTTGTTGATTTGATTTGATGTTTATCATTAGTAAATGATTGGTGGTTAGTATTTTTAATCTTTGGTGAAAACTAGGTTGATTTTGGTTCAAATTCGTCTTATAGTATTGTTACTGTTCTTCGAGTTCTTAAAATCCCCAGATTTCGAATCAAATTAATATTCCGGATCAAGGGTTTTTATTAATTATTCTGGATCAGTCAAACATTCCGGATGAAGCATTTCAATATTTATTCCGGATGAAGCATTTTCTCGATTATTCCGAATAAAGGTTTTTCTCTAAGATATTCCGGATCAAGCCATATTCTGAATCAGCATTTTTCATTCAGTTATTCCGAATCAGAGTGTTCATCCGGAATAATCAATATTCCGGATGAGTAGTCTTATTCCGAATCAAGGTTTTTTCTAAAATATTCCGAATTAGTTTTTATTCCGAATGAAGGTCATTGTTTAATTTATTCCGAGTCAAGTTTTTATTCCGATTAAACCATTTATTCCGGATCAACATTTTATTCCGGATCAGCATTATTCCGAACCAAGGAATTTTATTCCGAATGAGCAGACATTCCGAATCAACGATTTTCTTTGATTATTCCGGATCAACATCATATTCCGGATGATTTCATTTATCCCGAATAAGCAACATTGTTCCGAACCAACTCTATTTTCCGAATGAGCAGACATTCCGAACCAGCAGTTTTTGTTAATTATTCCGGATGAAGAGTTTTATTCCGAATGAAGGTTTCTTACTAACTTATTCCGGGTCAAGTTAATTATTCCGAATCAGTGACTTTTCTGAGTTAAGGTTTTTAACTGTTTTATTTTAATTCAATTCTTATTTTTATTAATTGCTTTTAATTAATTGCTTTTAGTTTATCTTTATTTACTTCTTGCATTTACCTTTTTAGTAGCATAGAAACCCAAACCCCTTTTTAGTAACCAAGAACAAATATTCCACTTTGAGCCGTGATCAATTCGAGAAGATACCGAGAACTTAATTGAACCTAGCAAAATCTCTTTGTATCAGTTTTGCAATTTAATTTTACTACAACGACAACTCTATTATTTTTCTAACCAAAAGACGACTGAGTCGCACTTAAACTAGTAGTCAATTCAAAAAGATCGGACGATAACTTTTAACCCTAGCAAAATCACACTTTCAGCAGACAGCCAAAGATACCTCAACAAACCATCAGTTTCCACCTCACCAACCAAATCCTACCCACTAATCATAACTCCCCATTTCGCCACATCACTTACCACTCACCAGTTTTTTTTAACTAATTAAATTAGTTAAACTAATTGTGGTGCCTAACAAGTTTTAAACACTAATCTGGATCAAAACCCACTATTCATGTCAAGAACACAAATTAGGGGTTTGTGTTTAAGCAGTAATTAAACCCCCATAACCTCCAGATTTATGATTAAGGATGTTATTAACAAAACCCAACTCTCACTTTACATGCCACATCACGCAAGAGTTCACATGAAAGCTCCCCTACACACGTTTTTTGGGAAGATGCCAAAACTTGGCAGAAAATCTACAAACCACAATGCTGCTTACATTCTAAGTTTATTTTGGACCCTTTGATCAAATTCCACCACCTTTACATCAACAAAACGCCAAGAAGACTTCACATGATCAGTCAAGATATTCACACTCAAGGGCATAATTGGGACTTCACTACATTAGGGTTTCCTTGTATTTTTAGCTTTCTAGATAGTTTATGAGCCTATATAAAGGCCCTAGTATGCAACATTTATCTTTGCTCTTGGTTTTTCCTTCATTCAACTTTCTATAAATCCTATATTCAAGTTAATGAAATAGTGTTTGAATTTGTTGAACAAATCCAAGTGCCACCTTTAATATTCTAATGTTATTGTTCAAAGTTTGTGAGTTTGAAGTTTCAAAACTTGTTTTTAAAGTTTGTGCAAGAAATTGCAAAAGTTCCAAAATCTGATATTTTTCTAAGTTCTTTGTTCAAACCCTTGGAATTTTTGGGGCAAAGGTTGATCACATCACACTGATAAGAAGATTATCAAGGTGAGGTGAGATCTTGGCTTGGGGATAATCAAGGAGTGGGGTATAAAGCTTGAATTAATCAGATTTATTTTTCATTTCCTTTTTCATAATCTGTTATTTCTAACCTTGTTGTTCTTAGAAGCTTATTGGAAGCTTGTGCCTTGTTAAGATAGGCACATAAGCTCTAAAATCGTGAGTGTGGATGTACATTCATGAGGTTTGAGCCTTCTTTCCAAAAATTTGTTTGAAAAGTGATTTTTAGTGATTTGGTGTACTACTGTTGTATGTGTTGTTATTGGTGCCTGAATCTTGTTGATTAACCTTGAGAATGATGTTATGATGCTTATTTGAGCTTGGATTAACCTGTCATACACTTTGGCTTTGTTAAATCTTGGATTAAAAAGTTTAAGGGGTGTTTGGGTTTACTGATTTAAGCTTTGTAAGTAAGTTTGAGTAGGAGTTAAGGTTTGTTTTAAGTTGGCATCTGTTTACTAAGTGATTGTATGATTTTATCTGGAAGTTTTGTGCTTTGAACATCAAATCTGAATATTGTGCTATAACTGCCTTGTTTTTGCCTGTTTTGACCTAAAATTTTGGAAACACTTAGAGTGTATGCATATTTAGGGTTAAAAAGTGTTTAAAAAAAGTTTGTGTAACCTGTTTGAAAGATTTGAGGGTTTGAAATTGGGCTTGTGGTCAAATATATCAGCAAAGGTCACTTGTGTTCATCATTTGTTCATCGATTAACATTCATAAGCTTGAATCTTTGTCTAAAATTTAAACCAGTGTATTAAGCAAGTTTATTTATACTTATTTGAGTTTATTATAGCTTGTGTATGCATTGGGTTCAATTTGGTTGGCTTATTCTTTTCTTAATCTACTTATTTGTGCAAAACTGCTTATTTTTCATATATGGGCAATGTCTGATGCTGTTTTGATTAAACTGTACTAACTGGCTAAGTGTTTTTGTGATTTGTTGATTGTTATTGACTCCTTATAACCCACTGGTTATAAGGGTGCCTTGTTTGTTCTTTGATTCCAACAAAAGTCCACAAAAGACAAAAAGTCAATTAAGTCAAGCAGTGGAACTTTTCCCACTGCTGGACACCCAAAAACTAGCCACTGCTAGTGCAATTTTTCAAACAGCTTATCAATAAGCTATAATAGCTTATTTAGACCTGAAACAACTTTGTTTTGGTAATCAATCTTTCTTATTTGACCCATCTGACTATTCTAGAGCATTTGAGACTAGAAAACCAACTTAGTTTACTTTTACATAAGTTCTTATTTGCTTTTTCCATCTTATTTAGTGCGCTTTTTGGAAATCTTTGATTATTAAGCTTAGTTAAGTGATTTGGAACATTTTGCAACAAGAATCAGCACTTGAAACTGCCTAGAACTCGAAAACGACTACTTTGTCGTTTTGTGTAGAGTGCTTTTGCTTATTTCAGGCTTATTTCTTGGGCTTATTCAAAAATTCTTTTAACAAACAGCTTAATTAGGTCAAGAGAAGGACGTGTGTCAAATTTCAGCATATGGCATCAGCTTATAGCTTAATGTGCCAAAAAGCCCATTAAGAATAAGTTGTTTTGAAATAAGCTGTGATAAGCTCATTTTTAGCTTTTAGGCCTTTGGAATTTTGTGTTTAAAATTTAATTTAAAGCTTAACTGGATGTTTTGGGCCATTTTGTGAACATTTTTCTTATTGGGCCAATTTGAGCCCATTAAGGGGTCTGTTTTACTATTTGGCCCATTTGGAGGCCCATCAGGGGTAGTTTGGTCATTTCAAGTTCATTTCCTTTTAAATTAGGTTAAATTAAACTAGTTTGCATGTTTTTTAATTTTTTATAAATTTTGGTTTTTATTAATATTTTATTATTAAAATTAGTTTCTAATCATTTTTAAATAGTTTTAATTAATTTTAAATTTTTCAAAAATATTTTTTAGTTTATTTAAGTTATTTTATAGTTTTACAAATTGAAAAATCTCATTTTGGGCTTTTTGTTAATTAATTTGATTTTTTGGGCTTTAACTAGAATTAAAAAATAATTATTTAGTTAAATAAAAGGTTTGAGTGATTTTTTATTTTTTGTAAACTCTAATTACATTTTTTAGGATTAATTTCAATTTTCTAGGAATTTTTAGGGTAATTTTAAATTTCGTCATATTTTACGGTTTTACGTGTACGACTTTCGTCTTAGTGTAATTTTAATCGTAACCGTCATCCTTTTCTCTTTTCTTTTCTCATAATTATAATCTCAAATATTCAATCATCTCTTTACACAACACACTAGCCTCCTTGAGAACGATCCCACCTTTGTGTCATTTGTGCACGGTTTTCCTAAACCGTCGTGCTTACCCTAATTACGCTCTTTTTCCTAAAAGACGTATTTTACAACTATCATAAGCCTACTGTGAATTGAAATGTTGGAATTGCAATGAATGTATGATTTCTAGTCGTCATGATTCTTGCCTTATTGACCATGTGAATGAGATGAATGCCCGGAAAAATGGATTAGAATGGAAACCGACTAGAAAAGTGTTAACCCAAGTTGTTTGGATGTGGCGCTCCACTGGTAGAACGTTAACTATTGTAGGAAATGCGTGCCCATTAACTAGGATCAATCCCACTAATGCGAAGAAAGCGTGCCCTTTAACTAGGAGTACCAAGGCTACCAAAACACAAGCGTGTCCTTTAACTAGGAACACCAACACTACTGTAGGAGCAAAGTTCCCTTTAAATAGGTCTACTCCCATAGTAGTGCCCGCTAATACTCCAAAACCTCAGAAAGTTGGAACAATAAAACCTGTTATTGGTAAAACTCACATTAGAAAACGCCAGAAATCTAAGGTTAACACAAATGTTAGCAATTCTGATAATATTATATATGTATCTGCTAACACTCTGGAACCAATAGTTTCCAATGCATTGTCTACTGTTGTTGATGAAAATATGTGGTTCAAATTATTCTCTGGTATTTGGACTCTGGTTTCTCCAAGCATATGACCGGAGATCGCTCTCAGCTCAGAAATTTCGTTTGCAAGTTTCTTGGTACGGTTCGATTTGGAAATGATCATATTGCAAAGATAATGGGTTACGGTGAATATCATATTGGGAATGTTATAATTTCAAGAGTGTATTATGTGGAAGGTCTCGGTCACAGCCTATTTTCTGTGGGACAATTTTGTGATGCAAATCTAGAAGTTGCTTTTCGAGAGCATGCATGCTTCATTCGTAATTTGGAAGGGGTTGATTTATTGAAAGGTACTCGAGGGATTAGTTTGTACACTTTGTCTCTACAAGATATGATGGCCGCTTCTCCCGTATGTCTTATCTCCAAAGCATCAAAGACTAAGTCATGGTTATGGCATCGACGGTTATCTCATCTTAACTTTGACGCTATTAATCATTTGGCGAAAAACGAACTTGTTCGTGGTCTTCGTAAACTTACATTTCACAAGGACCATTTGTGTTCCGCGTGTACAATGGGGAAAAGCACTAAGAAATCATACAAACACAAGACTGAAGACACCAACCAAGAGAAACTTTATTTGTTGCATATGGATCTTTGAGAGCCAGTGCGTGTTGAAAGTCTTAGTGGTAAAAAGTACATCCTCATCATTGTCGATGATTACTCTCGGTTTACATGGGTGAAATTTCTTACAACAAAAAATGAGGCACCTAAATTCATCATCGGATTTCTCAAGATGATTCAATTGCGTCTCAACACTACTGTCTGACGCATTCGTACAGATAATGGAACCGAATTTGTGAATCAAATCTTGCGTGATTATTATGAAGAAGTTGGCATATCTCATGAAACATCCGTTGCTCACACTCCACAACAAAATGGTGCCGTTGAAAGGCGAAATCGTACACTTATGGAAGCTGCTCGAATGATGTTAATTTACGCAAAGGCTCCATTGTTTTTATGGGCATAAGCAGTATCTACAGCAGTTTTCACTCAAAACCGATCACTAATTCGAAAACGCCATGGCAAAACACCTTATGAGCTTCTACATGGAAAAGTACCAGACTTATCATATCTTCATGTATTTGGTTCTCTTTGCTATCCAAATAATGATGGTGATAATTTGCGAAAACTTCAACCAAAGGCCGAGATTGGTATTTTCACAGGTTATGCACCCCTAAAGAAGGCATACCAAATCTACAATCGTAATTCTCGTAAGATCCTTGAAACTATGTATGTTGATTTTGATGAGCTGACGGAAATGGCTTCTGAGCAAAGCAGCTCTGAACCCGTCCTTCATGAAATGGGACCTAGTAACATTAGTCCTGGTCTTGTCCCAAACAACCCTTCTTCATCATCATTTACGCCACCTTCTAGGAATGAATGGGATACGTTGTTTCAACCGTTCTTTGATGAATTCTTTACTCCTCCAAGTATTGTTGCTCCAGAACCTGAGGTAATAGCTCCGGTTACCGAAGTTATCGTCCAGCAACCGAAGCACAATCAGACACGTCTACACCTACAATTGGTCTAGATATACCTTCAACGAGTAATTCTCAACCAAAAAATGTATCAACTACCCATGTCATGCCGGTTGATGATGAAGAGGATGATGATGATCACGACATGGAATTCGCTCAAATGCGTGAACTTCCATTCTTTGGTGTACCAATTCCCGACCATAATCAAGCTGGGTCTTCCACCTTAGAGGAAGCTCATACTACGGTCTACTCCAATCCACGGATTCGTGAACATGACAGCAAGTGGACAAAAGATCATCCTATAGATTCTTTTATTGGTGACCCTAATCGCCCGGTATCCACACGAAGTCAGGTACAAGAAAGTGCAATGTTCTGTCATTTTGATGATTTTCTCAATGAAGTTGAACCTAAGACGTGGAAAAAAGCATTTACCCAATTCTGTTGGATAGAAGCTATGCAAGATGAACTTAATGAATTTATAAGTCTTGATGTATGGGAACTTGTCACGTGCCCGGATCAAGTGAAGTTGCTCACTTTGAAATAGGTTTACAAGGTAAAACTCGACGAGTTAGGCGGAGTATTGAAGAACAAGGCTCGACTAGTAGCTCGTGGATAAAAGCAAATATTGGGCATCGACTTTATGGAATCCTTTGCACCCGTTGCCCGTTTGGAAGCTATTAGACTATTCCTCGCATATGCAGCCCACATGAATATGATCGTCTATTAGATGGATGTGAACACGGCATTTCTCAATGGTGAAATCAAGGAAGAGGTCTATGTTCACCAGCCGGATAGTTTTGTGAACTCTAAATATCCTAATCACGTGAACAAGCTTAAAAAGGCTCTCTATGGGTTGAATCAAGCTCCACGCGCATGGTATGATCTATTGTCACAATTCCTCATTACACAAGGCTTCACTAACGACAAGGTGGATCCCACGCTGTTCATTCAGAAACGAGGTAAAGATATGATTATGGTACAAATATATGTTGATGATATTTTTGCAGCCTCGACCCAAACCTTATCGGATGAGTTTGGGACACTCATGTCTACATGGGATTGCCGTTGATCCGATACTTTATCGTGGAATGATCGGTACCCTTCTATATATTACAGCTAGTCGACCTGATCTTCAATTTGCTATATGTATGTGTGCTCGGTATCAAACTAGGCCTACTGAGTTACTCTTAGCTACTATTAAACGAATCTTTCGGTATCTTAAAGGAACCATTAATCGGGGACTTTGGTATTGGAAGCACTCTTTGATTGCACTTATAGAATATGCAGATGCAGATCTCGCGGTTTGTCAAGATAAAAGACATAGCACGAATGGAAATTTGCAACTACTAGGAGATCGACTAATCAGTTGGGCATCTAAAAGGCAGAAAAGCGTTGCAATTTCAAGTACGGAAGCAGAATACATAGCTATGTCCGGTTGCTATGCTCAAATTCTTTGGATGAGATCGCAATTAACCAACTATGGTCTAGGTTTCAACAAAATTCTGATGTACAGCGACAACAAAAGTGCAATTGCCTTATGCTGCAACAATGTGCAATTCTCACTGTCGAAGCATATTGACATTCGCTACCACTTTATCAATGAGCAAGTGGAAAATGGAGTGATCGAGCTTTACTTTGTCCGATCTGAGTATCAATTGGCAGATATTTTCACGAAGGCTTTAGATCGCGCTATAGATATTTTGGCCGACAAGCTAGGATTGAGAACCTTCTCGCCTGAGACTCTAAAGGAATTGGCAGATGAAGCAAAAGAATAGTGGTGGTAAACTATTCTCCGTATCCTTGGTGATCATTGGTATATATTGTTTATATTTTTTTTTATCCACAAACGCTAAATACAAAAATATAAAACCATATAAACACCATAAAAATTGAAATTTTTCATAAAAATCCAAAAGTATTTTTACTTTATTTTTCAAAGGCGTGTCTTTTGGTACGATAATATTTACGGCCTTAGAAATGTCGATTAATATTGACGCGGCGCCATAAATAGAGTTCGTACAAAAGTTGTAAAATATTTCATAACACATGCCTATATGGCTTGTAGTTATTTCAGACTGCAACCCGTTTTGCATATTAAAGTCAAGTATTTCTTATAAAAGCTTTGGCTCAACAACGAGAATTAATTTTCTCAGACATGGTTTACTTTATAACCATGTAAGGGATTGTTTTTACGTTATAACACAATCTAACACGGATATATGTACGCATCAGTGCATTTATTTGTTATAACAAGAAAAATCTTGTTTATATGAAGTTGTCATCTCTAAAATCGTAGCAATCTACAATTGGTATCTACATACTCGACGATGCGACTACTCAAATGACGACTACATCTCTTTCGATAGAACACGGGTCAACATTTAAGGGGGAGCAACTGTCAAGCATTCAGAATCTTTGATGCCGGAAGTGACAAGTTAACTAATTGGTGTCAAGACAACAATACCAATCGTAGATGTGGTGTCAAGACAACAATACCAATCGTACATGTGGTATCAAGAGATGTCTTCAGACGTGACGAGGCAACCAACATCTGCCGACAAGAACCATTTGATCCTATCATATGATGTTCTTATCAATCAGGTCCAACCTTGTCAATTTATTCTAATATAATGAATCTGTGATCATTTTACTCATCCGTATCATATCTCAACATTTTGTATCATGAAGATAAAACGGACTTGCATTTTTCTTCCCAAAAACATAGTTAAAACTTTATTAAATCAATTGATATCAAAAATATCGGTTGGGTTAATATTTTTAATATGGGGGAGAAAATGTGATTTAATATGGGAAATGATTAATCGAAAATGGTTTGACTTAACATGATGGCTCATCCCGACATGTGCGAAATGTTTTTGAGTATCATGGTATATGTTAAGGGGGAGCAAAACGGATTTGCACATCAAAATGGATTTTCATGGTGACATATACTTACCCTCAACCCATTTATTTCAAGACGATGAAGATTGTGGTGACATAAGGATGGTAGGTGATAGGTGTGAAAACACCCTGATGAGACTGTATTTATACATAGTCTCATCGTCCAAATCGGGCTTAAAACGCTTAAAATATCATCAAAATACCCATATATGTGCCTATGTTTGTTCATTGTGTATTTTAGGTATGGATATCGTGAATTCACCAAAAGATCAAAGGAATCAAGCAAAAACGAACACGGGAAACGAAGCCGCACAAGGAACCGGACCCGAATCCTGAATTTCCATTTAAGTCCTTGAAGAATTGAAGATTGGCAAGTTTGGTCCCTCAACTATTGAAGACTTGTCACAAATGACCCTCCACTATTCATTTGTGCAAGATACACCCTTGAAGTTTGAAGACTTTACATGATAAGCCCTTGGAAATCTCAAGAATTGCCATTTTAGTCCTTATTCATGGTTTAACTAAACACAAGGACTGAATTTGCCAAACTGCCAAATTATTTAACAAAGGGAATTTGTTTTTGCTGATAAATTACAACTTGAAGACATATGGGGAGTATAGGGACCATTCCTGCCCAGACAACAAAACCCCACTCACCACTCATTCTTTGCCACCTCACCCACTGACCCGTTTACCCTACCCAAACCCATTTACCCTACCCAAACCCACCATCCAACCCGGCCCACACCATTTACCCAGTTTATTAAATAAACTGGGTCAAACCAGTCAACAACCCCTAAATTATTTCCCACTAAACATAATTTTTGAAAAACTTAATTTCCTTTCCTGATTAAACTTCACACTAAACACACACACTTAGCCATAAACCCTAAATCTCTATCTCACTCAAATCAAAGGGAAAAGTGTTGATTATTTCCAGAATGTTGATTGATGATAAGCTAATCACAACCCACCAGCAAACAAACCATCACCCTCATCAAACTGGGCCCCACACGTGTCCCCTGCTCCTCCATATTTGGCAAAAAAGGAATCCTAGCAAAAAATCAACGTCCAAGACGTTTTCTTTTGTCCCCAAGGACCAAATGAGCGTCCAGGATCATCCTTCATCCAGCTAGCATCACATGGGGCATCATTGACCAATTTGAAGAATTCAAAATCAAGGGCAAAGACGGGAATTCTCCAAGATTAGGGTTTAGCTTTTTATTTTTTTATTCAAGCTCCTAGAAGCTTCTTTGTAGTACTATATAATGGGTGTCATGTACCCATTATACTTGTTCCAGTTTTTGTACCCTTTTAAATTATTAATGAAAATGAAAACTTGAAATTGTGCAAATACTGAGTTCCTTTTCTTTGCTTTGTTAGTGTAATGTTTTGATTTATTGCAAGTTAGTTCAAAAAGGTTTCAAGGATTTCAGTTTTATAACATTTTTTTTCTTAACTGATTTCAAAAAGAAATCAGTCTCATTGTTCTTTGGGAAGTTATTTTCTGAGCTTGGATTAATCTTTTTGTTGAAGTGAAAGTGGATTCAAAAGATTAATCCAAGGTTCTTGTTAAGGTTTTACAAAAGGTTTTAAGGTTGGGAGTTTCATAAGACTTTTATTTGAAAAATTCAGTTTCAAGGATTTATTCTTATAAGCTATAAGCTTAAAGCTGACTTGTCAATAAGTCAAGCTTAAAGCCTATAAGCTTTGTAGCAGGTCACTATTTCTTGTTTGTTAATTTTGGCAGGTTTCAAAAAGAATCAAGGCACCATTACTTTCATTTCCATTTGTGAAGATATAGACATCCCTGGTTCTGTTGTTGAACCTCAACAGGGACCCTCTACACGTTTCATCAGTCACAAGGGTCAAAATCAACTCAAAATAGAAGGCATCAGCCAAGGTTTATGGCTTGAACCCTATTTCAAGTTTTTTATGAGTTTTTTGTGATTTATGTGATTTTGAGAGAAATCTGTTTATTTGTTAATGTTTCTGCTTGGGTATGCTTTTTGTGTAGTTGAATGCATGTTTAGATAGCTCTAGGTCTGTTTAATCTAGTTTTGGTTGCACTTGTTTTGTTAATTTTAAGTTTCAGTAATATAAGGGGGTGTTTGGGACAGGTTTTTAGTTGCATATTTGATAAAATGTTGGATTGAATACTGCCTAATCACAACACTTATGCTACTAATAGGGGTTATTTGTTAGTATATTTTCAGTTTGATAGGTTTTAAAGGCAAGTGCATGTTTAAACTTGGTAAAACTAGCTTAATTCAGCAAGTGCTCTAATCTTCTTGTTTTAAGATAATTTTTGCCCATCAAGCTTGGATTCTGTTAGAGTTTAGGTTAAACTAGGGTTCTAAACAGCTTGGTTGTGTTTTGGTTGGGTTATATGCAAAGATTTGAGCTCTGAAATTCATTTATTTGCCAATTGTATCAGCAACCAACACCACAGCCATCTTTCTGAAAACAGTAACTGTTCTTGCCCGTTTTTGTGTTTTTCTTGTATTGTGCTTGAGTTTTTTTTAGCTTATATTGACTCCCTACACTCCACTGAGTGTAGGGGTGCCTTTGTTTCCATAAATCTCCAAGAAACAAGCAAGATACAAGCTTAATTACCACCAGATCCGTTTTTTAACACAAGCAGTGGGAACTCCTTTCCCACTGCTAGCACTTGTGTTCCCACTGCTTAGCTACAAGATAGAAAGTGATCACATGTCACTTTCACATTCTTAAAATTTTGTCTTTTGTGGGTTTAAATAGGATTTAGACTTTAATTCTTTTTCCATTATTTTTTATTTTTAATTTCTGATTTTTCAGTTTGGTTTATTTTATTGTCACTGTTCATTTTCTATTTTTCTTATTTAATAGCATTTTTAATTACTTTTTAATTAAACTGTTTTTGGCATTTAGTGTAGAAAATTAATATTTTTCATTTTTAATATTTTTCTTAGGTTTAGAAAAATTAGTTTAAGATTTTTAGTTTTAAAATTAGTCACTGTTCACTTTTTAATTAATTTTTATAATTAATTTAAGTTAATTAGGGTTTAATTATTAAATAGTTTTGTCTTTTAGTGTAAAATTTTACTTTTTTCAAACTTTTTCAATTTTCTACTGTTCATTAGGATAATTTAGGATTTTTAAAATTGTAAGATTAATTTTGTCATTATTTTATTATTTTTTTGGATTATTTTAAACTAAAAATAGTTTTTAGTGTTTAAAAAATAGAAAAATAGTTTTTAAAATTTAAGAAAAATAGTTTTTAGTCATTAAATAATATAAGTTAGTTATTAGTTCAATAAATTAATATTTTGGGCATTTTGTTAATTATATTTAATTTTTGGGCTTTAATTAGCATTAAAAATTGAATATTTAATTAATAAAAGGTTTTAAAATATATTTGTTGGATTTTTATTCTTATTTATATTATTTAAGACTTAGTTTAATATTTTAATTAATTTTTAGGTTTTGTTTTTAATTTCGTCACGTTTTACGTATTTACGTTCGCGTTTTACGTTAATTCGTCGTAGTTTAAAAGTAGTCGTAGCTCGTCTTTTATTTTTCTCTCTTCCCTCCAAAAACGTCACTAATCCAAACATTGTGATTTTATTAATTGGCATACACAACTCACACCTCCTTCGAGAACGAACTTGGAATTTATTCGATTTGTCGGTTTTTCATTAAATCGTCAAGTTTAATACTTACCGCACTTATACGTTGTTTTCCTAAACACGTATTTCTACAACTATCATTTGGCGCCGCTGCCGGGGAGGTGTTTAGTGTGCCATTACTATTAGTATCGTGTTTGTGTGAGTAGTGCGTTTTTGCTTTTCAATTTTTTTGAAAAGCGTGAATATCGTACATACTCATTTTTGTTATTTTTCATTACTATATTATAATATCCAAATAAATCGTGTTTAATTTTCCTAAGTTAAACACACAACAATCTTTTACTATATTGTAGATATATCGGTTTTCGTTTTTCTTGTGAATATATTATTACTATATTGTACTACGTAAGAACAATAAATATACAAGTACTCCAAATACGTGAGAAATCACAACCTTGATTCGGGATTTCATCACTCGATCATTGTATTCGAATCTAAAGCAAAAGTTTAAAGGCAAAATAGATAAATACTTTCGTGAGGCTTAATTTCGATTAACACAAACTATAAGGTGGGTATAAGGCGGTTGTATTTCACGACCTAAAGGAAAAAGGCTCTTAAGTGCTTCGCGCCGCCT
The DNA here is from genome assembly GCA_025667525.1 of Glebionis coronaria. Taxonomy (NCBI): domain Eukaryota; kingdom Viridiplantae; phylum Streptophyta; class Magnoliopsida; order Asterales; family Asteraceae; genus Glebionis; species Glebionis coronaria. The sequence goes on along the minus strand of CM046882.1, from coordinate 227,260,415 downwards.
CGTTTCCTCCGCTTGCTTGTGCGTGTTTTGAGAAAGAGGGCTAATCGAGGGTTTGCCGCCCAAGTATTATCTACGTATATTATATTTGCTTGTGTTTTCAAGATTAAACCCTCTTGAACGTTTTGGTGTTCCACCAACGTTCTAAAGTCATCGAAAACGTTCACTCCACGTGTTCGTTTTCATTCTTTGAGGCTCCTTTAATCGAGAAAATCGATTCGAGGAGAGATTTGTAGATTTGTGTCTACGTAATACAACCAAAAATCCAAAAAAAAAAAAAACAATCATAACAACCAAGAAAATTGAAAAATAAAAAAAAACGCCGCAAAAAGAATCTTCTTTGCTACCACCCATTCTACGTTTAGTGCATGCGCACTCGATCGAAGGATTATTCCAATTCTAGTGAAGCTTCGAATCGACGCAATCGTAATCGAAGGAATCGACGACGTAGACGAGAATTAGAAACCGACGTTCCTAATATCGTTGTTGAAGAGACCGTATAGGAGATGGCCGACAATCGTTCTATGATGGAATTGCTCCAAGCGCCCACCGAGGGTTATGGAGACGCGATCGTAATTCCCGCTATCGAGGCGGAGAATTTTGAGATCAAGAGTGGAATGCTTTCGTTGATCCAAGCTACGAAGTTTCGAGGTCGTGAAGCCGATAATCCTCACGACCATATTCGGAATTTTGATCGTCTTTTAGCCACGAGCAAGTTTAAGAACGTCGACACCGATGTCGTCAAGCTTATGCTTTTTCCGTACTCGCTCGATGGTGCCGCCAAGGATTGGTACGAGAAAGAGCCACCTAATTCTATAGTTACGTGGAAGGATCTCGTTTCCAAGTTCGTTAATTATTTTTTCCCACCGTCTAAGACAACGTTTTTCAAGAATGAGATTACGAAATTTGAGCAAAAATCGAATGAATCTTTTAGAGACGCGTGGGATCGTTTTAAGGAATTGCTTAGGCAATGTCCTCACCATGGTTTTTCCGAGTTGCACCAAATCGATACGTTTTACAACGGTCTTAATTTTCACGAACAAGACTCGTTGAATTCCGCCGCCGGTGGCAACTTTTTGTGTAAGACTCCGAGAGAAGCTTTGATAATTATCGAGAACCGATCCAAGTTTTACCAACTCCGCAATGCACCGAGTGTTGCCAATGTCGCCAATGTTAGTAGTTCTAATCGTGACATTGAGAGGGTTGATGCTAAAGTCGACAAGCTTACGAATGTGTTCACGTCTTATCTCATTGAGATGCAAAAGAAAGACGCTCCTGCTACGGTGAAAGCGGTTGAGGTTTCGTGTACATTTTGTGGTGGACCTCATAATTATTACGAGTGTGCGGCTACGGATGGCCAAACGTCGAATGTGAGTGCGTTAAACAACAATTTTTCAAATCAAAATAACGCCGGTCCATCACAACAAGGAAATTATAACCAAGGCAACAATTTTCAAAATCGAAACAATTTTCAAGGAAATAATCAACAAGGAAATTTTTCGAACCAAAATCAAGGAGGTTATAATCAAGGTCGTAATATAACTTGGCAAAATCGAGATAACAATCAAGGAAATAATTTTTCAAGTGGGAATCAAAACAATTTTCAAAGAAACAATCAAAACCAAGGGAACTTTAATTCTAATCAAAATAGTTCGTCAAACGATTTTCAAAATTACATGAAAACGAATGAGGCTAATATGAGACGATTAGAGGGAGAAATTGGTACTTTGAAAAACGACTTTACAAATACATTGAAATTGCAAAACACGAAGATTGAGCAAGGGCAAATTGATATAAAAAAGATGTTTTCGGCTATAATGAACAAAGCCTCGGGTTCGTCATCGAGTTCGTTACCTAGTGACACCGTTGCTAATCCGAAAGAACAATGTAAAGCCGCCTCGTCTCGTGAGAAAGGTCGTGTGATTACCCCTAACCTTGAAGGATTCCGTGTTGTTTATCCCTCTCAACCCTCGACTTCTAAGACGTCTTCTTGTTCTAAAGTCGAGGGGGTGAACGTGGCGACCAAGGAAAAGAGTGCACACCCTCGTGTACCTCAATTTCCATCCACGGTTCAAAAAGAGAGCTTTGTCGACCTTACCAAAGTAACCCTTGAAGAAACTTGTGCATCGATCATTCTTAAAAAACCCAAAAGGCGTATGCCGAGAAAGGAAAAGGATCCGGGCCAATTTCTACTACCTTGTGATTTTTCCGAGATTGAGGGATGTTTAGCCCTTGCCGATTTAGGTGCTAGCATCAATCTTATGCCTCATTCTCTTTGGAAATTGATGAGATTGCCTTCGCTTACCCCCACGAACATGACTATCGAGCTTGCAAATTGTACACCTTTAATACCAATTGGAATAGCCGAGGATGTCTATGTTAGGATTGGAAAGTTTGTTTTTCCCGCGGATTTCGTTATATCCGATTACGAGTGTGACCCTAAATGTCCCATTATTTTAGGCCGACCATTCTTATCGACGGCTCGAACCGTAATCGACGTTCACGAGGGGAGACTTACTATGAGATATGGGGATGAGAAAATAGACTTTTTCGCTAGAAAATCCCAAGGATTTAATGAGAATGAAAAAACCGAGGTTTCCAAACCTAATGATTCAAATTCTAATGATTTCAAAATGTTTACTTTAGCGGAAAGAATGAAGCTTGATGCATGTTTTGAAAGAATTAAGAAAAACGGTTTTAAGGATGATGATTTTAATGACAAAGAATACGTGTACCTAATTCAAAAGGGTATGTGTAAATTTATGGATGAAAACTCACTTTGGGATGTTTTTAGCGAAACAAGTGAAACACCAATTCCGAAGGGCGACGTTAATGCCATCACGACAATGACCAAAATGGATTCGTCTTCACCACCTTCGAAGGACCATGACTTTGAGGCTTCAACTTCTAACTCCATCGAAGTGCCTCCTTTGCCTAGCCCAACACCCATTGAGGCTAAAGGGTTTATCGACATCGATCCTCTCGTCTTAGAAAAGTCACCTAAGCATAGCCCTAGTGCTTGTAAGTCCATGGTTGTGAGTGCTCACATCGACTCTTTCTTTGACGATGACGATGGCGATTTTGCCGAGCTTGATCACGTACTTCGACATCCACATGCTATTTTTGATTCTCCTAAGAAGAAACATGTGAAGTACGATGATTATGAGTTTGATCCCGAGATTGAGGAAATCATTGAACGAGAGCTAGCTCTTATGCCTTCACTTCCACCTACGAGTGAGGTCGGTCTTTCCAAAATCGAGGATGAACTCAATGAGTTGGAACGTCTTATTTTCGATGACGAACCAACTCATGTGACCACTAAAAATCCCATTCTCGAGGAGTTACCTTATCAACACTCCTCATTTGAGAATGACGTTTACCACATTCGTGAGGATCTAACTTATCAACGATCCCCACAAAAGAATGATGGTTTCGTGCTTGATCGTGATCTTTTCGAGAGAGTTTCTAAGATACTCAAGGAAGGGAATGACAAACCTTGGTTTGACAAGCCTATCTTTGATGAAGAAATCGATGAGATCGACGTTCATGAGGATGACGAGTATGTTGACCCCGAGGGGGCGGTGTTCTTTATTGACAAACGTTTTGAGAACTTATATAATCCGCCACCCCCTCCCGCCAATGACTTAAATGTGAGAATTTTTAGCGCGACTAATTTTGAATTTGACACGCCAAATATTTTCGACATCATTAAATCGGGTTTTCATAAAGAATTTTTGAACGATGAAAAAGGAAAGGATTTTAAAAATGTTTTAAATGATTTTTCTACGTGTTTAACTCCGTCATCACATCGTGTTATGAGTGCTACCACCTCGTCTACTCCTTTTGACGATGGTTGGTGTGGATCTAGTGTGGGGGAAGCCCCAAATGTTCCCTCGCATTTCTCCACCGAGGACGAGATTTACGATCCCGGAATTGCTTGTAAAGGGAAATCTCGGTCTTCCACCGATGCAATAAATGGAAAATCTTTTCGTTTGCTTGGTGTGAGTCTACCTCGAGTAGCTCATATGTTTGACTTACCATTTGCCCCACCTTTCTACTTCTTATCTCTTTTCTTCTACCCCTTTGGGGTTTCGGCTTCGGTTGGAGTAGCGTTGTTTCGTCTTTCATCCGAAAACGAGGACGCTATCTTTGACCCCGGTATACGTTTATCGGGTTTTTAAAGTACTCCATGTACTTTTGGGCCTTGTTTATCATGTAAGTCCCACCAAAAATGACCAAACCAAGATTATCCCTAAATTATCACATTTATGGGGATTCGAGTCGAGCTTTTGACTCGGTTATCAAAAACAAGGTGCCTCGTGGGGGATTCTCATGCTTATCCTTGTACATATTATTGTTTTCTTAGTTAATGTAACGAGGGGACTTGTGCTCTTCCTACCTTTGTTTCGTGGTTGTTTGTGATTGTGATTCATTAGGTTCATCGACACCATTGAAGCCTCTCGTGTTCGTTTTATGGATCACTCGAGCTTCGATCGTTGCCTTTGGAGATTCCGATATCCGATGATATCCTTTTATGTTCTAACGTTTATCTTAATTAGCATAATTCATAAACGGCTTTTAGGTTATTCGTTTTACCCTTTCCATGCTCGAGATTAAGCATTCGACTTCGTCTCTAGTATGGGGGTGTTTACACCCCTAGACTCGAAACATTGAGGACAATGTTTAGTTTTAGTATGGGGGGTGAGTAGATACTTCACCTTGCTTACGTCACCACGCAATCCATTATTCATCTTTTTGTTATCGTTTTGTTGCAAAATAAGGCTAAAAATGGCCAAATTTTAAAATTTTTCTTGTTTTTCATAAGTGTTTAAGACACGAATGTAGGTTTTCCGATGGTGAGAACGAGAGTAATTTTTGACTCGACCGTGCGTGTTGAGCACTTAGCTTCGATTCCTTAACTTTTTAGGCTAAGTCTCTTAAATGAGGACGAGAAATGATAGAGTTATTTATAAGTCTCGTAATCATCACGATCTTATGTGTAGTAATTATTAGCTTATTCTCCCAACGCTTTTGCATAATAAATTGTTAATAAATATTGATTTGGCGGTTTAGTCACTATTGTTGGGTTTCTAATTTGTTTTGGTAGCTTCCATGTAATTAAATTGGGAAAACATTAAGGTATCACCAGCGTCACGGTTTTGAAGTATTGGCACCCGAATAATCGAAAGCTTCACCTAATAATAAGATTTCAAGTGCTCACCTAAATTAAGCAAAAATTTGAAGCTCACAAGGCCGAAAAATCTATGCCCAAATTGAAAGTGAATCAAGCCTTAATCTTCGAAGCTTTAAAGATCCAAAATTCGCTTTAGCGTGAGGATATACATCTTTGGCTAATAAAACCACCGATGAGGCGGATAATAAAAGGCAAGGCAAGACCGAAGTCATAATAAAAGCTTCATGGCGAAGTTGAATAAAAGATGGAGGTAAACCAAAGATAATAAGGCCCTTCCGTTAGGGGGCGTATAAAAGTCTTGGTAATAAGTCTCATGTTCAAAACCGTTATAAAACCGTGTTTATCGATCCTTCTTGTTGATTTAATTTTTTGACATCGTTGTCTATTAGGATGAATTATTGATTTGATGATTTTGGTTACACCGTTAAGTTTCTATTTTTAGACTTAATCTCTATTCACGCATAAGTCAATAATGTATCCTCGTGATCATTAAGACAAAATAAAATATAAGAGATACCAAGTAGGAATAAGGGAGTTTAGGTTCGTAATTAACACTCATAAGATGTGTTCGTGTTGCTAACTTATAATAACAATGATCTCGTTACACGCTTAGCATGGAATTGGGTGAAAATCGAGGACGACGAAATTATTTCTAACGAAGCATTCACGTGTTCTTGTTCTATGATCCCAAAAGTCACATTCTCGTGATGAAAACAATACATTATGTCTAAAACACGTGTAGTAGTTTAAATTTATGTCTTGAATAAATGTCATCATAAAATGAATTTTGGAAGTGCTATGATACTTAATTCTAGCATTGCGTGGGGACACGGCAATGGTTTAGTATGGGGGAGTGATGAGACTGTATTTATACATAGTCTCATCGTCCAAATCGGGCTTAAAACGCTTAAAATATCATCAAAATACCCATATATGTGCCTATGTTTGTTCATTGTGTATTTTAGGTATGGATATCGTGAATTCACCAAAAGATCAAAGGAATCAAGCAAAAACGAACACGGGAAACGAAGCCGAACAAGGAACCGGACCCGAATCCTGAATTTCCATTTAAGTCCTTGAAGAATTGAAGATTGGCAAGTTTGGTCCCTCAACTATTGAAGACTTGTCACAAATAACCCTCCACTATTCATTTGTGCAAGATACACCCTTGAAGTTTGAAGACTTTACATGATAAGCCCTTGGAAATCTCAAGAATTGCCATTTTAGTCCTTATTCATGGTTTAACTAAACACAAGGACTGAATTTGCCAAACTGCCAAATTATTTAACAAAGGGAATTTGTTTTTGCTGATAAATTACAACTTGAAGACATATGGGGAGTATAGGGACCATTCCTGCCCAGACAACAAAACCCCACTCACCACTCATTCGTTGCCACCTCACCCACTGACCCGTTTACCCTACCCAAACCCATTTACCCTACCCAAACCCACCATCCAACCCGGCCCACACCATTTACCCAGTTTATTAAATAAACTGGGTCAAACCAGTCAACAACCCCTAAATTATTTCCCACTAAACATAATTTTTGAAAAACTTAATTTCCTTTCCTGATTAAACTTCACACTAAACACACACACTTAGCCATAAACCCTAAATCTCTATCTCACTCAAATCAAAGGGAAAAGTGTTGATTATTTCCAGAATGTTGATTGATGATAAGCTAATCACAACCCACCAGCAAACAAACCATCACCCTCATCAAACTGGGCCCCACACGTGTCCCCTGCTCCTCCATATTTGGCAAAAAAGGAATCCTAGCAGAAAATCAACGTCCAAGACGTTTTCCTTTGTCCCCAAGGACCAAATGAGCGTCCAGGATCATCCTTCATCCAGCTAGCATCACATGGGGCATCATTGACCAATTTGAAGAATTCAAAATCAAGGGCAAAGACGGGAATTCTCCAAGATTAGGGTTTAGCTTTTTATTTTTTTATTCAAGCTCCTAGAAGCTTCTTTGTAGTACTATATAATGGGTGTCATGTACCCATTATACTTGTTCCAGTTTTTGTACCCTTTTAAATTATTAATGAAAATGAAAACTTGAAATTGTGCAAATACTGAGTTCCTTTTCTTTGCTTTGTTAGTGTAATGTTTTGATTTATTGCAAGTTAGTTCAAAAAGGTTTCAAGGATTTCAGTTTTATAACATTTTTTTTCTTAACTGATTTCAAAAAGAAATCAGTCTCATTGTTCTTTGGGAAGTTATTTTCTGAGCTTGGATTAATCTTTTTGTTGAAGTGAAAGTGGATTCAAAAGATTAATCCAAGGTTCTTGTTAAGGTTTTACAAAAGGTTTTAAGGTTGGGAGTTTCATAAGACTTTTATTTGAAAAAATCAGTTTTAAGGATTTATTCTTATAAGCTATAAGCTTAAAGCTGACTTGTCAATAAGTCAAGCTTAAAGCCTATAAGCTTTGTAGCAGGTCACTATTTCTTGTTTGTTAATTTTGGCAGGTTTCAAAAAGAATCAAGGCACCATTACTTTCATTTCCATTTGTGAAGATATAGACATCCCTGGTTCTGTTGTTGAACCTCAACAGGGACCCTCTACACGTTTCATCAGTCACAAGGGTCAAAATCAACTCAAAATAGAAGGCATCAGCCAAGGTTTATGGCTTGAACCCTATTTCAAGTTTTTTATGAGTTTTTTGTGATTTATGTGATTTTGAGAGAAATCTGTTTATTTGTTAATGTTTCTGCTTGGGTATGCTTTTTGTGTAGTTGAATGCATGTTTAGATAGCTCTAGGTCTGTTTAATCTAGTTTTGGTTGCACTTGTTTTGTTAATTTTAAGTTTCAGTAATATAAGGGGGTGTTTGGGACAGGTTTTTAGTTGCATATTTGATAAAATGTTGGATTGAATACTGCCTAATCACAACACTTATGCTACTAATAGGGGTTATTTGTTAGTATATTTTCAGTTTGATAGGTTTTAAAGGCAAGTGCATGTTTAAACTTGGTAAAACTAGCTTAATTCAGCAAGTGCTCTAATCTGCTTGTTTTAAGATAATTTTTGCCCATCAAGCTTGGATTCTGTTAGAGTTTAGGTTAAACTAGGGTTCTAAACAGCTTGGTTGTGTTTTGGTTGGGTTATATGCAAAGATTTGAGCTCTGAAATTCATTTATTTGCCAATTGTATCAGCAACCAACACCACAGCCATCTTTCTGAAAACAGTAACTGTTCTTGCCCGTTTTTGTGTTTTTCTTGTATTGTGCTTGAGTTTTTTTTAGCTTATATTGACTCCCTACACTCCACTGAGTGTAGGGGTGCCTTTGTTTCCATAAATCTCCAAGAAACAAGCAAGATACAAGCTTAATTACCACCAGATCCGTTTTTTAACACAAGCAGTGGGAACTCCTTTCCCACTGCTAGCACTTGTGTTCCCACTGCTTAGCTACAAGACAGAAAGTGATCACATGTCACTTTCACATTCTTAAAATTTTGTCTTTTGTGGGTTTAAATAGGATTTAGACTTTAATTCTTTTTCCATTATTTTTTATTTTTAATTTCTGATTTTTCAGTTTGGTTTATTTTATTGTCACTGTTCATTTTCTATTTTTCTTATTTAATAGCATTTTTAATTACTTTTTAATTAAACTGTTTTTGGCATTTAGTGTAGAAAATTAATATTTTTCATTTTTAATATTTTTCTTAGGTTTAGAAAAATTAGTTTAAGATTTTTAGTTTTAAAATTAGTCACTGTTCACTTTTTAATTAATTTTTATAATTAATTTAAGTTAATTAGGGTTTAATTATTAAATAGTTTTGTCTTTTAGTGTAAAATTTTACTTTTTTCAAACTTTTTCAATTTTCTACTGTTCATTAGGATAATTTAGGATTTTTAAAATTGTAAGATTAATTTTGTCATTATTTTATTATTTTTTTGGATTATTTTAAACTAAAAATAGTTTTTAGTGTTTAAAAAATAGAAAAATAGTTTTTAAAATTTAAGAAAAATAGTTTTTAGTCATTAAATAATATAAGTTAGTTATTAGTTCAATAAATTAATATTTTGGGCATTTTGTTAATTATATTTAATTTTTGGGCTTTAATTAGCATTAAAAATTGAATATTTAATTAATAAAAGGTTTTAAAATATATTTGTTGGATTTTTATTCTTATTTATATTATTTAAGACTTAGTTTAATATTTTAATTAATTTTTAGGTTTTGTTTTTAATTTCGTCACGTTTTACGTATTTACGTTCGCGTTTTACGTTAATTCGTCGTAGTTTAAAAGTAGTCGTAGCTCGTCTTTTATTTTTCTCTCTTCCCTCCAAAAACGTCACTAATCCAAACATTGTGATTTTATTAATTGGCATACACAACTCACACCTCCTTCGAGAACGAACTTGGAATTTATTCGATTTGTCGGTTTTTCATTAAATCGTCAAGTTTAATACTTACCGCACTTATACGTTGTTTTCCTAAACACGTATTTCTACAACTATCATTTGGCGCCGCTGCCGGGGAGGTGTTTAGTGTGCCATTACTATTAGTATCGTGTTTGTGTGAGTAGTGCGTTTTTGCTTTTCAATTTTTTTGAAAAGCGTGAATATCGTACATACTCATTTTTGTTATTTTTCATTACTATATTATAATATCCAAATAAATCGTGTTTAATTTTCCTAAGTTAAACACACAACAATCTTTTACTATATTGTAGATATATCGGTTTTCGTTTTTCTTGTGAATATATTATTACTATATTGTACTACGTAAGAACAATAAATATACAAGTACTCCAAATACGTGAGAAATCACAACCTTGATTCGGGATTTCATCACTCGATCATTGTATTCGAATCTAAAGCAAAAGTTTAAAGGCAAAATAGATAAATACTTTCGTGAGGCTTAATTTCGATTAACACAAACTATAAGGTGGGTATAAGGCGGTTGTATTTCACGACCTAAAGGAAAAAGGCTCTTAAGTGCTTCGCGCCGCCTCGTTTCCTCCGCTTGCTTGTGCGTGTTTTGAGAAAGAGGGCTAATCGAGGGTTTGCCGCCCAAGTATTATCTACGTATATTATATTTGCTTGTGTTTTCAAGATTAAACCCTCTTGAACGTTTTGGTGTTCCACCAACGTTCTAAAGTCATCGAAAACGTTCACTCCACGTGTTCGTTTTCATTCTTTGAGGCTCCTTTAATCGAGAAAATCGATTCGAGGAGAGATTTGTAGATTTGTGTCTACGTAATACAATCAAAATAAGTCCAAAAATGCATCTTCATGATCATTCTAAGACAAAAATAAAATATAAGAGATACACCTAGGAATAAGGGAGTTTAAGCATATAATTAAGCCATGTGAGTAAGTGTTTGATTTGCTAACTTATAATAACAATGATCTCATTTTTAACCTTAGTTTGGGGAATGTGAAACTTGAGGATGATAAATCTTCGCAGCACCGAAGCCCTAATGTAAGTCCTTGATCTCTTTGCAAGTTATTTCCATATAGCTATTTTCAAAAGAAAATGGTTTTCTATCCTTTTGTTTACTTTAAAGTTTTAATTTTTCTTAGTACTTTAATTTTTGTTTAGTAGTATTTTAATAAGGCCAAGGTTGATTGATTATGAGAAAAGTGTAAATGTGCTTTGTCACTAAGCATTGCATGAGGGCATGGCAATGGTTAAGTGTAGGGGATTTGATAAGTGTGAAAACACCCATCCTTTTACCACTTATTTCTGGCTAAAACAAGACCAAAACACGTATTTAATATCATTTGTTTGGAATTATGCGTGGTTTTTGTGTTTATTGTGTTTTCAGAGTCAACCGGATGAATATTGAAGAAAACATGGGATTGCACGGGTTTTATCGAGGAAAAAGACTCAAGACGAAGTCTACTGTCCAAGAGATGCAAGAGATTTGAAGTCACTGTGCCTATTTAAAGATTTATCGAAGAATAGAGCCAAAGATGGAAGATTCATATATGTCGAAGAACTCAAGTCTATTAAACAAAAGATTATAAGACGAGTTGGAATTATTTACCAACACTTCTAAAAATCCAAAGTCAGAAACGTTTATTTAAAGAAGCTTGAAGACTAAAGAAGAAAGAAGAAAAGAAGCCTGATACCAAAGCCCATTCACAAGCCCATACCACACGCCTATATATAGGACCTTACTTCACAAAAATGACACACTTAGTTAGTTTTAGTTTTTCATTTCTCTAGTTTTAGAGAGAGAAAGTTCCAAACTTTCTCTCACTAAACTTTTTCTTTGTTTTCATCTTTTAAATTCAAGCTTTCTTTAATCTTTGTACTTTGAATTTCATTAATCTTATTCAAGTTAAGTTTTTAAGTTCTTTAATCTTCTTCTACTTTTCTTAGTTTGCCTAAATCCTTGATCCGATTGTTTCATCTCATACGGTTTGGATTGTTGGATGAGTTCGTGACCAAAAGTTAATCTTTCTTGTTCCTTTTTAAGGTCTTACGTGAATAGGCTATAAGCTCTCCATGCTTATTGGCTTATTTCTTGTTTAAGCTTATTGTTTTCGGATTTCATCAAAGCTTTAGTCATTCAAAAGTTCCTTTCATAAAGTTCATGATTTACGTTTTCAAAAGTTGTCAAAATTAATCTTGTTGAAGTGATTAAGTCCCGGTTAAAATAGCTTTTTGTTCGTGCTTATTGAAGTGTTGGCTTTTCACCATTTTCGGATTAGTTTTGCTCCCATCGCAATCCAAGGGTTATACACATTCTGACGGGTACTTATTTTTATCGCAATAACCCTCGAGGGTTCTACTTTGCGATCGGGTGTCATTCCCCCTTATTTCGATCTGGGATTGCGATCGCTTATTGCGATGGCACATTCCGACGGGGTTTAGGTCCTTTTTAAGTCGAAACTCTGGCCAATTTTTATTTACCTTATTCCGATCTGACATTGCGACAAAAGGGTTCTTGATATTCCGATCTGACTTTCCGATAAGACATCATTCCAACAGCTTGATCTTAATTATTCCGATGGTACCAAACATGAACATTCCGATGGCTCCACTTTTACAGTCCGATGGGTTGTTTTAGTGAGATTCCGATGCTTATGTCTTCGATGCATTCCGATAGAAATAATCTTCAATATTCCGATAGAACAAGTTTTTAAGTATTAGTTCAATTAAGTTTTCAAAGTAATTGCCTAATCTTTTATTTACGTTTTCAAGCTTTTACTTTTAACTCGTCAATTTAGTTTAATCTTCCAAAGCTTTAATTTACTCAACGCCATTTACATTTAATTGTTATTAGTTTAAAAATAGATAAACAAACCAACACCTTTTTATTAACCAAGAACAAATCATTCCACTTAGAGCCGAGATCAATTCGAGGAGATACCGAGAGACATAATCTGAACCAAGCAAAAAGCATGTATCAAATGGCGCCACTGCCGGCTCTTCTCGTTAAGATCAACAGTTTTTTGTGAGAACTTGGATTTTGGAATCCGTTCCCCGTGAACGTTAATTTTTCATAAAAATTTTCAAAAACCCTAAAAAATTTAAAATTTTCAAAAATCCTGAAAATTAAAAAACATAAAAACCAAAAATATTTTTGCATTGTTTTTGCCTTGTTAGTTCTTTTGCAGGTGCATGCGTACACGATCAACGTCTTATCAAGAGCCCGAGCCTCTCGAAGACTTAGACATGGCCGGTGTACAAAACAACAACAATAACCCACCTCAAAACAATAATAATAACAATAACAACCCACCTTTCAACAACAATAATCACAACAACAATGAGCCTCTACCGGATAATCGCCCGATGATTGAACTTCTGCAAGCACATGTAGATGGTAACAATGATCCAATCGTCATACCCGCGTTTCAGCCAACAACTATGAGCTCAAATCCGGCTTTATCCAGATGGTCTCTGCTCAACAATTCTTGGGGCGTACCATTGATGATCCACATGACCACATCAAGAGATTCTTGCAACTCACTAATACGGTCAAATACAATGGTGTTCCACAAGAGGTAATCCGTTTGCAACTTTTTTCCTTTTCTTTAGAGGGACAAGCCCGGCATTGGCTTGCTAAGGAACCGCCACAGAGTATTCTTACGTGGACGGATTTGGAGACCAAGTTTATCAACTACTTTTTCCCACCCTCTCGTACTACCGCTTTGCGGAATGAAATTATCAATTTTGAACAAAAGTACGATGAGTCGTTTAGTGAATCTTGGGATCGTTTCAAAGATCTTTTAAGAAAATGCCCACAACATGGTTTTACCAAAGTGCACCAAATTAATACTTTTTATAATGGTTTAAGCATGAATGACCAAGATTCACTAAACAGTGCCTCATGGGGTAATCTTTTGGCTAAGACTTCCAATGCTGCTTGGGATATCATTGAGAATAAGTCTCGTGTTCAAACCAAGAGTGTTCGGACCAATGTCGCTAGTGCTAGTACTAGTGACAGCGACAAGCGACTTGACAAAATCACTGCGCTTCTTGAATCGCTTGCTACCCAAACCGCCAGCAACACCAACAACATTAACGCTAAAAACGCTAAAGACGCTCAAGTCAATGCTGTTAGCCAACCATGTGAGATATGCGGGGGTCCTCACTCTTACACTACTTGTACCGCCACCCAAGACTTCCCTTCTGAGAATGTGAATGCAGCATACGGTACCTATCCTCAACCCGCTTATCAAGCTCGTCCTCAAGGTGACCGCAACCTGCTTAGCTACCGCTCCAACAACTATCTCTCACCACCCGGTTTTACTCCTAACAACCCACACCAACAACAAAACCTCAACCGCCCTCCTCAACAACAAAAACAATCTCGTGGACCATACATACCACCTCACAAACAACAACATCCACCTCAAAGAAACAACCAAGTTTACCAGCAACCTGCTTATCAACCACCCGCATACAATGCTCCTTCCAACCAACCCACCGCATTACACCAAGATATTGGAACCTACATGAGGACTAACGATGTGATCGTGGACAATCTCCAACAGGAAGTGCGCAACTTGAAAGCAGACCTGGTGAAACAAGGGAACGATCTGAGAGCTGACATGAGAAACACTTTGGATAGTCAAACGAATGACTTAAAAAACATGTTGGCTAGTTTCTTCCAAGGTAATCAACCCTCTTCTTCGGGTACTCTTCCGAGTAACACCGTTGCGAATCCAAGAGGGGAGATGAAAGCAATCATCACTCGCAGTGGCAAAGGTACGAAGGAACCCGAGCTTCCTATACCTCCACCGGTGGTTGTGACTAAGGAGAACGAGTCCCCTGCTCCTATTCCTCATCCTTCTCCTTCCCCAATTTCTCCACCTCTTACTTCTACCCCTCCTCCACCCAAGGATGTGAGTGATCCTTCGATCCGAAAGCCTTCCTCTTCTTCCGATATACCTTATCCCTCAAGGTTGAGGAAAGAGAAGCTTAAAAGCAAGGACGATATTCAGGTTTCGAACTTTCTTAAAATGTTTAAACAATTGAATTTTAACATCTCCTTCGCTGAGGCTCTCGCTCACATGCCTAAGTACGCAAAAATGTTCAAAGATATTCTTAGCGACAAGGAGAATCTTCTTGATATTGCTAACACCCAACTTAATGAGAATTGATCTGCAGTGCTCTTAAGGAAATTGCCAACCAAGCTTTGTGATCCGGGTCGTTTCTTAATCCCTTGTAACTTCTCGGAAGTAGAGAATTGCATGGCCCTAGCCGATCTAGGTGCCAGTATTAATTTAATGCCTCTAAGCGTTTGGAAGCAATTATCTCTCCCTGAGCTAGTCCCCACCAAAATGACTTTGGAATTAGCTAACCGTACGGTTGCTTATCCAGTGGGGATAGCTGAAGACGTCTTTGTAGGAGTCGACAAATTCACTTTTCCTGCCGATTTCTTTGTCGTTGACTACGACATGGACCCTCGTGTGCCATTGATCGTTGGTCGTCCATTCTCTAGGACCGGTCTCACTCTCATCTATGTTGAAGCCGGTGAGCTTATCATGAGAGTGGGTGATGATAAAATCGTTTTCAACATGGGAAAGTTGTCTAAACAACCTTATTCATATGAGAGTGTTAATTGTATTGACGTTCTAGATGAGGCTTGTGAAGAACACTTTATTGATGCTTGTAAAAATATTCCTACCTCTCTTCCCAATGTTGAGACCGTTTCCTTTATTGATTCATCACTGTCTCTATTTGGAGAAAGTGATTTCTTTTGGAAAGATCTTGAAGCCACCATGGGAGATGTGAACTTAACTAATGACGAGTCTCCCACCGATTTGGCTGACGACATGAGTTTCTTCGAAAACCTTCTCAAAGAAGACAATCTTTCTCCACCATCTCCCACGGTTATTGCTATCAATGCTCCGACTTTGAAAACGCCTCCCATCGAAAATCCTCCGGATTTAGAACTTAAGGAGTTGCCGCCCCATCTCGAGTACGTGTTCCTTGAAGAAAACAAGAAGTCGCCCGTCATCATCGCGAAGGACTTGAAAGAAAAAGAAAAATCTCGCCTCATCGCCGTGCTTAAAGATCATAAGAAGGCAATTTCTTGGAAAATTTCCGATATACGCGGAATTGATCCGAACTTTTGTACTCACAAGATTCTCATGGAAGATGTCTTTAAACCCGCATTCCAGAGCCAAAGAAGGGTTAATCCTAAAATTCATGACGTCATCAAACAAGAGGTTATCAAACTTCTTGATGCCGGCTTGATTTACCCTATCTCGGATTCGCCGTGGGTAAGTCCCGTCCATTGTGTGCCAAGAAGGGCGGAATAACTGTTGTTCCCAATGAACACAACGAGTTGATTCCCACTCGTCTCGTTACTGGGTGGAGAGTTTGTATTGATTATCGCAAGCTCAATGATGCCACGAGAAAAGACCACTTTCCTCTTCCTTTCATGGATCAAATGATCGAGCGTCTTGCGGGTAATGACTATTACTGCTTCTTAGACGGTTTCTCCAGGTATTTTCAAATTCCCATCGATCCCAAGGACCAAGAAAAGACCACATTCACTTGTCCCTATGGAACATTTGCTTACAAACGTATGCCTTTTGGTTTATGCAATGCTCCTGGGACGTTCCAAAGGTGTATGATGGCTATATTCCATGACATGGTGGAAGACACTATGGAAGTATTCATGGATGATTTCTCGGTTTATGGCGATTCTTTCTCTACTTGCCTTGCCAATTTAGAACGTATGCTGAAGCGGTGTGAAGACACTCGCCTTGTTCTTAATTAGGAAAAATGCCATTTCATGGTAAAAGAGGGCATCGTGCTAGGACACAAAATCTCCAAAGCCGGTCTTGAAGTAGATCGTGCTAAAGTCGATGTTATCGCTAAGTTGCCTCCACCTTCAACCGTGAAGGGTGTGAGAAGTTTTCTCGGTCATGCGAGCTTCTACCGTCGATTCATCATAGATTTTTCTCAAATCGCTCGCCCGATGACCCACCTCTTGGAAAAATATACCCCTTTTATCTTTTCCAAAGAGTGTCTTGACGCCTTCAACTTGCTTAAGGATAAGCTAACTAAGGCACCCGTCTTGGTTACCCCTGATTGGGAGCTTCCCTTTGAGTTGATGTGCGATGCTAGCGACTATGCTATTGGAGCGGTTTTGGGCCAAAGAGTGAACAAACACTTCCAACCAATCCATTACGCTAGCAAGACAATGACGGGGGCTCAATTGCATTACACGACAACCGAAAAAGAGCTTTTAGCTGTTGTC
Source organism: Glebionis coronaria (assembly GCA_025667525.1). Taxonomy (NCBI): domain Eukaryota; kingdom Viridiplantae; phylum Streptophyta; class Magnoliopsida; order Asterales; family Asteraceae; genus Glebionis; species Glebionis coronaria. The sequence goes on along the minus strand of CM046882.1, from coordinate 227,243,537 downwards.
TATGCCTTTGAAAAGTTCTGCCCCTATCTTTTCCTGTCCACCACAATCGTTTACACCGATCATTCCGCGTTGAAGTACTTGTTAACTAAGCAAGATTCTAAACCAAGACTTCTTCGCTGGGTTTTTCTACTCCAAGAATTTAAAATCGAAATTCGCGATAAAAAAGAAGCTGAAAACCTAGCCGCGGATCATCTCAGTAGACTTGAGGATCCTTACCAGGGGGATCATCCGAACAAAGAAATCAATGATTCTTTTCCCCTGGAGACCTTAATGTCTATTAACTTGACTTCTGATAAAACCCCGTGGTTTGCGGACATTGCAAACTACTTGGCAGGTGGAATTCTCGTTGACGGGTTAACATCCCAGAAAAAGAAGAAGTTCTTTAACGACATTAAGACTTACTTTTGGGATGACCCGTATCTATTCAAGCAATGTGCTGACTTGATTATTCGCTGATGTGTTGATGGACCGGCAGCTTTAGAAATCCTTGACGCTTGCCACAAAGGACCCACCGGTGGTCACTTTGGTCCCAACTACACCGCCAAAAAAGTGTTTGACTCGGGATTTTATTGGCCCACCATCTATCGTGATGCTCACGAGATGGTTAACGTTGTGATGCCTGCCAAAAACAAGGCAAGATCACTCATAAAGATGAGATGCCTCAAAATTTCATACAAGAATGTGAAATCTTTGATGTTTGGGGTATCGACTTTATGGGGCCATTCCCTTCATCTAAAGGAAACAAATACATCCTTGTAGCCGTTGACTACGTTTCAAAGTGGGTTGAAGCCAAAGCTTTACCTACTAATGATGCAAGGGTGGTTTGTAACTTTTTGAAATCGCTGTTCGCTAGATTCGGCGTTCCTCGTGCCATTATCAGTGACCGCGGGACTCATTTTTGCAACGATCAATTTGCAAGAGTCATGGCTAAGTATGGTGTCAATCACCGTCTTTCCACCGCCTATCATCCCCAAACCAATGGGCAAGCCGAGATATCCAACCGTGGATTGAAGTGAATTTTGGAGCGTACTGTGGGAGAGCATCATGCCGCGTGGGCCGATAAGTTAGATGATGCTCTGTGGGCTTTCCGTACTGCTTATAAGACCCCGATCTGTTGTACACCTTATCGTCTTGTGTACGAGAAAGCATGCCACCTTCCCATCGAGCTGGAACATAAGACGCACTGGGCCTTGAAGTGGGCTAACCTCGACATCAACAAAGTCGGTGATCATCGCAAGATTCAACTCAACAAGCTCAACGAACTGAGGAATGAAGCTTATGATAACTCGCTGATCTACAAGGAGAAGACGAAGATCCTTCATGACGCAAAAATCAAGAACCGAGAGTTCCACGTTGGTGATCAAGTCTTACTTTTTAACTCTCGGTTGAAGATCTTCTCTGGCAAGTTGAAGAGCCGCTGGTCTGGTCCATTCACCGTCGCCAAAGTCTTTCCATATGGGACCATTGAGCTTTCTCAGTCATATGGGCCCAATTTCAAAGTGAATGGCCAGCGTCTGAAGCTGTACTTTGGTGAGAACATCTCTCAGGAGATGATTCCATCCCTCACCACGTTCCCCATGAACTAATTTTGGGTCGAGTCAGGCTCGTGACTCGGTTATCAAAAACAAGCGCTCCTCGGGAGGCAGCCCGAGTATCTATCCTTTTATGTTTTTACCTCCTAAGTGTAGGGGGACCTGTATAGGTGTTTGTTTTTGTGTGGTGATGTGATTACAGGGATGAATGCACTCTTGGAACCTTTGAAGAACCGTGCTCCCGTGTTATCCGAAATCCGGTTCTATCTCTCAACTATCGTGATTCAATTTTCTTCATACTCACATTTGAAATTGATCACTTTAGTCGTCTCTTCCTTAACTTGAGTTAACCAACGTGCACAATGTCCTAAGTGTAGGGGAAACTTTTCCCACATGCTTAAACATTGAGGACAATGTTTATCTTAAGTGTAGGGGGGACTTCTATCGAAGTTTTAAGTGGACTTTTCCATGAAAATGCCTTCTATTAACCGGAAAATCATCTTTTTCTACATTTTTCAAATTTTTAATTAACTTTGGCCATTTAGTCGTAATTTTTAAATTTTTTATCGTTGCTTTCATATGTATATACCCCGTAAAAAGGTCAAAAATATTAATAAAATGGTGTAGCTAGTTTAGAAGTCTTTAGACATATTAGGCCCGTTGCGATTATTTTGACTCAACCCGAATAGACTTATCCAAGTATATTCTACCTAGTATCCTTAACCATGTAGACCTTAATTGGTTTATTAGGCTAAGCATCCATGTAGACCTTAATGATAGAGTCAATTATAAGTCGGTATTCTTGCGCAAGCTCACTTGGTGTAATTATGTGCCTATTCTCCCATCACTTGCTAATAAATTATCTGCAATAAGTAAGGTCGTACGATTTGAAAAGTTACTTAGCTTCTAGCCCAAGATCGTTTAAAAGTTGCTCGGTAATGATAAGAGTTCATAGCCAAGGCATAACTTATGAAGCGGGGCGCGAAGATTGGCGAGTCCGAAAAGGCCCTAACAAGGCATGAGGATTCCATTTTATTGCTGAAGATCCAAAAGTGATGTGAAAAGCATTATTCCCAAAATCAATATGAAGGATCAAGACTCACGAAGAAAAGCAATCAACTCCCATAAAGATCATGGAGAAGTCTATCCGAAAAGACCCTAACAAGGTATGAGGATAAATAGATCCAAGTCCGAAAAGGAGGCGGATCGTTGTATCTCAAAATCCCAATTAGAGATTGAAGAAATAATCATGAAGTCGTGGTCAACAAAGTTGGAGTACCCCTCGAAAGTCCCCAAGTGAAGAAACTCTATAACGAAGAGAAGACCATTATCTCAAGAACGTCTCTCAAGATATAAAGTATGAAGTACATGCCAAATATCGGCCCGAGAAAGGTCTCAAATCGTGAACCGAGTTATGCCAAGATATAAACTTTTTGATATCTCGAGAAGCAGTTTTAAGAGATTTTGTCCTTTAGCTAACTATTGATCAAATCGTCCTACTTTGCTTTCAACCTAAATAACTATCAAAATAAGTCCAAAAATGCATCTTCATGATCATTCTAAGACAAAAATAAAATATAAGAGATACACCTAGGAATAAGGGAGTTTAAGCATATAATTAAGCCATGTGAGTAAGTGTTTGATTTGCTAACTTATAATAACAATGATCTCATTTTTAAGCTTAGTTTGGGGAATGTGAAACTTGAGGATGATAAATCTTCGCAGCACCGAAGCCCTAATGTAAGTCCTTGATCTCTTTGCAAGTTATTTCCATATAGCTATTTTCAAAAGAAAATGGTTTTCTATCCTTTTGTTTACTTTAAAGTTTTAATTTTTCTTAGTACTTTAATTTTTGTTTAGTAGTATTTTAATAAGGCCAAGGTTGATTGATTATGAGAAAAGTGTAAATGTGCTTTGTCACTAAGCATTGCATGAGGGCATGGCAATGGTTAAGTGTAGGGGATTTGATAAGTGTGAAAACACCCATCCTTTTACCACTTATTTCTGGCTAAAACAAGACCAAAACACGTATTTAATATCATTTGTTTGGAATTATGCGTGGTTTTTGTGTTTATTGTGTTTTCAGAGTCAACCGGATGAATATTGAAGAAAACATGGGATTGCACGGGTTTTATCGAGGAAAAAGACTCAAGACGAAGTCTACTGTCCAAGAGATGCAAGAGATTTGAAGTCACTGTGCCTATTTAAAGATTTATCGAAGAATAGAGCCAAAGATGGAAGATTCATATATTTCGAAGAACTCGAGTCTATTAAACAAAAGATTATAAGACGAGTTGGAATTATTTACCGACACTTCTAAAAATCCAAAGTCGGAAACGTTTATTTAAAGAAGCGTGAAGACTAAAGAAGAAAGAAGAAAAGAAGCCCGATACCAAAGCCCATTCACAAGCCCATACCACACGCCTATATATAGGAACTTACTTCACAAAAATGACACACTTAGTTAGTTTTTGTTTTTCATTTCTCTAGTTTTAGAGAGAGAAAGTTCCAAACTTTCTCTCACTAAACTTTTTCTTTGTTTTCATCTTTTAAATTCAAGCTTTCTTTAATCTTTGTACTTTGAATTTCATTAATCTTATTCAAGTTAAGTTTTTAAGTTCTTTAATCTTCTTCTACTTTTCTTAGTTTGCCTAAATCCTTGATCCGATTGTTTCATCTCATACGGTTTGGATTGTTGGATGAGTTCGTGACCAAAAGTTAATCTTTCTTGTTCCTTTTTAAGGTCTTACGTGAATAGGCTATAAGCTCTCCATGCTTATTGGCTTATTTCTTGTTTAAGCTTATTGTTTTCGGATTTCATCAAAGCTTTAGTCATTCAAAAGTTCCTTTCATAAAGTTCATGATTTACGTTTTCAAAAGTTGTCAAATTTAATCTTGTTGAAGTGATTAAGTCCCGGTTAAAATAGCTTTTTGTTCGTGCTTATTGAAGTGTTGGCTTTTCACCATTTTCGGATTAGTTTTGCTCCCATCGCAATCCAAGGGTTATACACATTCCGACGGGTACTTATTTTGATCGCAATAACCCTCGAGGGTTCTACTTTGCGATCGGGTGTCATTCCCCCTTATTCCGATCTGGGATTGCGATCGCTTATTGCGATCGCACATTCCGACGGGGTTTAGGTCCTTTTTAAGTCGAAACTCTGGCCAATTTTTATTTACCTTATTCTGATCTGACATTGCGACAAAAGGGTTCTTGATATTCCGATCTGACTTTCCGATAAGACATCATTCCGACAGCTTGATCTTAATTATTCCGATGGTACCAAACATGAACATTCCGATGGCTCCACTTTTACATTCCGATGGGTTGTTTTAGTGAGATTCTGATGCTTATGTATGCATTCCGATAGAAATAATCTTCAATATTCCGATAGAACAAGTTTTTAAGTATTAGTTCAATTAAGTTTTCAAAGTAATTGCCTAATCTTTTATTTACGTTTTCAAGCTTTTACTTTTAACTCGTCAATTTAGTTTAATCTTCCAAAGCTTTAATTTACTCAACGCCATTTACATTTAATTGTTATTAGTTTAAAAATAGATAAACAAACTAACACCTTTTTATTAACCAAGAACAAATCATTCCACTTAGAGCCGAGATCAATTCGAGGAGATACCGAGAGACGTAATCTGAACCAAGCAAAAAGCATGTATCAGTAGGATAGGTTAAGTCCAATGATTCTTCCAAAACCGGAGGAATCTTCCCAAGGACATTCCATAGCTAGAAATAGTAGCCCTTAGGAAAGATGGAGAAAGTTTGTGAATGTAGTTGAATGCCGACCAAGTACTTAAGTTAGCACTGGAACAATCATAACAAGGTGCTAGTTATGACGTATTGGTAATCATTGAAGGTGTTGAACAATGAAAAAGAATTGTAAAGATAAAGGGTCTAAAGAAAGAAGCCATCCTTACAACCTTAGGTAGAAATCGGGTCAACACAAATGCTATTGAGATCATTTTAATGATGCTCGATATTGAAGATAGACATCATGGACCCAGTGATGCAATGCACAACCCATCCCAGCTAACTCAGATATCTCTCAAAAGATATTTATTTTAATCACACAGAGACAACATATTATCTATTAATTTATTCACTCCTAATAAATTGGTATTGAAATGGTTGCACTCCTCTCCAGCCTCCGATCACTAAAATCCAAAATGCACGATCGAGTCTAGACTTTAATAAATCCTTTATTCTTCACACACTGTGAAAAGTAAGAAAGATCTTAAGAGTCCTACGCGAAATCTTCATGATCTTACATGAAAATCCGAGTAATAAGAAAGTATTTACAATGAAGATGGAAATCCTTCTTGAGCGAATATCAAAAAATCTCATGGTAGGTGACTTGTGCGATTCTTCGTGAATCAAGCTTGTGATAACTGGAAAGCAACAGTGGTTTAATTCTTAACTGAACTTAAACACGTTCGAGGCCTCTATGCAATATCTTAGTGATCTTGCCAGAACACTCAGAGTGACACTCTATAGTATTTAAAGTGATGAGTGGAAATCCTTCTAGTGTTAACCTCAAACAGCACTTGGTAGGTAACTTGTAAGATTCTATATGAATCAAGCTCGTGACAAATGGAAAGCAATGATGGTGAGATTCTTTAATGAATCAAACTTGTTCTAGAAATCGGATTTGACGGCTTCAAATCATGCGGATAATATTATCCAAATGATTCACTCTTTATGTTCGCAATCAGCTTTGGATGGTCGAGTAAAGAGAACGGGTTTACCCGCGAAATCTTGTCAACGATATTTTTTATTAAATCTACCTGCCACAAGTACGATATTTAATATCGTCCAACGGTCTTCACCGACCGAAGGTAAAATGCTACCGAATTAGAATGAAATGTTCAAATCCATTTCGTTCGTGTCTACTTTTGTTACTACATTTGAAGACGGTGGCGTTGCGGAATCCGAGAAGAAGTCATCCACGCATGCTTATACTTTATGTACTTAATAACTTCATCTAATTCAAGAAAGCCTAAAAGTCAAGTCTTCCGCTATATCAAACTCTGAAGCTATCAATAATTACAAAGGTATAACTATGTGGGACGTGAAGTCACGAAGAGGCGAAGATCACAAGTGATTGATGCACAAGATCAAGGCAAGAGATTAATGCTCAAGATTGATATCAAAGATCACATCAACATGTTCACCAGAAAAGAAAAGAAAAGAAAGATGAAGACTACGAGCTCAAGACAAGCATAGTACGCTAGGTTTATTTTATTATTGTAACTTGGGTAACGCCCTTGTTTGGAGTGACCTTCCTTAGGGGAGATTGTTGGAAATACGTTTACGTATTCAAAAGGATCGGTCACTCCAACAATATATTAAGTGATAGTTCGTATGTTAGCCTCAAAATATTGAGTCAAACAAGAATGCTCGATCATATGTTTATTATGTATCGTATATTAGAACATTGTAATAGGTAGTAGATTAGTGGTGTATTACGGGCTTAACTTTAAGCTAAGGTTCATTCATAAGTAACCAAAGCCCAAAAGGAAAGCCCGGCGCATTATCATATAGCCCATCATGCCACATGTAGGCAAGGCTATATAAACCTCTCCTTGCATGTATGGAGAGGTTGGTTGTCTCATTTTTTCTATTCTCCTAATCTAATATTCACCAAGTTTCTCACACGCTTCTCTCTCTTTTCTCTCTCTAGTTTCTCTCTAGAATTCATGTACATCTTTTATCTACCTTTCTTTCTTGTTTAATCACAAATATATGGGACAACAATTGGTATCAATCGCCATGGGGTAGTTTTGTGATTCGTTCTTGATTTTATAATTGGTTCATGTGATTTCATCCTATAATCATCTCGGATTCAAGTTTTTCTTGTGCTTTCCGTGCTCTACATCTTGAGTTACATCTCCTAGATAGTTGTGGTAGGGATTTTATTGCTTTTGGTTGGTTAAAATCACGGATTCTTGTAAAAAATCTCATTTTTTACCAAAAGTTTCGGAAAAGTACACGCATTCCGACAGAATTCCATCGGAAAAGGGTTTAATATTCCGATGGATATTCCGATAGAATTCCATCGGAAAAGGGTTTTAATATTCCGATAGGTTATTCCGACAGTGATTCCGACAGGGATTCCGACAGCCTTATTCCGACAGCCTTATCCCGACATTGATTCCGATAGGTATTCCGATACAACATTCCGACAGACATTCCGATACTACATTCCGACAGTATTCCGATACCACATTCCGAGAGTATTCCGATACCACATTCCGACAACATTCCGATAGCACATTCTGATGGACATTCCGATGACATGTTTAGCTAAATTTTGTTCGAGTATTTTTTAGACTTAGCCACTATCTAGACTAGTTTCGGAATATCGTTTGCACGAAGATTAAAAAAAATAATAAGAATAAGAAAAAGAGTTAAAATTTTTCCGTCAAGTAAATTCAAATTTTTTCCATACTAGTTTTAGGACATTTCTAGCACGATTTCAAAATTTGGCGATTACAAAATTTTTTGGTCTACCGTATTGTCAGACTGGAGAATTTATTGTTGGATTGAAGAAAAATTACAATTTTCGGAATTTAAACCACAACAACAATCACAACACATCTACTTAAGATCCATATTCACTTCATCATTTCAGAGAACATTGAGATGGATTCTACTGCCGAATATCGTGTGACGAACAACAACATAATGGTGGCGGGTAACAAAGAAAGACCACCAATGCTTGTGTCGGGTCGATATGATCAATGTCAATCCCGTTTTCTACGTTATCTTGACACAAAACCTAACGATGATTCTTTAAGGCAATGTATTTTTGAAGTACACTATAAACTCTCAAGGATTCAAGTTCCTAGAGTTCCAGCCACAGACACCACTAAAGAACAACCCGCTTATGAACGTGATGAAAAGAGGAACGACCTCACATCAGAGAACCGTGCTTGGTTTGATGATGAGAAGGAAGCAATCTACTTAATTCTTAGTAGAATTGGAGATGATATTTATTCCACGGTTGATGCATGCCCTACTGCTCAAGAAATGTGGACGGCTATTGAAAGATTGCAACAAGGTGAATCACTTAACAAACAAGATGTGAAAACTAAGATGTTTTGGAACTTTGGCAAGTTTACATCAAAGGATGGGGAATCAATTGATTCTTATTACTCCCGATTCTACAAAATGATGAATGATATGACCCGAAACAATTTGCAAGTTTCCACCATGAAAGTCAATGTCCAATTTCTACAGCAACTTCAACCAGAGTGGACACGGTTTGTCACCTTGGCGAAACAACAACAAAAGTTAGACGAAGTTTCATATCACAAGCTCTTTGACATTTTGAAACAATTTCAAAATGAGGCAAATGAACTTCGAGCTGAACGAGTTGCAAAGGTTTCCAATCCACTTGCTTTGGTATCTACCACTCAACATTACCCAGATTATCACTCTCGTACTTCAAAGACATACTCTACTCAATCATCATCACCACCATCATCCACTGTCTCCAAGTCACATGCTCCAACAAGATCCCGAGGCAAAGAAGTTGCAAGAGCACCATCACCCACAACTAAGCAATCATCCGAAGAAGACAGTGATGAAGAACTAGCTCAAAAGGATAGGGAATTCAATCAACAAATGGCTTTCATTATGAAGCAATACAGGAAAATCTACAAACCCACCAACAACAACCTTCAAACATCTTCAAACCCGAGGAACACCTATGCACAGAGTCCTCCAAGGTATGACACACAAAGACGTGCTGAGAGTCCTCCAAAGTATGATCGACAACCTAAGTATGATAATCAGAGGGTGGCTAATGTTGTTGGAAATAGGGAAACTGTTGGTACTCAAGTTGTGCAACAAACTGGGATTCAGTGTTTTAACTGCAGAGGTTCTGGGCATTTGGCTAGGGGATGCTGGCAGCCAAAGAGGGTTAAAGATTATGGTTATCGTAACGAAAAGATGTTGTTGTGCAAGAAAAAGGAAGCTGGAATCAAGTTATCAGTTGAGGAAGGAGAAATTATTGACGACACAGATGATGAACTCTCCGACCAAGAACTCGAGGCACATTATTCATACATGGCAAAGATTCATGAGGTCCTTAACGTCACTGCAGATAACAATGGTCCTATCTTTGATACCGAGCCAATTGATAAGGTACAACATGATGATGAATATCATGTGTTTGGTGATACACATGAGCATAGTGATCTACCACAAACAATTACTAACACGTGTATGATGGAAACGGTTGATAGCAATACCACACCCGATTCATCAGACATGTGCAATAATGAGTTTGAGGATGATCAACATGCAAATGAGTATGATGACGAGGAGCGTGTCGCGCTTGCTAATTTAATTGCTAGTTTATAAAAAGATGTCAATGAAAATAGAAAGAGTCAAAATCAATTAAAGAAGGCAAACGCAGCGCTCACTCAAAACTTTGAAGAAAGCAAAGCCGCTCTTATAAAATCGAGTGAGACAATTGATAGTTATAGGGTTGAGCTGCTTCAAAAGACCAAAGAGCTTGAGGGGTACAAAAGTTGTGTCATCAACGTTAAAAAGGATGATTTTGAAAATAAATACAACGAAGCTCTAGCTTTATTAACTAAAGAAAAACGTCAATTTAATGTCTTATTAAGTGATGAACGTCAAAAAACGTACCTTGCCAAAACCAAAGTTAATGAACTTAAACAAAGGCTTTCTATGAATACCACCGATTCTGCTAAAATTCTTGACGAAAAGAAACAAGAGGTTGAAACATTAAAACACGATTTCAAAAAAAGACAAAGCAAAGATACTGAAAAAGTAAAGGATCTCGAAGAACAAGTCGATTTTTTGAAAAAAGTTGTTTATAAAACACATGACTCTATTCAAACCGTCAGAATGATAGCACCTCGGTCGTTTTTCAAGGGTTAGCCTAGTTTTGCGAGTCCAAAGTACCTCGAACAAGCTCAAGATGCAAACCTCCATTTATATCTTGATGAGTCCGAATGGACAGATCATGATTGCCCTGTAGCTAACCTCGATAGTGACGAGACGTCCCTTTGGGATGAGGAGAGTAGATCACCGGTCAATAAAGATTTTGTGAAACAATATAACTATGCTTATCTAAACAGTCTTTATGGTCTTTTCACTCCACAAAAACAAAAGTCTCGTGAGGAATTGTTTTTAGAATGTAAACAAAGAAGAATTCAATGGAAAAAAGCTTTTGCCACGAAGAGGAAAACTAATTTTTTCAAATATGTTAACTATTTGCCTCTTGATGCTTCTAAAAGCAAAATTAGAAAAACACTTGGTTTTCTTAAGGACCACATTGATAATGTTCAATCAATTGTTGAAAGCGATTGGGAAAAACGTCAAAAGGATAAATGGAAAACCAAGATTCCTCACGACATAACTGTGCTTGTGAAAGAACTTTTAATACCAAATACAAAGATAATAAAAGAACATGTTCTTGAGTTTGAAAATTTGATTCGGTCTGAAATGTTTGATGATTTGAAATATGTTGAGTCTCTTGAAAAAGAAATTGATGAACTTCAAAATGACAAATCAGAATTTTCAAATGAATATGATCTACTCTTAGAAGAATGTCTCTCCAAAGATATTTTGTGTGTTACTCTTCAATCTTGTGCTGATCTCGATGAATATTCGGATGTTGCATGCAAATATCTTGATAAAATCAAAGAATGCGAGCGTCTTGAACTTGAGCTTTCGAAACGTAAAGAAAATGTTGATAAAAAGGCTTTTGAGTTACTTCAACACAAACTGATTTCCTTCAAAAACATTGTCATTCTCTTGAACTTGCTTTGCAAAATGATATTGGTAGTTTTCCACATGATAATAACTTGCAAGAAAAACTTTCCAAAACGTTTCGAGAAATGAATGAACAGAGTTTGGAAGTTAAAGGGTTGAAAGCTCAGTTATTAGACAGGGAAACAGCGATAGCAGAGTTGAAGAAACTCGTTGCTAAGATGGGTGGGAAAATTGTGGAACCTAGTGTTAAGAAACCTGTTGTAAGACAACCTAATGCGCAAAAAGTGACTAGACAAACCATCTGTTTTCTCTAATTCTGTATTTGCAAAACCTGCGTTTCCCCCAAGACGGATGGGAAGGATAGGTTACCACAAAACACTCCCAAAACACATATTCGATCACAAAGCATTAAGAACACAAATGTGGTTAAACTAGGGATGTATAGATTGGCCACTACACCTACACACAACAAAGAAACTCAATCACCTCAGACTTCTAGAAAAACTAATAGACGTGTGTCTTTTACTACAGGAGTAGTCCCCACTGATAGCGTTAGCCAGCCCCAGCTTAAGAGCACTCGCATGAATGAAAAGGTTTGGCAACACAATAGTCAAAGGAAGATGAAGACAGTAGAAGACCACCCTAGGATTTTCAATGTTTCTAAGAATAAAACGTTTATAATCGCGTGTAATGACGATTTGAATGATTCGACTTTGAATGCTTTGAATGTTAAGTTTGTTTGTGTGAAATGTGGAAAGTGTGCTAATGTTAATCATGTTATGTGTGTTTCGAATAATGTCAAAGGCGTTGATACTAGAACTATGAAGCAAACTGCGATGCCTATTAGTGCTAGAAAACCCAAATGCAAAGTGAACCATTCTGGTGCAACCCCCCCCCCCCTAAGAAAAGTATTGCATCAGACTCCACCACTAAGAACCCTAGAATCAGAATTAGGGAATTATATGAGTCTCCTAGCAAGCCTTGGAAATGGTGGTTTGCTAATCAATGTCCTTCATGATATAAATGGATGCCTAAGGTTAGGAAAGAAAATGTGATTACGTGCGTTAGTGTGCCTTTAAGTGATGAAACTAGGGAAACTAATGAATCGGAAATCACAACTAACATGGAATCCAATTTAGAAAATGCTCCATCGTGTTCTAATTCTTCTGCAGGTGATCGAAATAATTCTCTTCATACTGGACTCCGGATTCACGAAGCACATGACGGGGAATCTCAAGCTTCTAATTAACTTCGTGGAGAAGTTCCTGGGTACGGTCTGATTCGGAAATGATCAATTTGCACCGATCCTAGGATATGGATACTTGGTTCAGGGGAATATCACTATCAAAAGGGTTTACTACGTCGAAGGGCTCAATCACAATCTTTTCTCGGTTGGTCAATTCTGTGATGCGGATTTGGAAGTTGCTTTTAGAAAGACGACATGTTTTATTCGTGATTATGCTGGGAATGACTTGCTTACCGGAACACGGGGTACTGAACTCTACACTATTTCACTACAAGACTCCACATCTTCAACTCCAATCTGTTTCATGGCTAAAGCTTCAACGACTCAAGCTTGGTTATGGCATCAACGTTTATCTCATCTCAACTTTGATACCATCAACTTGCTTTCCAAGAAAGATATTGTGCGATGCCTTCCTAACTTGAAATTCATCAAAGATCATCTTTGTTCTTCTTGTGAGCTTTGTAAAGCTAAACGGAGTAGTTTCAAGACAAAGACTACACCAAGCTCTAAAGGACGGTTAGATCTTCTTCATATAGATCTATGTGGCCCCATGCATGTTCAAACCATCAATGGGAAGAAATATGTTATGGTAATTGTCGATGACTACTCAAGGTACACGTGGACCCTCTTCTTACGGTCCAAGGATGAAACACCTGAGGTTCTCATTAACTTCCTTAAGCTGATACAACATGGTCTTCAAGCTCAAGTAAAAGTGGTACGTACTGACAGAGGCACATAATTCTTGATTTCAACTCTAGAGAAGTATTTTGAAGCCGAAGGGATTGAACACGAAACAACTATTGCTAGAACACCTGAACAAAACGGTGTTGTTGAAAGACGAAACCGTACTTAATTTGAGGCTGCTCGAACATTATTATCTGCTTCGAAACTACCATTATTCTTTTGGGCCGAAGCCGTATCAACCGCATGCTACACACAAAACCGATCCTTAATTATCCCTAGATACGAAAAGACACCATATCACATAATTAATGATCGCAAACCTTCCCTCAAACACCTTCATGTTTTTGGATGTACGTGTTACATTATTCGAGATGGTGAAACTCTGGACAAGATGAAAGAGAAAGGTGATGCATGCATTTTAGTGGGATATGCAACTCAGTCTAAGGGATACAAAGTGTACAACAAGAGAACAAAATTGATAGTCGAGACTATTCATATCAGATTTGATGAATTACAAGAAATGGCACTTGAACAAAACAGTTTAAGTCCCGATCCACAATGACATAAGACTTATGTACACAACCGCACGGAACTCGGAACTCAAGACCACGGCAATGAACTGTCAAGTTCAAAGCTGGTTCCTGAACATGTTCCTAGAGCAGATATGACAGTGGACACGACACTTGAAGAGTTGGAAATGTTATATGGACCAATGTATGATGAATATTTCACGGGGGAGACACAAGTTGTATCAAAGTCTTCCGCTGTCACTCATGATAAGAATGATGATACCGATCATCGTCAACAAAAGGATACAACCTCATCTACTTCAACACGGGTTGCTGCAGATTTACCTCCTCAGAATATCACATCAACAATCGATCCTACAACATCCACAACTACTTTCATTTCTCTAGAGAACACAAATCAAGCAGACGATGCATTATCTAACGATGACGATTTTCACAACCCATTCGGTACACCGGTACACGAAACTGGAGAGTCTTCTACTCGCCATGTTGATCCATCAAATATGCATACGTTCTACAAACGACATCCTTCAACACATCATTGGACCCGAGAACATCATTTGGTTCAGGTAATTGGAAACCCTTCACAGCCTGTTCGTACAAGACGACAACTAGCAACCGATGGTGATGTTTGTATGTTCGCACTCGCCGTGAGTACAGCTGAACCCAAAAACATCAAAGAAGCCATGGCTGATCATGCTTGGATTGAGTCGATGACGGATGAACTTCAACAATTTGAAAGACTTAAAGTCTGGGAACTTGTTAACAGACCATACGATGTAATACCGTTAAATCTTCGATGGATCTGTAAAAACAAGATGAATGAAGAAAACACGGACATCAAGAACAAAGCTAGCCTAGTGGCTAAAGGGTATGGCCAGAAAGAGGGAATTGATTTTGACGAATCATTTGCACCAGTTGCTCGCATGGAAGCGGTCAGGATTTTCCTTGCTTATGTTGCACATAAGGGATCACTGTTTATCAAATGGACGTGAAGACAGCATTTCTTAACTGTCCTTTGAAGGAAGAAGTCTATGTCACGCAGTCGGAAGGATTCGTTAATCCTCATTATCTTGACAAGGTGTATCGTCTCCACAAAGCACTTTATGGACTCAAGCAAGCTCCAAGAGCTTGGTACGATGAGCCCTCGAAATTTCTGGTATCCAAAGGTTTCTCAAAAGGTTCCATTGATCTAACTCTGTTCACTTATAAATATGGGGATGACATTTTGCTTGTGCAGATTTATGTTGATGACATTATTTTTGGGTCTATAAACCCAAAACTTTCAAAATGGTTTGAAAAAGTAATGCACAGCAAATTTGAAATGTCAATGATGGGCGAACTAAAATTCTTTCTTGGAATTCAAGTTCACCAATCCCCAAGTGGTATCTTTATAAACCATGCTAAGTATTGTCAAGAGATAATCAAAAAGCATGGTATGACTTCATGTGACCCCGTTGGGACACCATTATCAACCACATCGCTAGATGCTGACTTGGAGGGAAATTCCATCGATCAAATGAGATATCGTTCCATGATCGGTTCCCTCATGTACTTGACAACAAGCAGACCTGATATTTAACATGCTACGTGTTATTGTGCACGATATCAAGAACGAACCACTGAAAAGCACCTCAAGGAGGTTAAAGGGATCTTTCGGTACCTCAAGAATACCATTCATTTGGGACTCTGGTATCCGAGGGAAACCGGTTTCTTTCTAACGGCCTATTCAGATTCTGATCATGAAGGGTGTCTTGATACACAAAAATTACTTCTGGTGGTGCACAATTTCTAGGTCAAGATAAGCTTGTGAGATGGTCTTCCAAGAAGCAGGATTGCACGTCACTTTCATCAACCGAAGCAGAGTATATGTCTCTATCTGCGTGTTGTGCTCAAGTTCTTTGGATGAGAACACAACTCACGGATTATGGCTTCCACTTTAATAAAGTACCTATGTACTGTGACTCAAAGTCGGCCATAGCCATCTCTTGCAATCTGGTACAGCATTCCCGCACGAAGCACATTGATGTCAGATACCATTTCATAAAGGAAAAAGTTGAAAGAGGTATCGTTGAACTATACTTTGTTGGAACGGATTACGAATTAGCCGACTTGTTTACGAAAGCTCTGTCGAAAGATAGGTTTGAGTACCTCGTTAGGAAAATTGGTATGAGATTTTTGACTCCAGCATACCTGGAGATTCTGGCAAAGGTGCCTGCTTGATTTATCTATCAAACATCAACCTGTAAATATCTTTGAAAAAGCAAAATACAAAAATATAAAACATATAAAAACAAAACACAAAATTAAACAATCTTTCAAAATCCAAAAATATTCTTCTCGACATGTCTTTCAGTATCGATAATATGGACGTGCCTAGAAATGTCGCTCAATAACGACACGGGTGTGTACATAAAGCTCGAGTGAAAGTTGTAAATATTTTTCAAAACATGTCATTTCTTCTTTCAATAAACGAAAATGTCTATTTTGGACAATTTTTCCAACAACGGGTAGAGAAATCTATCTTGGGTTGAGCTTGTCACAAAACACTCAACGTTTTGAGCTCAACACAATAGCTTGCAATCACTTTCAGATTACAACCCGGTTCTATATTCACGGGGGAGTGTACACTTTAGTGCCCTTACCCTCAGCAAAAAAAGAAAAATCTTCTTACACTTGAGTGGATTCGTCAAGACATTCAAAGTCTATGAACTCAAGTTTATGCTTTAGAAAAACCTCTTCGCCAAAAAGAAATAGGACTTTTCAAAAAGCGTTGAACACAATTTTTTCAAGAATTTCTCAATGATTATTCAAAATCTTTCAAAAATTGTGTGTTCAACAACTACCATCCTCAAAAATCGAAATGTGGATCATATCCTCACAATGACAATTCAATTGGATCAATTTTTAAGGGGAAGCATTTAAACTTCATGCAAAGATTGACACATCTTTCTCCCGAAGATTTTCAAGACTATTTTTCAGAATATATTTTAATCAAATTTGGTATCTCTAATATCAAAAGATTTTATATATTAGAGATAGGGGAGAAAATGTGATTCAAATGTGATCTTATATAAGACTCAAACACTTTAACTCTTACCTACATGTGCGAAACACTTTCGATTATCGATGCACATGTGAAGGGGGAGCATTTATGAAACGACAAAACTATCAAGGTGTTAGATGTTTTTCAAACACCTTGTTAGACATTTGAAGTGGTTTTTCATGGTTACGATCAAATACCCACAACATCTTTAATTCACGACGTTATTGGTGTCAAAAGGGTGGTTAGGTTCAAGTCCTATGATCCAACCAGAACTAGAGGGATCTTCCCAGGGACAATCCAATAGAATATTAGAAGTCCTTAGGAAAGATGGAGTAGATTGTGAACGTAGCAGAATGCCGACTAAGTACTGATGCTAGCACTGGAGCAATCACAACAAGGTGCTAGTAATGATGTCTTGGTAAGCATTGAAGGGGTTGAAGAATGAAAAAGAAATGTAAGGATAAAGGGTTTAAAGAAAGAAGCCCTTCATACAACTTAGGCAGAAATCGGGTCAACACATCATGAAGACAACTCATCATGGACCCAGTGATGTATGCACAACCCTTTCCTAGCTACTCAGGCTTCTCTCAAAAGAAGTTTGTTTTATTGTCACGGAGAACAACATGACTTCTATTAGCTTTCTCATTCCGAGATACTTGATATTGAATAGGTGGCATCTGCTCCAGCCTCCGACCACTAAAAGTGCACAAATCGAGTCTAGAGCCTAGAGATCAATCAAATCTCGTTAGGACACCCGAATGACGTACAAGAGAGTCCTACGCTATATCCTTGTGATATTTCTAGAACACTCAGAGTGATACTACTTAGTATTCATAATATATAGATTTTGTTATGGGGTTCAGATTTAATCTCGGTATCTTCTCGAATTGATCGTAGCTCAATGTGGAAAGATTGTTCTTAGTGACAAATAGGGGGTTTGGGTTTTCTATTCTACTAAAAGGATTAAATGCGTAAAGTGATAAAAATAAGCTAAAAGCAATTAACTAATAAAAACAAAACAATATAAATAATAAAACGTAGATTTAGAACGAAATAATTAATAAAAATAAAACTTAAAGACGAAATTAACTATCGACTCAAAAATAAAGTTTACTAAATGAAAAAGGAGAGAATAAAACTAAAATGGTACTTTAAAGCTAAACGAGGAAAAACCTAAAGCGGGTACTAAATAAAAGATAAAACTTAAACTTTACGAAAAAATATTAATACTGAAAATCGACGAAAAATTCAACTAAAAATACGTAACTTTCAAAAATAAAATCGGAACAACTTTCAGATAAAACTAAACAATTACGGAACAATACTATTAAATAGACAAGCTAGCAGGCTAGCTGCTTAATTGGCGGGAAAGAAAAATAAGCTAGCAAGCTAGTTGGTGGATCTTATTAAATTCTGTTCGGAACATTTAGAAAGTTGGTTCGGAACTTTGGGGAAACAAATCGGTCCGGAACTTTTCAAACAAAAAAATTGGATCGGAACTTTAAACAAAAATTGGTTCGGAACTTTCTCAAAATTTGGTTCGGAACTTTTCAAAAGCTCGGTTTGGAACTTTTTAAATTAATCTGGATCGGAACTTTTCCAAAACTCTGGTTCGGAATTTTGAAATAAAATGGTTCGGAACTTTTTCTATAAACTGGTTCTGAACTTTTTGGCAAAAATTTGGTTCGGAACTTGGGGAAACAAAGAACAGTAGGTAACAGAAAGAAACACGATTTTACCAACAATCAACCAAATTTATAACCAAAACTTAAACAACACTAATCACCAATCATCTACTAACAATAAACATCAAATCCCATCAATAAAAACATAAAACCCACTTACTTTTGAAGATCAAAATCAACTAAATAAGAACTTTAAAACTTTGAATCAAAGAACAAGATGAACAAGATGAAATGGAAGGATTAAATTGATAGATTAATGTAAAGTAAACAAAAGGAAAGATTAAACACTTACAAATTCAAATGTTCAACAAGAAAAGAAAAATCACCAACACCTTAATGGTGTTGGCTTCCTACGAAAGGAAAGGAAAATGATTGGGAATCAAAAACTTCTCAAAAAGTGTGAAGGGTTTGTCTATTTATAGGCTAGTGGTTGGTTGGTGAAGTGGGCTTTCTCCCTTTCTTCTTGTCTTCTCGTCTTTTCAGAAAAGTTGACGTTTTCGATTCTGATTCGGGATTTGCCGACGGTTAAATTCAACTCGTCTTTTAAATTCTTCGTTTAATAGACTTGAGTTTCTTCGACATATGAAAATCTTCCATCTTTGGTCCTTTTCTTCGATAGATCTTCAAACAGGGCCATCGACTTCAAATCTTTTGCATCTCTTGGACAATAGACTTCGTCTTGAGTCTTTTTCCTTGATAAAACCCGTACAATCCCATGTTTTCTTCAATATTCATCCGGTTGACTCTGAAAACAAAATAAACA
The DNA here is from genome assembly GCA_025667525.1 of Glebionis coronaria. NCBI lineage: Eukaryota > Viridiplantae > Streptophyta > Magnoliopsida > Asterales > Asteraceae > Glebionis > Glebionis coronaria. Next base: position 227,224,288 of record CM046882.1, on the reverse strand, counting down.
CAAAAACCACGCATAATTCCAAACAAATGATATTAAATACGTGTTTTGGTCTTGTTTTAGTAAGAAATAAGTGGTAAAAGGATGGGTGTTTACACAGCTATCAATTCCCCTACACTTAACCATTGCCATGCCCTCATGCAATGCTTAGTGATAAAGCAATTTTACACTTTTCTCATAATCAATCAACCTTGGCCTTATTAACAAAAATTAAAATACTAAGAGAAATTAAAACTTTAAAGTAAACAAAAGGATAGAAAACCATTTTCACTTGAAAATAGCTATATGTAAATAACTTGCAAAGAGATCAAGGACTTACATTAGGGCTTTGGTGCTACGAAGATTTATCACCCTCAAGTTTCACGTTCCCCAAACTAAGCTTAAAAATAGGATCATTGTTATTATAAGTTAGCAAATCAAACACTTACACACATGGCTTAATTATATGCTTAAACTCCCTTATTCCTAGTTGTATCTCTTATATTTTATTTTTGTCTTAGAATGATCATGAAGATGCATTTTTGGACTTATTTCGATAGTTTATTTAGGCTGAAAGCAAAGTAGGACAATTTGATCAATAGTTAGCTAAAGGACAAAATCTCTTAAAATTGCTTATCGGATCAAAAAGTTCATATCTTGACATAACTTGGTTCACGATTTGAGACCTTTCTCGGGCCGATATTTGGCATGTACTTCATACTTCATATCTTGAGAGACGTGCTTGAGATAATGGTCTTCTCATCGTTAATAGAGTTTCTTCACTTGGAGACTTTTGAGGGGTACTCCAACTTTGTTGACCACGACTTCATGATTATTTCTTCAATCGCTAATTGGGATTTTGAGATACAACGATCCGCCTCCTTTTCGGACTTGGATCTATTTATCCTCATACCTTGTTAGGGTCTTTTCGGATAGACTTCTCCATGATCTTTACGGGAGTTGATTGCTTTTCGTCGTGAGTCTTGATCCTTCATATTGATTTTGGGAATAATGCTGTTCACATCACCTTGGATCTTTAGCAATAAGATTGAATCCTCATGCCTTGTTAGGGCCTTTTCGGACTCGCCAATCTTCGCGCACCGCTTCATAAGTTATGCCTTGGCTATGAACTCTTATCATTACCGAGCAACTTTTAAACGATCTTGGGCTAGAAGCTAAGTAACTTTTTAAATCGTACGACCTTACTTATTGCAGAAAATTATTAGCAAGTGATGGGAGAGTAGGCAAATAATTACACCAAGTGAGCTTGTGCAAGAATACCGACTTATAATTGACTCTATCATTTCTCGTCCTCCACAATTTAAAATCTCAAGTAATGAGACTCGTAGACACTTAGCCTAATAAACTAATTAAGGTCTACATGGTTAAGGATACTAGCTAGAATAAACTTGGATAAGTCTATTCGGGTTGAGTCAAAATAATCGCAACGGGCCTAATATGTCAAAGATTTCAAAACTAGCTACACCACTTTATTAATATTTTTGACTTTATTGCGGGATATATATATATATATATGAAAGCAACCATAAAAAATTTAAAAATTACGACTAAATGTACAAAGTTAATAAAAAAATTTGAAAGTTGTTGAAAAAGATGATTTTCCGGTTAAATGAAGGCATTTTAATGGACAAGTCCACTTAAAACTTCGATAGAAGTCCCCCCCTACACTTAAGATAAACATTGTCCTCAATGTTTAAGCATGTGGGAAAAGTCCCCCCCTACACTTATGACATTGTGCACGTTGGTTAAATCAAGTTAAGGAAGAGACGACTAAAGTGATCAATTTCAAATGTGAGTATGAAGAAAATTGAATCACGATAGTTGAGAGATAGAACCGGATTTCGGATAACACGGGAGCACGGTTCTTCAAAGGTTCCAAAAGTGCATTCATCCCTGTAATCACATCACCACACAAATACAAACACCTATATAGGTCCCCCTACACTTAGGAGGTTAAAACGGAAAAGGATAGATACTCGGGTTGCCTCCCGAGGAGCGCTTGTTTTTTATAACCAAGTCACGAGCCTGACTCGACCCAAAACTAGTTTATGGGAAACGTGGTGAGGGATGGAATCATCTCCTGAGAGATGTCCTCACCAAAGTACAACTTCACTCGTTGGCCATTCACCTTAAAATTAGGTCCATTAGGTTGAGCGAGCTCGAGAGTACCATATGGAAAAATTTGTGCAATGGTGAATGGGCCGGACCAACGAGATTTCAGCTTGCCCGAAAAGATTTTTAACCGAGAGTTAAAGAGTAAAACTTTGTCTCCAACTTGGAACTCTCGGTTTTTAATCTTAGAGTTGTGAATGAGCTTAGTCCTTTCCTTATAGATCAAAGAATTTTCATAAGCCTCATTCCGGAGTTCATTCAGCTCATTGAGTTGGATCTTGCGTAGGTCACTGGCTTTGCTGATATCGAAATTAGCCCACTTCAAGGCCCAGTAAGCCTTATGCTCCAACTTAATGAGGAGGTGGCACGCTTTCCCGTACACGAGACGATATGGTGTACAACCAATCGGAGTCTTGTAAGCAGTACGAAAAGCCCACAAAGCATCATCAAGTTTATCGGCCCATGAGGCACGATGCTCTCCCACGATTCGTTCAAGAATTCACTTTAATCCTAGGTTAGATATTTCAGCCTGGCCATTAGTTTGTGGGTGGTATGCGGTGGAAAGACGATGATTTACACCATACTTAGCCATAACTCTTGCGAATTGGTCATTGCAAAAATGAGTCCCGCGATCACTAATAATGGCACGAGGCACACCGAATCTAGCGAATAGCGACTTCAAAAGTTACAAACCACCATTGTGTCATTAGTAGGTAAAGCTTTGGCTTCAACCCATTTTGAGACGTAGTCAACGGCTACAAGGATGTATTTGTTTCCTTTAGATGAAGGGAATGGCCCCATAAAGTCGATACCCCAAACATCAAAGATTTCACATTCTTGTATGAAATTCTGAGGCATCTCGTCTTTATGTGTGATCTTTCCTTGTTTTTGGCAAGCATCACAATGTTTAACCATCTCGTGAGCATCACGATAAATGGTGGGCCAATAAAATCCCGAGTCAAACACTTTTTTGGCGGTGTAGTTGGGACCAAAGTGACCACCGGTGGGTCCTTTGTGGCAAGCCTCGAGAATGTCTAAAGCTGCCGGTCCATCAACACATCGGCGAATAATCAAATCAGCACATTGTTTGAATAGATACGGGTCATCCCAAAAGTAAGTCTTAATATCTTTGAAGAACTTCTTCTTTTGTTGGTATGTTAACCCGTCAACGAGAATTCCACCCGCCAAGTAGTTTGCAATGTCCGCAAACCACGGGGTTTCATCAAAAGTCGAGTTGATAGACATTAAGGTCTCCAGGGGAAAAGAGTCATTGATCTCTTTGTTCGGATGATCCCCTTGATAAGGATCCTCAAGTCTACTGAGATGATCCGCGGCTAGGTTTTCAGCTCCTTTCTTATCGCGAATTTCGATTTTAAATTCTTGGAGTAGCAAAACCCAGCGAATAAGTATTGGTTTGGAATCTTGCTTAGTCAACAAGTACTTCAACGCGGAATGATCGGTATACACGATGGTGGTAGAAAGGACAAGATAGGGGCGAAATTTTTCAAAAGCATAGACAACAGCTAAAAGCTCTTTTTCGGTTGTCGTGTAATGCAATTGAGCCCCCGTCATTGTCTTGCTAGCGTAATGGATCGGTTGGAAGTGTTTGTTCACTCTTTGGCCCAAAACCGCTCCAATAGCATAGTCGCTAGCATCGCACATCAACTCAAAGGGAAGCTCCCAATTAGGGGTAACCAAGACCGGTGCCTTAGTTAGCTTATCCTTAAGCAGGTTGAAGGCTTCAATACACTCGTTGGAAAAGATAAAAGGAGTATCCTTTTCCAAGAGGTGGGTCATCGGGCGAGCGATTTTAGAAAAATCTTTGATAAAGCGACGGTAGAAGCCCGCATGACCGAGGAAACTTCTCACACCCTTCACGGTTGAAGGTGGAGGCAACTTAGAAATAACATCGACTATAGAACGGTCCACTTCAAGACCGGCTTTGGAGATCTTGTGTCCTAGCACGATGCCCTCTTTTACCATGAAATGGCATTTTTCCCAATTAAGAACAAGGCGAGTGTCTTCACACCGCTTAAGCATACGTTCTAAATTAGCAAGGCAAGCAGAGATGAATCGCCATAAAGCGAGAAATCATCCATGAATACTTCCATAGTTTCTTCAACCATGTCATCGAAGATAGCCATCAATCACCTTTGGAACGTCCCAGGAGCATTGCATAAACCGAAAGGCATACGTTTGTAAGCAAATGTTCCGTAGGGACAAGTGAATGTGGTCTTTTCTTGGTCTTTGGGATCGATGGGAATTTGAAAATACCTGGAGAAACCGTCTAAAAAGCAGTAATAATCATTACCCGCTAGACGCTCGAGATTTGATCCATGAAAGGAAGAGGAAAGTGATCTTTTCTCATGGCATCATTGAGCTTGCGTTAATCGATACAAACTCTCCACCCAGTAACGAGACGAGTGGGAATCAACTCGTTGTGTTCATTGGGAACAACGGTTATTCCGCCCTTTTTGGGCACACAATGGACGGGACTTACCCAAGGCGAATCCGAGATAGGGTAAATCAAGCCGACATCAAGAAGTTTGATAACCTCTTGTTTGATGACGTCGTGAATGCGAGGATTAACCCTACTTTGGCTCTGGATTGCGGGTTTAAAGTCATCTTCCATGAGAATCTTGTGAGTACAAAAGTTTGGATCAATTCCGCGGATATCGGAAATTTTCTAAGCAATTGCCTTCTTATGATCTTTAAGCATGGCGATGAGGCGAGATTTCTCTTATTCTTTCAAGTCCTTCGCGATAATGACGGGTGACTTCTTCTTTTCTTCAAGAAACACGTACTCAAGATGGGGCGGCAACTGCTTAAGTTCTAAATCCTGAGTATTTTCGATGGGAGGCGTATTCAAAGTCGGTGCATCGATAGCAATAGCCTTGGGAGATGGTGGAGAAATATGGTCCTCTTTGAGAAGGTTCTCAATGAGACGAATGTCTTCATCCCAATCGGTGGGAGAATCGTCATGTTCTAAGTTCACATCTCCCATGGTGGCTTCCAAATCTTTCCAAAGGAAATCACTTTCTCCAAATAGAGATATTGATGAATTAATAGAGGAAACGGTCTCAACATTGGGAAGAGAGGTAGGAATACTTTTACAAGCATCTTTGAAGTGTTCTTCACAGGCCTCATCAAGAACGTCAATACAATTAACACTCTCGTATGAATAAGGCTGTTTAGAAAGCTTTCCCATGTTGAAGACAATTTTATCGTCACCCACTCTCATGATAAGCTCACCCGCTTCAACATCTATGAGAGTGCGACCGGTCCTCAAGAATGGACGGCCAACGATTAATGGCACACGAGGGTCCATATCATAGTCGACCACGACGAAATCGGCAGGAAAAGTGAATTTGTCGACTCCTACAAAAACATCTTTGGCTATCCCCACTGGATAAGCAACCGTACGGTTAGCTAATTCCAAAGTCATTTTGGTGGGGACTAGCTCAGGGAGAGATAATTGCTTCCAAACACTTAATGGCATTAAGTTAATACTGACACCTAGATCGGTTAGGGCCATGCAATTCTCTACTCCCGGGAAGTTGCAAGGGATTAAGAAACGACCCGAATCACCAAGTTTAGTTGGCAATTTCCTTAAGAGCACTGCAGAGTAATTCTCATTAAGTTGGGTGTTAGCGATATCAAGAAGCTTCTCCTTGTCGCTAAGAAGATCTTTGAACATTTTCGCATACTTAGGCATGTGAGCGAGAGCCTCAGCGAAGGAGATGTTGAAATTTAATTGTTTAAACATTTTGAGAAAGTTCGAAACCTGAATATCGTCCTTGCTTTTGAGCTTCTCTTTCCTCAACCTTGAGGGATAAGGTATATCGGAAGAAGAGGAAGGCTTTGGAATAGTAGGATCACTCACATCCTTGGGTGGAGGAGGGGTAGAAGTAAGAGGTGGAGAAATTGGGGAAGTAGAAGGTTGGGGAATAGGAGCAGGTGACTCGTTTTCCTTAGTCACAATCACCGGTGGAGGTATAGGAAGCTCGGGTTCCTTGGTAACTTTGCCACTGCGAGTGGTGATTGCTTTCATCTCCCCTCTTGGATTCGCAACGGTGTTACTCGGAAGAGTACCCGAAGAAGAGGATTGATTACCTTGGAAGAAACCAGCCATCATGTTCCTTAAGTCATTCATTTGACTTGCCAAAGTGTTTCTCATATCAGCTCTCAGATCGTTTCCTTGTTTCACCATGTCTGCTTTCAAGTTGAGCACTTCCCGCTGGAGATTTTCCACGATTACATCATTGGTCCTCATGTAGGTTTCAACATCTTGGTGTAATGCGGTGGGTTGGTTGGGAGGAGGAGCATGGTAGGCGGGTGGTTGATAAGCAGGTTGTTGGTAAACTTGGTTGTTTCTTTGAGGTGGATATGGTTGTCTTTTAGGTGGTTGGTATGGTGCACGAGGTTGTTGTTGTTGTTGAGGAGGGCGATTGAGGTTTTGTTGTTGGTTTGGGTTGTTAGGAGGAGAACCGGGTGGGGAAAGAAAGTTGTTAGAGCGGTAGCTAAGCAAGTTGCGGTCTCCTTGAGGACGAGCTTGATAAGCGGCCAGAGGATAGGTACCATATGCTGCATTCACATTCTCAGAAGGGTAGTCTTGGGCGGTGGTACAAGTGGTGTAAGAGTGAGGACCCCCGCATATTTCACATGGTTGGCTGACAGCATTGACTTGAGCGTTTTTAGCATTGATGTTGTTGCTGTTGCTAGCGGTTTGGGTAGCAAGCGATTCAAGAAGCGTAGTAATTTTATCAAGTCGCTTGTCGTTGTCACTAGTACTAGCACTAGCGGCATTGGTCCGCACACTCTTGGTTTGCACACGAGACTTATTCTCGATAATATCCCAAGCGGCATTGGAAGTCTTAACCAAAATATTACCCCCCGAGGCACTATTTAGTGAATCTTGGTCATTCATGCTTAAACCATTATAAAAAGTATTAATTTGGTGCACTTTGGTAAAACCATGTTGTGGGCACTTTCTTAAAAGATCTTTAAAACGGTCCCAAGATTCACTAAAAGACTCATCGTACTTTTGTTCAAAATTAATGATTTCATTCCGCAAAGCGGTAGTACGAGAGGGTGGGAAAAAGTAGTTTATAAACTTGGTCTCCAAATCCGTCCACGTCAGAATACTTTGTGGCGGTTCCTTTGCAAGCCAATGTCGGGCTTGTCCCTCTAAGGAGAAAGGAAAAAGTTGTAAACGGATTACCTCTTGTGGAACACCATTGAATTTGACCGTATTCGTGAGTTGCAAGAATCTCTTGATGTGGTCATGAGGATCATTAATGGTACGCCCCAAGAATGGTTGAGCAGAGACCATCTGGATAAATCCGGATTTGAGCTCAAAGTTGTTAGCTGCAATCGCGGGTATGACAATTGGATCATTGTTGCCCTCCACATGTGCTTGTAACAGTTCAATCATAGGGCGATTGTCCGATAGAGGTTCATTGTTGTTGTTATTATTGTTGTTGAGAGGTGGATTGTTATTGTTGTTGTTATTATTGTTGTTGTGAGGTGGATTTTTATTGTTGTTGTGTACATCGGCCATGTCTAAGTCTTCGAGAGGCTCGGGCTCTTGATAAGACGTTGATCGTGTACGCATGCACCTGCAAAAGAACTAATAAAGCAAACAAGAAATATTTTTGTCTTTTTTTATGTTTTTTACTTTTTAGGATTTTTGAAAATTTTATATTTTTTAGGGTTTTTGAAAGTTTTTATGAAAAAGTAACGTTCACGGCGAACGGATCCCAAAATCCAAGTTCTCACAAAAAAACTGTTAATCTTAACGAGAAGAGCCGGCAGCGGCGCCATTTTAATATATAGATTTTGTTATGGGGTTCAGATTTAATCTCGGTATCTTCTCGAATTGATCGCAGCTCAATGTGGAAAGATTGTTCTTGGTGACAAATAGGGGGTTTGGGTTTTCTATTCTACTAAAAGGATTAAATGCGTAAAGTGATAAAAATAAGCTAAAAGAAATTAACTAATAAAAACAAAACAATACAAATAATAAAACGTAGATTTAGAACGAAATAATTAATAAAAATAAAACTAAAAGATGAAATTAACTATCGACTCGAAAATAAAGTTTACTAAATGAAAAAGGAGAGAATAAAACAAAAATGGTACTTTAAAGCTAAACGAGGAAAAACCTAAAGCGGGTACTAAATAAAAGATAAAACTTAAACTTTACGAAAAAAAATTAATACTGAAAATCGACGAAAAATTCAACTAAAAATACGTAACTTTCAAAAAAAAATCGGAACAACTTTCAGATAAAACTAAACAATTACGGAACAATACTATTAAATAAACAAGCTAGCAGGCTAGTTGCTGGAAGCTAGCAAGCTAGCTGCTTAATTGGCGGGGAAAAAAAATAAGCTAGCAAGCTAGTTGGTGGATCTTATTAAATTATGTTTGGAACATTTAGAAAGTTGGTTCGGAACTTTGGGGAAACAAATCGGTCCGGAACTTTTGAAACAAAAAAATTGGATCGGAACTTTAAACAAAAATTGGTTCGGAACTTTCTCAAAATTTGGTTCGGAACTTTTCAAAAACTCGGTTCGGAACTTTTTAAATTAATCTGGATCGGAACTTTTCCAAAACTCTGGTTCGGAATTTTGAATTAAAATGGTTCGGAACTTTTTGGCAAATTCGGTTCGGAACTTTTTCTATAAACTGGTTCGGAACTTTTTGGCAAGAAATTTGGTTCGGAACTTGGGCATACAAAGAACAGTAGGTAACAGAAAGAAACACGATTTTACCAACAATCAACCAAGTTTTTAACCAAAACTTAAACAACACTAATCACCAATCATCTACTAACCATAAACATCAAATCCCATCAATAAAAACATAAAACCCACTAACTTTTGAAGATCAAAATAAACTAAATAAGAACTTTAAAACTTTGAATCAAAGAACAAGATGAACAAGATAAAATGGAAGGATTAAATTGATAGATTAATGTAAAGTAAACAAAAGGAAAAATTAAACACTTACAAATTCAAAGATTCAACAAGAAAAGAAAAATCACCAACACCTTAATGGTGTTGGCTTCCTACGAAGAAAAGGAAAATGACTGGGAATCAAAAACTTCTCAAAAAGTGTGAAGGGTTTGTCTATTTATAGGCTAGTGGTTGGTTGGTGAAGTGGGCTTTCTCCCTTTCTTCTTGTCTTCTCGTCTTTTCAGAAAAGTTGACGTTTTCGATTCTGATTCGGGATTTGCCGACGATTAAATTCAACTCGTCTTTTAATTTCTTCGTTTAATAGACTTGAGTTTCTTCGACATATGAAAATCTTCCATCTTTGGTCCTTTTCTTCGATAGATCTTCAAACAGGGCCATCGACTTCAAATCTTTTGCATCTCTTGGACAATAGACTTCGGCTTGAGTCTTTTTCCTTGATAAAACCCGTGCAATCCCATGTTTTCTTCAATATTCATACGGTTGACTCTGAAAACACAATAAACACAAAAACCACGCATAATTCCAATCAAATGATATTAAATACGTGTTTTGGTCTTGTTTTAGTAAGAAATAAGTGGTAAAAGGATGGGTGTTTACACACCTATCAATTCACAATGATGAGTGGAAATCCTTCCAGTGTTAATATCAAACAGCACTGCGGTAGGTCATATGCAAGATTCTTTATAAATTGAACATGTGTAAAACTGAAAAGCAACAGTGGTTTGATTCTGAATTGATTCAACCTCGTTTCAGGTTTCTACGCAATATCTTTATAGTCTTGCTAGAATATTCAGAGTGATATTCATTAATATTCACAGTGACGAATGGAAATCCTTCTAGCGTCAACATCAAACAGCGCTACGGTAGGTGACTTGTGAGATTCTTATGAATCAAGCTTGTGTCAACTGGATAGCAGCAATCGTAAGATTCTTTATGAATCACACTTGTTCCAAGAATTTGAATTGACGACTTTAATCAAGCGGATATTTATCCAATTGATTCACTCTTTATGTTCGCAGTCTTGCTTTGAGACGGTCGAGTAAAGAGAACGGCTAGTACTGCCATGGAACCCTGTCAAGGAGATTCTTAATTGAATCTACCTAATCACAGGTACGGTATTTAATATCATATAACGGTCTTCACCAACCGGAGGTAAAACGCTACCGATTTAGGACGAATGTCAAAGCCATTTAGTCCGTGTCTATGTTTTGTCTCGAGAAGGTGGCGTCACGATGTACTCAGCAAAGTCAAAGATTCAAAACCACATACTCATGCCTAAAGACATATTCGACAACTAATAGTGTGAGCATGTGGATGAAAACACAAGATCGCAAGATGGCAAAGACAAGTCAAGGATGATTTGAAGATCTCAAGATTAAAGACAAAGTCGAAAGACAACTACAAAGGCTCAAAGATCACAACATGAAGAAACAAGACTACTATTACACGTTCCAGACTCATTTATGGCGAGATTAGTAATCTCTACAATTCTCCAAATGACAAAGGGTAATGACCTCTCACAAAGGGTAATGACCTCTCATTGGGGGAGATTGTTAGCCTCAAAATATTGAGTCAAACAAGAATGCTCGGTCATATGTTTATTATGTATCGTATATTAGAACGTTTTAATAGGTAGTAGATTAGTCGTGTATTATGGGCTTAACTTTAAGCTAAGGTTCATTCATAAGTAACAAAAGCCCAAAAGGAAAGCCCGGCCCATTATCATATAGCCCATAATGCCACATGTAGGCAAGGCTATATAAACCTCTCCTTGCATGTAAGGAGAGGTTGGTTGTCTCATTTTTTCTATTCTCCTAATCTAATATTCACCAAGTTTCTCACACACTTCTCTCTCTTTTCTCTCTCTAGTTTTTCTCTCTCGAATTCATCTACTTCATCTTTTAACTACCTTTCTTTCTTGTTTAATCACAAATATATGGGACAACATCGTAGTCTAGTATTATTAAGTTAAGTAAACAAGGCCATGCCAAGCCCATGGAATGTATGAGGCCGGCGGCCCATTTTGTAAGCCCAAGCCCATCACAAGGCTTGGGTATATAAACCCTCTCCTTAGTTGGAGAGGGTGTGGTTCACTATCATTTTACACATAGTAAAGTGTGTTTATTCATACTTTTCTCTCTAAGTGCGTGTGTGTGTTCTCACCATCTTTCTATCTCTTTCTCTCTCTAGATTAATCATAGATTTACAATATCCTACAATACCCGACTTCCTACTAAGAGCATCTGCTACTACATTCGCCTTGCCGGGGTGACTACAGATTAATGTCATAATCCTTCAACAGCTCTAACCATCTTCTCTGCCTCATGTTTAGTTCACGCTGAGTGAAGATGTATTTCAGGCTCTTGTGATCTGTGAAGATATCACATAATTCGCCATACAGGTAGTGCCTCCATATCTTCAACACAAACACGACTACTGTAAGTTCCAATTCATTCGTAGGGTAGTTATCCTAATAAGGCTTAAGCTGTCGTGATGCGTAAGCAATCACTTTCCCATGTTGCATGAGAACACAGCCAAGTCCCTTCCCTGAAGCATCACTGTAGATTTGAAATCCACCTGTACCAGATGGGAGAGTAAGAATCGATGCAGATACCAGCCTCTGCTTTAGGTCTTCAAATCTCTTCTCTCTTTCTTCAGTCCAAACGAATTTCTCCCCTTTCCGCATCAGTTTGGTCAATGGCAGTGCTAAACGGGAAAAGTTCTCTACGAACCTACGGTAGTAACCAGCTAAGCCTAGGAAACTACGAACTTCAGTCGCTGATGTTGGTCTTGGCCACTTGGTAATAGCCTTAACCTTTGTTGGATCCATGGTTATTCCTTATGCTGATACAATGTGGCCTAGAAACGCCACCTTGTCTAACCAGAATTCACATTTGGAGAATTTGGCATACAGCTGCTTCTGGCGAAGTATCTGTAATACGGTATGAAGATGGTCTTCTTGTTCCTCCTTTGACAAAGAGAAAATCAGAATATCTTCAATGAAGACAATGACGAACTTTTCCAGAAACTCATGGAAGATACGGTTCATTAAGTCCATGAAAACAGCTGGAGCATTGGTAAGGCCAAATGGCATGACTACAAATTCGAAGTGCCCATAACATGTACGAAAAGAAGTCTTGGTGATGTCCTGCTCTTTAACCCGTAACTAATGATAGCCCGACCTCATATCTATCTTGGAGAAATGTGTGGCCCATTGGAGTTGGTCAAAAAGATCGTCAATGCGTGGTAATGGATATCTATTCCTGATGGTGATCTTGTTGAGCTCACGGTAACCGATACAAAGACGCATACTGCCGTCCTTCTTCTTTACGAATAGAACCGGTACGCCCCATGGAGAAGAACTAGGTCGGATGAAACCGCGTTCCGACAGTTCCTATAGTTGTTCCTTTAACTCCTTCAGCTCTATGTGAGCCATGCGATATGGAGCCTTAGAAATTGGCTCATCTCCTGGGATGAGTTCAATATTAAACTCTACTTCACGAGCAGGTGGTATGCCCGGAAGTTCTTCTGGAAACACGTCTGGGAATTCTGACACGATCAACTGATTCTGGATAGATGGAGATTCAGCCTCCAAATCATGAACATTAGCAAGATAGCCCTCGCAACCATGTGATAGTAATGCACGTGCTTGTAAGGTTGAAATTATTTGTATAGACCTTCTGGGTATGAAACCGTTTTGAATGTACTCTGGTGCGTTTACGTCACTGAAGATGACCCGATATGAATGGCAGTCAATGGTGGCATGATGTTTGGATAGCCAGTCCATGCCTAATATCATGTCGAAATCGCACATGTCCAAAGGAAGTGCGTCAACTGGGCGAATCTTATCGTCAAACTCGAGGGGAAGACTCTTGTACCCATGTGTTATGCATATAGAGTCTCTTAAGGGTCTGGAAATGTTTAATTCATTCTCTAATATCATAGGGGATATCTTAACATTCTTGGCATAAAGTAGAAATGACCGAACGAGTAGCATCAGTGTCAAATAAAATGTATGCAGCTTGACCATACATATACAAGATTCGAGTGATGGTACCTGTTGACATGTTGGCCTGATCACCCGTCTAGTAGTAGCAGGTGAGTCGGCATGTCCAGATGTACCCTCTATCTCACCCTTGCGGTAGTCCTTCTTGCGGTGTTCTGGCTGACCACACTTGAAGCAAGCATCGCTGTCATGGCGACATGGCCCTGGGTGCCTACGGTTGCAGGTAGTGTAGAGAGGGTGAGTATACCGTCCAACAGGTGCCCTTGCTGGCTGGGATCCTGTTCAGAAAGTATACATGAGACATGGTTTATGCGTACAAACAGGACAATGCGGAAAATCGTAAGATATAATACCAGTAATAGCTGCACGGTTGGGTTGTGAACCTCTGCGGTCCTGCTCCCTTCCGTTGTCATGATTCCTGGTAGAAGATGCTGAAGTGTTAGAATTATGAATTATAAGCATGTAACATAAGAAATGAGTAAGTTTAGGGACCTGCTGTTGTTGGAGTTGCTAGCATTATTACGGTAATTATCATTAATGCCACGCCTATCCGAAGCAGAACGGTCTTGGGTCTGATCGTTACCCTTGTTCTGGCTAGGTTGTTGTTGTGTAGCCGGTTGAGATCGGTATCTAGTCTTCTTCCTGAAAGATGCAATTTATAGAGAAAGATAAATATTTGGATGTACTTAATGAATTGAAATGATCACCACTGAGTGACGAATATACCTCTTCTCGGGTCTCTCTGCCTCTCCAAACTCGTGTCTCTCCTACAGCATCTCCAACTTATGTGTTGTATCAGCTACTTGTGCCACCGTGTTGAAGGTAGCAAACACCAAGTTATTGGTGACCGATGTACGAAAAGCCCAGCGAACGTGGTACGCTTGCTCCTTGGCGGTACTTGCTGATGCGCCAAGAAAACCAGCCAAACGAAGAAAACGCTACATGAACTCGTTGCTGTTCTCCCCAGCTCTCTGCCTAATCCCGTGGTAATCCCTCTTCAGCTTATCCTGCTCATCCTTGGGGAAGAAATGTCCCATCACCAACTCCCTAAACTGAGCCTAAGTCAAGCTAGACACCCAATTGTCGCCTCCCTTAGACTGCTTCACTAATTTCCACCATCCAAGCACGTCTCCTTTAAACTTGTAACAGGCCAACCTTGCTTTGAAGACAGGGTCGCAGCCCATTGCATCAAATATCTTCTCAATATGAGCTAGCCAGCTCTCAGCCTCATTGGGGCTGTCAGTCTTCTCAAAGGATTTAGGATGTTGCTTGTTGAATCGCTCTAGCCATGTGATCAGTGTAGCTAAAGGAGGAGGAGGAAGACGATTCTGATGCTGGTGTTGGTGCTGATTGTTGGCAGCTTGCACCCCGGCCTTGATTTCATTCCTCAGTTGAGGAAGCATGGCCTGCATCGCAGCTTGAACTGCTGCATTGAGTTGCTCCTGCTCGCGTGTGAGAACCATCTTAGAGAATAAAACAAAATGCATGATTAAACTGATTAAAACATAATGTATATACATGAAAAAAATTGTATGCCAATAAATCATGAGACAAATTTTATGCATGATAACATTGTATGAATGTATGATGATGAAATAACATGGGTTTGGGTGAACGCCTTTGGGTCAGTTCACCTAAACAAAATGACATCACGAAGATGAACGCCTATGGGTCGGTTCATCAAAACAACACGATAGATAAAAGCACATGCGACTAAATATGACCAGTCATGTACCAACCATTACTTGGTAAAAATTACTACGACAATGATACATGATATAAATGCATGAAAACAAATTGTTAGTTCTAGGAAGACCATGGTGATTACCCACTAATCACAGGTCATGTTTTGAGAGCCTACAGGTCGAAGCCTTGGCTCTGATACCATAATTTTAACACCCCATTTTGGTAAATGGAATGTCACGCGTGATTATGGCGTGTCATCAAAACATGTAAGGTAAATGTCTTAAAAACATTAAATGACCATGAATTGAAATACCGGAAACAAACATCAGTATTCCAAGTATAAGCTCATCACACACAAACATAAGTACTGTAATGGGAAAGGACTAAACAATGTGTTGGTCCCTTGTAAATCGTTATTACTTATCAACCTTATGTAATAACTCTTTACCAAGACTCAAGTGTGTTGTTTTAACTATAGATAAGAACTATGTACAATTAAAACAACAATACCAATAACTTTTCAACGTATAGACTTTTATTAGAATCAAATAAAGAATCTATAACCCACTTTGTTTGCGGAATAACAAAGTGGTTGAATGACAATGGGTTGTGATCTCCTCTACTTAAATGTATAACCAAAGTTAAAGTCTAATCTCCAATCTAAACGTTCATATGCATCTTGGCTATATGGTTTAGTTGGTATCGAGAGAGAAAGGTTTTCTAGAGTTTTTACTCTTGTATTGGTTGACTCTTTCACTCTCAATGTACATTCCTTTTATAGGCAGTGTAAACTAGGGTTTAAATTTGCATGTTTCAATGCATGGGTTTATCTAGTGGGTGGTTGATGCCCATGCTGGATAAACAGTAAAAAGTACATATTAAACTATTCTAGAAAAGATAAAGGTTGTACTTATATCTAGGTATACAAGCAACCTACTTTGACTTAAATTTATTGATGACACTACTTTTATACATAGTCTCATCGTCCAAAAAGGGCTTAAAATGCATTAAATATCATGAAATATGCCAAATATATGCTTGTGTTTTAGGTACGGATATTGAGAAAATGGCAAAAGATCACAAGAAACAAGCAAAAACGAACATGGGAAACGAAGCCGCACAATGAACCGGGCCCTAGAGTAGATTTTCCAAGAATAACCCTTGAAGAATTGAAGATTGTACAAGAAGGGTCCTCCATATTGAAGAATTGACACTTTAAACCCTTCTATATTCATAATTACAAGATTGGTCCTTAAAGTTTGTCAAATTTACAAAAAGGGCCCTCCACTTTGAAGAATAGATAAGAATGGTCCCTCAAATTTAAATACTTGTCATTATTCCTCCAAGAAGTCAACAATACAAGTCAACACCATAAAGTTTGAAGAAACTGCCAAAACAGCCCTTCAAGTATCAAGAAATTACAAGAAATACCCTTGATAAACATTTGGAAAAGTTTTTTTGGCCAAAGTGTGAAAACTGAAACTTTAAATACAAAGGGATTGGATTGTGTTGTGTTTAAAAGATGAATGGAAAGAAGAAAGAAGCCAAGGGACCAACTTGGCAGATGATATGAGTGTTTTTACTCATATCATTTGTAGTTTAAAACAATGAAATATCGCATGATTTATATCAATAATGCCTTGGAAATGCTTGTTTCTTGTTTTCATGTGTGTAGGTACCAAGTTCACAAAAACCGGCAATAATCGACACGAGTTTGATGATAAAGATTGAAGAAGCCAAAAACCGAGTTCGACATGAGTGGATTTAATAATTTGTCAAGAAAAATGGGCCAAGTGGGACCCACGGCTGCTTAATGGGCTTGAAGGCCCATTTATGAGATAATGAATACTTGTTTTACAAATAAGGCTGTTTGTGGCCCAAATACAAAAATGAATAGGACGAATGAAGGTGAATCTTGGGCCCAAGCCCAAAATAATGAATGGAACGAATGAGGTTAATGTTAGACCTTGGGTTTTGACTTTATACATAAACCGTTTTTCACCACACACCACACGCACCTATTAAATAAATCCTCTCGTTTTTTTCCCACTCACACGTTTTTCTTCCATCATTAAATTAAAACGTTACTTCCTATGAAAGCTTTTCTTCCCCATCTCACTTTTCTTCCCCACCATAAACCAGACACCATTTTCTTATCTAACCCTAATTCAAATAAATTGAAGGCATGTGTGCACACGGATGAGATATTAATTCCCACACTTGGGAATTAATTCTCAAGTTTTTCGGAGAAAAGAAGATGGCATCCCAGATCCACGTGGCTCTCTTCTCTCACCACAATCCCCTATGATTGGTTGATACACCTCAATACTACTCAATCCTCCAATAAAAGGGAGCCACCTCAGCCTCAAGGAAACACAACTAGCACAACTAGTGCCAGAGTGGCGATCCGTGTGACCTGTGGGTATTTCTCAGCCCTTGGATGAGTAACTGACAAGAAAGAGAAGATGGGAATGATGATCCAAAGGCTCAGATTAAAATAGAATATTCCACAAGAGATTCGATTAGCCTCTCAGCAAGCCTTTGGGGGTGGCTATAAAAACCCCCATTTACTTGTATTTGACCATCCCTTTCTTTAGTACTGTTATAATGTTAAATTAGCTTTAGGAGTTTTTTTCAAATCTTGTATTGTGATGATTTTTAGTTTTAATAAATAAAAGTTTGCTTCGGTTCGCATTAATCCTGTTTTACTTTCTTTATGTTCTTGTTCCTAATCAGCTAATTCGATCATTATAAATTAAAGTTGACTTATAAGTTGTTTAATAGCTTATTAAGTCTAACATAAGCTAAGTTCGGGATCCAGTTTATCTAACTGATAAACTGAAGTTTAAATAAGTCTCAAATTGATTAATCGATTTATCGATTAAAAAAATCTGTTAGTTCGAATGATTTTTGATGGTGTTCGAACGGAGTTATTTGGTGGTATCGGTTTAGACAAATCCGCTCAGCGCGCGATTTCTGCTCAACGGATTTCGTCAAATGATGGTTAAGCTCTTTTGTTCATTTTTCTGAAATAATTAGCTTAATATGATTGTTGATCTGAGTTCATTGATTATTCTGTGCTTTGTTGATGTTTAATATGAATTGATTGTGTTTGCTGATTGGTAAGATTGATAATACTGTTTTAGTTTACTGATATTACCATGATATCTATGATATCTGAATCGATTCTACTTGCTGATTATACTAGTTGCTAGGATGTTTTTATGCCACTTGCTCTTAATGTTTTATTAGTTTGATAATGTAATAGATCTGTTATATTGTTATCTTAGTTTTTGAACACAAATTTTCTTTCACTGGATTTGTTTTAGAGTTGCGAGTATTTGCTTATTTAGATATAGGCTGTTAGGGATTGAGTTACTGATTTCTTTTTAGTTTCTAGCTGTTATGATTTGTTTGGTTCCTTAACTTGTAATCATTGAGTTTATGTTCTAGCCGAGTTCTCGTGTTGAATTCAGACTGATTTTACATGGATACTGTTGGGACATTCTCTATACTGGTACTGTTTGATTATACCTTTATATGATCTGTCACTCATTGATATTGCAGTATTTTTATCTTTACGAATGGTATGGTTGAAGTTTAATTACTAAACTTGTTATGTCAAACGTTGAGAATCTGTGTTGGTTTAACGCTCTGCGTAATAGCCGAACGATTTTGTTCATTATGACTGATAGAGTCATTGGATGAATGCTGATTCTATGAGTGCACATTTGTTGTTCACCGCTGCGTATGCAAGTTGCTGCTATGATTGAGATTCTTGCTAATAGATTTTGATGCCTGTATTAAGTTTTTAGAAGTTTAGGCTGTGTAATTTGAGTTTGGAAGTTTCTGTTTTGATTTTAACAGTTTTATGTAGTGTTTACTTGAGGGTTTTAACTAATCTATTTTACTGTTTATTTTGAATTTAGGAAGCTTTTAGTTGGTATCTGTTGATTAGAACTAGTTATTTTGCTGCATTATTTTTTTTACTGTTTGTTTAGAATACCTTATCTGCATTTGTTTGGTTAATATGATAGGTCCTTTAGTTACTGTTAATTACAGTATTTACTGATTCTCTTCTTGATCTCTTTAACTGTATAAATTCGTGAGGTTTAATTCTGATTTACTGTTGCACATTTAAGTTAACTGACTTGATTGTTGCTAATGTAAATATTTCCAAAAAAAATTACTCGTCATTTGCAGGTCTCGAACACGAGACCTGCCTTTCAGTGGCCCAACGTGATAACCACTAGAGCTTTGGGTTCCTTTTGTTATTAGCTTGCACTTTAAACTATTTATACGTTATAAATCTGTTTTTTTTAGTTAACAAAACGTCTTTTAGTTCAATTGTAAATTTTTATTAGATTTACTCTTAAACTTTTAATAGTACAATTAAAAATAAATTAGTTTAATCTTTTTAACAAGTGGTAAATTAGTTTTACTTGATTTTGTTTAAGATAAATTTAAATTTAAATGGAATTTTGTTTACTTAAAAATAAATTTCTAAAATAGATTAATTAGTTTAAAAATTTTAATAGTTTTGAAAAAGTATTTTTAATTAAATTGGTTAATTTAAAATAAATTTTAAATAGATTATTAAATTTTAAATAGTTTAAAAGTTTTAAATTTTAGATAATTGTTTTAGATTTTTAAAATAGGCGGGTTTACGATTCATGCACTTTAGGTTTATTTTAAATAGCTTAAAAGTTGTAGATTTTAATTGTAGTTTAAAATCCACAAACCAATTCAAATCGATTGTCCAAATCAAAACGAAACGTCTCAAATTCATAAGATCTTCGTGTACAACGAACTCGACTCACTCACGTGTTTAATTGAATTCGTCATTGGTATTATTAGTTTATTACTTTTTCCTAAAGGTAATTTTCTAATTTACCCTATAACGTATCTAATTATCACATATACTATCCACGACTCATCAGCAGACAATAGAAGATACCTTAACTAAGCATAGCCTGCCACCTCACCCACCAAATCCCACTAGCCAATCACATCTCTCCCTTTTGCAATGTCACATCCCACTCACCCTAACCGTTTAACTTAATATTAATTAAGTTAAAAACACGCGGTTAACAACTTTTTAAACTCAAAACAAGATTAAAACATGCATTATTCATCTCAAGAACAAGACTAGGGGTTTTTGTTTAAGCCAAAGTTAAACCTCCAAACCTTCCAGAATTATGATTAGGGTGGTCATAAACATAACCCACACCTTAAACTTGCCACCTCATCACCACCAAGCTCACATGATAAACCTCCTACACATGTTTTGGGGAAGAAGCTAAAATAGTGCCAGCCATCCAACCATCCACAATGCTTCTTACATTCTAAGCTTCATGTGAACCCTTGACCATAATTCCACCCTTTTCACCTCACACAAAAGTCCAAGATAACTTCACATGTTCAAGAGAATTCAAATTCAGCAAGGGCATATTTGGAAAATCAAGCACTTAGGGTTTACGTTTTTATTCAGTATCTTAGTCTCATTGTAGCCTATATAAAGGCATAGGGCTACAACATTTACATTTGCTCTTGGTTTTTCCTTGTTCAAAATTCTGTAAATCCCTTTTTAAGTTTAGTGAAAATGTGTTTGTATATTTGAAGAAATCCAAGTGCCAATCTTAATTTATGCTTGTTATTGTTTCATGTTTGTGATTTTGAAAGCTCAAAACTTGTTTTCAAAGATTGTGCAAGAAATTACATAATCTTTAAAAATCTGATATTTTGCTTAGTCTTTGGTACATCCTTGGAATTTTTGGATTACAAGTGATCTATACACCCTGATAAGAAGATTATCAAGGTGTTGTGAGCTTGTGGTTTGGGGATAATCAAGGAGTGGGTACAAAGGTTGCATTAATCAGATTTATTTTCCAATTTTCAGTTTTAAATATTACTTGTTCTAACCTTGTTACTCTTAGCAGCTTTGTGGAAGCTTGTGCCTTGTTAAGCTAGGCACAGAAGCTCAAAAATTCGTGAGTGTGGATGTACATTCATGAGGTTTTAGCCTTCTTACCCAAAATCTGATAAAGTACTTGATTTTTATGATTTTGTGATTTTGTGTTTTATTGTTATAAGAGGTATTCTTGTGGCTTAAATCTGCTTGATACTGCATGATATTGATATTATGATGCTAGATTAGGCTTGGGTAAAACTGAATCGCACATTTCCTTTGTTAAATTTGGATTTAAAAAGTGAAAGGGGTGTTTGGGTTTACTGATTTAAGGTGCTTGTTTGATTTTAAGTTAGGATTTGTGTTTGTTAAGTGTTGGTATCTGCTATACAAGTGATATTGTGCTGATATATGCAAGTCTTGAGCCTTTAAACATCAATTTCTTGATTGTGCTATAACTTGTTTGATTGTGCCTGTTTTGACCTAAGATTTTGGAAACACATATATTGTATGCATGCTTAGGGCTAACAAGTGTTTAAATCAAGTTTGTATAACCTGTTAAGGAAATTTGAGTGTTTGAAATTAGATCTGTGGTCAAGTATATCAGCAAAGTTCATAATCTGCTTGTTCTTTGTTCATCAGTAACTTTTTAAGCTTGAATATTGTTCTAAACTTTGAATCATTGCATGAAACCAGTTGATTTATGTTCATTTGAATTTATTATAGCTGTTGTTTGCATTTGGTTCAATTTGGTTAGCTTATTCTTGCTAAAACTGCTTATTTGTTTGAAAACTGCTTATTAACATGTCTGTATCATATCTGGTGATCTTTTGATTAAACTGTACTAACTGGCTATTAGATTTTGTGATTTTGTGATTGATATTGAATCCTTATAACCCACTGGTTATAAGGGTGCCTTTTTGTGCCTTGAATCCAACAAAAATTCACATAAGACGAAAAGTCAAAGAAGTCAAGCAGTGGCAACTTTTCCCACTGCTGGACACCCAAAACTAGCCACTGCTAGTGTTAATTCGTAATCAGCTTAATCATAAGCCATTTCGGCTTATCCAGACTTGCAACAACTTATTTTTTGTGATCAATCTTCATCATTTGACCCATTTGACTAATCTGGAGCAAATTAGGGTTTGACTTTTAGGTTTGACTAGAAAACCAATTGACTTGACTTTTTCATAAGTGCTTGTTTGCTTATTCCATCTTATTTGAAAACTTTTTGTTGATTTTGCATAATTAAGTCATTTAAAACCTTTTGCAACAAGAATCAGCACTTGAGGTAGCCTAGAACTCAAAAACGACTATTTTATCGTTTTTTGTAGAGAACTTTTGCTTATTTCTTGGGCTTTTTCAAAATTTCTTTTCACAGATCTCTTAAGTATCCCAAAAGAAGCTTTTGTGTCAAATCAGAGCTTATGGCATTAGCTTATGGCTTAATGGGCCAAAAAGCCCATTAAGAATAAGCTGTTGACAGTTAAGCTGTGATAAGCACATTTTCAGATTTTGTGCCTTTAGAGTTTTGTTCTTAAAATAAATTTTTGAGTCAGATAGGTGATTTTGGGCTTATTTGGACAACTTTTTGCTTATTGGGCCAATAAGCCCAATTTAGTGGACTGTTTTTCAATTGGCCCATTTGAAGGCCCAATAGGGGTATTTTTGTAATTTCAGTTCATCTGTCCAAAGCAAACAAGATTCCCTCACACCCTTTTCTGTTTCTTTCATCTTTTCATTCGTTTAATCCATTATTCTTTCATCTTTTCATTTGTTTATCATGTTTTAATCCCTCACACCCTTTTCTGTTTCTCTTATCTTGTTCTTTGATAGATTCTATCCCACATCTATCCTGGTTTCATTCTTTTTTCTTATTTTTAATCCCATATCCATCCCTTATCTGATTCTCTTATCTCGTTGTCTCGTTCTTTTAAAGATTCCATCCCTTTTTTCTTTCTCTGTTTCATTCTTTGGCTCGTTTGTGATTGGTTCTGTAGGTTGTTTGGCAGTAGGGTTGTTTGGTTGGGGTGTTTTTCTTGGTTTTCGGACTGTACCACAGGGATGAACAGGTTCAGTTGGTTGTTTGGTAGTAGGTTTGGTAGGCTGGAGTGATTCGTTAGCTGTTGGTTGATCGAGTTGGTTCGCTAGGCTAGGTTGTTTGTGATTCGTTGGTTGTTGTGATGTTGGCTTGGGTCTAGTTGGTTCGCTGGGCTAGGTTGTTTGAGGCGGCTGTGGTGTTCCCTATAGATTAGGTTAGGGTGGTTGGTTTGTTTGTAGCTTAGGGTTGTTTGTTTGTTTGACGATTGGCGATTGGCGAGTGGCGTGGTGGCGTGGTGTTTGTGTCGATTGGTGCGGTTTGGTGGTATTTTTTTGTGGTTGCTTGTTATGTTAGGTTAGGAATTGTTTGTTCGTGGTGTCATGGCGGTTGTTCGGTTTCATTATCCGTTTGTTGGTCTTAACGGATGTCGGGATGGTAGTGGGAATGGGCTTACTAAGGCGTCTTTGATTATTCATCTTCGTGATAAACATTTTAGCGGCGATGCACTAGCTTGTACAAAACAATCAATTCTATCCGATTTGGTTTTTTATGAGAGGGCCGAGTTAACCTTCAAGAGTATGGGGATTTGGTTATGTGGTGGTTGTTTCACTACTCACACGTTTTGGTCTAAGTGTCGGCATGGTAAGGGTTCAGATTTTGTACCACCTCCTGATTGTGGTGATGGTATTGTTCACTTTGTTCTTTATGACCTCCCTAAACCTCCTGTTCCATCTTGTCCTTTGCATCTTGTTAGTGGTGATGATGAAGTACGGGACTTGCATTGTGGCTTTGATTTGGGGGCTCTCGATTGTTTATTTTCAAAAGGATTGCGTAGAGTTAAATCTATCCCTCCTAAATGTCGATTGTGTTTTTCTCGCGCCTTGAAAGGGCCCATTGACAGGGTGGTTAACAAGCCTAATGACATCTCTTCTTGGGTTCGTTTTCTTGTTTTGCCTATTTGTCTTCTTAAAACCTTTCGTCCGAGAAGTAATTTGGAGTGTGAATATATGTATCTACTTATCGTATTTTTGCCCCTGTTCGGTAGTTCCGTAGGGCGGTGCTTGTGTGGGGGGTGCGCCAGCAGAAATCGGGCTTGAAGCTCTCACCTAGGTCCGTTATCAAGAGGCAAAGACAAGAGGAATATATTATTAATGCTATTCGTTCTTGGGAGATGTTGGATGGTAGTTTACAGCTTCTTAGAGAGTGTTTGGCTGAACCTTCCCCCGCTTTGTCTGATGTTCTTAGTGAGGATAGTGGGTTAGTTGAGCAGAATATTAAGCAGTGTAGACGGAAGATTTCTGATGGGCATTATTATGCTGTTGTCAGAGTTCTTTCCTCATCGGGTGTGGCTCCTTATAATGATATTACTCTTGAAGACCTAAAAAATAAGCACCCTTTTGTTCATGCTCTTTCTTTGCCAGATATATCTCTTGATCTTCATCTCCTTGTTGTTTCTCGGTCTTTGGTTCTTGACATGGTCAAGAGTTTTCCCCGAGGCACATCGCGTGGGCGGGATGGGTTACGGGCCCAGCACCTTATAGATTGTTTAAGTAGTTATACGGTTGTTATTTCTGATGATTTAGTTTCTTCTATCACCCAAGTAGTGAACCTTTTTCTTGATGGGCGATGTCCCAAGGTGTTGGGTGAGTTTATCGCTAGTGCTCCTCTCACCCCGTTGGTTAAGCCTGGTGGTGGGATTCGTCCTATTGTTGTAGGTACTGTCTAGAGACGGCTTGTTTCCAAGATTTTACTTATGAGGTTCGTCATTCTTTGGACGTGTACATTGGTGATTTACAGTTTCGGGTGGGGGTGTCGGGAGGGAGTGAGGCTATTCTTCATGCTGTGAATCGCTTCCTTGAGAGGTATGGTGATGATGTTGGTTTGTCGATGTTACTAGTGGATTTTAAAAATGCTTTCAATTTGGTAGATAGAGAGGTTATGTTGCGAGAGGTTCGTCTTCATGGTCCCTCCATCTCGTCTTGGGTGGAGTTCTGTTATTCTAGCCCGACAAGGTTATATTATGGGGAGCATGTATTAAGGTCATGTCAGGGGGTACAGCAGGGTGACCCTCTTGGTTCGTTGCTCTTTGCTCTTGTACTTCAACCATTGTTATGTAAGATTCGGGAATCCTTCTCTCTTTCTTTACAGGCCTGGTATTTAGAAGATGGTACTGTTATTGGGATACTTTGGTTGTGGGGAAAGTTTTGGAGTGTATCATGAAGGATGGCCCCGTGTATGGCTTGCATCTGAATATTGATAAGACTGAAGTTTTTTGGCCGACCGAGGATCCTCGCAGCAAGTTTGTTGGTGTGTTCCCAAATAATATTGCCCGACCTACGCGCGGTGTTAAGTTGCTCGGGGGGGCTGCGAGTGTAGACCTTGATTTTTGTAGTCAGCTTGTGTCAAAGCGTGTGGCTAAGACTATTGATCTTATGGATGCCGTGGACCAAATTAATGACCCTCAATGTGAGTTGCTGCTTCTTCGTTCTTTGCCGGTATTTCCATGTTATATTTTTATATGCGTACATGTTCACCCTGTGCTTTTAAGTCTGCCCAAAGTTCTTTTGATATGGCACTCCGTTCTTCTTTGGAGCGTATTATTATTGCTTCTGGACTGGGATTTGGTGATTGGTAGTGGAGACTTGCTACGTTGCCCTTTTCCTTTGGGGTTGGGTGTTTATTCTGCGGGTGATGTATTGCATTATGCTTTTCTTACTTCTCGGTTACAGTCAGCTGGTTTGTAGTCTAAGCTACTTCAACACAATGATATTAGATCTTATGGACTCTAGTTTGATGATGCCATACGTGTGTTTAACTCGGTTATTGAGATTGATTTTCTAGGTAATCCGAGTGGAGTCGCTGCCCCCAAACTCATAAAGAAAATGGCAGATATATATTCTGCTCGGGTTATTAAGAATGCAGAATCCACTCTCACTTTATCTGCTCGACAGATGGCTTTATGGGCATCTCAGAGGGAGGATCATACTTCGGATTGGCTTAGGACGGTTACTATCTCGGGGTTGGGTCAGACTATGAATGGGAGGACTTATCGATGTGTTTTGTGTTATCGCTTAGGTATTCCCTTGTTCTCTGTTTCGAAGCCCTGTTCAGCTTGTTCGAGAGTATTTGATGGAGATATATTTGGGGATCATGCGGTATCGTGTGCTGGTATCGTTGGGATTAAGCATTGTCACAATTTGGTACGAGATACTCTTGCTGATATATGATATCGTTCAGGGATATCTGTCGGAAAGGAAGTTAATATCAGATTAGATGGAGGACTTGATAATTCCTTACGTCCGGCAAATATTTTGTTTTATTCTTGGGATGGTGGTAAAGATGTGTGTGTTGATCTGACCGGTTCTTCTCCTTTGACTCGTACGGGGATGAATGACTTTGTACCTGGCCGTGCTGTGATTGATGTTGCACAACGTAAACGATGCAAGTATTTGGCTAAGTGTGCAGCTCTCGGATATGGGTTTCTTCCTTTCTCTTTCTCTTCTCTAGGTGAGTTACATGAAGATGCAGTTGCGTTGCTGAAGCGGATCCAGAGATTTTCTAAGGCTCAAGATATTGGAGCGCGTGCTGCTGTACATATTTTCCATAAAATAGGTTTTGCTATTGCTAAAGGGGTGGGAGCGCAGATAGTATCTCGACTCCCATCCAATTTGTTATAAATCCCTTTTTGTTTCTAATAAAGTGATGGTTTTATAAAAAAAATTAAAAAAAATAAAATAAAATAATAATAATAATAATAATAATAATAATAATAATAATAAATAAATAAATTAAATAATAATAATAATAATAATATACGAATTATAAATACTTTATTTAATTTTTATTTTCGAAAATATATTTTATTTATATTATTTATTTATTAAAAACTATTTATTTAATTAAAAAAAATAATTAAACTTAAAAAATTCATAGAGAACAAACCGTGAGGAGTTATGATGCGTTGTCGGGACCGTTGGCTTCGTAATTTTGTGCCCTTTCCATTATCTTGCTCGTTTTTCCGTTTCTTGCCCTTGTCTTTTGTCCTTTTCTGCAATAAATGACCGTAAAATCCCGTGTTTTCTTTCCTTTTGATCTTTTGTACCTATTTCATAACAAAAACACAAACCATGCATAATTCCGACATTTACGATATTAATTACACGTTTTGGTCTCGTTTTTCATTGTTTTAACTGGTAAAAGAATAAGTGTTTACACACTTATTAAAAGTAATTATCTATTTTGCCTTTTTCTTTTTGTTTTGGATTCGAATACAATAATTAAGTGATGAAATCCCAATTAAGGTTGCGTTTTCACGCTTTTGGAGACACTGTATATTTATTGTGATACGTAATACAATATATTAGTAATATTAGAAAAAACGAAAACGAATATTAGGATATCTACAATATAGTAAAAGATTGTTGTGTGTTTAATTGAGGACAACTAAACATGATTTATTTGGATATTCTATAATATAATAAAAAATAAAAACGTGTATGTACGCTATATACGCTTTCCAAAAATGAAAAGCAAAAACGCACTACTCACACAAACACGATATATATAAGGCACTAAACACCCCCCGGCAGCGGCGCCAAAATTGATTGATGGTAAATTAGTCACTTGTTTTAGGAAAAACAAATAACCGTGGCACTAGAGACAAAAATCCAAAAACAAGAAAAAACTAATTCTGGGGCACTAGAGACCAAAATCCGAAAAAAAATATGATAGTGACTTGTATGGGTTCTTGTCTGCTAGTGCAGCAGTGGGAACTTTAACACTATCAGTGGGAACCTTGTTCCCACTGCTTGGTCAGAGAAACTGAAAAATGGACGAATTGAGCTTGTTTAATTGGTACTTTCGGATAACAAAGGCACCCCCACACTCATTGAAGTGTGGGGAGTCAATAAGAAGCAAGAAAAACCACACTCCAACAACAAATAGCACTAAATCAAGAAATATCAGTTACTGGTGTACAACGTGGGGGTCTAATGAAGTTCTGGGCTTATCAGTGAGCTCCAATTGTGATTCCTAGCTTTGCATAAGCCTATGAAGTACTAAGAATAGATAACATACACCAAGTAAAATCCCTAAACTAGTTACAAACCGAAATTTGCACCTCAAAACACCTCTATGAAACCTCAAGGGCTGCTTGATGTAATTGACAACGCAGAAAGTGGATTGCTGGTGCACTTTACACTTGACCAATTTTTGACTAACCCAAAACTTAAACCTAAACCTAAATATTGTTGATCCCAAACTTAGATCGATTAGCTTTGTCTTAACAAGATTAAATCAAGTTAAACACTTATAGAAACTATGTTGTACGAACAATCCAAGTGTTATGCGGAATTAACACTTGAACAAAGAATAAGCAAAACAAGTAAAACAAACTTTCACTTTTGATTAATGAAACAAACTTGAATACAATAAAAGTCAAATACTGAATAATAATATGTATCTACTATAAACCCTACGACCTCCTTTTATAACATAAGGAGTCGTGTACACTGGATAACCTATCAACTATTTTAAGAAAAGATAAATATAGAAAATACAATATTTGGATATATCTTTTCTTCAAATATCAAACGTGTTGACTAAGTTTTCCTATCAGTGCTTGAACTTCTTCTTATCAGCGCTTGAATACTTCTTGTCAATGCTTGATCTGTCAGCGCTTGATTTCTTCCTATCAACGTCCAAATAACTCTTGTCAGCGTCTAAGTGTCTTGGCTCATTTTAATCCCTACAATCCTCCCCTAAACTTGATATCTACTCTAGTAATCAAGTTTCTGAATAAAAACTAAGTACAAGGAGGATTCTTACAAATACCAATCACTTGTTAATTAGATAATAAATAAACCTAATTAAATCTTTGCCAACATCACTTGTATAATCCATTTCCAGCTATGTTGACACCATTTGCTTTAAAACTTCCTTGGACATGGGATATTCAGCATCCACAAGAAGATATTCTGAAAACTTTGTAGTTCTCAAATGGTAAACACCAGCTGCTGAATGTAGACGCCATTGAAGTCCACTGATATCATCCAAATCCAACCATATTGGATCTGCATCATTTGGCTCAATCATTCTCTTGAATGTGGACCAAATCTTTATTCCATTGACTGAAGTAGGTGCTTTAGCCTCATACTTGGCCTTCATCAATACCTAAATATCTACCAAGTCCTCTCTATCCAGGCTTGCAAACAAAGAGATGAAAGAAGTAAAAGTATGTACCTTCTTTCCATATCTGGTGATCATCCAGAACCCACTTGCATCTTCTTCATAGTGAACTATAGGGTTTCTGGAATCAAAAGGTAATACCTCTGCAATATGTGAAGCTTCCAAAGGTGAGAGATTAATACTCCTATTAATTGCTTCACTAGGATTCACTCTATCCAAAGCTGGGAACTCAATAGGAAGTCCCTTCTTCACTGGCCTTGGTGCAATTGAAGCCTTTTGGATTTGCATTTCTTCTTCAAGTCATTCCTTTCTTTCATCAGAAAGGAGTCTGGTAGTATTCTCCTATTGAACACGTGCCCATATAGGATAGGCACGAAACTCCAATTCATCAAAGGACAAATCCTGCAATTTCTTGAAAGTCCAACCCCCTTGATGACATCTGAGAAGCATATAATAGAGCTCCATTCTATCCCTCTTGAGCTGTGAAAGAACCTTACTAGACTTATACTTCAAGATTATCTTGCAATCACGTTGAACTCTTAACAGAATCTCCAAACCCTAAATTTGATCAAAAATTACCATGTCTGGATTCTCCATAACCTTATTCTCCAATGCAAAGTACATTCTTGCTACTTCAGGCATTTCATAATCAACTTGCATTTTCAACTCCTCAAGTCTTTCCTTAGCCAACTCATCACCATATTCCAGCCTCTCTGTATCTTCAATAATCATCACACTTGAATCAATACTCTCATCATCACTGCCTTCCTTATTACTTTCAGAAGAAGCCACAAGTTGTGACTCAATAGCAGTCTTCTTCATCTTCTCCTTTTCCTCAAGTTGTGCAGCCAAAATGGAATCAAAATGAACGTGGGTTGCATCCTTGGGAACCTCTGCTTCTACCATAATCCCTTTACCTTTATCCAATACATCAATAGAAGGTAAAGAAGTTGATGGTACCTGTGTAGACACGTCCTTGATGATAGCTTATGGCTGGGATACACCAACTACATCTACAAGTCTCTCAGCGTCCAAACTATGAGTGCCAACGCTTAATTTATTCTTGTCAGTGCTTGACTTTGTGAACTGCTCCATCATCTCTGTAAGCGTCAACCTTGTAGGAGTAACCAGTGAATCATCAAAACCTGGTTGCTCTTTCAAACCTATAAGGGCTTCAGCTATATCTAACGAATTTCCAAAAGAAGCACCTTCATGTGAGCCTTTGTCACTCACATTTACCTATTCATCCTCCCCTTTGGAAGAATCCTCCTCTCTATGCCTAGTGTTAGCACCCTCCAAAATAACTATCCTCTTCGTCAATTGCTTGAGTTCAAGGCCTTGTGACTTGATAATCTATATAAGGTCTGCATTTTGCTTTTGCAAGCTAATGCAGACCACTGTCAATTCCAAAATTGTGTAAGGTTCCAATCTGCCCTCCTCTAGAATAGGAATTTAACCTCCCAAAGTAGATTCATGGGGCATGGATGGGGTCTTAATGATGTTAGGACTGTCTCGGCCTACATCTAAGCTAGAACCAATAGTCCCAGCCCCACCCATGTCACCAACCACATTAGTGGTGGTGGTTCTCTCTACTACATGGCTAGGACCACTAGAGGAGAACACTACAGTAGTCCTTTGGCATTTTTCTAACCTATAATCTGGTGGTGTTGAAGAGGAAGTGGATTGAGGGTCTGTTTGAAGGTTAAGGGGTGTTTAGGTTTGTGGTAAAGTGGTGTCAACGTCTGGATTTGTAGTGTCAACGCCAACATTTGAAGTGTCAGCGTTAAATTGTTCTTGGTCAATTTCCATTTGCTGGGGTGATGGAGGTTGTTCAGGCAATGGGTCTGGTTGAGGTTGTGGGTGAGGTTGAGGGTTTGCTGTTTCAATAACAGCAAGCATGGCTTGGGTGAGGGGTAGGTCTCTGTAAGGTTCAGAGTTCATCTTCCTAAAATTGCTTTCTTTTGAACAGGATCGTATAAAAATCATTATGATCCCTATTATAGTATGCTTGTAAATCAAAAACCATTTGTAAAAACCTAGGGTAAGCAAGAGTCATCTTGTTACCCTTATTATGACACATGCCATCAAAAATCATTTTTGAAAAGTTATACTTTTGCCCAGTTGCAATACACACAATGGCACTCCCAATAGATCGGTTGATTTCATTGTGTGTAGTGCATTTGGGACTCAAACATTGAAGAATGACATGTATTAGGTACTTCCAAGCCGGGGGAAATTCCTGTTTTGTATATTTGTTTAAATGGCCTTCTTCAGGCAAAGGATAACCCAAGGCTTGGAGTCCTTGCTCTAGCTCTGCAATGGGTAGGGTGGTTATACCATCTGCATCATTAAGATGCAAAGCTTGGCGAACCAAAGCTTCAGTAACCTCCCATGGAACCCCATGGAAAATAGTAGTCAATGTAGTCACTTCATTAACTGTTGAGGAACGAACAGTGTTCCAAAATTGTTTAATGTGTGTGACAGGGATAAGAGGAGTATGTGAAAGTACATACCTTAATAGAGACGCATTCAAATACTAAACTATCTGAGTATATTGGGGAAATAGAGTATTATCAGCTTGTAAATAAGCTACCATGTTGTGTTGAATCCTGAACCCCAATTCTAAATCTGTAGGTTTAAACTTAGGTGCCATTGATGTAAGAAAGCTGTGATAAAAGTTATGGAAGATGAAGGTTTGAGAAATTTTAGTTAGACAAGAATAAGCAGTTACCCTGTTTAAAAGAAATGAGCCAAATATATAGGAGAGGTGAAAATATGTGATTGGTCAAAACGTGAGGCAGTTATATTCAAAAAGTAATTATGAAAATCTTGAAAATATATAACTTATCTCAAACATTAATAAAAAGTTACCAACTCCTAAAATTACGGCCCATATTTTCGTCAAAAATAACAACTGGGTAGGACCCAATGTTTTTCAACGGTAACGTATCAGCCCCTAACGGCTATATTCTTGTCAACGTTGGAAATGTGCCATGTCAGCATTAAAATTGGTCTTATCAGCGTTTGGAAAGAAAAATGTCAACGTCCAAAAAATAAAAATAATTAAAAAGAGAAAGGACCTTAACAAAGTAATTTATCCTAGTGAAGATAACTCATAGACTGGAAATCACTATAGGGTGGCAAGCACTGTCCAATCATGCACACTTGTTTAAGCAAGATAGACATAATTTCCCTCAAGTGTCCCTTGCTAACCAAAGTTCTTAACAATGAAGTTATCTCTTATAAATCCTTTGTAACTTCCCAGGTAAGCCCAATAAAAATGTACCCAAGTCTACCAACCGACCAAATCCAATTCTAGGCCAAAAAGTCTTGGCAGCGTGCACAGTATATCAACTTTGCATGCTACAGTGCCTCACGATTTAGAAAACTAACTCACACTCACCAGTGTACACAATCTAGAATTGTGATGAGAGTATTATAAGAATACCCAAAGATCCTAAAGGTTTCCTAACCCCCCCCCCCCCCCCTTAAACTATGATATACAAAGTTGCCAAAAATAAAATATGCAATAAAATTTTATGTCAAGATAGGAATGTGTTAAGTTGGATTAGCTATTAACACGGGTAAAAGATCCAGAGGTAGAGGAGGATATAAGTGTTGTTTAGCCATGGTAGAGAGAGAAACAAGAGATACTAGAAAAGTGTGTTTATTCTAGTGAGAGAAAGGAAAAACAAGAAATGGTAAGCCTCACCCCTCCATGGAAGTATGGAGGGGTTTATATAGCACAGGACTTGGACTATTACATATGACAATATTAGTCCCTGTAAGTCCCGGCTATGAAACAAATGTAATTCCGTTAGTCGCACACATTTTAAGGCTAACAATCTTCTCCCAATGTGGAGACATAGGCAATTACTTACAATGTTCCTAACAAATGAAAATACAACAAAAATATGACAGTATTAAGTTTTCTTCTAATGCTGAGGATGACATTCTTGTCTTCAAGTCTTCTAGAAAAACTTATACCCCAGTTTGAATCTTCTTTGTCTTTGCTTGTTGAGGAACCGTTCTATCATGTATGAACTGGATTAACTTCCCCCCAATTCATACCACATGTCTTGAAAAGCTTTCTTCATAGACTTCTTTTTTACGAAGCTTTTGAATCAGCTTCCCCCAAACCAATATCCCTGTCTTGAGCAGAACCTGTAGCTTGAGCAATCTTCTATCTTTGACATTTAAAGTGAACAACAAAATTTTGTAGAAGAAGAAGCAAACCACACCAAGTACCTGCTGACTTGACATTTTTAGTCTTCATGATTATGTGTTTGGGGGAACATGTAAGAAATCAACGACAAATCTTCTCACACTTGTAGAATGCTTCCCCCTGGAAGTTGAACTAAGTACTCCAAAGTACACGTTCTTCCCCCATGAGGGTGACGAACTCTCGGAAGAATCATCTGATGTGTACGGTCAAAATCGCGAGATGTTCTTGTCAAAAGAATGATGGTGACGAACACTCAGAAGCATCATTTGACGTGTACGCTCAGAATCACGAGATGTTCTTATCAGGAGTAAGATGGTTAAGAACACTCGGAAGCATCATTTGACGTGTACGCTCAGAATCGTGAGATGTTCTTGTCAAGAGTATGGTGGTTAAGAACACTCGGGAGGATCATCTGACAAGTACAATCAGAATCGCGAGATGTTCGTGTCTAAAGTAGAAATCTTTGTTGACATTTTGTAGCTCAAGTTGCACGTGAGAATTGTTTGCTGATCACATCTCTACTCTTGTACTCTCTGGCTAAACTTACCAACCTTGTATTCTTTCGGCTATCTGTAGTGACCACTGGTGAAGTAAACCTGATATTCCAAACTTGAAACTGAAGTACAATCCCCCAAATTTGTTACTTATGCTTAGCACTTGTGTTGATTGACGAACGGTGCAGAGAAACGTCTCTTAGAATCTTATACATAAAGAGAGAGGCATAATATATAGAACACCTCTTGAAGTATCCACAACTCCCGGTGAGTGTGACACTGAGCACTACAACGTAACTCCTAAAGTGATAGTTGTCCATGTCGTCGACCATCCACCCCTTGATAGTGGAAACTAGATAAATCAATTCTCAATCATAAATGCTGAAGCGAATCATCAGTCGATAGAATTGGGTGAAAGAGGCTCGATAATAAATTGAGTAGACGCATTCGTGATATTCCACTTCACCTTCAAATAATAAATACCAAATTCACTTCGTAATCACTTGACATTACTTTGCCCGAATACTAGCCGTTTTGACAGTTTCAGTGAATCTTAAAGGATCGTTTTGTGTTTATTTGTTTTTGTCTTGTGATGAGACTGCATTTATACATAGTCTCATCGTCCAAATCGGGCTTAAGACGCTTAAAAATATCATAAAATACCCCAAAATATGCTTTTGTTTGTTCATTGTGTATTTTAGGTACGGATATCAAGAATTCAACAAAAGATCACAAGATTCAAGCAAAAACGAACACGGGAAACGAAGCCGCACAAAGAACCGGATCCAAGCATTGATTTTCTAAAGAAGTCCTTGAAGTTTTGAAGATCGTCAAGAATGGCCCTTCAAGAATTAAATACTTTTCATTTTATACCCTTGTAAAAATCCAAAATTACATTTGGGTCCCTAAAATGTCAAGATATTACATCATTACCCCTTGAAGAATCATCAATGTCCATGAAAGGCCCTTATTCTATATTTGCAAAAGTTTTAAGGGCCAAATTGTCATTAGGCCAAAGTATTATACAAAGGATTTGGGGAATAGGTTGTTACAAACATCACATAACAAGTTTTTGCAAGTTGAAGGGGTAAACCATCAAACACACAAACCCATTCTACCACTCCCCTACTGTCACATCACCCCAGCCACCCATTCACCATGCCACGTCACCCACAACCCACCCAACTCAGTTTAATATTAATCTAGTTTTTAAATTATTATAAGCAGGATTTATATAAACCGGGAAACACTCCCTGTTCACTAATCTTCCCCAAAATCCATATCATGAATCCTAATTCCCCCTCACCTCATTACTTGATTATTAATCACGAAATCATCCAGGATGGTGATTAAACCTTAACTAATCATAAACCCACCCTCCAAAACCTCACAGACACACTCATGTGAACCCCGAGTACACCCCTGCCCTGTCCCTCTCTACCCAAAACCCCAAAAGGGGACAATCTCAACGGATAATATGCTATACTTGGTCCCAAAGGAATGATTAATGGTCTAGACGATGTTTGACCAGCTGCCAACACATGTGAAGACTCAGAGATCACGGATGAGCAATTGACCATGTTCAGAAATTCAAAGATTCAAAGGGTACTTCAGGAAGATCATATAGTAGGGTTTGCATTTTTCTTTGCTTCTAGAAAAATCTGTAGCCTAATATATAAAGGCATAGGGTTTTATCTTTGCATTTGTTCTGAATTTTTGTAAAAGCTTTCTTTTTTACTATTTAATGGAATTTGGAAGTTTTTCAAGATTTGTGTTCCATTTAGTATAATATCAGTTAATGTTCCAATTTTTTTTCAATTTTGTAAAATTACGAACTTGAATGAAATTGAGTTCCATGTTTTTACTTTAATTCACTTTTACTTGTCTTTTAAATTCCAGCAAACTTAATTTTCATTGTAATTTAATTTTCTGTCTTGTTCTTTATTTTTCACAAATCGAAGTTCATTTTCAAGTTTTACTGTGCTATAAGCTTGTAAAACCCGCATGCTTTTACCATGAATAGTACCCTTAAGATCGTACGTACTAGATTAAAACTTTCCTTTTACAGTATGATTACGTTTACATGTTAGGATTTTACGTATTACGTACGTGTTGGAACACGATAAGTATTTATTACGCACGAACACGCAATAATTATTTAACAATAATTAATCACGAACATGCGATCATGAAATCATGAACGTAATTAAATCACGGACTAATATTAATTACGTATATATATTTATTACCAGCGTGAATAAATATATTAGGTCACGGTAAATATTTAAGGAGAACACACAAAACGCGAACACAAATAAACACGAACGAGCACTTAAACAACGAGACACAGAAAACGGTACGGGTACCCCATGTGGGGCCCCCTACCCGCGGCTACACCAACACCATGGGCCAAGCCCATCAATTTTTACAACGAAAGGGGGGTTAAGGTAAAACTTGTTTTCACTTTTCACTTTACAGAAGAAAAATTAAAAACCTAAAAAGTTTTCTCCTTTCTCCTTCTTCCTCTTTGGCCGCCGCATACAACACAAGAAAAGGGGGTGTTCGTTTTGATTTTGATCTTGAATCTTGTACGTGTGTTCGTGTGTGTTCATCCTCGTTAGATCCACGCATTCAGTATATTCTTTTAATCCTTTTCTTTTTGATTTGATCTAATAAATTAATTAAGAAAATGATGTTTTTAAAAAAAAAACCTAATTAAAAACATAGATCAAACATGTAAATGGTTTTTGGGAAAATCAAAAAGGTTGTTTTTAGGGGTGTTTGTTTGGCCGGCGCCTAAACCGAACCCCAAGGGGGTCTCGGTTTGGCTAATAAACCACCACCGAGACCATATGGTCCAGGTTTGGTGGTGTGGGTCCCACGGCAGCAGCAAACCAAAGGGAACCCCGAAGTGGTTCGGGGTATGGTGTCGATTTCATGTCCGGTTCATGGTTTCTAGTCAAGATCCGGTTCACGGTTTATGTTAAGATTATTTTTTTTATAATCATATGTTAAAATTAAATTAATAAATATGACATGATCAATTTAATAAACATGACTTAGGTTATAATTTAATCATTAGAATCATGGAATTATTAACCTAAGTATTTTATATTTTCTAGACTTATAATTAATTAATTATTTAAAAACCATGGTTATAATTAAATAATTAACATGACTTAGGTTATATTATTAATAAGTAACAATACATGTTTTAACCTAAGTATTTAACTTTAGTTAATTAAAAACATGATATATTTAATTAAATACTTTTAACCTATAGTTTATTTAAATTACATGTAATAATTAATAAACTATACATTATATCATTATGACTTAGAAAATAATCAGAAAAACACTTAGGCTTATATACTTAGCTTATTAAGGCAGCTAGTCTATTTATGGAAACTTTTTATTTTTAGAACTTATTTAATTCAGGCAGCTAATCTATTTATGGAAACTTTCTATTTTTTAGAAACTTATTTAATTAAGGCAGCTGATCTATTTATGGAAACTTTCTATTTTTAGAAACTTATCTATTTTAAGCAGTAATTCTATTTTTGGAAACTTTCTATTTTTGGAAGCTTTCTATTTTTGGTAACTTTCAATTTTAGGAAACCTGCTATTTTTGGAAAGTTACTTATTATTACACAGTAAGTATAATAATACATGAAATACCAGAAATACTTAATCAGAATAGACAGAATATAAGATAAACACAGTTTAAGCCTTTAAACAGTAAAACTTGATATGAACATATAAAATAAGCTAAGACATGACATAAAACCAGTTACATATTTAGTAAGCAGATACTTATTCATGTATGTATTTATGTAGCATTAGTGATACCGAAGTAGGATTATCCTCAGTTCATCTTCTTCGTTCACTGGACATAAGGTACGGATTCCCGTCCTTTCAGTATGGACATTCTTTCCTTATTAGGATTCCCCGTATGCAGCGAAATGTTTTCCTGTTGTATAAGTTTATATGTTTGACTTGCTTATGTTTAATTTAGAATACCTATAGCCATATACATGCATGATCAGTTTCACCTAGTTATGGAGGTACCATAACCATAACATTAGAGGCACTGATGTTATGACTTCACCACGACGGAGTGATTGCTCGTGGCGTCCCTTCAGCTTTTGGCAAATATCATATTTATCATGTGGGTGTATGGGTACATCCTAGTTACATGTTTTTCAGCAGATTACTCAGTGTGAATGTGGTGTGTGCCTTGCATCCTTCACAAGAAGCTGATCCCTCCTACCGAAACCAGTATATTAAATTAGAGGCAGCCCCTCTAATTTGCATGATGAGGTCACCCCTCCAAGTATTCATGCACGGTGGATTTTCATGACCTATATTGGCTAATGGTAG
This sequence comes from Glebionis coronaria, assembly GCA_025667525.1. Classification (NCBI taxonomy): domain Eukaryota; kingdom Viridiplantae; phylum Streptophyta; class Magnoliopsida; order Asterales; family Asteraceae; genus Glebionis; species Glebionis coronaria. The sequence goes on along the minus strand of CM046882.1, from coordinate 227,186,273 downwards.
AACATGTTAAACAGTTTTTATAAGATAAACATAAGGCTTTTCAAACTAATAAAACCAGTTTTACCAAGACTTAACCAGGTTACTCGGGACTTAGTTTCTTCCGTTGTTATATGTTATATGCTTATCCTATTCATGCTTTATTGTACATCCGTGCACTGAGCGTATTGCTCAGTCGTTTTCCTTTTCTATGTTCCCAAAACGGCAGGTACTCAGGGACGCTCGTAGACTTTAAGTGTACGTGCATATGGACTGGAAGCTTTCTAGCCTTTCTTTACTTTATGCATTATCTTTCCTTTGATACACTCGCTATGGACATTGTTTAGTCCTTTCCTTTACAGTACTTATGTTTGTGTGTGATGAGCTTTACTTTTGGACTACCGATGTTTGATTTCGGTATTTTCCTTTTATGGTCATGTAATGTTTAGACATTTTTCCTGGTATGCTTTGATGACACGCCATAATTACGCGTGACATTCCATTATCAAAATGGGGTGTTACAATTATGGTATCAGAGCCAAGGCTTCAACCTGTAGGCTCTCAAATATGACCTGTGATTAGTGGGTAGTCACTACGGTCTCCCTAGAACTGACAGTCGTTTTTCATGCATTCATCATTTTTATGCATACATATACATGTCATTGTCGCAAGTTTATGACTAAGTAATGGTTAGTACAGGACTGGCCCTATTTAGTCGCATGTGTTTTATCGAAACTTTTAAATTTAGGACTGACCCATAGGCGTCCCCTCGCCATGTCTTTTATTTTTGGTGAACTGACCATAGGCGTTCACTCTCGAGCATACAAAATTTTTCATAAAACTACATCATGCATTCATACACAAAATTTTCTTGCATAAAATTTTTCTCTTGAAATTTTGGTATAAATTTTTTTTCATGTATATATATTTTATGTTTATGTTTTAATCTGTTAATCATATGTTTTATGTGATACTATCAGATGGTTCTCACACGCGAACAGGAACAACTCAATGCGGCAATCCAAGCTGCAATGCAAGCTTTGCTTCCTCAACTGAGGAACGACATCAGGGCTGAGGTTCAAGCTGCCAACAATCAGCAGCATAATCATGCACCTCCTCCTCCTCCTCTGGTGACATTGGCAGTATGGCTAGAGAGATTCAACAAGCTTCCTCCTCGAGCTTTTGAGAAAACAGATAGCCCCAGTGATGCTGAAAGCTAGTTGGCTCACTTCGAGAAGATTTTCAATGCTATGGGTTGTGACCCCGCGTACAAGGCGAGGTTGGCATGCTATCGGTTCGAAGGCGATGTGCTAAATTGGTGGTTAGCGTTGATGCAGTCTGAGGGAGGTGACGAGTGGGTTGCTGGTTTGACTTGGGCTCAGTTCAAGGACAATGTGATGGAGCAGTTCTTTCCCAAGGCTGAGCAAGACAAGCTCAAGAGGGAGTACCATGGGATCCGACAGAGAGCTGGGGAGAATAGCAACGAGTTTATGCAGCGCTTTCTTCGCTTAGCTGGTTTCCTTGGTGCGGCAGCATGTACTCCTGAAGAGCAGGCACACCACTTTAGGTGGGCTCTTCGCACATCGGTCGCAAACAATCTGGTGTGTGCTACGTTCAACACTATAGCACAAGTGGCCGATGCAGCACGTAAGCTGGAGATGCTGCAGGAGAGAGATGAGTTCGGGGAAGCTGAGAGACCCAACAAGAGGTAAACATTCGTATTCAAGTGGTGATCAATCCGTATTCTTTCCATATATGTCAAATATTCATCTCTTTAAATGTATCTTCCAGGCAGAAAATTGGGGACCGGTCTCAGCCGGCTACTCAGCAGCAGCCTCATCAGCCCAAGGGAAACGGTTAGACTAACGACCGTTCTGCTACGGATAGGCGTGGCGGTAATGATAATTACCATAACAACGCTGGACACTCCAACAACAGCAGGTCCTAATACTTACGCAATTTTCTTATGATTTCATGTTATAACTCATATTCTGACACTTTAGCAAAAACTTCTACCAGGAACCATGGAAACGGTAGGGACCAGAACCAGAGAGGTTCACAGCCTAGCCGTCCAGCTATTACTGGTATTCAATCTTACCATTATCAGCATTGTCCTTTGTACCCTATTATCATGTCTTATGTAAAATGTTTTATCAGGTTCCCAGCCAGCCAGAGCACCTGCTGGAGGATTTACTCATCCTCTTTGATCTACTTGCCACCGTAGGCACCCAGGGCCATGCCGTCGTAACACTGATGCATGCTTCAAGTGTGGTATTCCTAGCCATATCATGAAGGATTGCCGAAAGGGCGAGATGGAGGGCACATCGGGACATGTTGATTCCAAGCCGCCTCCTACCACTGGGCGTGTCTACACGACATCTCGAGACCAGACCAACAAGTCAATAGGTACCATCACTGGAATCTTGTATATGTATGGTCAATCTGCATGTGTTCTTTTCGATACGGGTGCTACTCACTCGGTTATTTCTACTGCTTATGATATGAACATTAGGACGCTCCCCATGCCACTAGAGAATAGACTTACTATTTCCACGCCTTTGAGGGACTCTGTATTAATCACCCATGTATACAAGAGTCTTCCCCTAGAATTTGATGATAAGGTTCGACCTGTTGACGCACTTCCGCTGGACATGAATGACTTCGACATGATTTTGGGCATGGATTGGCTATCCAAACATCATGCTACCATAGACTGCCATTCATATCGAGTTATCTTCGGTGATGTTAATGCACCAGAGTACATTCATAACGGGTTCGTACCCGGACGGTCTGTACAAATCATATCTACCCTGCAAGCGCGTGCACTACTGTCACATGGCTGCGAGGGTTATCAGCTATGGTTCACGACATGGATGCTGAATCTCCATCAATTCAGGATCAACCACTAGTGTCGGAATTTCAAGATGTATTTCCAGTAGAACTTCTGGGCATACCACCTGCACGAGAAGTGGAATTCAGTATCGAGCTTATTCTAGGAGCTGAACCAATCTCTAAGGCTCCTTATCGCATGGCTCCCATAGAGCTGAAGGATCAACTACAAGAACTTCTAGAACGAGGTTTCATTCGACCGAGCGCATCTCCATGGGGCGCACCGGTCTTATTTGTTAAGAAGAAGGACGGCAGTATGCGTCTTTGCATAGACTATCGTGAGCTCAACAAGATTACTATCTGGAATAGGTATCCACTACCGTGTATAGACGATCTGTTTGACCAACTCCAAGGGGCCAAACACTTCTCCAAGATTGATCTTAGGTCAGGCTACCATCAGCTACGGGTTAAGGAGCAGGACATTGCCAAGACTGCTTTTTGTACCCGCTATGGCCACTACGAGTTTGTAGTTATGCCATTCGGCCTGACAAATGCTCCAACAGTGTTCATGGACTTGATGAACAGAATCTTCCATGAATTTATGGACAAGTTCGTCATTGTCTTCATCGATGACATCCTGATTTTCTCAAAGTCCAAGGAGGAACACGAAGACCATCTTCGTACAGTACTACAGATTCTTCGCCAGAAGCAGTTGTATGCTAAATTCTCCAAGTGTGAGTTCTGGTTAGACAAGGTGGCATTCTTAGGTCACATTGTATCAGCAAAAGGAATCACTATAGATCCAGCGAAGGTTGAGGCCATTACTAAGTGGCTGAGGCCGACTTCAGCGACGGAAGTCCGCAGTTTCTTAGGCTTAGCTGGCTATTACCGTAGGTTTGTGGAGAACTTTTCCCGCTTAGCACTACCATTGACCAAACTGATGCGGAAAGGCGAGAAATACGTCTGGACTAAAGAACGAGAGAAGAGATTTGAAGACCTGAAGCAGAAGCTAGTATCTGCACCTATTCTTACTCTCCCATCTGGTACGGGTGGATTTCAAATCTACAGTGATGCATCGGGGAAGGGACTTGGCTATGTTCTCATGCAACATGGGAAAGTGATCACGCACGCTTCACGGCAGCTTAAGCCTTATGAAGAAAATTACCCCACGCATGACTTGGAACTTGCTGCAGTCGTGTTTGCATTAAAGATATGGAGGCACTACTTATATGGAGAATCATGTGACATTTTCACGGACCACAAGAGCTTGAAGTATATCTTCACTCAACGTGAATTGAACATGAGTCAGAGGAGATGGTTAGAGCTGTTGAAGGATTATGACATTAATCTACAATATCATCCCGAAAAGGAAAATGTAGTAGCAGATGCTCTTAGCAGGAAGTCCGGAATGATCAACGGCATTAAAATTAAGGAGGAAATCATAAGAGACTTGGAGCGACTAGACATCGAGATCATGGTACGTGGACAACACGGTTACTGGGCTAATCTTAGAGTAGAACCCGAGTTACTCTCTAAGATCAAGGAAGCTCAGAAAGATGATGGAGAAATCTTGGCGATAGTACAGAATTTGGAGAAACAGACGGAATTCAGAGTAGATGCAGATGGTATCGTATGGCAGGGCAAGAGACTTTGTGTTCTTGATGACCAAGCACTCCGGGAAGCCTTGTTAGCTGAAGCTCATAACTCCACATTCTCTATACATCCTGGTTCGACTAAGATGTACCATGACATCAAGCAATACTTTTGGTGGAGTGGTATGAAACAGGATGTGGCCACTTACGTCTCCAAATGTCTTACCTGCCAGCAGGTTAAGATCGAGCATCAGCGATCTGGCGGTCTCCTTCAACCGTTAGATATTCCAGAGTGGAAGTGGGACAAAATCACCATGGATTTTGTTACTGGTCTTCCGCCTACCAAGAGGAAGCACGGTGCAATTTGGGTTATCGTAGATCGACTTACCAAATCAGCTCATTTCTTACCGATCCGCAAGGAAGATCCGGTAAGTAAACTCGCCGATACGTATAGAAGAGAGATCATGAGACTCCACGGTGCACCATCCAGCATCGTCTCAGACAGAGATCCTCGTCTCACTTCACGATTTTGGAAGATTCTGCAGAAAGCTTGGGGTACACAACTTAAGCTTAGCACGGCTTTTCATCCTCAAACGGACGGACAGTCGGAGCGAACGATTCAGACATTGGAAGACATGTTGAGGTCATGTGCGTTGGAATGGACGGGTGATTGGGACGATTACATCTGTTTGGTGGAGTTTGCATACAACAACAGTTGGCATGCAAGTATCAAGTGTGCTCCTTTCGAGATGTTGTATGGCAGGAAGTTTCGCGCCCCAATCTACTGGGATCAGGTTGGCGAGCGAACACTTGAAGGACCAGAAATCATAGAGATGACCAATGAAAAGATCGCAGTAGCTAAGCAGAAACTTCAGGAAGCACGATCACGTCAGAAGAGTTATGCCGATAAGCATCGTAGGGACATACATTTTAACGTAGGAGATCACGTCTTCCTTAAGATTTCGCCGGCACATGGTGTTAGACGCTTCGGGATTAAAGGGAAGCTCAGTCCTCGTTTCATCAGACCGTTTGATATCATTGAATGAGTTGGTGAAGTATCTTACCGGTTGGCGTTACCTCCGCAGCTTTCGCATGTACACAATGTGTTTCATGTGTCCTTACTCAGAGGGTACCAGTATCATCCCCTTCACATGGTTCAGTATCCACTGGAACAGATACGTGAAGATCTCACTTTTATAGAAGAACCCGAACGAGTTCTTGACAGACAAGAACGAGTCATTAGAAGGAAGACGATTCCATTCGTCAAAATCCTATGGAGGGATCATACCGAGCGGGAAGCCACTTGGGAAACAGAGGAGTCTATCCGGGCTTCTTACCCTCATTTCATATTTTGAATTCGGTTATGTTCTTCTTTTTCAGTTTACTTTATCTATAATTCGGGGACGAATTATTCTTTTTAGATGGGAAGAGTTGTAAAACCCGCATGCTTTTACCATGAATAGTACCCTTAAGATCGTACGTACTAGATTAAAACTTTCCTTTTATAGTATGATTACGTTTACGTGTTAGGATTTTACGTATTACGTACGTGTTAGAACATGATAAGTATTTATTACGCACGAACAAGCAATAATTATTTAACAATAATTAATCACGATCATGCGATCATGAAATCATGAACGTAATTAAATCACAGACTAATATTAATTACGTATATATATTTATTACAAGCGTGAATAAATATATTAGGTCATGGTAAATATTTAACGAGAACACACAAAACGCGAACACAAATAAACACGAACGAGCACTTAAACAACGAGACACGGAAAGCGGTACGGGTACCCCATGTGGGGCTCCCTACCCGCGGCTACACCAACACCATGGGCCAAGCCCATCAATTTTTACAACGAAAGGGGGGTTAAGGTAAAACTTGTTTTCACTTTTCACTTTACAGAAGAAAAATTAAAAACCTAAAAAGTTTTCTCCTTTCTCATTCTTCCTCTTTGGCCGCCGCATACAACACAAGAAAAGGGGGTGTTCGTTTTGATTTTGAACTTGAATCTTGTACGTGTGTTCGTGTGTGTTCATCCTCGTTAGATCTACGCATTCGGTATATTCTTTTAATCCTTTTCTTTTTGATTTGATCTAATAAATTAATTAAGAACATGATGTTTTTAAAAAAAACCTAATTAAAAACATAGATCAAACATGTAAATGGTTTTTGGGAAAATCAAAAAGGATATTTTTAGGGGTGTTTGTTTGGCCGGCGCCTAAACCGAACCCCAAGGGGGTCTCGGTTTGGCTAATAAACCACCACCGAGACCATATGGTCCCGGTTTGGTGGTGTGGGTCCCACGGTAGCAGCAAACCAAAGGGAACCCCGAAGTGGTTCGGGGTATCGTGTCGATTTCATGTCCGGTTCATGGTTTCTAGTTAAGATCCGGTTCACGGTTTATATTAAGATTATTTTTTTTATAATCATATGTTAAAATTAAATTAATAAATATGACATGATTAATTTAATAAACATGACTTAGGTTATAATTTAATCATTAGAATCATGGAATTATTAACCTAAGTATTTTATATTTTTTAGACTTATAATTAATTAATTATTTAAAAACCATGGTTATAATTAATTAATTAACATGACTTAGGTTATATTATTAATAAGTAATAATACATGTTTTAACCTAAGTATTTAACTTTAGTTAATTAAAAATATGATATATTTAATTAAATACTTTTAACCTATAGTTTATTTAAATTACATGTAATAATTAATAAACTATACATTATATCATTATGACTTAGAAAATAATCAGAAAAACACTTAGGCTTATATACTTAGCTTATTAAGGCAGCTAATCTATTTATGGAAACTTTCTATTTTTAGAACTTATTTAATTTAGGCAGCTAATCTATTTATGGAAACTTTCTATTTTTTTAGAAACTTATTTAATTAAGGCAGCTGATCTATTTATGGAAACTTTCTATTTTTAGAAACTTATCTATTTTAAGCAGTAATTCTATTTTTGGAAGCTTTCTGTTTTTGGAAACTTTCTATTTTTGGAAACTTTCTATTTTTGGTAACTTTCTATTTTAGGAAACCTGCTATTTTTAGAAAGTTACTTATTATTACACAGTAAGTATAATAATACATGAAATACCAGAAATACTTAATCAGAATAGACAGAATATAAGATAAACACAGTTTAAGGCTTTAAACAATAAAACATGATATGAACATATAAAATAAGCTAATACATGACATAAAACCAGTTACGTATTTAGTAAGCAGATACTTATTCATGTATGTATTTATGTAGCATTAGTGATACCGAAGTAGGATTATCCTCAATTCATCTTCTTCGTTCACTGGACATAACGGATTCCCGTCCTTTCAGTATGGACATTCTTTCCTTATTAGGATTCCCCGTATGCAGCCAAATGTTTTCCCGTTGTATAAGTTTATATGTTTGACTTGCTTATGTTTAATTTAGAATACCTATAGCCATATACATGCATGATCGGTTTCACCTAGTTATGGAGGTCCCATAACCATAAAATTAGAGGCACTGATTTTATGACTTCACCATGGCGGAGTGATTGCTCGTGCCGTCCCTTCAGCTTTTGGCCATATATCATATTTATCATGTGGGGCGTATGGGTGCATCCTAGTTACATGTTTTTCAGCAGATTACTCAGTGTGAATGTGGTGTGTACCTTGCATCCTTCACAAGTAGCTGATCCCTCCTACCCAAACCAGCATATTAAATTAGAGGCAGCCCCTCTAATTTGCATGATGAGGTCACCCCTCCAAGTATTCATGCACGGTAGATTTTCATGAACTATATTGGCTAATGGTAGAACATGTTAAACATTTTTTATAAGATAAACATAAGGCTTTTAAACTATAAAACCAGTTTTACCAAGACTTAACCAGGTTAATCGGGACTTAGTTTCTTCCGCTGTTATATGTTATATGCTTATCCTATTCATGCTTTATTGTACATCCGTGCACTGAGCTTATTGCTCAGCCGTTTTCCTTTTCTATGTTCCCAAAACGGCAGGTACTCAGGGACACTCGTAGACTTTAAGCGTACGTGCATATGGACTGGAAGCTTTCTAGCCTTTCTTTACTTTATGCATTATCTTTCCTTTGATACACTCGCTATGGACATTGTTTAGTCCTTTCCTTTACAGTACTTATGTTTGTGTGTGATGAGCTTTACTTTTGGACTACCGATGTTTGATTCCGGTATTTTCCTTTTATGGTCATGTAATGTTTAGACATTTTTCCTTGTATGCCTTGATGACACGCCATAATTACGCGTGACATTCCATTATCAAAATGGGGTGTTACAAAGCTTGTGAACTAGCTTACTGACAATAAGCTCATTCACATAGCTTATGAGTTTGTCTTTTTATTATCAGCTTTTAAGATCCATTGCATTATTCTCTTAAGGTTTTATCAATTTATTCTCAAAAAAAACAAAATAATAAACTAAATTTAGAAGTGTTACTGTAGCATAAGCTACTAGGTGAGATTTTTGACAAAAAGATCATCAGAGGCTTGTGTAAACGTGACAAGGGACTTAGAAATAATTTGGAGGTGTTAAGGAATGTTATTGGTTCATTTTAAAGTTCATAGTTTGGTTTAGTTAGAGGTTTCTTGGGTTAAGCTGATAAGGATTTGTAGTGATAAGCTTTAAGGCTAGTGGTGGTTCAAGGAAGTTGTTAGTAGCAGTTGAAAAAAAGATGATAAATCGGTTCAGCTTGGTTATAGTGTAGCTTAGTTTCGGTTCGGTTCGATAGCATGTCTACGATATCAGAAGGTTGGCTTCGGAAGTTTCGATAAAGTTTTACAAAGGTTCTATTTCGATTATAATTTCTGGTACGGTGCGAGATTAGTTCGGTGCAGCTCGAAATCAGTCTTAGGTTAGTGTGATAGCTTGGTAAAGTGGAAATCAGCTTTTGGCTCAAGCCTCGAGATCAGTTTCGGTTTGATCAGTGAGCTAAAGGTCTCGGGTTGGTTTTGATACTAGTTTTTTGTTTCGGTTCACTTTCGCAACAGCACCTTCATCAACGGAGGCCGGGATGGCAGCGTAAAATCCTTCTCTTTTTTCGCTCATAAAGTTTCTCATTGAGTTTTCTGCAATTATAGTGTAATCTGTTAGTTAGAAGTCATAGTGTAAATTTGATTGTTACTCGCTTGAATTGCTCAACTTCGATTGTTTGTTATTTGTTTTGTGCTACTTAGCTGAATTTGATATCGTAGTTCTTGCGTATGTCTGATATAGGGTGTTTGGTATATGTTGTAAGTAGGCTGGGTAACACCGTCTATGCATGCACGTGCTCAATGATCTTAGTTTAGTGGTTTGTCATAAGGTGCTACCATTAATTTCTTGGTGGCTGATATGGGTTGGGATCCGATGGTTTGGGATGATCCGATGGAGTTTTAAGCCAGAGAGGTTCTTGTCGAATGATGGAACTAATGGGGCGTTTGATATAAGCGGAAGAAAAGGGATTAGGATGATGCCGTTTGGTGCGGGAAGAAGGATATGTCCTGGCTCTGATTTGGCTTTGCTCCACTTGGAATATTTTGTTGCTAATTTGATATGGTATTTTGATTGGACTACTCCCGATGGTTATCATGTTGATCTTTCTGAGAAAGTTGAGTTCACCGTTGTCATGAAGAACCCTTTGCAGACACGAATAACTCCAAGGGCGGAAAAATTAATCACTTGAGTGACTCAATGTAGGCACTAGTATTAATAGGTTTAAGATGTCAAAAATAAGAATTATACTTGATCAGAGTGTGCTTATATTACTCTTAGGAACAATGATCTGTGCAGTTTAATGCAGGGATTATAATGCAAATCTATTCGATTTTAATATAATTCATCCCAATGTACAGTTTTAAATTACTCTTAACCATGTCATATTTGCAGAATAATGGTTTGGGTCAGGGTCAAATGATTTATAAAGACCCAACTGTCCCAAATGCCAAATATTGCTCAATTATAACTAACAATCTTTCATTTAACAGGGGCAATTTTTTTAGTTTCTATCGAATCAAAATCGCTTTCCAGTTTCCAGCAAACTTTAGCATAAAACATGATGAGAAAGCCGAAGAGGTAAGCAAAAAACAGAGTGGGAAGACATACAAATAAAAGAGACGTAAGCTAAAACATGATAATATGTTTTATGGACTTTTGATAGATGAAGCTTATACGCAATTTCAGGGATAATATTTGTTTATCATATTTATTTAATAATTAGGATATACTATATGTCTTGGGAAATATTTTTTTATGTCTATGATTTATCTTGTCAATTTTGATACAAGCTAAGGTTATTTGGTATAGTGGAAACTTAAAATAAAAAGATTTTTTTTCTTACTAACTAACTAACCAACTAAACATGATTTTAAAAAAGTTCTCGAAAAATTCTGAAAAAATTCCATAATATCGGATATGTTGGTGCATAAGTTTTCTTAATTTTGAGGTTTTTTACGTTTTTTTAATGCACAAAAAATGAAATTTGATACACAAAAAGGTGAAAATTAGTGTACAAAATATTTTCATGCACAAAATTTTCAAGTTGTTTTACTTTGATGCGGCATCAAAGTTTAAAGCAAAAAGTCAAAAGAAGTTGGGCATAAAAATGAATTCTTAATGCACAAAAAAACGTAAAAATCTTAAAAATTATCGTTTTTGTGAATCAAAATTTCGTTTTTGTGTATTAAAAAACGTAAAAAACTTCGAATTAAAAAAACTTTTTTCACAAAAGTTTTTTGCACCAACATATCCGATATACTGAAATTTTTTCAGAATTTTTGAAAAACTTTTTAAAAATCATATTTAAATGGTTAGTTAGTTAGTTGGTTAGTTAGTTAGGATTGTGTTTTAATCTCATCCATTGATTTTAAATCAATAGCTGAAAATCCTTCTTATCCTTCTCACAAAAAAAAGTCTTTTTATTTGATATATCCTATTCGGTATATATACCGAATCATTAATCAATCAAGTTAAAGTTTAATAAATTTCTAGTTTCTCTTCTTTAATTCTTATAAAGCAAGTATACGCTTAAAATGGTGCTATTTATCCCGATACACTCTAACCGGGCCGTATCAATTGGTTTTTTCATTACCTTAACTCGTTGAGGGTTTTTGATCCATGGTTCCAATTATCAAAAAAAAACTGTTCATCGGCGGCTACTATTCATCGATGGTATTGTTCATCAGACGACACCGTCCATCACTGGGGGGGGTACTGTTCATCCGACGGGGCACTGTTCATAAGACGGTACTGTTCGCGGATATTGTTCGTCGGGTATTGTTCATCAGTGAAAAAAATTATTTTTTAATTTATTCTTTATGGCATCGGGCAATAGTGATCGAGATGCATTATCTAAGCTCTTGTAAATGGGAACGGGGGTTGAATATCAAAATGAGTTTAAGTATCTTATAACTCGAGTAACAGGTTTTCTCTGAAAGTTTACTAGTCTCTTTTTGTATATCCGGACTTAAACCGAAGCTACAAGTAAAATTGTTGCCTTTGTTCCGTTAAAATTCCTTAAGAATCATAAACAAGTGTGCCTTGTGTTTTTTTTCTACAATTACGAAGTCAGTGGATGCAAAAGTTAAGTTGCTTAAGGAGTCACTGTTACTGTTAGTGATTGAAAAGTGTGTTTATTCTACTTGTGTTTTGTTATTTTGATGTTATAAATAGTTTGGTTTAGGCCTTTAGATAAAAACAGTCAGGTTGAAGCGTAAGCACAGTTCATTTTTTTGAACTCTCTGTGGTAAATTATACCAGCAGCCTTGGTACATTCATTTTGAAGTTTTTGGTTCCGAATTTCAGCAAGGAGATAGATTCAGGTCTATAGATTTTCTGTTTTAAGTTTAATCAGTAGCTTATAGCTTTTAGGTACGTTAATTTTAAGCATTCAAATTCGTCAATTTATCTCTATTTGTGCACCTACTGTTCATCATGTGCAAATTGTTGCATTTTGTGTTAATATAATTTCTGTGACTGTTTTCGTGTATATTGTTGTTGGTATCTGATATGAGCTTAAACTCATATCCTTTTATCAACAAATAACCCTAAAACATGAAGCAAAATACCCATTTATCTTGTAAAAAGCAGTGTTATGTGGTATGTTGTGTTTGTGTGCACTTGTGTAGGTAAGAAGATACATTTTCAAGCAAACAAGGAAAAACCAAGCTCAAATGGATGAAAAAGACAAAAGAGGATCAAAAGTGACAAGACTTTGAAGTTCAAGGACCTATCTTGACAAGTTGTGAAAGTTGAAGGACTAGAAGTGCAAATTATGAAAAGTCAAGATTCAAGTCAAACCTGGTCAACTATCAAGTCAACTCAGTCAAAGGGCCATTTTGTACAAATTATGGAAGTTAAAGGACCAAAAATGACAAAGGAATGAAGATCCTAGCTTGAAATGGGAATCTGCCAAGTATAGGGACCAAAGCTGCCAACTTTGGAAAGAAATGCAAGTTTAATCCAAGTGGAAAGAATTCAACCAATGGGAAAAGAGAATACGCTTCACACGGATCACCACATAAGCCCACTACTGCCGCCTTTCATTTATTACCATATCTCAACAGTGTAATCCGCAACACATCTCCTCAACCAATAAGAAGATGACACGTGTTATCTTCTTTAACAAAAAATATTTCCAGGATCGGGTTTTTTATAGAGGGCGTTTCATGAGAAGATCAAAACACCAAACTTGCTCGTTTTGAAGAGAGGAATACAATGGTGCAATCCAATTAACAAATCATCCATTCAATCAAAAACCCCCAATTCAGTGTTCATCACCTTCAAGTGCCAAATGCAAAAATTTTCCACGTGGCAAGATATTATTGGTTCTGACACGTCACAACTCCAACAAATTCTCCTATCTTGCCTATAAATAGATAGCTTGTACCTCATTTCTCATTGTAGCTTAAAATTGTAAAAACACATAGTTCTTACTTTCCCTTACTTTTTCCCTCACTTTTCCCCTAACTACTCAAGAGTCTGACAAACTCTTGAGTCAGTTAGTTAGTTGTTAGCTTGTAACCAACCTTTGTAACTGAATTCTTGCAATAAAATTCAAATTTCCTTTTCCCGCCAAATTCTGTTCTTCAAAATTCCAGTTTGATCTTGCTTCCATTGGATAGTATTGTTGCTGTTTGATGTTTGTTATGATCAACCATTGATCATAGCTTACATTGGTGAAGTTTTGTAGCTGTTTGATCAGAATTCAAGTTTTTCCATTGTTGTTGAAGATTTGTAGCAGTTTGATTGATTCCAGATGAATTGCAGTTGATTGTTGATTGATTTTAGTTGAATACTAGTGATAGGTGGTGGTATCACTAGTGCAAGAGAGCTCAGCGCTCCTCTTCTTCCCAAAGGATCTCTTCATTAGGTTCTATAGCTCTTGATTTTTGTTCCTCTAAATCAGTCAATTGCATGCTCAATTTTCTAGTTTAATCTTGATGGCTGCCTGTTTTACTTGATAAGTAGTTGATGTTTGATTGGTTCTAGTGTGAATTGTAGCTTAATCTTGCATCATTGTGTTCTGAGTTGTAGTTTCTGCATACTTTCAGTAACTTGTTAGCCTTATAGCTTACTTTCAGTTCTAGCCTTGGTTATTGTTTGTTCTCAGCTTGAATACACTTCATTTTGTCATTTGAAACTAGTCTGCTATAGCTTTTGTATCAGCTTAACCCAGAACTTAAAAAGTCTTTGTAAAATTTGGTTCATAACTGATAAGGGAGTGTTTGGGAATAGCTTTTAAATAGATTTCAAGTGTTAAGATTTGGTGTTTAGAAGTTGATTTCCAGTCATTAGGTGTTAACAATTGGTTTTAGGTCATTTACAAGTCAAATAATAGTCAAACAGGCAATTGGTACTAAAATAGTTTGGGTCATCCTTTTTATCAGCTTTGGTTTGAAAACTTGTCATTTTCATTTGCCTAGTTCTCCTTTAATCTTTGATGAAATTTCTTCAAACTTGTTTCTAGTTCTAGCTTACATCATAAACTTTCAGTTTCTAAAAGGAAAATCTACAGTTTTAGGTAATAAGCTAGAAATAAGCTTTTTAGTCCATGACTGAGCATTTGTCATTCTCTGATGTAAAGTGCCAACTGTTTTACTGGTTCTCTTAATCCACTTCACAAAAGTTGTTATTTTCTTTCACAAATCCATTTAGAAAGTGTTGAATATTAAGTTTTGAAAGTTTGAGCTTTTTGCAAAAAGTTGGTCAAACTTGGTCAACATAAGCTCAAAAGAGCTTATTTCAGATTTCTCATTCATCTCTGGATGAAAATGGTTCTAGATTGATTTCCCCTTCTTTAAATCAAGTGCTTAATTAGTTTCTTTACAAAAATCAGGTTGTGACTGATTGGAATAAGCTGTAGCTTATTTTGTGCTTATTAATAAGCACTCAATTGCTTATTTTTGACTTTTAGCTAGATTCCTCAGACACACTTAGCTTAAATTGGATTTTAAGAGTTTTGCAAGTTGTTTCAGCTTATTTGGTTGAGTATTAAGCTCAAACGAGCTTATTCTTTCCTTTGTCCCGTTTTTACTTAAAACTTTAGTTTAATTGCACTTTGGTCCTTACATTTCATTCAGTTTTGTAAACTTGGCTAAACTTCCAAGTTATTAGGGTTTGCTAAAAGTTAGTCCCTGGACTTTGAAGTTTGTTAAATTTCAGTTATCAAGTTGTTATTTTGTTACATTTTTGGTTAAGTTTGTTATAGATTTTACAAGTTTGATCCTTATAGTTAACAGTTTTGCATTTTTAGTCCCTAAAGTTGTTAGAATTTAATTTTCAAGCATTTAATTTTCCTAGAATTTACATTTTCAGTCCTCTTAGTTTTATATTTTGCAATTTTAATTTTGTTTGAATAAAATCTTGGTATTTGCAACTTGTTTTACGTATAAGTAGGTTTATATTTTTCATTTTTAAATAGTGTTGTTTGAATTAGCAATAGATTACCAAGCAAGCTTGAACAACCAAGAACAATTATAAATCTGATATTGATTGGACTTTCTATTGGTTAAGAACTGAGAAAACGAACTTGCATTATACTACATTTCAAATGGCGCCGCTGCCGGTTCTTTGACTACACGAGAGACTATCGATTGACGGTTTTCATTGGCTTTTGGGATCCGTTCATTTGGTGAACGTTATTTTTACGTATCATAAATCAAAAACAAATAAAAAAATCAAAAATATAAAAATATATAAAAACTAAAAAATTAACAAAACAATTCTTTTCCTAAAGAATTGACCAAAAAAATTAAAAAATCCAAAAAGCAATCTTTTTTCCTAAGAGATAGCACCCAAAAATATATATTATTGGATTCTCTCGGTTTTTATGTACATATAGTATTTTCCTTTAAAAACTCATAAATACAAAAATATTTTCCATATATTATTATAAGTAAATACGTATACGTATAAGAACAATCAATCTACATATCTTCCATAAGTATTGCCGAGGCAATACACCGTGTTGAGGGGCGTTCCGGTCCTTGACACGCGTATCGATCAAACAAAATAAAGCAAGAATAGATAAATACTCTCAATAAGCAACAATTCGAAGAATACGAACATTTAAGTGAATAGAAAGGCGATGTGCTATAAAATGCCATCTAAGGGTCAATAGGTACTTAAGTGCTTCGCGCCACCTAACCCCCCGTTCACTTGGGAGTATTCTAAGAAGGAAGGCTTCATTGAGGGTCTTGCACCCAAAGTAGTAAATACATATATTGTTACTTTCTTGTGGATATTTAATATTGAAACTCGAAGAGAATAATCCATTTCTCTTCAAAGTCACACGAGAGCTTCTCTCTCATTCCTCGTATTGAGTTGCATGCTCACTCGCGGGCGTGCACAAATACCGATTGGTGTACAACCTCTTCCTCCGAAAAGGAAGAAAAAGAGAAAGAGTAAGACCACCACCGTCCACCAAGCCGATCACGAGAATCGTGCTTTGTCACCACCACAAGAAGCCATGGCTATTGATAATTGTACTTTGTATGAACGTATGCAATCCAACATTCATGGATATGTTAGTGCCATTAAGATTCCCGACTTTCCCGCTAACACATTTGAGTTACATACATCCATGATCAATATGGTTTCTTCATCACCTTTCTTTGGAAAACAAAATGAGGATCCCCATGCTCACCTTAAGAGATTCCTTTCACTTTGCAACACCATTAAGCATAATGGGGTTCCACATGAGGTCATTAGATTGATGTTAGTGTCATTTTCCTTAGATGGGAGTGCTAAGCATTGGTTAGACACCCAACCACCCGATAGTATCACCACATGGGATGATTTTACCACTAAGTTTTTGAACAAATTCTTTCCTCCACAAAAGACTATGGCTTTGAGGAATTTGATTATGGGCTTTACACAAAAACCTAGTCAATCCTTTGGTGATGCTTGGGAAGAGTATAGTGAGTTGTTGAGGCCATGCCCTAACCATGGAATGGATGATCTAGGCCAAATCAATACCTTCTATAATGGCCTTAAACCTCACCACCAAGATTCACTAAATGCTTCCGCGGGAGGGAGTATTATTTTTAAGACATACCATGAGGCATTGAACATTATTGAGACTAAGGCAATGGTTCAAACAAACGATCCATTTGAAGAAAGAGTTCATGTGATCCAAAACACTTCTCAAACCCCTTGTGAACTCCAAATTCTTAAAGAGATCCTTCAAACAGTCAAACAAGGACAAGAAATGACTCAAGGCATGATTCAAGATTTTAAGAGCATGACATTGAACAATTCCTCAAATAATGTGAATGCCATCACCATTTCTTGTGTTACTTGTGGAGGCCCCCACTCTTATGAACAATGTGATAAGGTGCAAGGGTATCAAGGGGAATGCTATGCTTACCAAGAGGAACACCGTGAACACTTTAAGCCTAACATCAATCCAAACAACCTTTCTTACAAATCCCAAAATTACCTTACTCCACCCGGCTTCCCACCCCAACCACCCACCCAAATTCCACAAAATCCTCCTCAAATTTTAGCAAGGAATCAAGGGCAAAGACAACCATACCAAGGAAATAACTACAAGGCACCCAATCATTTTCAACCTCAAGCAAGTACCTTTTATCCACCAAATCAAGGATTTAACTCCCAACCTTTACCTTTCCAACCTCAAGGTTTTCAAGGTTATGTGCCACAAGAGTTAAACACAATGGATCTTTTGCAAAAGATGAATCAAGAGAATGAAAGGAAATTCCAAGCTATAGACAAGAAAATGAATGACCAATTCAATAAGCTTTTAATGGCGGTAAATCAAAGACCACAAGGGGCTTTACCTTCCAACACACAAACAAACCCTAGGGCCAATGTTAATGCTATTACAACAAGGAGTGGTACAACAACAAAGGATCCTTCACCTCCTAAACCTACTATTGTTCAACCTACTTGTGCTCCTACTTGTGATAAACCTTCTACTTCTACTCCACCTCCTCAAAGTGCTCCTATTCACTCAAACACACCTTCTCAACCACCTCATACTTCTCCTTTACCTTCCACACTTCCCAATGAAGAGGATAACAAAGACAAATCTTCCACCACAACACCTATTCCACCTACACCAAAACCCACTCTTCCATACCCTTCAAGGTTGAAAAAGGACAAGTTAAAGAACAAAGATGACATACAAGTTTCCAATTTCTTAAGGATGTTCAAGCAACTCAATATCAACATATCCTTTGCGGAAGCTCTTGCTTATATGCCAAAGTTTGTTAAGATGTTCAAGGATTTGCTCTCAAACAAAGAAAAATTGGTTGATTTGCCCAATACATCACTTAATGAAAATTGTTCCGCGGTGTTACTTAAAACCTTACCAACAAAACTTGGAGATCCGGGGCGCTTCTTGATACCTTGTAATTTTCCCGGTGTTGAAAATTGCATGGCTTTGGCGGATTTAGGGGCAAGCATAAATCTCATGCCTTTATCGGTTTGGAAACAACTCTCTCTTCCCGAGCTCACTCCCACTAGGATGACTCTTGAACTAGCCAACCGAACCATAGCTCACCCCGTAGGTATAGCGGAAGATGTGTTTGTAGGTGTGGATAAGTTTACCTTTCCGGCCGACTTTGTAGTGGTCGATTATGATATGGATCCTAGAGTGCCTTTGATTGTTGGTAGACCGTTTTTGAGAACGGGTCGTACCTTGATAGATGTGGCGGAAGGGGAATTAATTATGAGAGTAGAGGATGAGAAAGTGGTGTTTAAGTTAGGGAAAGTTTGTGATAGAAAAGAGGTTAAGGAGTCTAGACCTTGTGAGACTATTAACATTGTGGATGTGCTAGATGAAGTGTGTAATGAACACTTTCATGATGCTTGTAAGAATGCTAGTGATGAGATTCCACATGTTGAAACCGTGGCCTCAATTGCTCCCTCTTTAACACCTTTTGGAGAGAGTGATTTCCTCTTGGAGGAATTTGAGTCCAACTTTCTTGGTGATGATGATTCTCCCATTAATTGGGAAGAAGATATTCTTACAATCCAAAAGTTGCTCAATGAGGACCCTATTCCTTCTCCTATTCCACAAGAGATTACTATTGAGGAACCTTCCATAGTAAAACCTTCCATAGAGAGTCCACCTCCCATTGAACTTAAGGAACTTCCATCCCACTTAGAATATGCTTTCTTAGAAGGAAAAGACCAATTACCGGTGATTATTGCTAAGGAATTGAAAGAGGATGAGAAGGAGCAACTTATTGAAGTTCTTAAGAAACACAAGAAAGCCTTAGCATGGAAAATATCCGACATAAGGGGAATTGATCCACATTTTTGTACTCACAAAATCCTTATGGAGGATGACTATAAACTCGCCATTCAAAACCAAAGGAGAGTTAACCCAAAAATTCATGAGGTTATTAAGAAGGAAGTGATTAAACTCTTAGATGCGGGTATGATTTACCCCATTTCCGACTCTCCATGGGTTAGCCCGGTTCATTGTGTTCCAAAGAAGGGTGGAATCACCGTGGTGCCTAATGAGAACAATGAGCTTATTCCCACGAGACTTGTAACCGGTTGGAGAGTTTGCATTGATTATAGAAAACTCAATGAGGCAACTAGGAAAGACCATTTCCCGCTTCCCTTTATGGATCAAATGCTTGAACGCTTAGCGGGAAATGAGTACTATTGTTTTCTTGATGGCTTTTCGGGTTATTTTCAAATACCCATTGACCCTAAGGATCAAGAAAAGACCACATTCACTTGTCCATACGGTACATTTGCTTACAAGAGGATGCCTTTTGGCCTATGTAATGCACCGGGGACGTTTCAAAGGTGCATGATGGCGATTTTCCATGACATGATAGAGCAAACCATGGAGGTTTTTATGGATGACTTTTCCGTATTTGGGAACTCTTTTAGCTCTTGTCTCACCAATCTTGAGAGAATGCTTAAGCGTTGTGAGGAAACACGTTTGGTGCTTAATTGGGAGAAATGTCACTTTATGGTGAAAGAGGGGATTGTTTTAGGACACAAGATATCCAGTAAGGGATTAGAAGTTGATCGAGCCAAAATTGATGTGATTGCTAAGCTTCCCCCACCCACCTCGGTTAAAGGTGTGAGGAGTTTCTTAGGTCATGCGGGTTTTTATAGGCGCTTTATACAAGATTTCTCTAAGATAGCTAGACCGATGACTCATCTCTTGGAGAAAGAGGCTCCTTTCATTTTTGACCAAGCTTGTTTAGAATCTTTTGAGACACTTAAGGAAAAATTGACAAAGGCTCCCGTTTTGGTTTCTCCAAATTGGGAATTACCTTTTGAGCTTATGTGTGACGCTAGTGATTATGCGGTGGGGGCCGTCTTAGGACAAAGAGTTAATAAGCATTTACAACCTATACACTATGCGAGTAAAACCATGACCGGTGCACAACTTCATTACACTACCATGGAAAAAGAGTTGCTTGCTATAGTATATGCTTTTGAGAAGTTTAGACCCTACCTTGTGCTTTCCAAGACCATAGTGTATACGGATCATTCCGCTCTCAAGTATCTTATGACAAAACAAGATGCTAAGCCTAGGCTTTTGAGATGGGTTTTGTTGCTTCAAGAGTTTAAGATAGAGATTCGTGATAAAAAAGGGGCCGAGAATTTAGCGGCGGATCATTTGAGTAGACTTGAGCATCCTTTTCAAGGAGATTTCCCACATCAAGAAATCAATGAATCCTTTCCACTAGAGGAGCTCATGTCTATCTCTTCCCAAGAGGATGCCACACCTTGGTTTGCGGATATTGCAAACTATCTTGTGGGCAATGTGCTTATTGAGGGTCTTACTTACCAACAAAAGAAAAAGTTTCTTAAGGAAGTTAAGTATTACTTTTGGGATGATCCATATCTTTTTAGGCAATGTGCGGACCAAATCATTAGACGGTGTGTAGATGGGCCCGAGGCATTTAAAATCTTAGAGGCATGTCATAAAGGACCTACGGGTGGACATTTTGGGCCTAACTACACCGCCAAGAAAGTCTTTGATTCGGGTTATTATTGGCCTTCCATTTACAAGGATGCTCAAGAGATGGTGAAATTTTGTGATGTTTGTCAAAGACAAGGAAAAATTACACAACGTGATGAGATGCCACAAAATTTTATCCAAGAGTGTGAGATATTTGATGTATGGGGAATAGATTTCATGGGACCTTTTCCATCCTCTAAGGGAAACAAGTATATACTTGTGGCGGTGGATTATGTGTCCAAGTGGGTGGAGGCTAAAGCCTTACCTACTAATGATGCTAGAGTGGTTGTAAAGTTCTTGAAACAATTGTTTGCTAGATTTGGTGTACCTCGGGCCATCATAAGTGATCGTGGTACGCACTTTTGTAATGATCAATTCACGAGAGTTATGAAGAAATATGGAGTGAATCATAGACTTTCTACCGCGTATCATCCTCAAACAAATGGTCAAACCGAGGTCACAAATCGTGGTTTAAAGAGAATTTTAGAGAGAACGGTGGGAGAGCATAGAGCTTCTTGGTCGGATAAGCTTGATGATGCTTTGTGGGCGTTTAGGACGGCTTTTAAGACACCAATTGGTTGTACTCCTTATAGGCTTGTCTATGGAAAAGCGTGCCACCTCCCATTTGAGTTAGAACATAAGGCATCTTGGGCTCTCAAGTGGGCTAACTTTGATTTAAACCAAGCCGGTTCACATAGGAAAGATCAAATCAATGAGATGGATGAGTTGAGAGCCAATGCCTATGAGAATTCTTTGCTATACAAGGAAAAGACTAAGAAATTGCATGATGCTAAGATCAAGAATCGTGAGTTCAAAGTTGGAGAGCCGGTTCTCCTCTTTAACTCAAGATTGAAGCTTTTTGCGGGCAAGCTTAAGTCGAGATGGTCCGGTCCATTCACTATTGCTCAAGTGTTTCCATATGGAACTCTTGAGTTGTCCCAACCCGATGGTCCAAATTTTAAAGTGAATGGTCACCGTGTTAAACATTACTTTGGGGAGGACATTTCCGTTGAAATGGTCCAAGAGGTCCCCATTTTCCCCATGAATTAATTCATTGAGGGACGAGTCGAGCTAGAGACTCATTAACTCAAGCATCGTATAACTAGGTTTAGAGTGTTGTAGGTTAGAAATAAAGGCATGGATTTGGAGATAAGTGTAGGGGAGACCTTCTTTTGTCTTCTTGATTGTTTGTAGGGTTGCTCACTCATATTGTGCTTTGGAGCTTATGGAGGAGGCCCTTGTATCCGGTTCACTTCGTTTCTTTAAGTGAATTTTCATTGACACTTTGTGCTTAAACATGATTTCATTAATAGTAGTCATTTCCTTAACTTGGGTTAAGCAAAGTCTATTCATTGTCATAAGTGTAGGGGAAGTTTTTATACTTCCATGCTCTTAAACATTGAGGACAATGTTTAGCTTAAGTGTAGGGGGGTCTTCTATCGAAGTGACCTTGCCTAGAACTTGTCATTGTCTTGCATGATAACATGGAAAATTGAATTTTCAACATTTTTCAAATTTTTGATCTACTTTGGCCAACAAAAATATGCATTCATAATTTTTGCATCAAACATTTTTCATTTGCATAACACATTTGCATTGTATATAATTCTTCTATTCTTTTTCATTAAAAAAAATAAAAAGAAAAAAATATAATAAAACATGGTTTTAACAAATTTAGATTTCTTTGACATATTAGGCCCGCCATGGATATTTTAACTCAACCCGAGTTTGCTTATTTTAGCAATCTCTAGCTAGTATCCTTAACCATGTAGTCCTTCATTGGTCTATTAGGCTAAGCTTCCACCAATTTCATTCTTTGAAATTTTAAATTTGTGGAGAATGGGAAATGATAGAGTTGAAGCAAGTGTAAAAGGGCTAGATAGACTTCATGGCAATTACTTGTGGCTAAACCCTTCTCTTCTTGACCTCTATTTTCTTCGCTTGTATATAATTGTTAATAAATAATCAAGTACGGTTTTAATTGGTTTGTAATCTCTTATGCATTTTTGGCTAATCATTCATGGTTGATATGAGTACGTCTTAAGATTCTAAGTTAGCACGTTTTATGTGTACTAGACTTGTGTCATGCTCCATATTTAGCGGGTGTTTTTCCTTTTCTTCTTTTCAAATTTCTTTGTGAGGAATAAAGAAAAATAAGAGCGGCTTATGAAAAAAAAAAATGAGTGGCTAGAAAAAAAAAGAAAAAGAAAAAAATAATGCAAGACTCCTAAGAGGGGCAGTGTGGTGTTAATTATAGTGACTATTGAGTTCCAATATTACCTTGACGGGTTGCGGGGATTCAATAGATTGCTCCAATCCAATATTACCTTGACGGGTTGCGGGGTTGAAGATCCAAAATCTCAAAAAGATGCGGATGTAAATTATTGCGTGAGTTTTATTTTTCTTTCCTTAGCGAGTGTGTAGTTACTTATGAAAGCATGACATGAGGATTTTACACATAAGGCGAATGACTTATTACTCTTAATACGGACTTGTATTAATTGTGAGCGGTTTTTCAAGTAATGGATGAGAAGATTACTTAGGATTAAAACCGTGCTTCCTTATTTTTGGATTTTACACTTCTTATATTTCACACTTGAATAATGACAAATTTGCCCACAAGCAATTTGCTCAAATAATAACCGGTTCCACATTTAATTGTCATGAATAAGTTGATGCACTTTTTACTTGTGAATGCAATGATTCCATTTATTAGCTTGGTATGGGGAAAGTGAAACTTGAGGGTGATAAATGTTCATGGTATCCAAGCCCTAATCCAAGTCATTGAATTCTTTATGAGTTATTTCCATCAAAACCATTTCAAGAAAAATCAAAAAGATATAGATAGAATTGTATTTTGATTCATTGCATTATTAAAAGTCAAAATCATGCATCATCTAGTTTAGAGTAGTGTAGATGCATCTCATATGGCCAAGGTGGATTAATTATGAGGGAAATGTAAATTTTTAAGCCTTGAAATATAATATTGCATGAGGACATGGCAATGCTCAAGTGTAGGGGAATTTGATATGAGCTTAAACTCATATCCTTTTATCAACAAATAACCCTAAAACATGAAGCAAAATACCCATTTATCTTGTAAAAAGCAGTGTTATGTGGTATGTTGTGTTTGTGTGCACTTGTGTAGGTAAGAAGATACATTTTCAAGCAAACAAGGAAAAACCAAGCTCAAATGGATGAAAAAGACAAAAGAGGATCAAAAGTGACAAGACTTTGAAGTTCAAGGACCTATCTTGACAAGTTGTGAAAGTTGAAGGACTAGAAGTGCAAATTATGAAAAGTCAAGATTCAAGTCAAACCTGGTCAACTATCAAGTCAACTCAGTCAAAGGGCCATTTTGTACAAATTATGGAAGTTAAAGGACCAAAAATGACAAAGGAATGAAGATCCTAGCTTGAAATGGGAATCTGCCAAGTATAGGGACCAAAGCTGCCAACTTTGGAAAGAAATGCAAGTTTAATCCAAGTGGAAAGAATTCAACCAATGGGAAAAGAGAATACGCTTCACACGGATCACCACATAAGCCCACTACTGCCGCCTTTCATTTATTACCATATCTCAACAGTGTAATCCGCAACACATCTCCTCAACCAATAAGAAGATGACACGTGTTATCTTCTTTAACAAAAAATATTTCCAGGATCGGGTTTTTTATAGAGGGCGTTTCATGAGAAGATCAAAACACCAAACTTGCTCGTTTTGAAGAGAGGAATACAATGGTGCAATCCAATTAACAAATCATCCATTCAATCAAAAACCCCCAATTCAGTGTTCATCACCTTCAAGTGCCAAATGCAAAATTTTTCCACGTGGCAAGATATTATTGGTTCTGACACGTCACAACTCCAACAAATTCTCCTATCTTGCCTATAAATAGATAGCTTGTACCTCATTTCTCATTGTAGCTTAAAATTGTAAAAACACATAGTTCTTACTTTCCCTTACTTTTTCCCTCACTTTTCCCCTAACTACTCAAGAGGCTGACAAACTCTTGAGTCAGTTAGTTAGTTGTTAGCTTGTAACCAACCTTTGTAACTGAATTCTTGCAATAAAATTCAAATTTCCTTTTCCCGCCAAATTCTGTTCTTCAAAATTCCAGTTTGATCTTGCTTCCATTGGATAGTATTGTTGCTGTTTGATGTTTGTTATGATCAACCATTGATCATAGCTTACATTGGTGAAGTTTTGTATCTGTTTGATCAAAATTCAAGTTTTTCCATTGTTGTTGAAGATTTGTAGCAGTTTGATTGATTCCAGATGAATTGCAGTTGATTGTTGATTGATTTTAGTTGAATACTAGTGATAGGTGGTGGTATCACTAGTGCAAGAGAGCTCAGCGCTCCTCTTCTTCCCAAAGGATCTCTTCATTAGGTTCTATAGCTCTTGATTTTTGTTCCTCTAAATCAGTCAATTGCATGCTCAATTTTCTAGTTTAATCTTGATGGCTGCCTGTTTTACTTGATAAGTAGTTGATGTTTGATTGGTTCTAGTGTGAATTGTAGCTTAATCTTGCATCATTATGTTCTGAGTTGTAGTTTCTGCATACTTTCAGTAACTTGTTAGCCTTATAGCTTACTTTCAGTTCTAGCCTTGGTTATTGTTTGTTCTCAGCTTGAATACACTTCATTTTGTCATTTGAAACTAGTCTGCTATAGCTTTTGTATCAGCTTAACCCAGAACTTAAAAAGTCTTTGTAAAATTTGGTTCATAACTGATAAGGGAGTGTTTGGGAATAGCTTTTAAATAGATTTCAAGTGTTAAGATTTGGTGTTTAGAAGTTGATTTCCAGTCATTAGGTGTTAACAATTGGTTTTAGGTCATTTACAAGTCAAATAATAGTCAAACAGGCAATTGGTACTAAAATAGTTTGGGTCATCCTTTTTATCAGCTTTGGTTTGAAAACTTGTCATTTTCATTTGCCTAGTTCTCCTTTAATCTTTGATGAAATTTCTTCAAACTTGTTTCTAGTTCTAGCTTACATCATAAACTTTCAGTTTCTAAAAGGAAAATCTACAGTTTTAGGTAATAAGCTAGAAATAAGCTTTTTAGTCCATGACTGAGCATTTGTCATTCTCTGATGTAAAGTGCCAACTGTTTTACTGGTTCTCTTAATCCACTTCACAAAAGTTGTTATTTTCTTTCACAAATCCATTTAGAAAGTGTTGAATATTAAGTTTTGAAAGTTTGAGCTTTTTGCAAAAAGTTGGTCAAACTTGGTCAACATAAGCTCAAAAGAGCTTATTTCAGATTTCTCATTCATCTCTGGATGAAAATGGTTCTAGATTGATTTCCCCTTCTTTAAATCAAGTGCTTAATTAGTTTCTTTACAAAAATCAGGTTGTGACTGATTGGAATAAGCTGTAGCTTATTTTGTGCTTATTAATAAGCACTCAATTGCTTATTTTTGACTTTTAGCTAGATTCCTCATACACACTTAGCTTAAATTGGATTTTAAGAGTTTTGCAAGTTGTTTCAGCTTATTTGGTTGAGTATTAAGCTCAAACGAGCTTATTCTTTCCTTTGTCCCGTTTTTACTTAAAACTTTAGTTTAATTGCACTTTGGTCCTTACATTTCATTTAGTTTTGTAAACTTGGCTAAACTTCCAAGTTATTAGGGTTTGCTAAAAGTTAGTCCCTGGACTTTGAAGTTTGTTAAATTTCAGTTATCAAGTTGTTATTTTGTTACATTTTTGGTTAAGTTTGTTATAGATTTTACAAGTTTGATCCTTATAGTTAACAGTTTTGCATTTTTAGTCCCTAAAGTTGTTAGAATTTAATTTTCAAGCATTTAATTTTCCTAGAATTTACATTTTCAGTCCTCTTAGTTTTATATTTTGCAATTTTAATTTTGTTTGAATAAATCTTGGTATTTGCAACTTGTTTTACGTATAAGTAGGTTTATATTTTTCATTTTTAAATAGTGTTGTTTGAATTAGCAATAGATTACCAAGCAAGCTTGAACAACCAAGAACAATTATAAATCTGATATTGATTGGACTTTCTATTGGTTAAGAACTGAGAAAACGAACTTGCATTATACTACATTTCAGTATCACCCTAATAAGCAACTGCTTATTATAGGTCTGCTTATCCAAAAAGTTGTTAAGCTGCAACAAAAAAAAATAACAATCTCAAAAAGTGGCTGCAGCAAGGCTTGATCCCCAGACCCTGCAAACAGGAAACAAACGCAACAACAACAGCAAATACCACATGCTCTATGAGCAATTCTTGTTATAACTTTCAATTAGGTTTCTTTTACATTTTTTTATTTCCTAAAAAATAAAAACAAAATAATCTCAGAAAAAGGATGTCACTGGGTTTCGAACCCCAGACCTCCACACTGAAGCAGACGTAGGAACCCACTCATTAACCATCTGCTCTATTGCACCACTTTGGTTACCATTTCATTTTATTTTCATTATATAGCATTTTTATTTTCATTTTGTTTTGCTACTAAGCTCAATAAGCTTGTTTCGAGCTTATTTGGGCTTCTCTTTTGAGTTTATTAATTTTTCTTAGACTTATATTTGTATTTAGTTATTTCTGTAAATTTTGGAATTTTTTTTTTAAATCATTTAATATTTTTAAATCATTTAATTAGTTTAAATCATATTTAATTCATAATAACAAATATAAAAGACAAAAAAATATAATTATTTTTTAAAAAATTTTCTTTTATCAATTAAGACTTAGGAAAAATAAATTTGCTTTTGAAGAGTTTAAAGTTCATAATTTTCTTTTTATTAGATCATTTTCTAAGATTATTTTAGTTTTAAATTTGAGAAAACTCATAAAAAATATGAAAAAGTATTTTAAAATTTTCATAAAATAATTTTTAACTTTTATTAAGTATAGTCTAGGTTTACAAAAGAAAAAATTTAGATTTTGTCTTTTTCTTAGTTAGTTTTATTTTTAGGGTTTTTAATTTACTTTAAATATTAATATAAATTATTTTAAAGTTTACAAATTTTTTTGGTTTGTGTATTTTTCTTAGTTAGACTTTTGGGTAATTTTAGTAATTTTTAATAATTTTTTAGGTGAAATTTTTCGTTAGATCGCGTTTTTTTACGTTCGTACGTATACGCGTTTCCGTACATTCTTAGCGTAATTCGTCCCCGTTTTCCTTTCTTTCTTTCTTTCCAAAAACGTAATCACTCGAATAAATAACGTTTATACTTTTGGCTAAACACCATACCTCCACCGAGAACGAACTCGACGACGAGTATTCGCGTTTTACACAAAACGTGATACTTAATACTTACCCGCTTTTGTCGCTTTGTTTTTCCTAAAATAAAGTGTACAAAAATACCGCATCAGTAAATGACGCCGCTGCCAGGGAGGTGTGTTTAGCCATATTTATTTATCGTGTTTGTTTGAGTGTTTACATTTTTATCGTAAATACTTCTTTTTATTTTTCTATACTATTAGTCATACAAATAAATAGTGTTAAATTGAACTCAATTAACACAAAATCGTTTTCTCGTTTTCTTGTGCATAATATATTGTATTTTCATAGAACAACTAACACACAATAATTATCCAAATACGCGAGAAACCGCACCTCGATAGTGGGCGTTCCTGTCATTATCGAGTGTATCGAATTCAAACGAAAGTCAAAGGCAAAATAGATAAATACTCTTAATTGGTTTAATCTCGATAAATACAAACTTTAAGGTGGGTATAAGGCGGTTGTATTTCACGACCTAATGAAAAAAGGCTCTTAAGTGCTTGGCGCCGCCTCATTTTCTCCGCTCGCTTGTGCGTATTTTGAAAGTGACGATTAATTAGGGATTTGCCAAATTCAAGTATTATTAATCTATTTTTGTGAGTTTTAATAATTGAACCTCGAAACGTTTTGGTGTTCACCCAACGTTTCAAAGTCGACGAGGGTTTTTACTTCACGTAATTACCTTCATTCTTCTTGGATTCATTAATCGAGACCTTTGATTAGTGGATAATTTTTGTAGATTAATTTCTACGTAATACACCAAAATTAAAAAAAATTAAAAAACCAAAAACAACAAAAAGAATCTTCAATTTTTCCCTCTATTTTCATAATTCTTTTATTTCACCCTCTAATTTTTTAAATCTCGATTACGATTTTCGCGTTGCATCATGTCGAATGATGGTTACTATTCGTGTCCATATTGTGGAGGACCGCCCGATGGTGGTAATTGTTATAATTGCGAGATTTTAGGAGGAAGTTAGGGGTATATCTACAACTCTCCTCAAAACGATCATGGTGACAGATTTCAATCCTACGACTGAGGTTACCAATCATCTTCATTTTATTCGTCGAATGATTCGTCTTATTATTGTGATAATAATCAAGATGATGAAACCAAGCAAAACGCTCATAGTTACAGATTTCAATCCTATGACCAAGCTCCACAACCGCCTTCGTCTTATTCGTGTGATTTTTGCGGTTTGGAGCACGATTTCAGATTTTGTTGTACGAATTATAATAACCCCGAACCGAATCCTAATTTCTATGACGAATCTTCGCAATACGCACCATCATAGTCATGTGAGAATTGTGGAATCGCACCTCATTATGGATATGATTGTCAACCGATGAACTACAATACGTGTTTCGACAATCAATTCTCCGGTTTTGACCAATCACCTCCACAAAATTCTTTCGATGATGATCTCGGTGCAACTCGCGTTGACGAGGGATTTAAAGAAATTAGAATGCTTTTTCAACAACTTATGGAGAAAAAGTAACTTTCAATCGTTGAAGTGGTCGAAGAAAGCATCAAAGATATGGAAGAGGAGAAACGATGAATCAATCAAGAAATAAACGATATAACTAATGAACTCGGCATTAGGAGATATCATAAAGAAGAAATAAGTGACGAGTTTAAAAGAGAGTGTGAGATTAGAACTAAACAACTTTTACAAGATTACAATGGTTTAAGCATCGTTATTCGTCATAAGAGAGAAGAACAAGAGAGAAAGGAGTATCTAGCTAATTGTGATCTCACGTCTCCTATTTATGATGACGACGATGATAGCGACATTTTTAATCTCAACCCGTCTTGTGAAACCATTGCTCTCACGCTCCCAACGAAACCCGATGCCTCTCTAAGTATGGGGGAGAATAATCTTAGCACTAATCCTAGTGTTGAGATCCCTATTCCCATCCAAAGTGATCCTACGGTTGTCTTCGATGAGGAGTTAAGTGATTTTGCTCTCGATGAATTTTTCCACGAAGATTCTAACGAGGCAAATTACGATAGTGAGTGTAATATGACTTCATATGATGATGTCTCTCCCAATGACACTTTGGGTATAGAATCATTTACTTTTTCGAACCCACTTTTCGATGTTGATTTTTCACTAGTGATGACGAGTCACTACTCGATGAGGAAGTTCGTGTCGACGAATTTAAAATCTACCCGAATTCCCTTTTTGAATTTGATGACGAGTTCGTTTTTGGTGACGTAAATTCTCTCTTTGATGAGACGTTCGAGGACATCGAGAGTGAGGATTCTAAGGATCCTAAACTCGATGAGCCGGATTTGCAAGTCATCCTCCCTAAGTCTCATTTGGATGATCCTTCTCTTTTGACTTGTGACGCCTCCATTCTCGAGGGGTTCACCGATGGACCGCCTCTCGATGAGAATGAGGATTTTCATGAGGCTTTTGCCTTTGAACCGGGAGGAGACTTGGAGACCACCATTTTTAGTGATTCTGTTTTAGACTTACCTTCATCTCAAATTAATCCTACCCACCCTCTCGGTTCTCATGACTACACGTACTTCGAGTACGTTGTAAGGAATTTTCTTCCTTACAAGAAGTATCCTCCGGCTTTGCCTTTATCATTTTCCACCAAATATGAGGATACGATCTTCGACCCCGGTATAAAGGCTTTGTCTTTATTCACGGTTGCTTTTTGGGCCTTGATTACATGTAAGTCCCACCTAAAATAACCTTACCATGATTATCCCTAAATGATCACATTTATGGGGATTTGAGTCGAGCTTTTGACTCGGTTATCAAAAACAAGGTGCCTTGTGGGGGATTCTCATGCTTATCCTTGTAAATACTTTTGCTTTCTAATAGTGTAACGAGGGGACTTGTGCTCTTCCAACCTTTGTTCCGTGCGTTTTTGTGATTGTGATTTATTAGGTTCATAGACACCATTGAAGCCTCTCGTGTTCGTTTTATGGATCACTCGGGCTTTGATCGTTGCCTTTGGAGATTCCGATATCTGATGATATCCTTTTATGTTCTAACGTTTATCTTATTAGCATAATTCATAAACGGCTTTTAGGTTATTCATTTTACCCTTTCCATGCTCGAGATTAAGCATTCGACTACGTCTCTAGTATGGGGGTGTTTTCACCCCTAGACTCGAAACATTGAGGACAATGTTTGGTTTTAGTATGGGGGTGAGTAGATACTTCACCTTGCTTACGTCACCACGCAATCCAGTTTTCATCTTTTTGCTATCGTTTTGTTGCAAATAAGGCTAGAAATGGCCAAATTTTAAAAATTTTCGTATTTTTCATAAGTGTTTGAGACACGAATGTAGGTTTTCCGTTGGTGATAATAAGAGTAATTTTTGACTCGACCGTGCGTGTTGCGCACTCAGCTTCGATTCCTTAAATTTTTAGGCTAAGTCTCTTAAATGAGGACGAGAAATGATAGAGTTATTTATAAGTCTCGTAATCTTTCACGATCTCATGTGTAGTAATTATTAGCTTATTCTCCCACGCTTTTATAATAAATTGTTAATAAATATTGATTTAGCGGTCTAATCACTATTGTTGGTTTCTAATTTTTTTTTAGTAGCTTCCATGTAATTAAATTGTGAAAACATTAAGGTATCGTCGGCGTCACGGTTTTGAAGTATTGGCAACCCGAATAATCAAAAGCTTCACCCAATAATAAGATTTCAAGTGCTCACCTAAATTAAGCAAAACTTTAAAGCTCACAAGGCCAAAAAATCTATGCCCAAATTGAAAGTAAATCAAGCCTTAATCTTCGAAGCTTTAAAGATCCAAAATTCGTCTTAGCGTGAGAATATACGTCAAGTCATAATAAAACCACCGATGATGGCGGATAATAAAAGACAAGGGCAAGAACAAAGTCATAATAAAAGCTTCATGGCGAAGTTGAATAAAAGATGGAGGTAAACCATGATAATAAAACCACAGATGATGGCGGATAATAAAAGTCATGGTAAAAAGTCTCATGTTTAAAACCGTTATAAAACCGTGTTTATCGATCCTTCTTGTTGACTTAATTTTTTGACACCGTTTTCTATTAGGGTGAATTATTAATTCGATGATTTTGGTTACACCTTTAAGTCTCTATTTTTAGACCTAATCTCTATTCACGCATAAGTCAATGATGTATCCTCGTGATCATTAAGACAAAAATAAAATATAAGAGATATCAATTAGGAATAAGGGAGTTTAGGTGTGTAATTAACACTCATGAGATATGATTGTGTTGCTAACTTATAATAACAATGATCTTGTTACACGCTTGGCATGGAATTGGGTAAAAATCGAGGATGACGAACTTATCTCTATAAGGCATTCACGAGTTCTTATTCTTTGACCTTAAAAGTCACTTAATTGTGATGAAAACAATACATTATGTCTAAAACACGTGTAGTAGTTTATTTAAATTTACATCTTCAATAAATGTCATTATAAAATGAATTTTGGAAGTGATATGATACTTAATTCTAGCATTGCGTGGGGACACGGTAATGGTTTAGTATGGGGGAGTGATGAGACTGCATTTATACATAGTCTCATCGTCTAAATCGGGCTTAAGACGCTTAAAAATGTCATAAAATACCCCAAAATAATCTTTTGTTTGTTCATTGTGTATTTTAGGTACGGATATCGTGAATTCAACAAAAGATCACAAGATTCAAGCAAAAATGAACACGGGAAACGAAGCCGCACAAAGAACTGGACCCAAGCATTGATTTTCTAAAGAAGTCCTTGAAGTTTTGAAGATTGTCAAGAATGGTCCTTCAAGAATTAAAGACTTGTCATTTTATACCCTTGTCAAACTCCAAAATTATATTTGGGTCCCTAAAATGTCAAGATATTAAATCATTAGCCCTTGAAGAATCATCAATGTCCATGAAAGGCCCTTATTCTATATTTGCAAAAGTTTGAAGGGCCAAATTGTCATTAGGCCAAAGTATTATACAAAGGATTTGGGGAATAGGCTGTTACAAACATCACATGACAAGTTTTTTCAAGTTAAAGGGGTAAATCCATCAAACACACAAACACATTATACCACTCCCCTACTGCCACATCACCCCAGCCACCCATTCATCATGCGACGTCACCCACAACCCACCCAACTCAGTTTAATATTAATCTAGTTTTTAAATTATTATAAACAGGATTTATATAAACTGGGAAACACTCGCTGTTCACTAATCTTCCCCAAAATCCATATCATGAATCCTAATTCCCCCTCACCTCATTACTTGATTATTAATCACGAAATCATCCAGGATGGTGATTAAACCTTAACTAATCCTAAACCCACCCTCCAAAACCTCACAGACACACCCATGTGAACCCTCAGTACACCCCTGCCCCGTCCCTCTCAACCCAAAACCCCAAAAGGGGACAATCTCAACGGATAATATGCTATACTTGGTCCCAAAGGAATGATTAATGGTCTAGATGATGTTTGACCAGCTGGCAACACATGTGAAGACTCAGAGATCACGGATGAGCAATTGACCATGTTCAGAAATTCAAGATTCAAAGGGTACTTCAGGAAGATCATACAGTAGGGTTTGCATTTTTCTTTGCTTCTAGAAAAATCTGTAGCCTAATATATAAAGGCATAGGGTTTTATCTTTCCATTTGTTCTAAATTTTTGTAAAAGCTTTCTTTTTGACTATTTAATTGAATTTGGAAGTTTTTCAAGATTTGTGTTCCATTTAGTATAATATCAGTTAATGTTCCAATTTTTTTTCAATTTTGTAAAATTACGAATTTAAATGAAATTGAGTTCCATGTTTTTACTTTAATTCACTTTTACTTGTCTTTTAAATTCCAGCAAATTTAATTTTCATTGCAATTTAATTTTCTGTCTTGTTCTTTATTTTTCACAAATGGAAGTTCATTTTCAAGTTTTACTGTGCTATAAGCTTGTGAACTAGCTTACTTACAATAAGCTCATTCACATAGCTTATGATTTTGTCTTTTTATTATCAGCTTTTAAATTCCATTGCATTATTCTCTTAAGGTTTTATCAATTTATTTTCAAGAAAAAAAACAAAATAATAAACCAAATTTTGAAGAGTTACTGTAGCATAAGCTAGTAGGTGAGATTTCTGACAAAAAGATCATCATAGGCTTGTGTAAACGTGACAAGGGACTTAGAAAGAATTTGGGGGTGTTAAGGAATGGTTATTGGTTCATTTTAAAGTTCATAGTTTGGTTCAGTTAGAGGTTTCTTAGGTTAAGCTAAGAAGGATTTGTAGTGATAAGCTTTAAGGCTAGTGGTGGTTCAAGGAAGTTGTTAGTAGCAGTTGAAAAAAAGATGGTAAATCGGTTCAGCTCGGTTATAGTGTAGCTTAGTTTCGGTTCGGTTCGATAGCATGTCTACGACATCAGAAGGTTGGCTTCGGAAGTTTCGATAAAGTTTTACAAAGGTTCTATTTCGATTACAATTTCTGTTACGGTGCGAGATTAGTTCGGTGCAGCTCGAAATCAGTCTTAGGTTAGTGTGATAGCTTGGTAAAGTGGAAATCAGCTTTTGGCTCAACCCTCGAGATCAGTTTTGGTTTGATCAGTGAGCTAAAGGTCTCGGGTTGCTTTTGATACTAGTTTTTTAATTCGGTTCACTTTCGCAATAGCACCTTCATCAACGGAGGTCGGGATGGCAGCGTAAAATCCTTCTCTTTTTTCGCTCATAAAGTTTCTCATTGAGTTTTCTGCAATTATAGTGTAATCTGTTAGTTAGAAGTCGTAGTGTAAATTTGATTGTTACTCGCTTGAATTGCTCAACTTCGATTGTTTGTTATTTGTTTTGTGCTACTTAGCTGAATTTGATATCGTAGTTCTTGCGTATGTCTGATATAGGGTGTTTGGTATAGGTTGTAAGTAGGCTGGGTAACATTGTCTATGCATGCACGTGCTCAATGATCTTAGTTTAGTGGTTTGTGCCTTTGTTCCGTTAAAATTCCTTAAGAATCATAAACAATGTGCCTTGTGTTTTTTTTCTACAATTACGAAATCATTGGATGCAAAAGTTAAGTTGCTTAAGGAGTCACTATTACTGTTAGTGATTGAAAAGTGTGTTTATTCTACTTGTGTTTCGTTATTTTGATGTTATAAATAGTTTGGTTTAGGCCTTTAGATCAAAACAGTCAGGTTGAAGCGTAAGCACAGTTCATTTTTTTGAACTCTCTGTGGTAAATTATACCAGCAGCCTTGGTACATTCATTTTGAGGTTTTTGGTTCCGAATTTCAGCAAGGAGATAGATTCAGGTCTATAGAATTTCTGTTTTAAGCTTAATCAGTAGCTTATAGCTTTTAGGTACGTTAATTTTAAGCATTCAAATTCGTCAATTTACCTCTATTTGTGCACCTACTGTTCATCATGTGCAAATTGTTGCATTTTGTGTTAATCTAATTTCTGTGACTGTTTTCGTGTATATTGTTGTTGGTATCACCCTAATAAGCAACTGCTTATTAGAGGTCTGCTTATCCAAAATGTGACACCCCCAAATTGAGTCAAACGCAGCGGAAATAATATTTGGGTGTCACGTAGGTGGATAAAAAACAGACAGAATATAGAGCAACAGATAAAAGATTATCCTTACATTTATTACATGATTGAAAGTGCAAATAGTATTACAGTAGTCTTTAACATTGTTTGAAAGTCTGAATTTATTCCCAATTTAAAAAACTCCAGATGAGCTCTATAAATGCAATCTATCATGATGTTTGACTTCATGCACACCATTACCTGCTTCAGTTACCTGAGAAAACATGCTTAGAAAGTCAACATAAAGTTGGTGAATTCACAGGTTTAATTAAAATAAGTTTGGACATTAGATATTCCCAGAAGTAGTAATGCACAAAGCACTAATACTTAAAAGTAATTACATTTCCATATTGCCCGAAACTGAAACTTGACAGTTAAGTCCTTAACAGATAAGGACCCTTCGCCTTATCATTATCAAGGCACCCATAACAAAAATAAGTGCTGACATGTGAAACATCTGTTGTCCCGGCCGAGGCACAGTGAGCATGACTCACCCAGATGGGGACGGTCAATCCCAAATAGATCTATTTATAACATTCAGGTAATTCAATAATTCTAACAGTTTCAGATGCACGGGTCATGCTGTTCATCTACAATAGGCATGGTAATCAAAGGTTTCACAGTTCAATCTATGTCCATAAAATCAATATGTTGCATGTTTTCTTCCCCATTAAAAGGTTTAAACGTTTGCCAATATATAAAGTGGGGCCGTGAACTCACCTCAGTAGTACAACAATAAGTCAGAAGATAAATCTGATAAGGATGCTCACGATACAGTCAACGACCTAAATAATTATAAGGTCTCAGTAAATGCATAACATAATGCATAAAAGTTCCAGAATAAATCTGTACATGCTTAAACGGGTTTAAGTATTTAATTACAATACTTGTAATTTGTTCGTCGTAGTACAAGTTCTAATAGTAGTTATTTTAGGTATAAAATAAATAATAAGGTTTAATTAATTAATTCATTTAATTAATATTTTGTACTTACGTTGTTTATAAAACACTTTAAATATTTATATAGGATAGTTTTATATACGTTTAAAGTGATAGGAAATAAATATAATTAATATATTTATTTTATAAGTTAACCATTTTTAATTTATATTTAATATATAAATAAGGTTTATAAATGTATAACATTTATTTAAAAATCCATGTTTACGTAAGATTTATATTTATTAAGTTATAGGTTTGGAAAAATAAAAATTGTTACGTTTATTTAAGTTTTACGTTTAAATAATGATTTAAAATATATAAGATTTTAAGGTTCGTAATACTTGTATAAAAATACTTTTAGTCCTTTTAAATAAATAGGTACTCGCGATTAAATTACTTTTATACCCCTAGGGTTTCTAAATCTTTCGAGTATTTACAGTTTTGGTCCCTCCCTAGTTACACGTGTAACTAGGGTTTCCTAAAGTTTCATAAAGTGTCAATTTTGGTCCTTATAGTATGCGGCCTATTTTAGGGCTTATTATAGTTTCACTTAATGGTAGTTTTGGTCCTTATAGTTTCGGCTAATAATAAAGTTTATTATAAGTTACATTTTTGCCCCCTAGGGCTTGTATGGGTTTCGGCTATTGGCAAGTTTAGTCCCTAGGGTTGCTTAAGGTTTTATTAAGTTTAGTAACTTGACACATTTAGTCCCTAAGGTTTATTTTAGGTCGCGGCTTGTGTCCAAAATAGTCCCTAGGCTTTCCAAAGTTTACACAACTTACCCTAATATTTTAGTAGTCTCTTTTTAGTCCTTTTTAACTCTACAAGGTTTTGGATATGTTCAAAACATACCCTTATACTCTCGGCATTATTTAAAAAGTGGTTCAAAGTTTATGTTTTAGAAATACAAATTTCTACACTTATTCATTTAGATCCCTTTTACTTACTAAAATTACATTTTAGTCCGAAAGTATTATCTATGCCATTTTTAACCCGAAAGTTTATATATTTACTATTTTAGTCCAAAACTTCTTAGATCTATCATTTAAATCCAAAATAATTATAGATCTATATTTTCAACATGTAACTTTATAAAATCATATCTTTGACACTAAAAGTCTTAATAAACATTTATTTAATGAAAATGATTATTTATCTAGGAAAAGTATTATAGTGAGCTTAAACTAATCTTATGAGGCCTAGTAGTGATCTTAACATTTTAAGGCACCTAATAACATGAATCTAATGTTTCTAGTTATATCTAAACATTACAAGATCACTCAAAATCATAATATCAGCTTAAAAGCTCACGTCCTATATTATTTGTATGGTTAGGTTTTCATATTTTTCAAGTTAAACAAGATCATGTTGATGTGTTCTTCAAAGTTGACAAGTTTTTACATCAAGTTTTGTTATATATAAAAATTAGCCGTGGGTTTCACTTATGTTTTTAGGGTTTCCATACTTGTTTAAATGTTATCTTTACCAAAAATAAACATGTACACATCAATATATATAAGGGTAATGTATTAGAAAAGATAGGTTTTAACTTGTACATACTTGATTTGATAGGTTTAGGAATGATATGAGAATGGGTAGAAACAAGTGACAAGCTTTCAACAATGGAGGTCTAGGAAATCATAAACATGCCGTGGGCTTCAAGTAGTCTTCTAGGGTTCTTGTTCTTGCTTCAATGATCAAGGTTTCTTGTAGGTTGAGCTTAGGATTAACCTTTAGGTAGTAGAAGACATAGTATAGGAGTAGTAGTAAATCTTGAAGGTTTAAAAATGGTGGTTAATGGGGTTTAGCCGTGAGTTGAGAGAGAGAAGAGTGAAGTGAGATTGGAAAATATTTTGTGTTGTGTGTTGTGTGCATGTTTTGGCTTAAGAAGAAAGAGAACAAGGATTTGGTGAATCTTGTACCTAGTACTCAAGATCCTAGGAGATACAAGTTAGATATGAAATATCTTTCAATGTATTTGACACATGCTTAAACTAGAAAGTTTACTTCCTTCCCATTTTTGATGTGTAGCCGTATGTTTGCACAAGGTCAAAGGGGGACAAGTTCTTACAAGCATAGTAGAAGGCATGAGGGTTTGGAGTGTGTAAGTGGTTTATGTAAGAAAGCATGCTTAGGTGTAAGTAAAGTAAGGTTTATGCATGCATTAGTATAGGGTATTAGTGGAGTGCATGATTACACTAGGTTACTTGTAGCTAGTTAAATCAAATGATGGTAGTGTATGCATGCATACATACACACGTTTTATTATATGCATGGGGAGGATTTTAGGTAAATTTTGCCAAGTGTTGTATGATAATAATAGTCTTTGTATATTATTATAGGTACTTGTTGTGTTGTAGGTATTTTTGTTGAAGCTTTTAGATAACTTAGTGAAAGTGTATTATTAAATACATTACTAAAATTAATTTACTTTATTAAAGTAAATAGGTGACAATGTAAAATAATATACATTGTTTTTAAAGTGTTTAGGTATTTAATCCTTTTAAGTAATATATGTAAGTATGTACATATAAAAATAATTCAAGTACTTAATAAATAAATTAAGTAAGGTTACAATTTATTTCAAAATATGTATTGAGGTGATGAATTTCATTATTCAATCAAGTGGCCAGTCAATTGCCAAGGTAGTCAATAAATGACTAAAGGTTCATATAAATATAGAATAAATATGAAAGGTAGTATGACAATAGGTATATGATAATTAATAAGTCATATAAAAGTGAAATTATATAAATTCCAAATATAAATAGTACTACAGTTGACAAAGTCAATGAGGGTAAAATCAGAGGTTTTACAGCACCATCCCGTTATTTTAGCTTTGTCCTCAAAGCTTAAGATGAAGCTATTGGTCAGGTGAACAAGTGTGGATACTTGGTCTTGAACGAGTCTTCTCGTTCCCAAGTGAACTCAGGGCCTCTCCTAGAGTTCCAACGTACTTTGACCAACGGGATGCGACTGCGTTTCAACTTCTTAACTATACTCTCCATGATTTCCACTGGTTCTTCTACAAACTGGAGTTTGTCGTCAGTTTGAACTCCTTTCAATGGCATAGCCAGTGGTTCTTCAGCATAGCACTTCTTTAGGTTAGAAACATGAAAGGTAGAGTGTACCCGACTCAGTTGCTGGGGCAACTCTAAACGATACGCTACTTCCCCGATCCTGGCTATTACTTTGAAAGGGCCAACATAACGTGGATTCAGTTTTCCACGTTTGCCAAAACGTACAACACCCTTCCAAGGTGATACTTTGAGCATAACACGGTCACCTACATCAAGTTGCATAGGTTTGCGTTTCAGGTCCGCGTAGCTCTTTTGTCGATCGCGAGCAGCTTGAATTCTCTGTCTGATGAGGACGATCTTGTTAGTAGTCTTTTGGATTAACTCGGGTCCAGTGAGCTGAAATTCACCTACTTCTGCCCAGCACACAGGCGAACGGCATTTGCGACCGTACAGTGCTTCAAAAGGGACAGCCTTAATGCTGGCATGATAACTGTTGTTGTAGGAGAATTCCACTAAAGGAATATGGTCAACCCATCCATTTCAAAAATCAATCACACATGCTCGTAGCATGTCCTCTAGAGTCTGGATGGTTCGCTCACTTTGACCATCAGTCTGCGGATGATAAGCAGTGCTCATATCCAAATTGGTACCTAAGGCTCGTTGAAAAGCCTTCCAAAAGTTTGACGTGAACCTACCATCTCGATCACAGATTATCGACATTGGTATTCCATGTTTGGTCACAATCTCCTTCAGGTACGTCTTTGCTAGTTTGGCAAGGGGATCGTTCTCCCTAATTGGCAGGAAATGAGCGGACTTGGTGAGTCGATCGACGATTACCCATATAGTATCGTAACCGCGAGGTGACTTTGGGAGTTTGGTAACAAAGTCCATAGTGATGTTTTCCCACTTCCATTCCGGTATCTTGGGTTGTACAAGTAAACCCGATGGTCTCTGATGTTCAGTTTTGACACGAGCACAGGTCAAACACTTCTGGACATAGGTGGCGATGTTGGCTTTCATATTCGGCCACCAATATAACTTCTTCATATCCTGATACATCTTTTCAGATCCGGGATGTATAGAACATTTAGACTTATGAGATTCGTGCATGATCACGTTCCTCAAATCTCCATAACAAGGTAACCAACTTCGTCCGTGAAGGCATAGGGTTCCGTCTGCTCTAGGTTCTAACTTTTCTTTGCTAAGATCAGTTCTAAGCATTCCCCAACATCTTCCTTTACGAGGTTTTCAGGCAATTGGGCTTGAGTCTGAGCTTCCAAAATCTGTTTGGGTAGATCCAAACTGATTGTCATCACCAATGCCCGAACTCTCATAGGAGGGTCCGTTTCCTTACGACTTAAAGCATCAGCAACCACGTTTGCTTTTCCCAGGTGGTATTTGATCTCGTAGTCGTAGTCACTCAGTAACTCAATCCAACGGTGTTGTCTCATATTCAACTCCTTCTGATCCAATATGTGTTGCAAACTTTTGTGGTCAGTATGCACTGTACACTTTGTTCCGTATAGGTAATGTCTCCAGATTTTGAGAGCAAAAACTACGGATCCAAGTTCTAGATCGTGAGTGGTGTAATTCTTCTCATGCTTCTTCAATTGCCTTGAAGCGTAGGCAATCACTTTCATCCTCTGCATCAATACGGCTCCTAAGCCTTTGTGTGAGGCATCACAGTATACAACGAAATCATCGTTGCCTTCAGGCAAGGCCAGTATAGGTACACTGCATAACTTCTGCTTGATCAGTTGGAAAGCTGATTCTTCCTTCTCTCCCCACTCGAACTTTATTCCCTTCTGTGTGAGTTTGGTCATTGGTTTGGCTATCTTGGAAAAATCCTCAATGAATCTACGGTAGTATCCGGCAAGGCCTAGAAATTGGTAGATCTCTGTCGGTGATTTAGGAGATACCCAATCCTTGACAGATTCTACCTTTGCTGGATCCACATGAATACCGTCACAATCGATGACATGACCAAGGAATTGCACTCTAGGAATCCAAAATTCACATTTAGAGAATTTGGCATACAGCTGCTCCTCCTTGAGTACCTTTAGTACTTGCGCAAGATGTTCTCCATGTTCTTGTTCGTTCTTGGAATAAATGAGTATGTCGTCGATGAAGACTATCACGAATTTATCTAGGTAGGGTCTGCACACACGGTTCATAAGGTCCATGAAAATAGCTGGTGCATTGGTCAACCCAAATGGCATAACCTGGAATTCGTAATGGCCGTAACGGGTTCTAAAAGCTGTCTTTGGAATGTCTTCCTCTCTGACTCGTAGCTGGTGGTATCCAGATCTAAAGTCAATCTTGGAATATACACTTGACCCTTGTAGTTGGTCGAATAGGTCGTCAATGCGAGGAAGCGGATAACGATTCTTCACAGTTAACTTATTCAGCTCTCTGTAATCGATGCACATTCGGAAAGAACCATCTTTCTTTTTGACAAATAACACAGGAGCTCCCCATGGTGAGGAACTGGGTCGTATGAATCCTTTGTCAGATAGCTCTTGAAGTTGTTCAGCTAATTCCTTCATCT
Organism: Glebionis coronaria; assembly: GCA_025667525.1. Classification (NCBI taxonomy): domain Eukaryota; kingdom Viridiplantae; phylum Streptophyta; class Magnoliopsida; order Asterales; family Asteraceae; genus Glebionis; species Glebionis coronaria. The sequence continues at coordinate 227,144,082 of CM046882.1, read as the reverse complement.
CTGATGGTGCCAACCGGTATGGAGCTTTAGCTATAGGTGCTGCTCCGGGAACCAAATCAATTTGAAATTCCACTTGTCGAGTCGGTGGTAAGCCTGGCAACTCATCAGGAAAGACTTCTGGAAAATCTCGGACAATAGGTACGTCCTTGATTTGCTTCTTCTCGGGTTTGTCTTCTTCATCTGTTTGAGAAATATGGGCCAAGAGGATAGGACATCCTCTCAACCAATATTTCTGAGCTTTGGTACAAGAGATAACACTAAGTCTAGTGTCAGCGAGGTCGGTGTTACCGTCACCTCGAATGATTAGAGTTTCGTTTCCCCATGGAATACGGACTAGTTTCTCGTCACAAACAATGACTGCGCGGTATCTTGATAACCAGCCCATGCCGATAATAATATCAAAACTACCAAGGTTTACAGGGATAAGGTCAATGTTGGTGTTTGGAAAGATTTAAGGTGCAACCTCTAATGATATTGTCAGCATCTACAGTTTTACCGTCAGCTAATTCTACAGAGTAACGGTGATCTAAGCTTGTAGGGACAACTTCTAGCACTTGACTAAATTCAGTGGATATAAAACTTCGGTCTGCTCCAGTATCAAATAAGACAGATGCATAACGATTGTTCAATAGAAACGTACCAGTTACGACATTTGAATCGGGGTTGGCTTTTGCATTGCCGACCACGTACACTCTGGATGAAGCTCCTTCACTGTTCTTGTTCTGGTTTGCCCGCTTAGGGCAACTTGGTCTCGTGTGTCCTGGTGCTCCACACTCGTAGCACACAACTCCCTTCTGGGGTCTATTGTTGTTTCCTCCAGTAGCGTTGCGGTTCCCCTGCTGTCCATTCCCGTTCCCACGGGCATTGTATCCACCCCTGTTGTTGTAGCTTCCAGTGTTTTGAGTGGGTCGGGCCTGAGTGACAGCATTAACTCGACAGGTTTTAGCAAAGTGACCTACTTGTCCACATTTGTAGCAGGTCTGGCATGGGCTATCAAACGTATGATGATAGTTGCACTTTGGGCACAAAGGTTTGGCGCCCACGTACGAGTTAGCTCCTACAGAAGTAGCACTGTAAACTTGCCCAGCATTCTGCTTCTTAGGATGCTGTTGGGTCGAATTATTGAGTTGATAAGTCAAAACACAACAAAATAAGAAGACAAGGGCTAAAAAGTACAAGTTGCAAAAGAACAAGCCGTTGGAGTCTTTTTATTACTTTAGCTTTCTTTGTAAGCTATGTTTTCTAGTATATAAAGAAAACATAGGACGTAGGTTTTATATCATATTATCATTCACAATGTAAACCTAAAGTGTGTGTCGCACTAGACGTGGGATTCAATGTATACACGTCTAGTGGATGTTTGTTATTAATATAATGAACATCCCAATTGTTTTTATTCATGTTCTTGTGCCTAAACACCTTGTTCATGATCATTGTTCTTTTCCGCTATGTTATCATATGAACGATGATCAACCTAGATATAATGGTTCATAACCATCGAGTCTAACGATCAATAGGGATCATCAATTGGTATCAGAGCATAAGGCTCATGATATCTAGGTCCGACGAGGTGTTCGTGTATGGTGAAGAAGAAAAATTCGTATTGAATTTTTCTGGACGTTTTTGTGTGCGCAGCAGTATTCAGAAGGTCATAACTTTTGATTGAACCGTTGGATCGTCACGAAATTTTAGATGTGTGTTCTACATACATAGATCTAAACATCCACTGGAGGGATTGTCGAGTTTTATCCGCAGGCAAAAGTTATTAAGCGTCGAAGTTGGCTGATGGCAGATTTTCAGTTTTCTGCTTTCACATGAAATCATGAACTAGGGTTTCTTCAAACCCTAGATCTACATAAAAAGCAGGATTTTGTGAGATTGGTGGTTGTTAATTCAGGATCTATGGTTGATCTACAAACCCTAAATTAGGGTTTCGATGTTTAACTTTCAAAACCCTAGATCGACTTTCTGTGTTATTACTGGGAAGAAGGAAAATCAAGCAGATTGTGATGTTCCTGATAGAAACGAATGCACGCAAAGATCAATGGCGTGAGTCTTTAATTCTCATTGGTTGAAGATCGTTGCATTCACACGAAACAAAGCTTGCGTTCACACGGCCATAGGATAAAAACCCTAATTCGTTATATGCTTTGATCCTATACATGCTAGTTCACTGTATAAGCGTGAGTCCCTCATTCTTATTGGTGGAAATCGGTATGTTCACACGGCCAAGAATGCATTCACACGGTTTGAAGTATCTGATTGGTTATTCTTGTGTTAATATGGTCATCTGCGTTCACATGGTTATTAAGTTTCCTATTGGTGGACAATCATGTATTCACATGATTAAAATTAAAGGGAAACAAAGGCTACGGTTACAAGCGTTTTTGTTTAATACAAGGTTTAACATCAACGCTGATGTTTGAAATCTAAACGCTGACAAGGTTTAATATAGACGCTGACAGGTTTAAAGATGAACGCTGACAGGATTTTAGGTTGGCGCTGATGTTTGTAATTGAGGCGCTGACAGAAGGAAATTCGACGCTGACAGGAATAAGTCAACGCTGATAGGTTGACAGTGTTATCCGAGATATGTACTTCAAACGCTGATACGTGTTGTCCGATATCGGGCAATACACATGAAAGGTTATTGGACAAAGAAAGATCTCGGGTAACACACTGTTTGCTGCTGTTTGAGAAAATGGGTACGTTTTAAGCACACAAAAAGGAGTTATTTACACACAAAGGTACATGGAATCTCCGTTTTAATATAGAATATCATGTTGATATTTATGGCTCGGATATTTTTAAATGGATTAATGATTTTAAAGTGAGTTAGCAATTATTCGTGGGAATTTGATGGATATTTAAACTATGTAATCGGGATAGCCTTGCAAAAGAGTTATTCAGCATAACACTTTTACATATGGTATGAAGATGTTATTTCATTCAAATTCGTCATGAAGAGATGTTAGCTTAAGGGGAAGAATTCTTATGGGAAGTTTGATGATTGAAGGAGATTTTCGCGAGTTTCTGTTTTATCATATTGTTAAAGTGGTGGACATCAGCCATTTACTTTAACAATAACTTGTTCGTGCTTTACATGGATGGTGATGAAGACTTGTCATAACACTTGAAGGAGTTACATTATCGTGCTCAGTGTCTCACATAGGATGAGAATATTGACAAGGGATCGAGGTCTACTTATATTTTTTTCAATTTGGTATAAGTTCTTCATCACATGGTTAAACAAGATATGGAACATAAGATTGGGTTATCTACTTCAACATCAAGACTACTTTATTTATTTTTCTTCAGGATCATTACACAGAGCTACTTTTGGAGAATCTACAAGATTGCATACTTTCACATATTTCCTATTGATGTGTCAAAAAGGGGAAGAATATGTGCTATACTTAAGGGGAAGCTTCTTGGAGATCATGTACTATATACAAAGGATTCATGCTTAAGAGGAATGTTTTGACATCATCAACTAGGGGAAGATTGTTGGGTCGAATTATTGAGTTGATAAGTCAAAACACAACAAAATAAGAAGACAAGGGCTAAAAAGTACAAGTTGCAAAAGAACAAGCCGTTGGAGTCTTTTTATTACTTTAGCTTTCTTTGTAAGCTATGTTTTCTAGTATATAAAGAAAACATAGGACGTAGGTTTTATATCATATTATCATTCACAATGTAAACCTAAAGTGTGTGTCGCACTAGACGTGGGATTCAATGTATACACGTCTAGTGGATGTTTGTTATTAATATAATGAACATCCCAATTGTTTTAATTCATGTTCTTGTGCCTAAACACCTTGTTCATGATCATTGTTCTTTTCCGCTATGTTATCATATGAACGATGATCAACCTAGATATAATGGTTCATAACCATCGAGTCTAACGATCAATAGGGATCATCAGATGCTGTTGGTGCTGATTGCGGAAGTACTCGTCTGCCTTCCGCTTGTTGTCAGTCTGCCTCTCGGATAGGGTACAGACTCTTTTGTTTATCAACTCAGTAGCGAACTCAATGGCACTCTCGACGGTAGTAGGTCGAGATGCGAGCACACTGTCGTGAATGGCGTCTGGGAGTCCACCCACGTACTTCTCAATCTTTTCATCCTCTTCCACAAACATCCTGGTGCACATGAGGGTCAACTCTTGGAACCTTTGGTTGTACGCAGTGATGTCATTGTTCTTGCATTTGAGATCCCATAACTCGATCTCCTACTTCTTCATTTCTCCCCTTGGGTAGTACTTCTCAATCATCCTCTCCTTCAACTCAGTCCAGTTGAGAGCATAGGCAGCATCGTGTCCAAGAGTAGCAACAACAGAGTTCCACCAAGTAAGAGCACTCTCAAGTAGGTTGCAGGCGGAAAAACTTCACTTTGTTCTCTTCTGCACAATCACTGATGCGAAATACTGTTTCCAACCTCTCTAACCACTGCATCAGTTCCACCACTCCTTCCTTGCCCTTGTAATAGGAAGGTTTACATTTCAAGAAGTCGGGGTAAGAGCAACCCCTGGTGGTCTGATTATTCCGGCGGTTGTTGGAATTTTGACTGTCGTCCACGTTCCTGCTGGCAGCCATCGCAGATGCGATGCCCTGGTCAATCATTTCCCTTAATTGGGCAGCAGTCACGTTTTGGGTAGTCTCGGCATTGATGGGGTTCGTTCTAGTGTTTACCATTTTTCTATAATTATACAAAAAAATGAAATCATTAGTTCAGGGCGTTAGCACAGTTTTATATAATTACACGAAAAGGAATTTCATGCATAGACTTTGCAACAAATTGGATAACCTGTTTAAAGTTCATAATATAATACAGTACGGATATAACAAAAGCTAATGAGTACATGCCATAAGTCTAGAATAGGAATACAGTACAAAATGCACAACCTAATCCAAGACAGAGCACAGCCCGCCTGTCTGGGATGGTGGTACATGAAATCTAAAGTACATCATCTATGAATCCCTAATCTAAATAGTACAGTACTGGAATACAACTGACTAACGAAAAGTAAAAATACAAGAGATCTTATATCATGATAGCCGGGGTGCAACCCTAATAGCTTATCATGATGTACAAAAGATCTAGCACATCTAATCTACTGATGCCTAACTGACTCCTCGGATACGGCTGGTGCCACGGGCGGAGATGAGACAGCCGGTGCCTGCATGGCATCCTGCATCGCGGTCATAGCAGTCCTAGTCTCCCTGAGCAGTCGGAGTGCCTCACGGAACTGGTCTCTGAGAGTCTGCTGAACTCCCCAGAGATGAGCGGTCTCTGACGTCAACCCCTCATGGCGGACATCCTGGAGGTCGAAGAATATGGCAAGAGTCTGCTCTATGGTCATAAGAGCGGTGTGAGTCTCTGTCTGCTGACTCTGCAGTAGGTAAATCTGCTATCGTAGGAACTCGTTCTCATCCAGCAACCACTGGAGAGAATGGTAAGTAGTCGACCACACTCCTCGGGCAGCGTGTGCCTCTAAGCTCACGGTCCATGATAAAAGGTCCTGGCGCTGCTGTAGAACAGTGCGCTCAGTCTGTCCGGCCGCTAGCAGAGCAAGAATGTCTGCTACGTCCTGGGCCTGGCGTGCGGCAAGTGCCGTGATCTGGGCCTGGATAGGATCAGCATGTCTGGCCTGGGAACCCTCACCGATCTCAAAGGTAGAATCTAGAGGTGCCTCGTACCTCCTCTTACGAGGTGGCAGAGACTCAGGTGCATGCTCCCGTAGTACAGTCACGAGTGGTACAGGTGGTGTAGCAGTAGGAGGCTGGACCTCTTCCCCAGCGGGGAAAACAGGTGGTGAAGAAATAAGCGCCTCAATGGATGCAGCGTCGACAGAAGCGTGACTATCGCCAGAGTCACTAGCAGATAACCATCCACACAAGACGGTCGTCGGAGATACGGCAGCAGGTGTATCAGTAGGTGAAGTCATGATAAATCTGAAAGTAATATAGTTTTAATTGATATAAGTATAAACTTACACAAGTTAAAAATTTTGAGAAATATAATTTAAAATTATATAATACTGCCATTTAACACTCGCCATGCTAAAGGTTACGTTAATACTTATAAGATTAATTAACCGGATGTTAATAATCAATGCACATGCAATCACACAATCGATGTATGCTCTACAGTCTATATGCTTAACTATTCTAGTCCCGAAAATCCCAAAAGATTTTTAAAGCAGTAATAGTCAGATTATATAAAAATTTTATTTTTATATTTATTTTAAACTTGGTTCTGATTCTCTATAACTATCGCTCTGATACCATTCTGTGACACCCCCAAATTGAGTCAAACGCAGCGGAAATAATATTTGGGTGTCACGTAGGTGGATCAACAGCAGACAGAATATAGAGCAACAGATAAAAGATTATCCTTACATTTATTACATGATTGAAAGTGCAAATAGTATTACAGTAGTCTTTAACATTGTTTGAAAGTCTGAATTTATTCCAATTTATAAAACCCCAGATGAGCTCTATAAATGCAATCTATCATGATGCTTGACTTCATGCACACCATTACCTGCTTCAGTTACCTGAGAAAACATGCTTAGAAAGTCAACATAAAGTTGGTGAATTCACAAGTTTAATTAAAATAAGTTTGGACATTAGATATTCCCAGAAGTAGTAATGCACAAAGCACTAATACTTAAAAGTAATTACATTTCCATATTGCCCGAAACTGAAACTTGACAGTTAAGTCCTTAACAGATAAGGACCCTTCGCCTTATCATTATCAAGGCACCCATAACAAAAATAAGTGCTGACATGTGAAACATCTGTTGTCCCGGCCGAGGCACAGTGAGCATGACTCACCCAGATGGGGACGGTCAATCCCAAATAGATCTATTTATAACATTCAGGTAATTCAATAATTCTAACAGTTTCAGATGCACGGGTCATGCTGTTCATCTACAATAGGCATGGTAATCAAAGGTTTCACAGTTCAATCTATGTCCATAAAATCAATATGTTGCATGTTTTCTTCCCCATTAAAAGGTTTAAACGTTTGCCAATATATAAAGTGGGGCCGTGAACTCACCTCAGTAGTACAACAATAAGTCAGAAGATAAATCTGATAAGGATGCTCACGATACAGTCAACGACCTAAATAATTATAAGGTCTCAGTAAATGCATAACATAATGCATAAAAGTTCCAGAATAAATCTGTACATGCTTAAACGGGTTTAAGTATTTAATTACAATACTTGTAATTTGTTCGTCGTAGTACAAGTTCTAATAGTAGTTATTTTAGGTATAAAATAAATAATAAGGTTTAATTAATTAATTCATTTAATTAATATTTTGTACTTACGTTGTTTATAAAACACTTTAAATATTTATATAGGATAGTTTTATATACGTTTAAAGTGATAGGAAATAAATATAATTAATATATTTATTTTATAAGTTAACCATTTTCAATTTATATTTAATATATAAATAAGGTTTATAAATGTATAACATTTATTTAAAAATCCATGTTTACGTAAGATTTATATTTATTAAGTTATAGGTTTGGAAAAATAACAATTGTTACGTTTATTTAAGTTTTACGTTTAAATAATGATTTAAAATATATAAGTTTTTAAGGTTCGTAATACTTGTATAAAAATACGTTTTAGTCCTTTTAAATAAATAGGTACTCGCGATTAAATTACTTTTATACCCCTAGGGTTTCTAAATCTTTCGAGTATTTACAGTTTTGGTCCCTCCCTAGTTACACGTGTAACTAGGGTTTCCTAAAGTTTCATAAAGTGTCAATTTTGATCCTTATAGTATGCGGCCTATTTTAGGGCTTATTATAGTTTCACTTAATGGCAGTTGTCCTTATAGTTTCGGCTAATAATAAAGTTTATTATAAGTTACATTTTTGCCCCCTAGGGCTTGTATGGGTTTCGGCTATTGGCAAGTTTAGTCCCTAGGGTTGCTTAGGGTTTTATTAAGTTTAGTAACTTGATACATTTAGTCCCTAAGGTTTATTTTAGGTCGCGGCTTGTGTCCAAAATAGTCCCTAGGCTTTCCAAAGTTTACACAACTTACCCTAATATTTTAGTAGTCTCTTTTTAATCCTTTTTAACTCTACAAGGTTTCGGATATGTTCAAAACACACCCTTATACTCTCGGCATTATTTAAAAAGTGGTTCAAAGTTTATGTTTTTGAAATACAAATTTCTACACTTATTCATTTAGATCCCTTTTACTTACTAAAATTACATTTTAGTCCGATTGTATTATCTATGCCATTTTTAACCCGAAAGTTTATATATTTACTATTTTAGTCCAAAACTTCTTAGATCTATCATTTAAATCCAAAATAATTATAGATCTATATTTTCAACATGTAACTTTATAAAATCATATCTTTGACACTAAAAGTCTTAATAAACATTTATTTAATGAAAATGATTATTTATCTAGGAAAAGTATTATAGTGAGCTTAAACTAATCTTATGAGGCCTAGTAGTGATCTTAACATTTTAAGGCACCTAATAACATGAATCTAATGTTTCTAGTTATATCTAAACATTACAAGATCACTCAAAATCATAATATGAGCTTAAAAGCTCACGTCCAATATTATTTGTATGGTTAGGTTTTCATGATTTTTCAAGTTAAACAAGATCATATTGATGTGTTCTTCAAAGTTGACAAGTTTTTACATCAAGTTTTGTTATATATAAAAATTAGCCGTGGGTTTCACTTATGTTTTTAGGGTTTCCATACTTGTTTAAATGTTATCTTTACCAAAAATAAACATGTACACATCAATATATATAAGGGTAATGTATTAGAAAAGATAGGTTTTAACTTGGACTTACTTGATTTGATAGGTTTAGGAATGATATGAGAATGGGTAGAAACAAGTGACAAGCTTTCAACAATGGAGGTCTAGGAAATCATAAACATGCCGTGGGCTTCAAGTAGTCTTCTAGGGTTCTTGTTCTTGCTTCAATGATCAAGGTTTCTTGTAGGTTGAGCTTAGGATTAACCTTTAGGTAGTAGAAGACATAGTATAGGAGTAGTAGTAAAGCTTGAAGGTTTAAAAATGGTGGTTAATGGGGTTTAGCCATGAGTTGAGAGAGAGAGAAGAGTGAAGTGAAATTGGAAAATATTTTGTGTTGTGTGTTGTGTGCATGTTTCGGCTTAAGAAGAAAGAGAACAAGGATTTGGTGAATCTTGTACCTAGTACTCAAGATCCTAGGAGATACAAGTTAGATATGAAATATCTTTCAATGTATTTGACACATGCTTAAACTAGAAAGTTTACTTCCTTTCCATTTTTGATGTGTAGCCGTGCGTTTGCACAAGGTCAAAGGGGGAAAAGTTCTTACAAGCATAGTAGAAGGCATGAGGGTTTGGAGTGTGTAAGTGGTTTATGTAAGAAAGCATGCTTAGGTGTAAGTAAAGTAAGGTTTATGCATGCATTAGTATAGGGTATTAGTGGAGTGCATGATTACACTAGGTTACTTGTAGCTAGTTAAATCAAATGATGGTAGTGTATGCATGCATACATACACACGTTTTATTATATGCATCGGGAGGGTTTTGGGTAAATTTTGCCAAGTGTTGTATGATAATAATAGTCAATGTATATTATTATAGGTACTTGTTGTGTTGTAGGTATTTTTGTTGAAGCTTTTAGATAACTTAGTGAAAGTGTATTATTAAATACATTACTAAAATTAATTTACTTTATTAAAGTAAATAGGTGACAATGTAAAATAATATACATTGTTTTTAAAGTGTTTAGGTATTTAATCCTTTTAAGTAATATATGTAAGTATGTACATATAAAAATAATTCAAGTACTTAATAAATAAATTAAGTAAGGTTACAGTTTATTTCAAAATATGTACTGAGGTGATGAATTTCATTATTCAATCAAGTGGCCAGTCAATTTCCAAGGTAGTCAATAAATGACTAAAGGTTCATATAAATATAGAATAAATATGAAAGATAGTATGACAATAGGTATATGATAATTAATAAGTCATATAAAAGTGAAATTATATAAATTCCAAATATAAATAGTAATACAGTTGACAAAGTCAATGAGGGTAAAATCAGAGGTTTTACACAAAAAGCTGTTAAGCTGCAACAAAAAAAATAATAATTTCAAAATGTGGCTGCAGCAGGGTTTGATCCCCAGACCCTGCAAACGGGAAACAAACGCAACAACAACAGCAAATACCACCTGCTCAATGAGCAATTCTACTTTCAATTAGGTTTCTTTTACACTTTTTTTTCCTAAAAAAGAAAAACAAAATAATCACAGAAAAAGGATGTTACTGGGTTTCGAACCCCAGACCTCCACACTGAAGCAGACGCAGGAACCCACTCATTAACCATCTTCTCTATTGCACCACTTTGTTACCATCTCATTTTATTTTCATTATATACCATTTTTATTTTCGTTTTTTTTTTGCTACTAAGCTCAATAAGCTTGTTTCGAGCTTATTTGGGCTTCTCTTTTGAATTTATTAATTTTTCTTAGACTTACATTCGTATTTAGTAATTTCTATAAATATTTGAATTTTTTTTTAATTATTTAATATTTTTAAATCATTTAATTAGTTTAAATCATATTTAATTCATAATAAAAAATTTAAAAGATAAAAAACTATAATTCTTTTTTTAAAATTTTTCTTTTATCAATTAAGACTTAGGAAAAATAAATTTGCCTTTGTAGAGTTTAAAGTTCGTAATTTTCTTTTTATTAGATCATTTTCTAGGATTATTTTAGTTTTAAATTTGAGAAAAGTCATAAAAAATATGAAAAGTATTTTAAAATTTTCAATAATTTTTAACTTTTATTAAGTATAATCTAGGTTTACAAAAAAAATTTAGATTTTGTCTTTTTCTTAGTTAGTTTTATTTTTAGGGTTTTTAATTTATTTTAAATATTAATATAAATTAATTTAAAGTTTACAAATTTTTTAGGTTTTCGTATTTTTCTTAGTGAGACTTTTTGGGTAATTTTAGTAATTTTTAATAATTTTTTAGGTGAAATTTTTCGTTAGATCGCGTTTTTTACGTTCGTACGTATACGCGTTTCCGTACATTCTTAACGTAATTCGTCTCCGTTTTCCTTTCTTTCTTTCTTTCCAAAAACGTAATCACTCGAATAAATAACGTATATACTTTTGGCTAAACACCATACCTCCACCGAGAATGAGCTCGATGACGAGTATTCGCGTTTTTCACAAAACGTGATATTTAATACTTACCCGCTTTTGTCGCTTTGTTTTTCCTAAAATAAAGTGTACAAAAATACCGCATCATCTTGTTTGGGTGTGTGTGTCGTGTTTGTTTGAGAGTAGTTAACTAGAAACCAACATTGACTAAAAGAATGACAAGCCGTCAACAATGTCTAGCTAAACCGAAAATTAGGGTTTTGAAGAGAGGGATTTCAATCATCGATAACGGATATTAATCGGCGTATACTGTTATCAAGCACATTCATCATACACGTCCAACCCTCTATGCACATGGCCAACTTCAATGTTTATTTCTTCGTAAATTTCATAGGACAGCCATATTGACTTGTATTTAAACAGCCCACAAATTAGTACCTCCTAATATATGATACGTGGCTTTCAGTCCAACCAATGTAGTCTACCCCACAACTTACATAAACTATAAGTTACGGTAGGTGGCCCAACATTAATCTCGTCACACATAACTTAGTCAGTCCATGTGACTTTATACCCCATTCATAACTAAAAGATTGAAATTAAGAGCCTTAATCTTGCGATATAAAAGCCACACAATCCTAGTTAAACTCGTCATAACCTAATCTCACATCTCATTACATCCGCCCCCTTTTCTATCCATTATCACAGTACACCCAAATCTCCCATCATTCATGTTATACCGACTCATCAAATCAAATCTCAACAACACCCTTAAAGCATGAAAACATCAACAGATTAATCAATAAATATCACTGCCCTTATTCCACTACAGATCCATCGCGTCTAGCATTAAATAAACAAAATAAATCCATGAATTTCATGTCAATATCGACGCAGCATCAAGGCCTATAACAGAGGTCACAGGTAGGTTTATTTGATAGAGATTAATTTGATTTCAGTTTTAATAAATTGAAGCAAAGTTTGGGTTTGACATAAGTTGTTAATCCCTTGCTTTATATTCGAATATTAAAGGGTTAGTTACATCTACATAGATCTATGATGATTGAAATTCATTAGATCTGTATAGATCGTGATATGCATGTCACAAACGAATTGATTCTGAGATCTTGTAATTTTCAGTTTGTTAATTGAGTCTAGATAAGATGGGTTTAGGAGACGATGGGTTAGGATAGATTTGGTGTTGATGGGAGTTAAAAGGTGATATGAAAAGTACTGGTTTTGGTGTTGATCTCAACTCACTGAGTTGACCCGGTCAGCTCGGTGATTACCGAGTTGACTCGGTGAGATAATAAGTTTCTGGTTTGGTTAAAAAAAAAATTTCAGCAAAAAAACTTATTTCAATGTGTCTCAATGTCTTTTTAACAAAAATAACCAGTCATCGCAAATTTTCCAATACTGTCCATCGCAATGAATTTTTTACACCATCGCAATGAGTAACAAAAACCATCGCAATATATCAAAAGAACCCATCGCAATATTTCAAAAATCTGTCCATCGGAATGTTGCCATCGTAATGTACCCATCACAATGAGCCATCGCAACGAGCCATCGGAATGACCCATCACAATAGCCCATCGCAATGAGCCATCGAAATGAATCCGTAGCAATCCAGCCATCGCAATCAATGCGATCGAAAGTAGCCATCTGGATCTCCCATCGCAATGAGCCATCTGCATGGAGTTTTGACCACATGATTTTGTAGATACCAAAAAAAAATGGATATTGCCATTTTTTTTACTGTCCTCTTCCCAATAAAGAATTAGATCCAATCAATGTAAACAGGGACAAAAAGACGATACACAGGTATACAAAGGTAGTGGACACTGAATAATAAACCAAAAACAGATAAGACAACTATTATCGTGACTTTTAACAGATTCAAAGGATATCAGATATATTTGTAGAATGAAAAGGAATTTAAACCGTGAACGAATCAATCACAAACACGAATAAAACCACGAATCAAAAACACGAAACACTCCCGGTTAGCTCTGATACCAATTGTTAAGTTGGATTCACTATTAACACGGGTAAAAGATCCAGAGGTCGGGGAGGATAGAAGTGTTGTTTAGCCATGGTAGAGAGAGAAACAAGAGATACTAAAAAAAGTGTGTTTATTCTAGTCAAAAAAAGGAAAGACAAGAAATCGTAAGCCTCACCCCTCCATGGAAGTATGGAGGGGTTTATATAGCACGGGACTTGGACTAATACATATGATAATATTAGTCCCTATAATTCCCGGCTATGAAACTAATGTAATTCTGTTAGTCGCACACATTTTAAGGCTAACAGAATGTAAACATTCTAACCATCATCCATAAACTTGAACACACTCCTAGTAAGCTCCAAAGATCCATAAGCAACTCTATATCCATTTTTACAATGCTCATAATGCCTGCATAATTAGATCAAAAACCACAAAACTAACATATTGTTGTCAGCGTCCATTTTAACACTTATCAGCGTTAAAATAACTTTTTTCAGCGTTAGAAAAATAAAGTGGAAAACCTAATTTTGTACAAAGACCAATAACAGTGCATATCCTGTACATACATTTACAATAAGTTCCAAAAACATATTTTAGGTAAGATTGATCATTCCAATACTTGTTACCAAGTATTGAAACCTCCCAGCATCAAAAGGTTTAGTTAACAAATCTGCCAAATTTTCCTCAGTGTCAATCCTATCTGGTTGTATTAAACCATTTTCAAAACAATCTCTTATAAAATGATGTCTAATTTCTATGTGTTTTGTTTTAGAATGATGTACAGGATTCTTAATAATGCATAATGTAATGTTATTGTCTACAAAAATCTTGGTATGCATAAAATTATACCCATAATCCAACAGTTGGTTCTGAATCCATAGAACTTGTCCACAACAAGCAGCTGCAGCTACATATTCTGCTTCAGTTGTAGAATTAGCCACCACTGTTTGTTTCTTGCATTGCCAAGATATCAATCTGCTCCCAAGAAATTGGCATCCACCAGTTGTGTATTTTCTATCAAACTTGTCACCTTCATAATCACTGTCTGAATAACCAATAAGCTCCAATGGATAATCCTTTGGATACCATAATCCCAAGGTGGGATAGCACCTAAGGTATATAAAGATCCTCTTGACAGCATGAAGATGACACTCTTTGGGAGTCACCTGATGGCGTGCACATGCACACACAACAAACATGATGTCAGGTCTAGAAGCTGTAAGATACATCAATGATCCAATCATTGACCTATAATGCTTGACATCCACCTCTTTTCCATCTCCAATATTTCCCCAAGGGTGTCCCTTATCCATGGGTGTGCTAGCCCGTTTTTCATGTGGAGAAAAGCCAAACTTCTTCAAGATTTTTGCTACATACTTGTCTTGAGAGATAAAGATACCATCTTCTTTCTGTTGGACTTGTAAACCTAGAAAGAAGTTCATCTCTCCCATTGCACTCATCTTGAATTTGTCTGTCATGATCTTAGAAAAGTCTTCACTCATCTTTGGACTTGAAGAGCTAAAGATGATATCATCCACATAGACCTGAACAAGTAGAAAGTCCTTACCAGTCTTTTTGGTAAATAATGTCTGATCTATGGTGCCCTCTTAAATCTGATTTCCACCAGATAGGTAGACAATGTTCCATACCATGCTCTTGGGGCTTGATGAAGTCCATACATTGCTTTCTTCACCCTATACACTTTGTCTGGATGTTTTGAATCTTCAAAACCAGGAGGCTCTATGACATAAACCTCCTCTGCAATTGTGTCATAAATAAAAGCACTCTCACTCCATTTGATAAACTGTGAATCCCATGCAAGAAGCATAGGCTAGGAAATCCTTATTGCTTCAATCCTTGCAACAGGTGCAAAAACCTCTTCAAAGTCTATTCCCTCTTCTTGTGTATAACCTTGAGCAACTAAGCGTGTCTTGTTTCTGATCACAATCTCTCTTTCATCCTTCTTGTTTCTAAGAACCCATCTTGTCCCTATAGGTCTTATATATATAGGACAGTCCACTAACTCCCAAACATCTTGAATAGCAAATTGATGAAGCTCATCCTGCATTGCTTCCACCCAACTTGGTTCTTTGAGAGCATCAAAAATCTTCTTGGGTTCCTGTTGTGACAGAAAACAAACAAACAAACATGCCTATACAAGAGGGGTATCAACCTTCTTGTAGATATTGGCAATAAATCCTCCTTGATTCTGATGAGACCTTCTTGTTTGAACAGGGGACAAAACATCACCAATAATGAGAGAAGGAGGATGATTTTTTATAGTAGATGTAAGTGTTCCTCCTTCAATAAGTGTGTTGTCTTCAATCTCACTCTCCATGTTGCCAATATCCGCTTCATATTCTCCTCCATCATCACCAGAATGAACCTCTTCATGAACTATGGAAGGTTCACCTTGTTCAAAAACATTGGAAGAGAATAAATGGTCAAATGAATTTTCAGCGTTGGAGCCATCAACGCCTGAATTTGTCCTGTCAGCGTTTGAGCCATCAACGCCTGAATTTGGCCTGTCAGCGCCGGATTTGCCTTTGTTAGCGCTTGAAGATTCATGCATGTTTTCACCAACTGGTTTTCTTGTGGACCATCTTTCTCCTTTCCAACAGCAGCAGCAACAGCAGTAAATCCATCAGTCCATATAGGAATGGTAACATACTCAAGCACGGAATCTGATTTGACTGCATGTGATCCTTCTTCCTTGTCAACCTGTTTACCTGCAATTTCAACAATAGGTTCTTCCACAGCATCTGAATCCTTTTTCACAATGTCTGGATTAGTAATAGGCATATAATTCAAGGTTCTAGATAAAGGTTCTAAATCAAAGAACCAATTTGGTCCACTCTCAGGATCACTAGGTTTACTCTCTAAAAACTTAAAATGTACCTTTTCAAGTATACGTTTTTCTTTCTTAATGTAAACCCTATATCCTTTACTCTGCACTAAATAACCCATGAAATAGCCTTCATCACCTTTGGCACTAAACTTTCCTAAGGCATCACTAGTATCCAGTATCACTACATGACATCCAAAGGGTTTAAGAAACCAATATTAGGTTTCTTATTCCAAAATAGCTCATAGGGTGTCTTATTATGGATTTTGTTGATCAATGCTCTATTCTGAACATAGCAGGCTGTATTCACAGTCTCAGCCCAAAAAGCAATGGAAAAATGAGCATCAACCAACATTGTCCTAGCTGCTTCTATGAGTGTTCTATTCTTCCTTTCAGCCACCCCATTTTGTTGTGGGGTTCTAGCTATGCTAAACTGCCTAGTAATCCCTTTATTGACATAGAAGTCATCTAACAATTTATTTCTAAACTCACCACCATTATCACTTCTAAGTATTTTAACCTCATTCCCAGTCTTTTTCTCAATCTGGGTAATAAAATTAATCAAATGGCAGTTTCACTTTTTCAAAATTTTTAATCTATTTTGGCCTAGTTGTATAGTAGTATTTTCCTTTGTTAGAGTTATTTACTTTCTTTGCTAAAAAGAAAGTTTAATAAAGTGGTTTTAATTTTTTCAAAGTCAGGAATATTTTGACTCAACCCGAGTTTACTTATCTAAGTTTACTCTGGCTAGTATCCTTAATGTGTTTAAGTCAAGTTTTGCTAGGCTTTTATATAGGGAACTTTAAACGTGAAAGTCTTAACTCTCACGGGTTAAGAACAAGAACTTTTCGCAAGTTCCTATAATTGATCCTAGAAAGTCGTTTATCAAGGGACCTTTAAAATGCGAATTCTAAACTTGAAAAAGTCTAAGAATTTGTAAGATCCTATAGATGACTTGAAAACCCAAAACTTTGATTTAATTGGCTAAGCATCCACGAGTCTCATTCCTTGAGATTTTAAATTGTGGAGAACGAGAGATGATAGAGTCAATTATAAGTTTGGTATTCTTTCATGAATTTATGTGAGTTGATTATAAGCTTTTTCTCCCAAGATCGTTTAAAAGTTGCTTCTAGCCCAAAATAAGGTTGTACGATTTGAAAATAAATAAGGTTGTACGATTTGAAAAGTTACTTAGCTTCTAGCCCAAGATCGTTTAAAAGTTGCTCGGTATTAATTAGAGTTCATAGCCAAGGCA
Organism: Glebionis coronaria; assembly: GCA_025667525.1. Lineage (NCBI taxonomy): Eukaryota > Viridiplantae > Streptophyta > Magnoliopsida > Asterales > Asteraceae > Glebionis > Glebionis coronaria. The sequence goes on along the minus strand of CM046882.1, from coordinate 227,126,812 downwards.
TAACTTATTGAAGCGGGATGCGAAGATTGGCGAGTCTGAAAAGGCCCTAACAAGGCTGAGGGCTACATTTTGTTGCTAAAGATCCAAAGTGATGTGAAGAATCATTTATCAAAAATCAATATGAATGATCGAGACACACGACGAAAAGCAAACACTCCCCTAAAGATCATGGAGAAGTCTATCCAAAAAGGTCCTAACAAGGTATGAGGATAAATAGATCCAAGTCCTTAAAGGAGGCGGATCGTTGTATATCAAAGTCCAAAATAAAGATTGGAGAAAAATGAAGAGTCGTGGTCCATATATGAAGAATCTCTCAAAAAGTTCAAGTGAAGAAATTCCTAATATGAAGAGAAGACCATTATTTCAAAACGTCTCTCAAGATTCGAAGTATGAAGTCGCTGCCAAATATCGGTCCGAGAAAGGTCTCAAATCCTGAAGCGAGTTATGCCAAGATATGAACTTTAAGAGGTCCCGAGAAGCAGTTTTAAAAGATTTTGTCCTTTAGCTAACTCTTGATTAAATCGTCCCACTTTATTTTCAGCCTAAATAAACTATCGAAATAAGTCAAACAATGTATCCTCGTGATCATTCTAGACAATATTAAAATATAAGAGATACACCTAGGAATAAGGGAGTCTAAGTGAATAATTGGGCCACATGAGTTTGTGTTAGTTTGCTAACTTATAATAACAATGATCTCGTTTTTAAGCTTGGTGTGGGGAACGTGAAACTTGAGGATGATAAACATTCATGACTACCAAAACCCCAATGTAAGTCTTTGATTACTTTACTTGTTTTGTATATATTTCTATCCTTTTAGTTTCCTTAGTGTTTAATATTTAATAAAGGCCAAGGTGGGTTATTTATGATGAAAAATGTAAACTGTGCTTTGAAGTTAATGCATTGCATGAGGGCATTGCAATGGTCAAGTGTAGGGGATTTAATAAGTGTGAAAACACTTATCCTTTTACCACTTATTTCCAATAATAACATGACCAAAACGTGTATTTTATGTCGTTAAAGTCGGAATTATGCGTGGTTTGTGCTTACATTGTGTTTCAGGATAAAAATATGAAAATGGGAGAAAACACGGGCTATCACGGTCTTTTATCGAATAAAACGAGAAAAGACGAAGTCAAAAGATCAAGAGTGCAAAAAGAACGGAAGTCCAAGCGCCTATTCTGAAGATTTATCGAAAAAAAAGTATAAAAGACGGAAGTTTAATGAAGTCGAAGAACTCAAGTCTAATAGAAGAAGAAAATTATAAGACGAGTTTAATTTGTGTCGACAAATCCCAAGACGACGTCGAGAAAGACAAAGAATTTAAATCGAGTCGAGAAAACAAGAAGAAAGAGAGAAGACACAAAGACCCTCCCCTCCTCCTATATATACCCTCCTTATATGTCATTAGGAGGGTGTTAGTTAGTTAATTATCAAGTTTTATTTTTAAAGTGTGTTTTAATTTTCTTCTATCTTTAGTTTTTCAAGCTTATCAAACCTTCAAATTATAGATTTCGGATAACTTCCATTTCATATATTCCGGATAGCACCCCAAAACCCATTTCCGGATAAGCCTCCAACACCAATTACGGATAACGTATTTTTATTTGGATTCTGGATAACACTTCATCACCAATTCCCGATAAGGATTCAACACAGATTCTAGATAAAGACTACATTACGGATTCCGGATAGTGGCAGTAATTCTGATTCCGGATTAGCTTTCTATTTCAATTCCAGTTTTGTATTCAAGTTTTCCCTCCAATTAAGGTCAGATTATTTTACTTTATTTTTATCTTGACATTCAATTATTTTAGTGTTTATATCACAATTAGAAATAGATAATCCCAAGCTCCCCCTTTTAGTTACCAAGACCAATAATTCCACCCTAAACCGTGTTAAATTCGGATTGAATCGAGTACGAACAACACTTTCTTGCACACACATAAAAGTCATAAATCAATCTTAGACAACTAGGAAGAAAATTTGGAAGCCTAAGAACTCTTCTGATAGCAAATCTAAGATAATTATATCTATACCTGCTAACACAGAGGAACAATTAGATTCCGATACATCGTCTTTGTCTGGTGATATTTTTAGGTGGTCCAAATCTTCCTCTGGTACTTGGACTCTAGGTGCTCCAACCACATGACCGGAGATCGCTCGATGCTCAAAAATTTCGTCAGAAAGTTTCTAGGCGTGGTTAAATTTGGTAACGACCACATTGCAAAGATCATGGGTTATGGTGAATATCAGATTGGGAATGTCACAATTTCAAGGGTCTATTATGTGGAAGGAATCGGTCATAATTTATTCTCAGTGGGACAACTCTGTGATTCAAACCTTGAGGTTGCTTTTCGACAACATACTTGCTTCATTCGTGATCTAGAAGGAAATGATTTGTTAAAAGGTTCTCGAGGGGATAATATCTACACATTGTCTATTCAAAGTATGATGGCCGCTTCTCCTGTATGCCTTCTCTCCAATGCATCTAAGACCAAGTCATGGTTGTGGCATCGACGTTTATCTCATCTTAACTTTGATGCTATTAACCATTTGGCTAAAAACGAACTTGTTCGTGGTCTTCCAAAGCTCAAGTTAAACAAGGATCATTTATGTTCCGCATGTTCATTAGGGAAAAGCACCAAGAAGTCTTACAAACCTAAAGCTAAAGACACCAATCAGGAACCACTATATCTTTTGCATATGGATCTTTGCGGGGCAATGCGTACGGCTAGTGTGAGTGGTAGAAAATACATCCTCGTCATGGTGGATGCTTTTTCAAGGTTTACATGGGTAAAGTTCTTAGCAACCAAGGATCAAGCACCCGCATATATTATTACATTTCTTAAGATGATCCAGGTGTGTCTTAATGCTATTGTTTGTCACATTCGAACTGATAATGGCACATAGTTTGTTAATTAGACTCTGTGGGACTACTATGAAGAGGTCGGCATTTCACATGAAACATTAGTTGCTCGCACTCCACAACAAAACGGTGTCGTGAAAAGATGTAATCGTACACTTATGGAAGCTGCTAGAACTATGTTGATTTACGCGAATGCTCCTTTATTCTTATGGGCTAAAGCAGTGGCAACCGCATGTTATACCCAAAACCGCTCTATCATTCGTAAGCGTCATGGAAAAACACCATATGAGCTTCTTCATGGACACAAACTCGATATATCATTTATTCATGTGTTTGGTGCACTTTGTTATCAAAACACCAATAGTGAGAATTTGGGCAAACTTCAACCGAAGGCTGATATAGGAATTTTCATTGGGTACTCACCCGCAAAGAAAGCTTACCGGATTTATAACCGTCGTCTTGGCAAGATAATAGAAACCATTGATGTCGATTTGATGAGCTGACAACGATGGCTTCTGAGCAACGCAGCTCTGAACCCGCGCTTAATGAGATGGGAACCGGTACTATTAGTTTCGGATTAACTCCCAACAATCCTACTTCTCCATCATTTAGACCACCTACAAGACCCGAGTGGGATGAGTTATTTCAACCTATGTTTGATGAATTCTTTGATCCTCCTAGTGATGATTCTCCAGCACCTGCAGTAGTAGCTCTGATTCCCAAAGTTGTTGCTCAAGATAATGGAAATCAATTCGATGCATCTACAGTCACTACTGAACCGGATGCACCATCCCCCAACAATTCTTAAACCACACCGGAATCAACACCCCCACTCGTTCCTAATGATTTTGAAGAGGATAATCATGATCACGATTTGGAATTTGCTCACATCTAAGAGCTTCCCTACTTTGGTTTACCGATACCTGAAAACCTTTCAGATGCGTCAACCTCAAAGGCAACTTCTACAACCGTTTACTTCAGACCACCACAGATTGAAAATCACAACACAAAGTGAAAAAAGGATCACTCAATCATAAATATTATTGGTAATGTCGATCGATCAGTCTCAACACGCCATCAACTACAAGGGCACGCATTATATTGTTACTTTGATGCGTTTCTCTCCGAGAAGGAACCGAAAACATGGCAACAAGCAATGACACAATCGTCGTGGATTGAAGCCATGAAAGAGGAACTAAATGATATTCAGCGACTTGAAGTATGGGAATTAGTTCCTTTACACAAAAACGTTAATATTCTTACTTTTTTTGTGGGTATATAAGGCCAAACTCGATGAGATTGGTGGAGTTTTAAAGAACAAAGCTAGATTGGTTGCTCGATGTTACAAACAAGCATTGGGTATTGACTTTAAAGAATCCTTTGCTCTTGTTGCAAGATTGGAGGCAATTAGACTGTTCCTTGCTTATGTTGCTCACATGAATATGATCGTCTACCAAATGGATGTTAAGAAGGCATTTCTAAATGGGGATTTAAGGGAAGAAGTCTATGTAAGCTAGCCGAATGGATTTGTCAACTCGGAGTATCCTAATCATGTGTGCAAGCTCAAGAAGGCTCTTTATGGGTTGAAACAAGCTCCACGCGCGTGGAACGATCTCCTATTGTCATATCTCATCTCGGAAGGCTTCTCCAAAGGCAAAGTGGACCCGACATTGTTCATTCTCAAGGAAGGCAATGACATGATACTGGTACAAATTTATGTTGACGATATAATATTTACTGCCACTACTCAAAATTGTCTAACCATTTTGAGAAAATCATGTTCACATGTTTTAAGATGTCGATGTTGGGAAAAATCTCATTTTTCTTAGGGTTACAAATTTCTCAGAATCCCAGAGGCATCTTTACTAATCAATCCAAATATGCTCTTGAATCTTTGAAAAAATATCATTTTGAAAACTGTGACCCCGTGGATACACCAATGGTGGAGAGATCCAAGTTAGATGAGGATAGGGATGGGATTGTTGTCGATCCTAAACTTTACCGTTGAATGATCGACACCCTTCTCTATCTGACTGCTAGCAGGCCAGATTTGCAATTTGTTGTATGCATGTGTGCCCGGTATCAGGCTCGCCCTACCGAAAAGCACTTACATGTTGTGAAAAGGATCTTTCGGTACCTTAAAGGAACACTTCATCGTGGTCTATGGTATCCGAAGGACTCCTCTATTGCACTAATCTTATATGCAGATGTGGATCACGCTGGGTGTCAAGATACTAGACGTAGCACCATCTGGAAGTGTGCAACTACTGGGAGATAGATTGATTAGTTCGGCATCTAAAAGGCATAAAAGTGTTGTGATATCAAGTACAGAGGCTGAATACATTGCCATGTCAGGTTGTTGTGCTTAAGTTCTATGGATGAGATCACAATTGACTAACTACGATCTTGGATTCAACAAAATTCCGATGTACTATGACAACAAAAGTGCAATTTCCCTTTGATGAAACTATGTTCAACACTCCCGGGCGAAGCATATTGACATACGCTACCATTTCATCAAAGAGCAAGTGGAAAATGGAGTAATCGAGCTGTACTTTGTCAACACCGAATATCAGCTGGCGGATATGTTCACAAAGGCTTTAGATCGAGGACGTATCGAGTTTTTGATCGACAAGCTGGGCATGAAATCATTCTCACCGACGACTCTTCAGGAGTTGGCAGAAGAATCTGTAGAATAGTGGTGGTAAACTATTCTCGAGTATCCTTTTATCGTCATCATGTACATATGGTATATATTAAAACCACCAAAAAGAAAAATACAACAATATAAAACCTACACAAACCATAAAAAGTATAATATCAAGAAAATCCAAAAAAAAATCATTTTAAAGGGCATGTCTTTTAGTGCGATAATATCTACGGTCTTAGAAATGTCGATTAACATTAACACAACGCCATAAATAGAGTTCGTATAAAAGTTGTACATGATTTAGAACATACCCATATGTCTTGTAGTTTTTTCTGACTGCAACCCGTTTTCGCATTAAAGTTACGTATTTATTTTGAAAACGTTGGCTCACAACGGGAATTAATTTTATCGAGTAAGGTTTACTTTAAAACATTGCAAGGGATCAAGTTTACTTTACAACTTAGTCTAACACAAATTAGTATACACTTCAGTGCATTTATTTGTTAAAATAAGAGAAATCTTATTGCCACCAGAATCGTTTCTTAAAAACATTAAACGGAAAATGTCTTCATGGGTAAACAACGACTACAGCTCTTTAAATAGAAAACGGGTCATTGTTTAAGGGGGAGAAAATATCAAATGTCTTGGATTTAAATTGGTCTTCAAAAGATGTCTTATTTATGTGATGTGTGCCTTATGTGTTAGGGTGTTTGTTGCCTTAGGAATTTTTTTACATGCAAAATGGATTAAGTGCGTTAGTGATGTTAAATAGTTAACGAGATTTGAGGGAAAGTTAAAAGGACTTAATGGGCGTTAGCTTGTAATGGTAACAAACTAATACCCAAAAAGTTTAAAAATTGGAGGGGCTAATGTGCAATTTTGACTAAGTCAAAACTCACCCCCCCTAATACTTGGTTTTTACCCCTAGTATCAAAATTCGTAGTCCCAAGTCTTTTCGAATTGAAAACCGGTCTTAAGTGCGACTCAATCGTCTTTTGGTGAATCAAGAGAATGGTTTGGTTGATTGTTTATTTTAAACTATTAGCAAGAAATTAAAGTGTCGTTGAGTAAAGTGGAAGTATAAAGATCAATATTAAAATGACGAGTTCAAATAAATGCTTGGAAATTTAAAGGAAATAATGGAAAAGTACTAGCACACTAAATAAGACTAACACTTAGAAACTTTAGCAAAAACAAGAAACTGAACCAAAGGAGAATTCCCAAATCGGAATAAGCCAAAAAGAAGCCCAGATCGGAATATATTCTGATCTGGTGGTCGGAATAAGGGAAGTCGGGCTGTCGGAATGTGGGATAAAAGACCCAATCGGAATAACAGGGAATAGCCCCAATCGGAATGTGTACAAACAAAGGTCAATCGGAATGTTGCAAGTTGGGGGCAATCGGAATATTCAAAGAAGCTCAGATCGGAAAGTGGGAAGAATCTCAATCGGAATATGAAAGCCCTAATCCGATCACTGTGATCGGAATAACAGGGGTGCAAATCGGAACCACCAAAACCCTTTTCCGATTGGTCGATCGGAATAAAGGGATGAGTCTGCTCGGAATACTCCAATCGGAAAGGGGTTTATAACCCTTTCCGAAATCTAAGGGATTCGGTTAAAAAGCCAATGAAATAAGCTATTATGTTAAGCTTTTCACCAACTAAAACGAATCAATACTAAACCAAATCAAATAAGCACTTTTATCAACTTATCTAACTCGAAAATAAACAAACTTTTGGATCAAACAATAAAAATATAAACTTTTTAAGAAAACTTTTTATAAAGTAAATAAGCTAATCATAAAAGTAAGCCAATAAGCATAAAAGTCTCAAAGCTTAATCAAATGAAAACTTATGAAATGATCAAAAGATTAACGTTTTAAGCACGAAATCATTTAGAACAACACGGATCATATGATAATCGCACCAAAATCAATCTAAAATCAAAGAAAAGTAGAATGAGATTAAGGATTAAAAGCTTAAAAGAGAACTTTGATTAATGAAATAAGCAATACAAATGTTTAATCTTGAAAGATTAAAAGAAAAAGATGAAACTTAGTGAGAGAAAGTTTAAGACTTTCTCTCTCTAAAACTAGAGAAAAGTAAGAAAAATAAAAACTAGCTAAATTAACTAACTACCCTCCTAATGACTATTAGGAGGGTATTTATAGGGAAGGTGGAAGGAGTGCATGTGTTGCATCTTCTTTCTTGCTTTCTTCACGTTTTCTCGACTCGACTTTAATTCTTTGTCTTTGTCGTCTCGGGATTTGAACTTGTCTTTTAATTCTCTTCTTCTATTAGACTTAAGTTCTTCGACTTCGTTAAACTTCCGCCTTTAGACTTTTTCTTCGATAAATCTTCAGAAAAGGCCTTGGACTTCCGTTCTTTTTGCACTCTTGATCTTTTGACTTCGTCTTTTCCCGTTTTCTTCGATAAAAGCCCGTGAAAACCCGTGTTTTCTTCCTTTTTCATGTTTTGGTCCTAAAACACAATAAAAACACAAACCACGCATAATTCCGACTTTTACGACATAAATCACACGTTTTGGTCTTGTTATTATTGGAAATAAGTGGTAAAAGGATAAGTGTTTTCACACTTATTAAATCCCCTACACTTGACCATTGCAATGCCCTCATGCAATGCATTAATTTTAAAGCACAGTTTACATTTTCCATCATAAATAACCCACCTTGGCCTTTATTAAATACTAAACATAAAAGACAGAAATAAGTAAAGAAATAAAAAACTTACATTGGGTTTTGGCGGCCATGAACGTTTATCATCCTCAAGTTTCACGTTCCCCATACCAAGCTTAAAAACGAGATCATTGTTATTATAAGTTAGCAAACTATCACGAACTCATGTGGGCCAATTACTCACTTAGACTCCCTTATTCCTAGGTGTATCTCTTATATTTTATTTTTGTCTTGAATGATCACGAGGATGCATTGTTTGACTTATTTCGATAGTTATTTAGGCCGAAAATAAAGTGAACAATTTAATCAATAGTTAGCTAAAGGACCAAATCTCTTAAAACTGCTTCTCGGGACCTCATAAAGTTCATATCTTGGCATAACTCGCTTCACGATTTGAGACCTTTCTCGGACCGATATTTGGCAGCGACTTCATACTTCGAATCTTGAGAGACGTTCATGAAATAATGGCCTTCTCTTCATAATAGGAATTTCTTCACTTGAAGTTTTGAAAATTCTTCATCTTTGGACCACGACTTCTTCATTTTTCTCCAATCTTTATTTTGGACTTCGATATACAACGATCCGCCTCCTTTTAGGACTTGGATCTATTTATCCTCATACCTTGTTAGGGTCTTTTCGGATAGACTTCTCCATGACTTTTGGGGAGTCCTTGCTTTTCGTCGTGTGTCTCGATCCTTCATATTGATTTTCGATAAATGATTCTTCACATCACTTTTGGATCTTTAGTAACAAAATATAGCCCTCATGCCTTGTTAGGGCCTTTTCGGACTCGCCAATCTTCACATCCCGCTTCAATAAGTTATGCCTTGGCTATGAACTCTAATCCGTACCGAGCAACTTTTAAACGATCTGGGGCTAGAAGCTAAGTAACCTTTTAAATCGTACAACCTTATTTATTGCAGATAAACTTATTAACAAGCGGAGGGATAATAGGCTTATAATTAACTCACATAAATTCACGAAAGAATACCGAACTTATAATTGACTCTATCATCTCTCATTCTCCACAGTTTAAAATCTCAAGGAATAAGATTCGTGGATGCTTAGCCTATTAAATCAAAGTTTTGGGTTTTCGAGTCGCCTATAGGATCTTGCAAATTCTTAGACTTTTTCAAGTTTAGAAATCGCATTTTAAAGTTCCCTTGATAACGACTCTCTAGGATCAATTATAGGAACTTGCGAAAAGTTCTTGTTCTTAACCTGTGAGAGTTAAGACTTTCGCGTTTTATAGGTCCCTATATAAAAGCCTAGCAAAACTTGACTTACACACGTTAAGGATACTAGCTAGAGTAAACTTAGGTAAGTAAACTCGGGTTGAGTCAAAATGTTCACGACTAAGAAAAATCTAAAACCACTTTATTGAAGAACTATTCTAGCAATGGAAAGAAACTAAACATGATAAAGGAAAATACAACTATACAACTAGGCCAAAATAGATTAAAATTTTTGAAAAATGTCGAAAAATCAAATTTTCCGGTTAAAAATGAGGGCAAATTCATGGAAAAGACCACTTACTTCGATAGAAGTCCCCCCTACACTTGATATAAACATTGTCCTCAATGTTTAAGCATGTGGGAGTAAACTCCCCTACACTTAGGACATTGTGCACTTTGTTTAAATCTTGCTAAGGAAAGGACAACTAAAGTGAATTCAATGTGAACATATAAAATATGAAATATTGAATCACAAGAGTTTAGGATAAAACCAGGAAGATGGGAACACGGTATCACGGTTCGTCAAAAGTCATCAAGATGCTCTCTGAAGCCTTAACCCCTGCACAGCACAAGAAACAAGACGACAAACACATACGGGGCTCCCCCTACACTTATTATGAAAGCAGTAAAGGATAGAACACGGGTTGCCTCCCGAGAAGCGCTTGTTGACTAGTTGTGAATGCAATGATCCCATTTATTAGCTTGGTATGGGGAAAGTGAAACTTGAGGGTGATAAATGTTCATGGTATCCAAGCCCTAATCCAAGTCATTGAATTCTTTATGAGTTATTTCCATCAAAACCATTTCAAGAAAAATCAAAAAGATATAGATATAATTGTATTTTGATTCATTGCATTATTAAAAGTCAAAATCATGCATCATTTAGTTTAGAGTAGTGTAGATGCATCTCATATGGCCAAGGTAGATTAATTATGAGGGAAATGTAAATTTTTAAGCCTTGAAATATAATATTGCATGAGGACATGGCAATGTTCAAGTGTAGGGGAATTTGATATGAGCTTAAACTCATATCCTTTTATCAACAAATAACCCTAAAACATGAAGCAAAATACCAAATTATTTGGCAAAAACAGTATTATGTGGTATGTTTGTGTTTGTGTGCACTTTTGTAGGTAAGAAGATACATTTTCAAGCAAACAAGGAAAAACCAAGCTCAAAAGGATGAAAAAAAGACAAAGAGGATCAAAAGTGACAAGACTTTGAAGTTCAAGGACCTATCTTGACAAGTTATGAAAGTTGAAGGACTAAAAGTGAAATATTGTAAAAGTCAAGATTCAAGTCAAACCTGGTCAACTATCAAGTCAACTCAGTCAAAGGACCATTTTGTACAAGTTATGGAAGTTAAAGGACCAAAAATGTCAAAGGAATGAAGATCCTAGCTTGAAACAAGAATCTGCCAAGTCAAGGGGCTTGTTTTGCCAAGTTTGGAAAGATATTAAAGCTTAATCCATGTGAAAAGAAAAGCAACCAATCAGAAGCCAGCATTTGAGATACATGGATTGCCACTTCAGCGCATTAAATATCCACTAACTGCCGCCACATTTATTACAAGATCCAAACAGTTTAATCCGTGTGACATCTTTTAAGCCAACCAGGAAGTGACACGTGTCATCTTCTTCACAAAGAAAATTTCCAGAATCGGGATTGAGATTGAAGCCGTTTCATGAGAAGATCAAAACACCAAACTTGCTCGATTTGGAGAGACGAATTCAATGGTGCAATCCAATTAACAAATCATCCAGTAAATCAAAAACACCCAAATTTGTTCATCACCTTCAAAGAGCAATTATGCAGATTACTCCACGTGGCAAGCTGGGATTGGCCCTGACACGTCACCAACCCCAACTAATTCTCCTCTCATGCCTATAAATAGGGAGATTGTACTTCATTTCTTGTGGTAGCCTAATTTTGTAAAACACATAGTTAACTTTTCCTTTCCTTTTTTCCCTCACTTTTCCTCTAACTACTCAAGAGTCTGACAAACTCTTGAGTTAGTTAGTTAGTTGGTAGCTTGTAACAACCTTTGTAACTGAATTCATTCAATAAAATTCAAATTACCTTTTTCCCGCCAATTCTGTTCTTCAAATTCCAGTTTGATTCTTGTTGCTGTTGGATATAATTGTTGCTGTTTGATGTTTGTTATGATCAACCATTGATCATAACTGACATTGGTGAAGTTTTGTAGCTGTTTGATCAGAATTCAGTCCATACCATTGTTCATTTGAAGATTTGTAGCAGAATGATGATTATAGATGATTGTAGCTGATTTGTTTGTTGAATACTAGTGATAGGTGGTGGTTATCACTAGGGCAAGAGAGCTCAGCGCTCCTCTTCTTCCCAAAGGCTTTCTACAATAGGTTTTGAGATTCTTGTTTTTGTTCCACTTAACAAGTCTTTGCATGCTACTTTTCCTAGTTAATCTTGATGGCTGCATGTTTTACTTGGTATTAGTTGTTGTTTGATTGATTTTTGTGAGTTTGAAGTTCAGTTACTGCTTAATATTGCATACTTGTGTTCTGAGTTGTAGTTTCTGCATCATTTCAGTTTCTAGTTAGCCTTATAGCTCACTTGTAGTCTTAGCCTTGTTAATTGCTTGGTTTCAGTTTTAATAGCTTTCATTTTGTCCATTGAAACTAGTCTGCTATAGCCTTTGTATCAGCTTAATCCAGAACTTAAAAAGTCTTTGTAAAATCTTGATCATAACAGATAAAGGAGTGTTTGGTAGTAGATAAAAAGTAGTTTTCAAGTGTTGAGATTTGATGTTTAAGAGTTCATTTCCAGTCTTTAGTTGATAACAAGTGGTATTATACCTTTTGCAAGTCAAATAAATAGTCAATAAGGCAATTGGCATTAAAATAGTTTGGGTTAGCCTTATTTCAGCTTTGTTCTTTAAAACTTACCATTTTCAATTGTTGATTTCTTACTCATTCTTAGATGAAATTTTACCAAACTTGTTTCCAAACTTAGCTTACATCATAAACTTTTAGATTCTAAGAGGAAATTCTACAGTATAAGCTTTTAAGCTAGAAATAAGCTTTTTAGTCAAGGTCTGAGCATTTCTCATTCTCTGTGATAAGCTTGTGACTGTTTTACTAGATCTTCATTTCCACTTCATAAAAGTTGTGATTTTATTTCACAAATCTAGTTAGTTAGTGTTGAATATTGATTTTTGAAGTTTTGAGCTTTTTCCAAAAAGTTGGTCAAACTTGGTCAACATAAGCTCAAAAGAGCTTATTTCAGATTTCTAGTTCATTACTGGATGAAAATGTTTCTAGTTTGATTTCCCGTTCTTGTAATAAGTTGTTTAATCAGTTTCATCACAAAAATCAAGTTGTGACTGATTGGAATAAGCTGTAGCTTATTTTGTGCTTATCAATAAGCACTCATTTGCTTATTTTTGACTTTTAGCTTAAATCCTTGAACACACGTAGCTGAAATTGGATTTTAAGAGTTTTGCAAGTTGTTTCAGCTGATTTGGTTGAGTAATAAGCTCAAACGAGCTTATTCTTGCTTTTGTCCCGTTTTTTGTTAAAAACTTTGCTTAATTGCTCTTTGGTCCTTACTCTTCATTCAGTGTTTACTTTTTGGCTAAACTTCCAAGTTTTTAGGGTTTGCTATAGTTTAGTCCCTGGATTTTGCAATTTGTTAAATTTCAGTTAGAAACTTGTTGGTTTGTTACATTTTTAGTTAGTTTGTTATAGTTTTTGCATTGTTGATCCTTATAGTTTACTGATTTGCATTATTAGTCCCTATAGTTGTAGAATTTACATTTTGAGCATTTTACTTTCATAGAAATTACATTTTCAGTCCTTTTAGTTTTATATTTTGCATTTTAGACTTTACTTGAATAAAAACGTGGTAATTGCAATCTGTTTTACATATAAGTAGTTTAATATTTTTCATTTTTAAAATAGTGTTGTTTGAATTAGCAATAGATTACCAAGCAAGCTTGAACAACCAAGAACAATAATAAATCTGATATTGATTGGACTTTCTATTGGTTAAGAACTGAGAAAACGAACTTGCATTATACTACATTTCAAATGGCGCCGCTGCCGGTTCTTTGACTACGCGAGAGACTATCGATTGACGGTTTTCATTGGCTTTTGGGATCCGTTCATTTGGTGAACGTTATTTTTACGTATCATAAATCAAAAACAAATAAAAAATCAAAAATATAAAAATATATAAAAACTAAAAACTTAACAAAACAATTCTTTTCCTAAAGAATTGACCAAAAAAATTAAAAAATCCAAAAAAGCAATCTTTTTCCTAAGAGATTGCACCCAAAAATATATATTATTGGATTCTCTCGGTTTTTATGTACATATAGTATTTTCCTTTAAAAAAAACTCTTAAATACAAAAATATTTTCCATATATTATTATAAGTAAATACGTATACGTATAAGAACAATCAATCTACATATCTTCCATAAGTATTGCCGAGGCAATACACCGTGTTGAGGGGCGTTCCGGTCCTTGACACGCGTATCGATTAAACAAAATAAAGCAAGAATAGATAAATACTCTCAATAAGCAACAATTCGAAGAATACGAACATTTAAGTGAATAGAAAGGCGATGTGCTATAAAATGCCATCTAAGGGTCAATAGGTACTTAAGTGCTTCGTGCCACCTAACCCCCCGTTCACTTGGGAGTATTCTAAGAAGGAAGGCTTCATTGAGGGTCTTGCACCCAAAGTAGTAAATACATATATTGTTACTTTCTTGTGGATATTTAATATTGAAACTCGAAGAGGATAATCCATTTCTCTTCAAAGTCACACGAGAGCTTCTCTCTCATTCCTCGTATTGAGTTGCATGCTCACTCGCGGGCGTGCACAAATACCGATTGGTGTACAACCTCTTCCTCCGAAAAGGAAGAAAAAGAGAAAGAGTAAGACCACCACCGTCCACCAAGCCGATCACGAGAATCGTGCTTTGTCACCACCACAAGAAGCCATGGCTATTGATAATCGTACTTTGTATGAACGTATGCAATCCAACATTCATGGATATGTTAGTGCCATTAAGATTCCCGACTTTCCCGCTAACACATTTGAGCTACATACATCTATGATCAATATGGTTTCTTCATCACCTTTCTTTGGAAAACAAAATGAGGATCCCCATGCTCACCTTAAGAGATTCCTTTCACTTTGCAATACCATTAAGCATAATGGGGTTCCACATGAGGTCATTAGATTGATGTTAGTGTCATTTTCCTTAGATGGGAGTGCTAAGCATTGGTTAGACACCCAACCACCCGATAGTATCACCACATGGGATGATTTTACCACTAAGTTTTTGAACAAATTCTTTCCTCCACAAAAGACTATGGCTTTGAGGAATTTGATTATGGGCTTTACACAAAAACCTAGTCAATCCTTTGGTGATGCTTGGGAAGAGTATAGTGAGTTGTTGAGGCGATGCCCTAACCATGGAATGGATGATCTAAGCCAAATCAATACCTTCTATAATGGCCTTAAACCTCACCACCAAGATTCACTAAATGCTTCCGCGGGAGGGAGTATTCTTTTCAAGACATACCACGAGGCTTTGAACATTATTGAGACTAAGGCAATGGTTCAAACAAACAATCCATTTGAAGAAAAGGTTCATGTCATCCAAAACACTTCTCAAACTCCTTGTGAAATACAACTTCTTCAAGAGATCCTTCAACAAGTCAAACAAGGACAAGAAATTACTCAAGGCATGTTTCAAGATTTTAAGAGCATGACATTGAACAATTCCTCAAATAATGTGAATGCCATCTCCATTTCTTGTGTTACTTGTGGAGGCCCCCACTCTTATGAACAATGTGATAAGGTGCAAGGGTATCAAGGGGAATGCTATGCTTATCAAGAGGAACACCGTGAACACTTCAAGCCTAACATCAATCCAAATAACCTTTCTTACAAATCCCAAAATTACCTTACTCCACCCGGCTTCCCACCCCAACCACCCACCCAAATTCCACAAAATCCTCCTCAAATTTTAGCAAGGAATCAAGGGCAAAGACAACCATACCAAGGAAATAACTACAAGGCACCCAATCAATTTCAACCTCAAGCAAATACCTTTTATCCACCAAATCAAGGATTTAACTCCCAACCTTTACCTTTCCAACCTCAAGGTTTTCAAGGTTATGTGCCACAAGAGTTTAACACAATGGATCTTTTGCAAAAGATGAATCAAGAGAATGAAAGGAAATTCCAAGCTATAGAAAAGAAAATGAATGACCAATTCAATAAGGTTTTAATGGCGGTAACTCAAAGACCACAAGGGGCTTTACCTTCCAACACACAAACAAACCCTAGGGCCAATGTTAATGCTATTACAACAAGGAGTGGTACAACAACAAAGGATCCTTCACCTCCTAAACCTACTATTGTTCAACCCACTTGTGCTCCTACTTGTGATAAGCCTTCTACTTCTACTCCACCTCCTCAAAGTGCTCCTATTCACTCAAACACACCTTCTCAACCACCTCATACTTCTCCTTTACCTTCCACACTTCCCAATGAAGAGGCTAACAAAGACAAATCTTCCACCACAACACCTATTCCACCTACACCAAAACCTACTCTTCCATACCCTTCAAGATTGAAAAAGGACAAGTTAAAGAACAAAGATGACATACAAGTCTCCAATTTCTTAAGGATGTTCAAGCAACTCAATATCAACATATCCTTTGCGGAAGCTCTTGCTTATATGCCAAAGTTTGCTAAGATGTTCAAGGATTTGCTCTCAAACAAAGAAAAATTGGTTGATTTGCCCAACACATCACTTAATGAAAATTGTTCCGCGGTGTTACTTAAAACCTTACCAACCAAACTTGGAGATCCGGGGCGCTTCTTGATACCTTGTAATTTTCCCGGTGTTGAAAATTGCATGGCTTTGGCGGATTTAGGGGCGAGCATAAATCTCATGCCTTTATCGGTTTGGAAACAACTATCTCTTCCCGAGCTCACTCCCACTAGGATGACTCTTGAACTAGCCAACCGAACCATAGCTCACCCCGTAGGTATAGCGGAAGATGTGTTTGTAGGTGTGGATAAGTTTACCTTTCCGGCCGACTTTGTAGTGGTCGATTATGACATGGATCCTAGAGTGCCTTTGATTGTTGGTAGACCGTTTTTGAGAACGGGTCGTACCTTGATAGATGTGGCGGAAGGAGAATTAATTATGAGAGTAGAGGATGAGAAAGTGGTGTTTAAGTTAGGGAAAGTTTGTGATAGAAAAGAGGTTAAGGAGTCTAGACCTTGTGAGACTATTAACATTGTGGATGTGCTAGATGAAGTGTGTAATGAACACTTTCATGATGCTTGTAAGAATGCTAGTGATGAGATTCCACATGTTGAAACCGTGGCCTCAATTGCTCCCTCTTTAACACCTTTTGGAGAGAGTGATTTCCTCTTGGAGGAATTTGAGTCCAACTTTCTTGGTGATGATGATTCTCCCATTAATTGGGAAGAAGATATTCTTACAATCCAAAAGTTGCTCAATGAGGACCCTATTCCTTCTCCTATTCCACAAGAGATTACCATTGAGGAACCTTCCATAGTTAAACCTTCCATAGAGAGTCCACCTCCCATTGAACTTAAGGAACTTCCATCCCACTTAGAATATGCTTTCTTAGAAGGAAAAGACCAATTACCGGTGATTATTGCTAAGGAATTGAAAGAGGATGAGAAGGAGCAACTTATTGAAGTCCTTAAGAAACACAAGAAAGCCTTAGCATGGAAAATATCCGACATAAAGGGAATTGATCCACATTTTTGTACTCACAAAATCCTTATGGAGGATGACTATAAACCCGCCATTCAAAACCAAAGGAGAGTTAACCCAAAAATTCATGAGGTTATTAAGAAGGAGGTGATTAAACTCTTAGATGCGGGTATGATTTACCCCATTTCCGACTCTCCATGGGTTAGCCCGGTTCATTGTGTTCCAAAGAAGGGTGGAATTACCGTGGTGCCTAATGAGAACAATGAGCTTATTCCCACGAGACTTGTAACCGGTTGGAGAGTTTGCATTGATTATAGAAAACTCAATGAGGCAACTAGGAAAGACCATTTCCCGCTTCCCTTTATGGATCAAATGCTTGAACGCTTAGCGGGAAATGAGTACTATTGTTTTCTTGATGGCTTTTCGGGTTATTTTCAAATACCCATTGACCCTAAGGATCAAGAAAAGACCACATTCACTTGTCCATACGGTACATTTGCTTACAAGAGGATGCCTTTTGGCCTATGTAATGCACCGGGGACGTTTCAAAGGTGCATGATGGCGATTTTCCATGACATGATAGAGCAAACCATGGAGGTTTTTATGGATGACTTTTCCGTATTTGGGAACTCCTTTAGCTCTTGTCTCACCAATCTTGAGAGAATGCTTAAGCGGTGTGAGGAAACACGTTTGGTACTTAATTGGGAGAAATGTCACTTTATGGTGAAAGAGGGGATTGTTTTAGGACACAAGATATCCAATAAGGGATTAGAAGTTGATCGAGCTAAAATTGATGTGATTGCTAAGCTTCCCCCACCCACCTCGGTTAAAGGTGTGAGGAGTTTCTTAGGTCATGCGGGCTTTTATAGGCGCTTTATACAAGATTTCTCTAAGATAGCTAGACCGATGACTCATCTCTTGGAGAAAGAGGCTCCTTTCATTTTTGATCAAGCTTGTTTAGACTCTTTTGAGACCCTTAAGGAAAAATTGACTAAGGCTCCCGTTTTGGTTTCTCCAAATTGGGAATTACCTTTTGAGCTTATGTGTGACGCTAGTGATTATGCGGTGGGGGCCGTTTTAGGACAAAGAGTTAATAAGCATTTTCAACCTATACACTATGCGAGTAAAACCATGACCGGTGCACAACTTCATTACACTACCACGGAAAAAGAGTTGCTTGCTATAGTATATGCTTTTGAGAAGTTTAGACCATACCTTGTGCTTTCCAAGACCATAGTGTATACGGATCATTCCGCTCTCAAGTATCTTATGACAAAACAAGATGCTAAGCCTAGGCTTTTGAGATGGGTTTTGTTGCTTCAAGAGTTTAAGATAGAGATTCGTGATAAGAAAGGGGCCGAGAATTTAGCGGCGGATCATTTGAGTAGACTTGAGCATCCTTTTCAAGGAGATTTCCCACATCAAGAAATCAATGAATCCTTTCCACTAGAGGAGCTCATGTCTATCTCTTCCCAAGAGGATGCCACACCTTGGTTTGCGGATATAGAAAACTATCTTGTGGGCAATGTGCTTATTGAAGGTCTTACTTACCAACAAAAGAAAAAGTTTCTTAAGGAAGTTAAGTATTACTTTTGGGATGATCCATATCTTTTTAGGCAATGTGCGGACCAAATCATTAGACGGTGTGTAGATGGGCCCGAGGCATTTAAAATCTTAGAGGCATGTCATAAAGGACCTACGGGTGGACATTTTGGGCCTAACTACACCGCCAAGAAAGTCTTTGATTCGGGTTACTATTGGCCTTCCATTTACAAGGATGCTCAAGAGATGGTGAAATTTTGTGATGTTTGTCAAAGACAAGGAAAAATTACACAACGTGATGAGATGCCACAAAATTTTATCCAAGAGTGTGAGATATTTGATGTATGGGGAATAGATTTCATGGGACCTTTTCCATCCTCTAAGGGAAACAAGTATATACTTGTGGCGGTGGATTATGTGTCCAAGTGGGTGGAGGCTAAAGCCTTACCTACTAATGATGCTAGAGTGGTTGTAAAGTTCTTGAAACAATTGTTTGCTAGATTTGGTGTACCTCGGGCCATCATAAGTGATCGTGGTACGCACTTTTGAAATGATCAATTCACAAGAGTTATGAAGAAATATGGAGTGAATCATAGACTTTCTACCGCGTATCACCCTCAAACAAATGGTCAAACCGAGGTCACAAATCGTGGTTTAAAGAGAATTTTAGAAAGAACGGTGGGAGAGCATAGAGCTTCTTGGTCGGATAAGCTTGATGATGCTTTGTGGGCGTTTAGGACGGCCTTTAAGACACCAATTGGTTGTACTCCTTATAGGCTTGTCTATGGAAAAGCGTGCCACCTTCCATTTGAGTTAGAGCATAAGGCATCTTGGGCTCTCAAGTGGGCTAACTTTGATTTAAACCAAGCCGGTTCACATAGGAAAGATCAAATCAATGAGATGGATGAGTTGAGAGCCAATGCCTATGAGAATTATTTGCTATACAAGGAAAAGACTAAGAAATTGCATGATGCTAAGATCAAGAATCGTGAGTTCAAAGTTGGAGAGCCGGTTCTCCTCTTTAACTCAAGATTGAAGCTTTTTGCGGGCAAGCTTAAGTCGAGATGGTCCGGTCCATTCACTATTGCTCAAGTGTTTCCATATGGAACTCTTGAGTTGTCCCAACCCGATGGTCCAAATTTTAAAGTGAATGGTCACCGTGTTAAACACTACTTTGGGGAGGACATTTCCGTTGAAATGGTCCAAGAGGTCCCCATTTTCCCCATGAATTAGTTCATTGAGGGACGAGTCGAGCTAGAGACTCATTAACTCAAGCATCGTATAACTAGGTTTAGAGTGTGGTAGGTTAGCAATAAAGGCATAGATTTGGAGATAAGTGTAGGGGAGACCTTCTTTTGTCTTCATGCTTGTTTGTAGGGTTGCTCACTCATCTCTTGCTTTGGAGCTTATGGAGGAGGCCCTTGTATCCGGTTCACTTCGTTACTTTAGTGATTTTTCATTGACACCTTGTGCTTAAACATGATTTCACTAATAGTTGTCCTTTCCTTAACATTGGGTTAAGCAAAGTCTATTCATTGTCATAAGTGTAGGGGAAGTTTTATACTTCCATGCTCTTAAACATTGAGGACAATGTTTAGCTTAAGTGTAGGGGGGTCTTCTATCGAAGTGACCTTACCTAGAACTTGTCATTGTCTTGCATGATAACATGGAAAAATTGAATTTTCGACATTTTTCAAATTTTTGATCTACTTTGGCCAACAAAAATATGCATTCATGATTTTTGCATCAATCATTTTTCATTTTGCATAACACATTTGCATTGTATATATTCTTTTATTTTTTTCATCAAAATAAATAAAAGGAAAAAATATAATAAAACATGGTTTTAACAAGTTTAGACTTCTTTGACATATTAGGCCCGCCATGGATATTTTGACTCAACCCGAGTTTGCTTATTTTAGCACTCTCTAGCTAGTATCCTTAACCATGTAGTCCTTCATTGGTCTATTAGGCTAAGCTTCCACCAATTTCATTCTTTGAAATTTTAAATTTGTGGAGAATGGGAAATGATAGAGTTGAAGCAAGTGTAAAAGGGCTAGATAGACTTCATGGCAATTACTTGTGGTTAAACCCTTCTCTTCTTGACCTCTAATTTCTTCGCTTGTATATAATTGTTAATAAATAATCAAGTACGGTTTTAATTGGTTTGTAATCTCTTATGCATTTTTGGCTAATCATTTATGGTTGATATGAGTACGTCTTAAGATTCTAAGTTAGCACGTTTTATGTGTACTAGACTTATGTCATGCTCCATATTTAGCGGGTGTTTTTCCTTTTCTTCTTTGCAAATTTCTTGGTGAGGAATAAAGAAAAATAAGAGCGGCTTATGAAAAAAAATGAGTGGCTAGAAAAAAAAAAGAAAAAGAAAAAAAAAATAATGCAAGACTCCCAAGAGGGGCAGTGTGGTGTTAATTATAGTGACTATTGAGTTCCAATATTACCTTGACGGGTTGCGGGGATTCAATAGATTGCTCCAATCCAATATTACCTTGACGGGTTGCGGGGTTGAAGATCCAAAGTCTCAAAAAGATGCGGATGTAAATTATTGCGTGAGTTTTATTTTTCTTTCCTTAGCGAGTGTGTAGTTACTTATGAAAGCATGACATGAGGATTTTACACATAAGGCGAATGACTTATTACTCTTAATACGGACTTATATTAATTGTGAGCGGTTTTTCAAGTAATGGATGAGAAGATTACTTAGGATTAAAACCGTGCTTCCTTATTTTTGGATTTTACACTTCTTATATTTCACACTTGAATAATGACAAATTTGCCCACAAGCAATTTGCTCAATTAATAACCGGTTCCACATTTAATTGTCATGAATAAGTTGATGCACTTTTTACTTGTGAATGCAATGATCCCATTTATTAGCTTGGTATGGGGAAAGTGAAACTTGAGGGTGATAAATGTTCATGGTATCCAAGCCCTAATCCAAGTCATTGAATTCTTTATGAGTTATTTCCATCAAAACCATTTCAAGAAAAATCAAAAAGATATAGATATAATTGTATTTTGATTCATTGCATTATTAAAAGTCAAAATCATGCATCATTTAGTTTAGAGTAGTGTAGATGCATCTCATATGGCCAAGGTAGATTAATTATGAGGGAAATGTAAATTTTTAAGCCTTGAAATATAATATTGCATGAGGACATGGCAATGTTCAAGTGTAGGGGAATTTGATATGAGCTTAAACTCATATCCTTTTATCAACAAATAACCCTAAAACATGAAGCAAAATACCAAATTATTTGGCAAAAACAGTATTATGTGGTATGTTTGTGTTTGTGTGCACTTTTGTAGGTAAGAAGATACATTTTCAAGCAAACAAGGAAAAACCAAGCTCAAAAGGATGAAAAAAAGACAAAGAGGATCAAAAGTGACAAGACTTTGAAGTTCAAGGACCTATCTTGACAAGTTATGAAAGTTGAAGGACTAAAAGTGAAATATTGTAAAAGTCAAGATTCAAGTCAAACCTGGTCAACTATCAAGTCAACTCAGTCAAAGGACCATTTTGTACAAGTTATGGAAGTTAAAGGACCAAAAATGTCAAAGGAATGAAGATCCTAGCTTGAAACAAGAATCTGCCAAGTCAAGGGGCTTGTTTTGCCAAGTTTGGAAAGATATTAAAGCTTAATCCATGTGAAAAGAAAAGCAACCAATCAGAAGCCAGCATTTGAGATACATGGATTGCCACTTCAGCGCATTAAATATCCACTAACTGCCGCCACATTTATTACAAGATCCAAACAGTTTAATCCGTGTGACATCTTTTAAGCCAACCAGGAAGTGACACGTGTCATCTTCTTCACAAAGAAAATTTCCAGAATCGGGATTGAGATTGAAGCCGTTTCATGAGAAGATCAAAACACCAAACTTGCTCGATTTGGAGAGACGAATTCAATGGTGCAATCCAATTAACAAATCATCCAGTAAATCAAAAACACCCAAATTTGTTCATCACCTTCAAAGAGCAATTATGCAGATTACTCCACGTGGCAAGCTGGGATTGGCCCTGACACGTCACCAACCCCAACTAATTCTCCTCTCATGCCTATAAATAGGGAGATTGTACTTCATTTCTTGTGGTAGCCTAATTTTGTAAAACACATAGTTAACTTTTCCTTTCCTTTTTTCCCTCACTTTTCCTCTAACTACTCAAGAGTCTGACAAACTCTTGAGTTAGTTAGTTAGTTGGTAGCTTGTAACAACCTTTGTAACTGAATTCATTCAATAAAATTCAAATTACCTTTTTCCCGCCAATTCTGTTCTTCAAATTCCAGTTTGATTCTTGTTGCTGTTGGATATAATTGTTGCTGTTTGATGTTTGTTATGATCAACCATTGATCATAACTGACATTGGTGAAGTTTTGTAGCTGTTTGATCAGAATTCAGTCCATACCATTGTTCATTTGAAGATTTGTAGCAGAATGATGATTATAGATGATTGTAGCTGATTTGTTTGTTGAATACTAGTGATAGGTGGTGGTTATCACTAGGGCAAGAGAGCTCAGCGCTCCTCTTCTTCCCAAAGGCTTTCTACAATAGGTTTTGAGATTCTTGTTTTTGTTCCACTTAACAAGTCTTTGCATGCTACTTTTCCTAGTTAATCTTGATGGCTGCATGTTTTACTTGGTATTAGTTGTTGTTTGATTGATTTTTGTGAGTTTGAAGTTCAGTTACTGCTTAATATTGCATACTTGTGTTCTGAGTTGTAGTTTCTGCATCATTTCAGTTTCTAGTTAGCCTTATAGCTCACTTGCAGTCTTAGCCTTGTTAATTGCTTGGTTTCAGTTTTAATAGCTTTCATTTTGTCCATTGAAACTAGTCTGCTATAGCCTTTGTATCAGCTTAATCCAGAACTTAAAAAGTCTTTGTAAAATCTTGATCATAACAGATAAAGGAGTGTTTGGTAGTAGATAAAAAGTAGTTTTCAAGTGTTGAGATTTGATGTTTAAGAGTTCATTTCCAGTCTTTAGTTGATAACAAGTGGTATTATACCTTTTGCAAGTCAAATAAATAGTCAATAAGGCAATTGGCATTAAAATAGTTTGGGTTAGCCTTATTTCAGCTTTGTTCTTTAAAACTTACCATTTTCAATTGTTGATTTCTTACTCATTCTTAGATGAAATTTTACCAAACTTGTTTCCAAACTTAGCTTACATCATAAACTTTTAGATTCTAAGAGGAAATTCTACAGTATAAGCTTTTAAGCTAGAAATAAGCTTTTTAGTCAAGGTCTGAGCATTTCTCATTCTCTGTGATAAGCTTGTGACTGTTTTACTAGATCTTCATTTCCACTTCATAAAAGTTGTGATTTTATTTCACAAATCTAGTTAGTTAGTGTTGAATATTGATTTTTGAAGTTTTGAGCTTTTTCCAAAAAGTTGGTCAAACTTGGTCAACATAAGCTCAAAAGAGCTTATTTCAGATTTCTAGTTCATTATTGGATGAAAATGTTTCTAGTTTGATTTCCCGTTCTTGTAATAAGTTGTTTAATCAGTTTCATCACAAAAATCAAGTTGTGACTGATTGGAATAAGCTGTAGCTTATTTTGTGCTTATCAATAAGCACTCATTTGCTTATTTTTGACTTTTAGCTTAAATCCTTGAACACACGTAGCTGAAATTGGATTTTAAGAGTTTTGCAAGTTGTTTCAGCTGATTTGGTTGAGTAATAAGCTCAAACGAGATTATTCTTGCTTTTGTCCCGTTTTTAGTTAAAAACTTTGCTTAATTGCTCTTTGGTCCTTACTCTTCATTCAGTGTTTACTTTTTGGCTAAACTTCCAAGTTTTTAGGGTTTGCTATAGTTTAGTCCCTGGATTTTGCAATTTGTTAAATTTCAGTTAGAAACTTGTTGGTTTGTTACATTTTTAGTTAGTTTGTTATAGTTTTTGCATTGTTGATCCTTATAGTTTACTGATTTGCATTATTAGTCCCTATAGTTGTAGAATTTACATTTTGAGCATTTTACTTTCATAGAAATTACATTTTCAGTCCTTTTAGTTTTATATTTTGCATTTTAGACTTTACTTGAATAAAAACGTGGTAATTGCAATCTGTTTTACATATAAGTAGTTTAATATTTTTCATTTTTAAAATAGTGTTGTTTGAATTAGCAATAGATTACCAAGCAAGCTTGAACAACCAAGAACAATAATAAATCTGATATTGATTGGACTTTCTATTGGTTAAGAACTGAGAAAACGAACTTGCATTATACTACATTTCAATCACCAATGTGGAACTCTCGGTTCTTGATTTTTGCGTCAGGAATGATCTTGGTCTTCTCTTTGTAGATCAGCGAGTTCTCATAAGCTTCATTCCTCAGTTCATTTAGCTCGTTGAGTTGAATCTTGCGATGATCACCGGCTTTGTTGATGTCGAAGTTAGCCCACTTCAAGGCCCAGTGCGCCTTATGTTCCAGCTCGATGGGAAGGTGGCATGCTTTCCCGTACACAAGACGATAAGGTGTACAACCGATCGGGGTCTTGTAAGCAGTACGGAAAGCCCATTAAGAGCATCATCTAACTTATCGGCCCACGCGGCGCGATGCTCTCCCATAGTACGCTCCAAAATTTGCTTCAATCCACGGTTGGATATCTCGGCTTGCCCATTGGTTTGGGGATGATAGGCGGTGGAAAGACGGTGATTGACACCATACTTAGCCATGACTCTTGCAAATTGATCGTTGCAAAAATGAGTCCCGCGGTCACTGATAATAGCACGAGGAACGCCAAATCAAGCGAAAAGCTGCTTCAAAAAGTTCACAACCACCCTCGCATCATTCGTAGGAAGAGCCTTAGTTTCAACCCATTTAGAAACGTAGTCGACGGCGACGAGGATGTACTTGTTCCCTTTGGATGATGGAAATGGCCCCATAAAGTCGATGCCCCATACATCAAAGATTTCACATTCCTGTATGAAATTTTGAGGCATCTCATCCTTATGTGTGATCTTGCCTTGGCGTTGGCAAGCATCACAATGCTTAACCATTTCGTGAGCATCACGATAAATGGTGGGCCAATAGAATCCAGAATCAAACACTTTCTTAGCGGTGTAGTTGGGACCAAAGTGACCACCGGTGGGTCCTTTGTGGCAAGCTTGGAGAATGTCAAAAGCTGCCGGTCCGTCAACACATCGACAAATGATCAGATCAGCACATTGTTTGAATAGATAAGGGTCATCCCAAAAGTAAGTCTTAACATCATTCAAGAACTTCTTCTTTTGTTGGGATGTTAACCCTTTGATGAGAATACCACCCGCTAAGTAGTTTGCAATGTCCGCAAACCACGGGGTGCCATCAAGATTGAGATTTATAGACATTAAGGTCTCAAGGGGGAAAGAGTCATTGATCTCTTTGTTCGGATGATCCCCTTGATATGGATCCTCAAGTCTGCTCAGATGATCCGCGGCCAGGTTTTCGGCTCCCTTCTTGTCACGAATTTCAATGTTGAATTCTTGAAGGAGTAAAACCCAGTGAAGAAGTCTTGGCTTAGAATCATGCTTTGTCATCAAGTACTTCAACACGGAATGGTCCGTGTATACAATGGTGGGGGATAAAACAAGATAGGGGCGAAATTTCTCAAAAGCATAGACAACAGCTAAAAGCTCTTTTTCGGTTGTCGTATAATGCAATTGAGCCCCCGTCATTGTTTTGCTAGCATAGTGGATTGGTTGGAAGTGTTTATTCACTCGTTGGCCCAAAACCGCACCAATAGCAAAGTCGCTAGCATCGCACATCAATTCAAAAGGCAGCTCCCAATTAGGGGTAACCAAGACCGGTGCCTTAGTTAGCTTATCCTTAAGAAGATTGAAGGCTTCGAGACACTCTTTAGAAAAGATAAAAGGAGTATCTTTTTCCAAGAGGTGGGTCATCAGGCGAGCGATTTTAGAGAAATCCTGAATGAATCGACGATAGAAGCCCGCATGACCCAGAAAACTTCTCACACCCTTCACGGTTGAAGGTGGAGGTAATTTGGCTATGACATCTACTTTAGCACGGTCGACTTCAAGACCGGCTTTAGAGATTTTGTGTCCTAGCACAATGCCTTCTTTGACCATAAAATGGCATTTTTCCCAATTCAGAACAAGGCGAGTGTCTTCGTACCGCTTAAGCATACGTTCCAAATTGGCAAGGCAAGAAGAGAAGGAATCCCCAAAGACCGAGAAATCATCCATGAAGACTTCCATGGTTTGCTCAACCATGTCATGGAAGATAGCCAACATGCACCTTTGGAAAGTCCCGGGGGCATTGCATAAGCCAAAAGGCATTCTTTTATAAGCAAATGTGCCATAGGGACAAGTGAATGTTGTCTTCTCTTGATCTTGGGGATCGATGGGTATTTGGAAATAACCCGAGAAACCATCAAGAAAGCAGTAATATTCATTACCCGCTAAACGTTCAAGCATTTGGTCCATAAAAGGTAGAGGGAAATGATCCTTTCTCGTGGCATCATTGAGTTTGCGGTAGTCTATACAAACTCTCCACCCAGTAACGAGACGGGTAGGAATCAACTCGTTGTTTGCATTGGGCACAACAGTGATACCGCCTTTCTTAGGCACACAATGGACTGGACTAACCCATGGTGAATCCGAAATAGGGTAAATCATACCCGCATCAAGAAGTTTGATAACCTCTTTTTTGATGACTTCATGGATTTTAGGATTCACCCTTCGTTGGCTTTGAATTGTGGGCTTAAAGTCGTCCTCCATGAGAATTTTATGTGTGCAGAAGTGAGGATCAATTCCACGGATGTCGGAGATTTTCCAAGCGATAGCTCTTTTATGCTTCTTCAACACAGCGACAAGTCGGGCTTTTTTGTCTTCTCTTAGGTCCTTTGCGATGATGACCGGTAACTTCTCGTTGTCTTCCAGGAAAACGTACTCAAGATGAGGAGGTAGGTCCTTAAGCTCAAGAGTTGGAGGATCCTCAATAGATGGTGTAACTAACGATTGGTCATCAGTAGTCACCTCTTTAGGAGAAGGAGGAGAAAATGGGTCCTCATTGAGAAGTCTCTCAATAGTACGAATGTCTTCATCCCAATTGGTGGACAAATGATCATACTTAATATCGAGAGGACCCAAGCTAGCTTCGAAATCATCCAATTCACGTTCTCCAAAAGGAGTCAATGCCGGAGCAATTGAGGCAACGGTCTCAACATTGGGTAGAGAAGAAAGAGTACTTTTGCAAGCATCATGAAAATGTTCTTCACAAGCCTCATCGAGAACGTCAATAGCATTAACACTCTCATACGAATAAGGTTGCTGAGAAATCTTACCCATGTTGAAGACAATTTTATCGTCACCAACTCTCATGATTATTTCGCCCGCGGCTACATCAATGAGAGTGCGACCGGTCCTCAGGAATGGACGTCCAACGATTAATGAAACACGGGGATCCATCTCGTAGTCAACGACGACAAAATCCTCCGGGGAGGTGGATTTGTCAACGCCAACAAAGACATATTCGGCTATCCCCACTGGATAAGCAACCGTACGGTTGGCTAATTCCAAAGTCATTTTGGTGGGGACTAGCTCGGAGAGAGACTTCCAAACACTTAAAGGCATTAAGTTTATACTGGCACCTAGATCGGCTAGGGCCATACAATTCTCTACTCCCGGGAAGTTGCAAGGAATCAAGAAGCGACCCGGATCACCAAGTTTGGTGGGCAATTTCCTTAAGAGCACTGCGGAGCAGTTCTCATTAAGTTGGGTCTGAGCGATGTCAAGAAGCTTTTCCTTATCACTTAGAAGATCTTTAAACATCTTAGCGTATTTGGGCATGTGAGCGAGAGCCTCGGCAAAGGAGATGTTAAAATTCAATTGTTTAAACATTTTGAGAAAGTTTGAAACCTGAATATCATCCTTGCTCTTTTGCTTCTCTTTCCTCAACCTTGAAGGATAAGGTATATTGGATGAAGAAGAAGGCTTTAAGGGAATAGGATCACTCACAACCACGGGTGGTGGGGAAATGGGGATAGAAGGTGAAGGAGGTGAGGAAAGTTGCTCTTTTTCCTTGTTCACAATCACGGGTGGAGGTGTAGGAAGCTCGGGTTCCATATAACCTTTTCCACTACGAGTGGTGATTGCTTTCATCTCCCCTCTTGGATTCGCAACGGTGTTACTCGGAAGAGTACCCGAAGAAGAGGGTTGATTACCTTGGATGAGCGAACCAATCATATCACGGAGGTGAACCGCTTGATTATTAAAAGAGTCTCTCATGTTAGCATTAATTTCATTGCTGTGTTTTGCCATGTCATTCCTTAGCTCGGCTCGAATGTCGTTCCCTTGTTTCGCCATTTCGCCCTTCAAGTTGCGGACTTGACTCTGAAGATTCGTCACCATCTCCCGATTAGTCTTCATGAATGTCTCGACGTCTGAACTTACTGCCATCGGTTGATTGAGAGGTGGAGCTTGGTAGGCTTGTGAATTTCCTTGAGGTGGGTATGGGTTTCGTTGGGATTGATATTGATTGTTTGCACGAGGTTGGGATTGGTTGTAGCTTTGTTGTTGGTTTTGGTTTGCAGGAGGGAAATCGGGAAGAGCAAGATAATTGTTGGAACGATAACTTAGCAAGCCACGGTCTCCTTGCGGGCGGGATTGATAGCCTCCCGTGGGATAAGTGCCATAAGCTGCGTTAACGTTTTCAGAAAAATTGCCTTGGGTAGAAGGACAATCATTATAAGAATGAGGACCACCACATGTGTCACAAGAAATAACGACGACTTTAGCTTGTTGAAAGTGGTTTGTGGCTATGGCCATGAAATTCTTGTTCATTTCAACGAGTTGTCGAGAAATTTCAGTCATTTCAGGAATGGAGGTAGTAGATGAAACATTGACTCTCTGATTAGATCTTGAGGATGCGGATGAATCCCAATTCTTGTGGTGAGTAGTCATGTTTTCGATCAACTCTCGGCACTCCTCCGGTCTCCTTTTCATAAAGGTACCACCAGCGGCGGCATTGATCGTGTCACGATCACGAAAAGTGAGACCATTGTAGAAGGTGTCAATGAGAGTGACGGGGAGCATGTTGTGATTTGGAAAGCGGTCGATCAAATCATTGTATCGTTCCCAAGCATCGAAAAGCGATTCATCATTCTCTTGCATGAATCCACTGATTTGGTTACGAAGGCTAGTGACCATGGATGGAGGGAAGTAGCGCGATAGAAAGCGTTGAGTCATGTCATTCCACGTATGAATAGAATTCTTAGGAAGACGGTCAAACCATTTTTCGGCATGGTGAGAAAGCGAGTGGGGAAAAAGTTGGAGGCGAAGGTCATCCATAGAAACACCGGGGCACTTCATGCTTTGGGTTATGGTAATGAATTTGTCGAGGTGTTTGTTGGCCTCATCATCCGGAATTCCACGAAATGGGTTAGTTTGCACTTGCTGGATCATGTGATGCTTCAACGAAAACTCCTGAGCCGTGACGTGCATCGGCGCAATCGGGCCTCCGCGTCCGTTCATGGTGGGTTGACACAATTCCTCCATTGTTCGTAAATCAGGTAGGTGGACATTGTTGTTGTTGTTGTTATTATTCAAATTGGGTAGAGGTGGGTTATTATTGTTGTTATTAATACCAGCCATATCTAAATCTTCACGAGTCTCGGGCTCAGAATAGTTCGAAGATCTAGTACGCATACACCTACAGAAGAAAAATATACACAAAGAATATCTATATAATCTTTTTGGTGCAAAACCTTTTGAAAAGAATTGCTTTTAATGATTTTTAATGTTTTTGTATTTTTGAAGAGTTTTATATTTTTTAGGATTTTGAAAATTTTTGGAAAGCAAGGAAAATAACGTTCAAAGAACGGATCCCAAAATTCAAAGCGTCTCTCACTAGAAATCGTTAATCGTAACGAAAAGAGCCGGCAGCGGCGCCATTTAATACTTGGTTTTTACCCCTAGTATCAAAATTCGTAGTCCCAAGTCTTTTCGAATTGAAAACCGGTCTTAAGTGCGACTCAATCGTCTTTTGGTGAATCAAGAGAATGGTTTGGTTGATTGTTTATTTTAAACTATTAGCAAGAAATTAAAGTTTCGTTGAGTAAAGTGGAAGTATAAAGATCAATATTAAAATGACGAGTTCAAATAAATGCTTGGAAATTTAAAGGAAATAATGAAAAAGTACTAGCACACTAAATAAGACTAACACTTAGAAACTTTAGCAAAAACAAGAAACTGAACCAAAGGAGAATTCCCAAATCGGAATAAGCCAAAAAGAAGCCCAGATCGGAATATATACCGATCTGGTGGTCGGAATATGGGAAGTCGGGCTGTCGGAATGTGGGATAAAAGACCCAATCAGAATAACAGGGAATAGCCCCAATCGGAATGTGTACAAACAAAGGTCAATCGGAATGTTGCAAGTTGGGGGCAATCGGAATATTCAAAGAAGCTCAGATCGGAAAGTGGGAAGAATCTCAATCGGAATATGAAAGCCCTAATCCGATTACTGTGATCGGAATAACAGGGGTGCAAATGGGAACCACCAAAACCCTTTTCCGATTGGTCGATCGGAATAAAGGGATGAGTCTGCTCGGAATACTCCAATCGGAAAGGGGTTTATAACCCTTTCCGAAATCTAAGGGATTCGGTTAAAAAGCCAATGAAATAAGCTATTATGTTAAGCTTTTCACCAACTAAAACGAATCAATACTAAACCAAATCAAATAAGCACTTTTATCAACTTATCTAACTCGAAAATAAACAAACTTTTGGATCAAACAATAAAAATATAAACTTTTTAAGAAAACTTTTTATAAAGTAAATAAGCTAATCATAAAAGTAAGCCAATAAGCACAAAAGTCTCAAAGCTTAATCAAATGAAAACTTATGAAATGATCAAAAGATTAATGTTTTAAGCACGAAATCATTTAGAACAACACGGATCATATGATAATCGCACCAAAATCAATCTAAAATCAAAGAAAAGTAGAATGAGATTAAGGATTAAAAGCTTAAAAGAGAACTTCGATTAATGAAATAAGCAATACAAATGTTTAATCTTGAAAGATTAAAAGAAAAAGATGAAACTTAGTGAGAGAAAGTTTAAGACTTTCTCTCTCTAAAACTAGAGAAAAGTAAGAAAAATAAAAACTAGCTAAATTAACTAACTACCCTCCTAATGACTATTAGGAGGGTATTTATAGGGAAGGTGGAAGGAGTGCATGTGTTGCATCTTCTTTCTTGCTTTCTTCACGTTTTCTCGACTCGACTTTAATTCTTTGTCTTTGTCGTCTCGGGATTTGAACTTGTCTTTTAATTCTCTTCTTCTATTAGACTTAAGTTCTTCGACTTCGTTAAACTTCCGCCTTTAGACTTTTTCTTCGATAAATCTTCAGAATAGGCCTTGGACTTCCGTTCTTTTTGCACTCTTGATCTTTTGACTTCGTCTTTTCCCGTTTTCTTCGATAAAAGCCCGTGAAAACCCGTGTTTTCTTCCTTTTTCATGTTTTGGTCCTAAAACAAAATAAAAACACAAACCACGCATAATTCCGACTTTTACGACATAAATCACACGTTTTGGTCTTGTTATTATTGGAAATAAGTGGTAAAAGGATAAGTGTTTTCACACTTATTACCCCCCCCCCCCTCCTTCCCGTTTTCTGTTTACACACACGCCTAAAAAACACACTGATGTAGTAAAATTAGTCACTTGCTTTAGGAAAAACAAGCACCAATTATGCGGGTACCGACAATCGAGTTCGTTCTCGAGGACGTATGGTGTTTAGCTAACAATATTAGACGTTATTTAATCGACTGATTACGTTATTAGAAAGAAGGAAAGAAAGGAAAACGGAAACGATTTACGCTAAAAACGGACAAAAACTGTGACACCCTAGAATCGAGGTCATTAACGATACCCTAAATTACGCTAATTTTTGAAATTTTTAATAAATTTTAATTCCTATAATTATAAGTATTTTGGTTAAAGCCGATGTTCGAGGTTATAATTTTTACGTTTTACGTTTTGAGAAGGACGATGACGATTACGATCCCGAGGGATACCCAATTTCATGTAATTTTTGACGATTTATCGATAATGTAATTTTTCGAGAATTTTATTTACGGTTCGTGTTAAGTTGAGTCGGGTGAGTTTTATAGCCTTCCAAGTACATTTAAAGTATCCCAAAAATATTTTGGAGCGTTCGGGAAGATTTCCGACTCCCGTAAAATTTTCAAAATTGACAAATGAGTCGAACCCGCAAAGTTTTGAGGACGTTTTCTATTTAAGGCCAAAAGAAGCAAGAAATTGCACAAAAGCCCCTCCCAACCCATCAAAAAGGCCAAATGGGACATAAACACAAACACACACAAATTTTTCACCAAAAATCAAACACCCACTCTCTCCTCTCTCTCTCAAACCGACGGACACCCCCAACACCATCAAAAATTCACCAAAAATCTTTTTCCACTTGATTTTTCAAAAATCTAAGGTAAGACCACACTTAGTTTGGTCATTCCCCACATGTTCATGTGCTCAAATCCAACATGCACAAACAAAAATTTTTCAAGATTTTTCCATATGATCCAAATTCGTTTTTGAGGCCAAATGAGCTAATGCATGTTGATTTTAAGTGTTATGGAAGTATAAACACCAAGAAAACCCACCAAAATTAATTTGGTTGTGGTGATTGGGTCACCCAAACCCCACGGCAAAGGGGGTGTTTGGGGAGCCATGGTGGTTGTTGATTCTGCATGTTATTATTGTGTTTGGTTTGTTGTTTTAGGATGATTCACATAGGTTTTATTACTTGCATGTTCATTTTCTTTGATTCTTGATATTGAGATTGGTTGATCAATAGGGGTAGGATTGAAGTTTGATGTTAGGATATGTTTGGGAAGGCTTAGGATGATGTTTAGTGGTGGTTAGAAGTCTTGGAATCGAGTCTAAGCATGTTTTTGGTATGGTCATTTTTAGGCAGAAACATTTGGTCCATTTTATAAAAATTATTTTGTTTCCAGGTCTTGAAAACTAAATGTAGTGATAGAGGGTTTTCCTAGCTTTAATTTGGTATAAGGTAGAGCCCGTGACTCAAAACGAGCTAAAAGTTATGACATTTTAAAGATCGGGTACCGGGAGACGAGGACTTTCATAATCCGAATTTGTGCAAAGTTTTAGTCAAATCCCGAGGGTCACAAGTATAAATTGGTAAATGGTCAAGGGTCAAAATTTGGTCCCTAACCTGTGTAAATGGGTCTATATGTTGACTTAGGAGTCAAAGAAGTCAAAGGCATTTTTCATATAGGTCAAAGAGGTCAAACTTGGTCGAAGCGCAATTTCAGCCCGTAAAATGTAGTCGTGGAAATGAGTTGCGTAACGGGTCGTAAAAGTAAAAACTTTTATTGGGCTTAAAAACATGTTATCTACAGGTCATATAGGATTTTTGGAAATTTTGTCAAATTTTATAAGCATGGTTTAATAAGGTAAAACAGCCCGTACTTTAGTCAAGTACCGGCGAGAACGAGTAAAAATGGACAACGTAAGTATTGAGAACAATTGGAATAAAATGAATGATACTTGTTGTTTTTGTTTTTGGCGTGAGTTATACTTGTCCTAAGTGACTTGTATATATGTATTTTATACAGTACCGTAAGTATTTAAATGAGATTACTCATTACGCGTTATTTGTGATAGGTGTTGATTTACCCGGGCATCCGTAACATCGTCGGTGATCACTCCTCGAACTACCGACTACTTAAGATATAAGGTGTGAACTTATAGCCTCGCTTATATTATTTCAAATTGTTTTACCCGCGAGGGAAATGCATGCTAGTTTTTAAAAGGAACGTATATCATGAATGATTGTTAGACCCGAAAGTTGCCTTAGAATTGTGTTGAGTACCAAAGTTGCAAAAGTCCCTAAAATCATGAACTATTAACTATTGTCCTGCCCTCGAGTAGGGGGAAATAGCCGCTTATGCAATTTGTAGTACTACGGGGTTAACGACCCAATGCTAGCCGAGAAGCTGTACTTATAGTAAGTTCTGCGGTAGATTATTTTGTATGAGAAATAAGGTATAATTGCAACTGATGCCTTTAGAAGGGGCACTGGTTTCATCTGAATCATGCCGGTATATTTACGCGGGTGATTGAGTTAACGGATTAGTGTCATGAGCTTAAACACAATTGTCAGTATCCTGATTATAGTTTGTTTGATCGACAAGACTATAAATGATCACGAATGGTTTTTATTATATATACGTTCAAATGGATTGTAAAACCTATAAATTCCACTCAACGTTTTCGTTGACCAAATTTTTGGCATGTGTTTCAGGTAACCGCTGAGGTGTAGGATGGAGCATGCATGGGATGGATGTTGTGTGTACGGCTTGGTGTCCGCTTGTTTTTCCCTCCTTTTTCTACTTAAACAATATTTTTAAGTTTAATGTCTTGTGGTTGTAAAACTGAAATTTTTGGGTTGAGATTCATGGGGACCGAAAACGCTAAACTCTGTGCACTATTTGGGGTTGGAAAAACTGTGGACATGTATCATCTAAAAATTTAAAATTTCAAGTTTTAAGTTGACGTCTTTTTAGCGTCGTTTGATATATCTGGTGTGCAATGAATACTGTGTAGCACCCATTGTTGTAGTTCCGCTGCGCATAACAATTGTGGGGGTGTTACAGATTGGTAATCAGAGCCACGAGTTATAGAGAACTAGGTCGTTTTTGAAAATCCTAAACTATAACTTTTGGTGTCGTAAGAAAGGGTCCAAGCACACACAACTATCCTGCATGGCTCCGGTAAGATTTATTGTTGTAATTATGGCATTTGACGTATACTTTTGAGTAAAGTATATATGTGGGTAATTATTATATAAGTATGGAATTACTATATGTAGACGTTGAATTTTACGTGAAATATCCGACATCGTAATTTTTGTATTAATCATGCATGAGCATCATATTATTACATTTCGGGCATATGTACCACCTTTGCATTGCATTTGCATGCATATATTTATAATTATCGTATAATTACTTATGTACCCTCCGAAATTCGCTGTTATTACAGGAATGGCCGAGGTACCGCCCAACGATAACGGAAACGATTACGTCGTAGGTCACGAAGGGGGACCGTTTCCTCCGAACCCACCGGACAATAATAATGGATGGATCGCTCCAGAAGACGAAATAGGGCCGGAAAACGACAATGGCGAAAGTGAGGTGGATAATTTCAGCATGAGTAGTGACGACAATGAGGATTCCGAAGAAGAGCCCGAGGAGCTATTGGATGATGGCATTCCCGAGGATGCCGTAGGCCAGACCGAACCTGATTTGTTTCAGTCCCCGAATTCGCCGAAGGGTTATCAGGTACCACCGACCGGTCGTTATGAGCAGCAACCCTTTGATCGCCCGATGGACAATTGTAAGGATTATTTGAGAACCGTGCCAGGATTTGTTCGAGAAAGTAATGGGAGCAGTGGAGAGTCCAGCAAGTCGTCCAAGTCGCCATCGATTCATGAGAATATTGCAAGGGTCTACTTTCCGAGACCGAGACACTACTGGGATCCCGCAGGTCGTTTGGGGAGGATGGAAAGGTTGATGTATGAGCGGTTTGTAGTTGAGACTAGGGTGATTAAGAAGTTTGATAAGACTGAAAGGGAACACCAAAGACTGTTGGAAAGGACTTCAAGAATTGCGTATGATGGGGTAATGAACACAAGTGCCATCAACAGTTTAAGATCAATGGTTGCGAATTTAAGTGCTAGTCTTGACCGTGTGAGGGAAGATCAGATGAGGTTGTCGAGGATGCAGAGTTGGGAGCATCGTGTGAGGGATTCATTGCCCCCGGATTGGAGATTCGTGGACGATGTGGAGATGGAGGCGAATGACTTCATGGTTCAGCCGCCTACTAGAGGTACTTGTATTACGGTGGGAAGTCAGGTAGCGATTGAGTGTGGATCCACATCAGGGACGAGAAAGGAAACAGAATGTGGGCCAGAGGAGAAAGGAAAAGGAAAAGTGGATGATGTGGATGAGGACATTAGTGATGAGGAAACCGAGGAAGACGACGACGAGCCGCCATCCAAGAGGACGTGTGGATCACCACATGCCTAGTTACTTGTGTTGTATTTTCTTTGATCATTGTAATTGAACTATTTTAGACCTTTGTATGATGGTATTATGACGAGAAACTCAAGTACTTGATGTTTTGTGTTGAACGATTGTAGTGGCAATACTTGTCACGATTTTGGTTAATTATCAATACAATCTATGTTACCTTTCATGATCTGTGATATGTCTTAAATTTGATCTTTTGTGGTGTGAATTGATGAATATTAGTAACTCCGTAGTGATGTGTCGTTGTATGTATTTTATGTCTGGGAAACTTGATATGAATACTTACATTGTTTTTCTATTTTCCTTGTCTTGCAGAAAGAGATATTCGATAACACAATGCCTCCAAAGTTGACTGCCGATCGTGTTAACACCATGATTCAGGAAGCTATAGCAAATGCGTTGGAAGCGGACCGAGCTGGGAGAAATCAGGATCCAGGAAGGAACGCGGGGAGACAGCAAGCCCCGAGAGTGTGTACCTATTCTAGCTTTATGAAGTGCGGTCCCACGCAGTTCCGTGGAATGGGTGGAGCTTTAGAACTTAGACGGTGGTTGGAAAAGGTTGAAAGCACGTTTGAAATCAGTGGTTGTGCAGAAGCAGATAAAGTGAAGTTTGCAGCGGCTACGTTTCTCGATGATGCGTTAAGTTGGTGGAATACCCAGGTAGCTACGGTTGGATTGGCTGTAGCGAATGCAAGGACGTGGAATGCGACCAAAGCTTTGTTGACAAAGAAGTTTTGCCCAGAGGAGGAATTGGGGCAATTGGAGGACGAATTGAGGCATTTGACCTTGAAGAACAACGATATAGCTGCTTACACCAGGAGATTCAATGAGTTAAGTCTTTTGTGTCCGGACATATTTGCCAATGATGCCAAGAAAATGAAGCAGTATATAAAGGGTTTATCTAGCAACATCAAAGGTGAAACAACTTCGTCAAAACCTGGAACGTTTGATGAAGCGGTTCAAATGGCACACGCTTTGATGGACGTTAAGCTTCAGGACAAGCAGAACTACATTGCTGAAGGCAACAAAAGGAAATGGGAAGCGGCACAAAGTAATCAATCCCAAGGCCAGAACCGAAGTGGAAATCGAAACAACCATGGGCCGAACCGTAATCAGCAGTTTAATCAGAGAAGGAACGAAGGGATGAGGGCAGTGACGAACCCTAGAGGTGTGAAAGTGAATCCCCATTGTGGTAAGTGCAACTTGTATCATGTTGGAAATTGCCCGCCGGCATGCGGCAAGTGTGGAAAGGCAGGTCATAGGACTTCTAGTTGTCGAACGGGAGGAGTAGCCACTGGGGCTAATGCTATCAGGATGAGAGGATGTTATAGCTGTGGAGAAAGAGGGCATGTGCAAGCGAATTGCCCGAAGGCAGGAAACAGGCGGGGAGGTAATAATGCGGCAGCTGTGTATCAAGTGGGAACTGCTGATAAACCACAAGGTCCCAATGTGGTTACCGGTACGTTTTTGCTAGACGCTTGTTATGCTAGTATTTTATTTGATTCTGGCTCCGACAAGAGTTTTGTAGACGTTAGATTTAGTCGTCATATCGATAGAGAACCGGTGTTGTTAACGACTAGTTATAATGTTGAATTAGCCGATGGAAAAATTGTTAGTACGAATTCTATACTGAAAGGGTGTACCTTGAAGTTAGGAAATTACGCTTTTAAAATCGACTTGATGCCTATAGAGCTAGGATCATTTGACGTGATTGTGGGAATGGATTGGTTAATGGCGCACAGTGCTACGATCGTCTGTGGTGAGAGGTTGGTTCAGATTCCGCTGAGGAATAGGGTTTTGACGGTAAAGGGAGACGAATGCACTTCTCGTTTGAAGGTGATTTCGTGTTTGAAGATGATGAAGTACGTAGAGAGCGGATGCGATGTGTTCTTGGCACAAGTTTCGAGCGATGGTGATGTAGAGGCGAGGATTGAAGAGGTACCAGTTATTTGCGAGTATCCGGACGTTTTTCCAGACGAGTTGCCAGGTTTACCGCCTAACCGTGAGGTCGAGTTTCGAATTGATTTAGTGCCAGGAGCTGCGCCGGTTGCACGTGCACCTTATCGCTTAGCACCATCTGAGTTAAAGGAGTTAGCGGATCAATTGAAGGAATTGATGGACAAAGGATTTATTAGGCCGAGCTCATCACCTTGGGGAGCGCTAGTGTTGTTTGTGAAGAAGAAGGATGGTTCGTTTAGGATGTGTATCGACTATAGAGAACTCAATAAGCTGACGGTTAAGAATCGGTACCCATTGCCGAGGATTGATGATTTGTTCGATCAATTGCAAGGTTCCAGTGTATACTCAAAGATCGATTTAAGATCAGGGTATCATCAACTGCGTGTAAGAGAGGAGGATATTCCTGTAACCGCCTTTCGTACGCGGTATGGACACTTTGAATTTCGAGTGATGCCGTTTGGGTTGACGAACGCGCCTGCTGTATTCATGGATCTTATGAATCGCGTGTGCAAGCCGTATCTAGATAAGTTTGTTATTGTTTTCATCGATGATATACTTATTTACTCTAAGAGTAAGGAGGAGCACGAGAAGCACCTAAGAAAGATTTTGGAGTTGTTAAGGAAGGAGAAGCTGTATGCAAAATTCTCTAAGTGTGAGTTTTGGTTGGAATCAGTGCAGTTTCTAGGTCATGTGATTGATAGTGAGGGAGTTCGTGTAGATCCTGCTAAGATCGAAGCAATCAGGGAATGGTCAGCACCGACGACGCCGACTGAAGTTCGACAATTTTTGGGTTTAGCTGGGTATTATCGAAGGTTTATTGAAGGATTTTCGTTGATTGCGAAACCATTGACGCGGCTTACCAAAAAGAATAGGGTGTATGAATGGGGAATTAAGGAAGAGCTTGCTTTCGAAACGCTCAAGGATAAGTTATGTTCCGCACCGATTTTATCATTGCCTGAAGGAACCGAAGACTTCGTGGTGTATTGTGATGCGTCTCGTAAAGGTTATGGAGCGGTATTAATGCAACGTGAGAAGGTGATAGCTTACGCGTCGAGGCAATTGAGGAAGAACGAGGAGAACTACACGACGCACGATTTGGAATTAGGAGCGGTAGTTTTTGCGTTAAAGCTGTGGAGACACTATCTGTATGGGACAAAGTGTGTTGTATTCACTGATCACAAGAGTTTGCAGCACATTTTAGATCAAAAGGAGTTGAATATGCGACAAAGACGATGGGTTGAACTACTGAGTGATTATGACTGCGAAATTCGCTACCACCCTGGGAAGGCGAATGTTGTAGCGGATGCATTGAGTAGGAAGGAACGGGAGAAACCTTTGAGGGTTAGAGCTTTAGTGATGAGTGAGAGCGTTTACTTAACCGAAACCATACTGAAGGCTCAGGAGAGAGGATTGATGAAAGGGAATGTTGAAGCCGAGAATTTGGGACGAATGTTGAAACCTATTTTCGTGATTAGGTCTGACGGACTAAGATATTTTGATAATCGGATTTGGTTGCCACTGTGTTCATCTGAGGAAGGAAAGCCTGGAGTTCGAGAGTTAGTTATGAATGAGTCGCATAAGTCGAAGTATTCGATACATCCTGGATCGGATAAGATGTACCACGACCTGAAGAAAGTTTATTGGTGGCCGAATATGAAGGCAGATATTGCTCGTTACGTCAGTAAGTGTTTGACTTGCGCAAAGGTTCAGGCAGAACATAAGAAACCATCTGGATTGTTGGTACAACCAGAAATCCCAGAATGGAAATGGGAGAAAATCGCAATGGATTTTGTGACGGGTTTACCTAGGACTCCTAGTGGAAGCGATATGATATGGGTAATTGTGGATAGGTTGACGAAATCTGCTCATTTCTTACCTATGAAGAAGACGGACAGCATGGAAAGACTCGCCAGCGTGTACGTGAAGGAGATCGTCTGTAGACATGGAGTGCCGTTATCGATCATTTCGGATCGCGACAGTAGATTTACGTCGGAATTTTGGAAATCGCTTCAACGTGCGATGGGCACTAAACTGAGTTTAAGCACGGCTTATCACCCGGAAACTGACGGCCAGAGTGAACGAACGATTCAAACGATGGAGGACATGCTCCGAGCATGCGTGATCGATTTTGGAGGAAGTTGGGAACGCCACTTGCCTCTGGTGGAATTTTCGTACAATAATAGTTATCACGCGAGTATCAAGGCAGCACCGTTCGAAGCATTGTATGGGAGGAAGTGTAGATCGCCGGTGTGTTGGAGTGAAGTGGGGGAAAGTCAATTGACTGGACCCGAAATGGTTTTAGAAACGACAGAGAAGATCGTGCAGATCAAGAACCGACTACTTGCTGCGAGAAGCCGACAGAAAACTTATGCCGATAACCGAAGGAAACCTTTGGAGTTTGAAGTTGGAGATATGGTTATGCTCAAGGTATCGCCGTGGAAGGGTGTAATTCGTTTTGGAAAGAAAGGAAAGTTGAGTCCGAGGTATATTGGACCGTTTAAGATTGTTGAACGAATTGGACCGGTAGCGTACAAGTTAGAATTGCCGACCGAACTTAGTGCTATTCATGACACGTTTCACGTATCGAACCTGAAGAAGAGTTTGGCGGACAAGGAATTGGTGATTCCTTTGGACGAGATTCGACTAGACGACAAAATGCACTTTGTGGAAGAACCTGTGGAAATAATG
Source organism: Glebionis coronaria (assembly GCA_025667525.1). NCBI lineage: Eukaryota > Viridiplantae > Streptophyta > Magnoliopsida > Asterales > Asteraceae > Glebionis > Glebionis coronaria. The sequence continues at coordinate 227,085,316 of CM046882.1, read as the reverse complement.
GACCGGGAGGTCAAGCGGTTGAAGCGTAGTAGGATTCCTATTGTGAAGGTCCGATGGAATTCTAAGCGTGGACCGGAATACACCTGGGAACGTGAGGACTTTTTCAAGGAAAGGTATCCTCATCTGTTCCAGTAGCACGAAATGTGAGTACAAGAAGAGGCGAGCGCCGGGACGTCGCTCTCTTTAAGGAGGGGTGGATGTGACACCCTAGAATCGAGGTCATTAACGATACCCTAAATTACGCTAATTTTTGAAATTTTTAATAAATTTTAATTCCTATAATTATAAGTATTTTGGTTAAAGCCGATGTTCGAGGTTATAATTTTTACGTTTTACGTTTTGAGAAGGACGATGACGATTACGATCCCGAGGGATGCCCAATTTCATGTAATTTTTGACGATTTATCGATAATGTAATTTTTCGAGAATTTTATTTACGGTTCGTGTTAAGTTGAGTCGGGTGAGTTTTATAGCCTTCCAAGTACATTTAAAGTATCCCAAAAATATTTTGGAGCGTTCGGGAAGATTTCCGACTCCCGTAAAATTTTCAAAATTGAGAAATGAGTCGAACCCGCAAAGTTTTGAGGACGTTTTCTATTTAAGGCCAAAAGAAGCAAGAAATTGCACAAAAGCCCCTCCCAACCCATCAAAAAGGCCAAATGGGACATAAACACAAACACACACAAATTTTTCACCAAAAATCAAACACCCACTCTCTCCTCTCTCTCTCAAACCGACGGACACCCCCAACACCATCAAAAATTCACCAAAAATCTTTTTCCACTTGATTTTTCAAAAATCTAAGGTAAGACCACACTTAGTTTGGTCATTCCCCACATGTTCATGTGCTCAAATCCAACATGCACTAACAAAATTTTTTCAAGATTTTTCCATATGATCCAAATTCGTTTTTGAGGCCAAATGAGCTAATGCATGTTGATTTTAAGTGTTATGGAAGTATAAACACCAAGAAAACCCACCAAAATTAATTTGGTTGTGGTGATTGGGTCACCCAAACCCCACGGCAAAGGGGGTGTTTGGGGAGCCATGGTGGTTGTTGATTTTGCATGTTATTATTGTGTTTGGTTTGTTGTTTTAGGATGATTCACATAGGTTTTATTACTTGCATGTTCATTTTCTTTGATTCTTGATATTGAGATTGGTTGATCAATAGGGGTAGGATTGAAGTTTGATGTTAGGATATGTTTGGGAAGGCTTAGGATGATGTTTAGTGGTGGTTAGAAGTCTTGGAATCGAGTCTAAGCATGTTTTTGGTATGGTCATTTTTAGGCAGAAACATTTGGTCCATTTTATAAAAATTATTTTGTTTCCAGGTCTTGAAAACTAAATGTAGTGATAGAGGGTTTTCCTAGCTTTAATTTGGTATAAGGTAGAGCCCGTGACTCAAAACGAGCTAAAAGTTATGACATTTTAAAGATCGGGTACCGGGAGACGAGGACTTTCATAATCCGAATTTGTGCAAAGTTTTAGTCAAATCCCGAGGGTCACAAGTATAAATTGGTAAATGGTCAAGGGTCAAAATTTGGTCCCTAACCTGTGTAAATGGGTCTATATGTTGACTTAGGAGTCAAAGAAGTCAAAGGCATTTTTCATATAGGTCAAAGAGGTCAAACTTGGTCGAAGCGCAATTTCAGCCCGTAAAATGTAGTCGTGGAAATGAGTTGCGTAACGGGTCGTAAAAGTAAAAACTTTTATTGGGCTTAAAAACATGTTATCTACAGGTCATATAGGATTTTTGGAAATTTTGTCAAATTTTATAAGTATGGTTTAATAAGGTAAAACAGCCCGTACTTTAGTCAAGTACCGGCGAGAACGAGTAAAAATGGACAACGTAAGTATTGAGAACAATTGGAATAAAATGAATGATACTTGTTGTTTTTGTTTTTGGCGTGAGTTATACTTGTCCTAAGTGACTTGTATATATGTATTTTATACAGTACCGTAAGTATTTAAATGAGATTACTCATTACACGTTATTTGTGATAGGTGTTGATTTACCCGGGCATCCGTAACATCGTCAGTGATCACTCCTCGAACTACCGACTACTTAAGATATAAGGTGTGAACTTATAGCCTCACTTATATTATTTCAAATTGTTTTACCCGCGAGGGAAATGCATGCTAGTTTTTAAAAGGAACGTATATCATGAATGATTGTTAGACCCGAAAGTTGCCTTAGAATTGTGTTGAGTACCAAAGTTGCAAAAGTCCCTAAAATCATGAACTATTAACTATTGTCCTGCCCTCGAGTAGGGGGAAATAGCCGCTTATGCAATTTGTAGTACTACGGGGTTAACGACCCAATGCTAGCCGAGAAGCTGTACTTATAGTAAGTTCTGCGGTAGATTATTTTGTATGAGAAATAAGGTATAATTGCAACTGATGCCTTTAGAAGGGGCACTGGTTTCATCTGAATCATGCCGGTATATTTACGCGGGTGATTGAGTTAACGGATTAGTGTCATGAGCTTAAACACAATTGTCAGTATCCTGATTATAGTTTGTTTGATCGACAAGACTATAAATGATCACAAATGGTTTTTATTATATATACGTTCAAATGGATTGTAAAACCTATAAATTCCACTCAACGTTTTCGTTGACCAAATTTTTGGCATGTGTTTCAAGTAACCGCTGAGGTGTAGGATGGAGCATGCATGGGATGGATGTTGTGTGTACGGCTTGGTGTCCGCTTGTTTTTCCCTCCTTTTTCTACTTAAACAATATTTTTAAGTTTAATGTCTTGTGGTTGTAAAACTGAAATTTTTGGGTTGAGATTCATGGGGACCGAAAACGCTAAACTCTGTGCACTATTTGGGGTTGGAAAAACTGTGGACATGTATCATCTAAAAATTTAAAATTTCAAGTTTTAAGTTGACGTCTTTTTAGCGTCGTTTGATATATCTGGTGTGCAATGAATACTGTGTAGCACCCATTGTTGTAGTTCCGCTGCGCATAACAATTGTGGGGGTGTTACAAAAACGCTTCAACGTACGAACGTAAAAATGCGACCCAACGAAAAATTTAACCTAAAAAATAATTAAAGATTACTAAAATGCTCTAAAAAATCTAACTAAGAAAACTACGCAAACCAAAAAGATTGAAAACTTTTTAATTATTTAATATTAATTATTAAAGTTTAATAAAATTCTAAAAATAAATTAACTAAGAAAAAGACAAAATTTAAACTTTTTAATTTATAAACCTAAAATACTTTATATAAAAGCTGAAAAATATTTTTCTAAATTTTTAAAACACTTTTAACTATTTTTATCTATTTTATAATATCTAAAACGAAATAAATGATAAAAAATTAAATAATAAAAGGAAAAATCTGATTTTTGTTTTAAAAAATCTTAAACTTTATAAAAAGCTGAGGAAAAATGAAAACACTAAAAGAAGTGTTAACAAATAAGCTGTTATTAGCTTATTCCCATTCGAATTGGGTTAATAAGCAAATACCAACTACCCTATAAATGCCAAATAAACCAAAGTCTTACCAGTAAAAACCCTAGGGCGCACTGGTAAGACTGTTGGTGTGTGAGAGAAATGGCGAGGGTTCGAGTCCCCTGCCACCCAAATTTTTTTTTCTTTTTCCCTTTTTTATCACTTGATGCCTGATATCACAGTAACTAAAAAAAAGGTTATACTCCCCAGTTAACACGTTTTGACCTCTAATCAAGGCCAAATATTACCAGACCTGACTTTTTCTTTGTTCTAATGCTTATGTAGTTTGGAGGGGGTTTATTGTGAGAGCTCGGTTTGGGGAGCGAAGGGTTTTGCTGAGCTCGCAAACGGCACCCCACAAGCAAGTTTGCTGGTGGGAGTCAAACTCGACACACAAACGCAAGTAAACAAGCACTAAACATAAATCAAAAACACCAATCCACGTGTATCAACAGGCACATAAGGTCTCACTAAATACGTTTTAGTGACGTTTTGGTTAGACAGGATTAATTCAAACGCACACCAATTTAACACGCCACTGATTTTTAAACCGGAATGACCACAGCGAGCACTTACGCCTAGCGCCTCAAATCTACAGACTCAAACACCCTAAATAGTACTAATAACAAAGATTTCAAATTTTATCCTATAACAAGATTAACAAGCAATACTCGAAAACAATACACTAGCAGATTTTGTCAAACCTTGCAAATTGAAAACTTAAATCTAGAACCCCAAATTGACAATCTTAATTTTCTCTACTTTCTGGTTTACTTGTTGCTTATGGTCACTGTAGGATTGATTGGTTTCAAAGCTAGAAAAACGCAAACCACTCCACACTTTTCAAATAATCATAGAATGAAATAGTGGGTATGCAGTGGTTTAAGAACAACAGGATACCAACGATAGCTCACAAGATTAAACCAAATTAACTCCAAAATGTGCACAAATGGCTTAGCACATACAGTGGTTATATGCAGCAATAGAACAAACACCCTATTATATATATATCTCTCTTAAGCTGTCCACAACCAAAATTGGAAGCACCCGAACAAGCAAGTAGTCAGTGGGGTCTGTGGGCACAAAAGGCAAGGCAATGGGCTTCTAGCGTGATGTCTAAACCTCTAAAACACCACCAAACTTAACCACAGCTATCCTAGTACTAGCCTACCCTACAAACTAACAATCACCAGACTTATAAATGCTAAAACACCTAAAACACCACCTAAACTTACTATGATACAGTGAAGTCTGCTGGTGCGCTAACAGCGATATTCTATAACAATTTCAGAGCGCCTAAAGACTCTCAAACCAAGGTGTTGTGAGTATAAATCTACCTAATTCAGACCTAGAGACCAATTTGGAAACAACCAAACACGATTAATCCATAAAAATGAGCCAAAGATTGGACTTTAGTCAAATCTGCAGGTATTTGGGGCACCACAGTGAGTTTGAAATGCACTTTGAATTCCCCAATGACCACCGAACTAATTTGACTGATGACAAATGCTAGACTTATGTTTAAACTAGCTACTAACAGGTTGTATATCTACAAAACAAAGTTCCGATTATTTCAGCAGCAGAAAAATGGGCTGTTGGTGGTTCTTTAAGGCCACCAACGAGCTTCAAAAACTACCAATCGGGAGACTAATACGCATTCTAGTATATATAGACTAAACAAACTCCAAGAAAAACCTAAAATCTATCCAAGTTCAGACCTCGACAAACCACAAATACAACCTAACGAACTACTAGCGCTACCTATAAACTTACTCAAAGCCAATGACAGATTTTAGCTAACGTGCAATTTAAAGATTTTAAAGCTAAAACTTAAGATATGACAAAATTCACACAACCAAACCTATTCAATATGTGTAGAATTTAGCCTAGCGTAGAGGTGGTATGCACTCCCCACACCAAGCTCTCCTAAACACACTTTACAAGTTCAAATAGAAAATTTTTCAAAGAAAACTTGGACTCCAAATCAGTGCACACTTAACCTAAACACATTCTAAACATAAAAGACAAGCAAATCAAGCATGTTAAATACTCAAACACAATCTTATTAGAAAACTTCAATTCTCATGAACATTCAAGCTTTTTTAGACAGAAAATGAAAAAGGGAAAGCTAAGCAGACCTCAAGAACATAACATCCATGCTCTTGGATTGAGCTTATGTGTACACATGTGCACGAGCATTCCAATTTCACTGCTAAGAACAAACAAACGTCAACAATAACAATATAACACACAATCTGATTTTCTCTTACTTTTTTTTTTCTTTCAAAAATCTTTTCTCAACATTAAATATTGAAACCACAACTTTCTAAAATCACTCTAAACTACTCCCTGAAACTCAAACAGGAAACTTTTTGAATCTTGGAAATTTTTTTAACAAGAACCCAAACACAACACTTGATAACGATGGAACTCAGTATCTATTCTCAAACAACACCAAACATTTAAACTCATAAAACAGAATTACATTTACTTCAAAAAAAACCAACTTTTATATATATATATATATATATTAAATAGGAATTACAGGTTTGAGAAATAAAAACTGGAACAAGCTAAAATATGAAACCCCAACGCCTTATATATTGGCTATAGGAGGATTTTAGAATGTATAAACCCTACTTGATGTGATTCCATAAAATCCCTTGGTCTTTGTTCTTGAAAAATCAGTCAAACAGACCATGTGATAGATTTTGGGAAGTATGTTGTTGCTTAGCTGTGTAAAATGCATCCAAGCCTTTGAATTTGAATTGGGGGCCAAGGAAAAAGATCCAACCGTTGATGTCACTGTGTTTATGTAAAGTCGTGTAGTAGAGGAACCCTTGTGGGGAGACAGTAGTGGGAGAAGTCACAATCTTATCATGTGGTTATGTTGAGGGGATGACTAATTATCCAACTAGAATCAATTAGTCAAAACCCCCTTGGTTTTTAGGGATCGAGAGTTAGGGTTTGTAGGTTATGAACGTGGGTTTTGGGGATGAAATTTACACAGTATATGTTTAGTGGGAATTAGGGAATTTTTAATATTAATTCAAAGACTAATAATAAAAATAATAGTGGGTGTGACTTGGGAAGGAATTGAGTCGGGGTTAAGGGTTCATAGGTGGGTTTGGGTAAATGGGTATGGGTAAAGGGTGATGTGGCAAATGATAATTGGGTGGTGATGTTTGTATGTTTGGCAAATTTAGTCCTTGCACTCCCAATTTGTCTTCATATCATTCTTTGGAAGATTTATATGCAAACTCCCTTTGATATAAGTTTTTTTTTCTATTTTAGCCACCAATACATTCCAAAAAGTAGTTAAAGGATGTATCTTGCACTTTCTTGAATGTTCAAGGGCTGAATTTGACAAATCTTGATACTTTAGGGTCCTTTCTTATATACCTGATATTAAGAAGGACTAAAAGTGACAAGTCTTCAATTCTTGAGGGACTAAAGTTGCTAAATCTTCATTCTTCAAGGACTTTCTTGGAAAATCAACATTCGGGTCCGGTTCATTGTGCGAATTCGTTTCTCGTGTTCGTTTTTCATTGTTTCTTCTGATCTTTTTGTCTTTTTCTCGATATCCATACCTAAAATACACAATGAACAAACAGTAGGCATATTTTAGGGTATTTTAATGATATTTTAAGCGTTTTAAGCCCGATTTGGACAATGAGACTATGTACAATTGTAGTCTCATCACTCCCCCATACTAAACCATTGCCGTGCCCCCACACAATGCTATAATTAAGTACCATAGCACTTCCAAAATTCATTTTTATGTGACTTTTATTGAAGACATAGACTTAGTACACTGCTACTACTTGCTACTACTTGCGTTTTAGACATAATGTATGATTTTCATCGCAAAATAGGACGTTTAGGTTCATAGAACAAGAACACGTGAATGCTTCGTTAGAAATAATTTCGTCGTCCTCGATTTTCACCCAATTCAAGCGTGTAGCGAGATCATTGTCATTATAAGTTAGTAATGCTAACACTACTCATATGCCCTAATCACGTACTTAGACTCCCTTAATCCTAATTGGTATCTCTTATATTTTATTTTTGTCTTGAATGATCATGAAGATACATTGTTTGACTTATGCGATGATAGAGATTAAGGTCCAAAAATAGAGTCATAACGCTGTAACCAAGACCATCGAATTAATAACCCCCCTAATAGACAATGATGTCAAAAAATTTAAGTCAACAAGAAGGATCGATAAACACGGTTTTATAACGATTTTGAACATGAGACTTATTACCAAGACTTTATACGCCCCCTAACGGATGGGCCTTATTATCATGGTTTACCTCCATCTTTTATTCAACTCCGCCATGGAGCTTTTATTATGACTTCGGTCTTGCCTTGACTTTTATTTAACCTCGTCAAGAGATGTTTATTATGGCCAAAGACGTATATCCTCATGCTAAAGCGAATTTTGGATCTTTAAAGCTTTAAAGATTAAGGCTTAATCACTTTCAATTTTGCATAGATTTTTCGGCCTTGTGAGCTTCGATTTTTGCTTGATTTAGGTGAGCACTTGAAATCTTATTATTGGGTGAAGCTTTCGATTATTCGGGTTGCCAATACTTCAAAACCGTGACGCTGACGATACCTTAATGTTTTTAATTACATGGAAGCTACTAGAAAAGACTAGAAACAAACAATCAAGACTAAACCCGTAAGCCAATACTTATTAGCAAAATTTACATACAAGCGAAGGGAGAATAAGTAAACAATTAGAACACATGAGTTTTTGAAAGAATACGAGTACTCTACGTTTAGCATAGTAACTTATAATTAACTCTATCATTTCTCGTCCTTATTTAAGAGACTTAGCCTAATAAAAAGTTAAGGAATCGAAGCTAAGTGCTCAACACGCACTTTCGAGTAAAAAAAGTACTCTTATTCTCGCCATCAGAAAATCTACATTCGTGTCTTCAAACACTTAAAACATGAGAAAAAATTTAAAATTTTGCTATTTTTAGCCTTATTTTGAAACAAAACGATAAACAAAAAGATATACTTTGGAAATCGTGAAGGTTTAACAAGGCAAGTGTTGTCCCTAATAATATTATGATAGATTAAAGAAATGAGATGGAAAAGTTATGAATTTTAGAGAGAGAAAGTAGTGAGAGAAAGTAGAGAGAAGGAGATGATTAACTTGTGAAATTAGATTAAGAAATATGAGAACATCCACCCTCCTAACATGCTAGGAAGGTACTTATATAGTCCACCCACAAGCGGGCTCTCTAATGGACTATATTGTTTTGGGTCGGGCTTGAATAAATGCTTAGTACCTTGAAAGAGGCCTTTTAAGCTAACCATCAAGCCCGTAATGTCACGACTATTTTAACTAACTATTACAACGTTGATGAGACTGCTTTTATACATAGTCTCATCGTCCAAAAAGGGCTTTAAATGCATAAAATATCATGAAAATGGCCAAATATATGCTTGTGTTTGTTGCTTGTGTATTTTAGGTACGGATATTGAGAAAATGACAAAAGATCATAAGAATCATGCAAAAACGAACACGGGAAATGAAGCCACACATTGAACCAAGCCCCAATGAAGAATTTTCCAAGACAAACCCTTGAAGATGTGAATATTATGCAAGAAGGGTCCTCCAATATTGAAGATTTGACACTTTAAACCCTTGTATCTTCATAATTACAAGATTGGTCCCTAAAGTTTGTCAATATTACAAAAAGGGCCCTCCACTTTGAAGAATTGGCAATTTTAGTCCCTCATCAAAACTAAATTGTCAATATTAGACCTCCTCAAAGTCAAACATACCATGAAGAACTTCAAGTTTCAAGAAATTACAAGTTTAGTCCTCTAAAAATGTCAAAATTACCAAAAGGACCCTTGACTTTGAAGAAATGGCAAAAATGGTCCCTCATTAATCATGACTTGGCAAATTCAGTCCTCCAAGAAGTCAAAATAACAATTCAAGACCATTATCATTGAAGAAAATACCCAAACAGCCCTTCAAGAATCAAGAATTGGCAAGAAATACACCTGAAAATACTTTGGAAAAGTATTTGGGGCAAAAGTGTGAAAAATAAAACTTCCATAACAAAGGAAATCCGGATTTGGCCTATTTATTTGCAAAGTGAAAGGAAATGGAAAGATGAGGGGTTAATATGGGCAGACAAGGATAGTAACCTAGACCATTGAGTGGGTGACACCTGTACCACTCACACTCTCCACCAATCACAACTATCAAACTTGCCACATCACTCTCCACTAAACCGGTTTAAGGATTATTTAATCCCTTGGCGCCTAAACACATTTTTAAACATAATCTTAACCAAAAAAAGATTAAAAATGTGTTCTTCATGTTCATAATCTCAATTGGGCATTTCATGATTACCAAAAATTAAACCCCAATATTCTCCAAATTAGTGATTAATGGTCCCTTAATCACATCCCAACCTTAAAATCACTTGCCATATCACCACATTTGTCCCCTTGTGACTCCCCTGCTACACTTTTGAGGAAGAAGACAAAGAAGCCAAGAGGATCCAACGCCCACATTTCAGCTTACTTTCTAAGCTTATTTGAATCCCTTGGATACATTTTCACCACTGCCAACTCACATAACCTGCCCAAACAAGTCACATGATCTTCAAAGTATTCAAACCCTCAAGGGCATTTTTGGGACTTCACGAGCATTTAGGGTTACGTTTTTTATCTTTCACTAGTTCATTGTAAGCCAATTTAAAGGCCTTAGAGTACTACATTTGTTTTTTGCTCTTGAATTTTCCTTGTTCACTTTTCTGTAAATCATATATTCAAGTTAATGAAATGTGTTTGAAATTGTGAAGAAAACTCAAGTGCCAATCATTATATCTGCTTGTTATTGTTCTTTGTTAAGTAATCTTGAATCCTAAAACCTGTTTTGAAAGGAGTGTGCAAAAGTTTGCATATTTTCCTTAAATCTTGATATTTTGCTAAGTCTTGTTCAAACCTTGGAATTCTTGGGCTATAAAGCTGATCATAGCATCCTGATATTGTGATATCAAGGTGTTGTGAAGCTTGTAACTTGGGGATAATCAAGTGTGGGGAACTAAGGTTGCATTAATCAAGGATTTTCCACTTTTCTGATTTTGATATTTTGCTTCTAACCTTGTTGAATCTTAGCAGGAGTTTGTGTGGAAGCTTGTGCTTGTTCTTGCTAGCACATAAGCTCAAAATTCGTGGGTGTGGATGTACATCCATGAGGTTTGCATCATTCTACCTAAAATCTGCTTAAAATCTTGATTTTTGGTGATTTTGTGTTTTACTTGTGTTCTTGCTGAATTTGTGGTCTAATCTTTCTTGATATTTCATATTATACTTGTTAATGTGTTTGATTGGGCTTGGGTAGTCTTGGAATACACTTGTCTTTGTTTAATATTGATTTGAAAAAGATAAGGGGTGTTTGGGATTATCTGTTTAAGATCATAAGTTGCTATTGTGTTGTTGGAAGTTGTTGTTTATGCTTGTTATCTGTTATCTACTTGGTTGAGAACTAAAAACTGCAAGTTATTGGGTTTAAAACCTTGAATCAAAGATTATGCTATAACTTATTGATTTTGACTATTTTTTACCTAAAATTTTGGTAATACTTAGAGTATATGCATGTTTAGGGATATAAGCTATTAAATCTAAGTTTTCATAACATATCTAAGAGATTTGAGTGTTTGAATTTGGCTTGTTGGTCAAGTACATCAGCAAAGGTAAAAATCTGCTTGTGTTAGTGTTCATCAGTAACTTTTTGTGCTTGAATCTTAATCTAGGCTTTGAATCAGTGCATGAAACCTGTTTAAATTTGTTCATTTGAATTAATTATAGCTTGTGTATGCATTTGGTGAAGTTTGGCTGGCTGAATTGTGCTATAAGTGCTTATTGAACCATAAGTGCTTATTTGTTCATGTCTGGGCTAGATCTGGTGATTTTTTGAATTAACTATACTAATTGGCTGATTGTGATTGTGTTTTTGTGATTGTTATTGACTCCTTATGATTAACTGATCATTTGGGTGCCTTTGTGAAACTTGAATCCATAAAAAAAGTCATATAAGACAAAAAGTCAATTAAGTCAAGCAGTGGAAAAAGTTTCTACTGCTCAACATCCAAAACTAGCCCCTGCTAGTGTAATTTTTCAGTTAGCTTATTAATAAGCCATATTGGCTTATCCAGACCTGCAACAACTTACTTTTTATGATCAATTTTCCTCATTTGACCCATTTGTTTGAACTGGAGCTTATCAGACCTTGACTTTGACCTTTTTGCTAGAAAACTCATAAAGTTGACTTTTAATTAAGTGCTTATTTGCTTATTCCAGCTTGTTGAGTGTGCTTATTGAAAAACTTTTTGTTGATTAAGCTTAGTTAAGTCGTTTAAAAGCTTTTGAAACTTGAATCAGCTCTTGGGGTGGCCTAGAACTCGAAAACGACTATTTTGTCGTTTTGTGAAGATAGCTTATTGCTTTTCAAGCTTATTCCTTGTGCTTATTTCAAATTTCTTTTTATAGAACTCTTAAGTAACTCAAAAGAAGCTTGTGTGTCTAATTTGAGCTTATGGCATCAGCTTATAGCTTAATGGGCCAAAAAGCCCATTAAGAATAAGTTGCTTTGAAATAAGCTAGCTTATACTCATTTTCAGCTTTTGGGCCTTCTGAATTTTGTGTTTAAAATCAAATTTTGAGTCAGATAGGAGTTTTTGGGCTTATTTGGACAACATTTTTCTTATTGGGCCTTAATAAGCCCATTAAGCTAACTGTTTGGACTTTTGGCCCATTCTAGGCCCATTAAGGGTATTTAGGTAATTTCAACTTAATTTCTGTGTTTATTAGGTTAAAATAAGCTAGTTTGTAAGTTTTTAGAATTTTTTTATAAATTTTGGATTTTTAATATTATTTTATTATTAAAAATTAAAATTTAGATTTTTCAAGTTTTTATATTTTTCATAGGTTAATTACATTAAGTTAGGAATTTTACAATTTTTAGAATATTTTTATAGTCATTAGATTAATTTTTATAATTATTTTAATTTTAAATAGTTTTTAATTGTTTTTAAATAGTTTTAATTAATTTTAAAATTTTCAAAAGTAGTTTTTAATTAATTTAAGTCATTTAGAGGTTTACAATTGAAAAAAATCTCATTTTGGGTTTTTGTTAATTGAATTGATTTTTTGGGCTTTAATTAGCATTAAAAAATTATTATTTAATTAAATAAAAGGTTTGGGTGATTTTTGATTTTTTGTAAACTCTAATTACATTATTTAGGATTTATTGCAATTTTCTAGGAATTTTTAGGATAAATTTTTAATTTTGCTACTTTTTACGGTTTTACGTGTACGACTTTATCGACTTAGTTTAATTCGTCATCGTAACCGTCATTCTCTCCTTACCTCATTTCCATTTTCATTTCTCACAATCATAATCACATCATTAATCATCTCTTAACACACACACCAAGCCTCCTTGAGAACGATCCCCACTTTGGGTCATAACTCGTGGTTTTCCTAAATCACTTGTTAATACTTGCCCTAATTACGCTCTTTTTCCTAAAAGACGTATTTCAACAATTATCATTTTGGCGCCGCTTCCGGGGAGGCGTGTTGTGTTTAGATTTGGCAATTGTTGTTTTTATATATAGCCATAATAGTATTTGTATTAGTAGCACTCTACTAATAAGTATTATCAGTTTTTCGTTTTTTTGTGTGAATATTATTAATATATTGTATACGTAGAACAATAAATTCACAAGTACTCCAAAAGTGTGAAAACACAACCTTGACTTGGGAGGTCATTACCCAATCATTGTATTCGAATCTCAAACAAGAAAGAAAAGGCAAAAATAGATAAATATTTTCGTGAAGCTCGATTTTAAAAATACAAACTATAAGGTGGGTATAAGGCGGGTATTATAAAATATACCTAAGGAAAAAGGCTCTTAAGTGCTTCGCGCCGCCTGTTTCCCCGCTTGCTTGTGAGTATTTTGAGATTGAAAGCTAATCGAGGGTTTTGCCGCCCAAATTATTATTAAGTATCATATATACTTTCTTGGTTTCATTTGATTAAACCCTCTTGAACGTTTTGGTGTTCCACCAACGTTCTAAAATCATCGAAGGCGTTCACTTCACGTGATCGTTTTCATTCCTTGAGGCTTCTTTAATCAAGAGATTTGATTAAGGAGGAGATTTGTAGATTTTGGTCTACTTAATACAATCACAAAAATCCAAAAAAAGTAAAAACAATCAAAAAGCACAAAAAAATTTTAGAAAAATACGAAACACAAAAAAGAATCTTCTTTGCTCATCCCCTCGTTGTACATGACGTTTATGCAAACCGGCAACCAAGCAATACGTGCACGTAAACGTAGAAACCGAAAGGAGTCAACACCTACTCCTAATCTTTCTAGTGAGGAGTCTCCTATTGACGAACCTATCGTAAGAGAGGAACCAACCATGGAGAATCGAACTATGATGGAGTTACTTCAAGCACCCACCGAGGGTTATGGAGAGGCTATTGTAATTCCCGCTATCCTTGCGGAGAATTTTTAAGTGAAAACGGGTTTGTAGTCGATGATCCAAAACAACAAATTCCGTGGTGATGAAAAGGACAACCTACACAACCATATCCGCCAATTCAATCATTTTACCGCCACTTGCAAATTTAAGGATGTTGCTAATGACTCGATTAAGATGATGCCTTTTCCGTATTCCTTAGTGGGGCCCGGTAAAATTTGGTTAGAGAAAGAGCCACCCAATTCTATATTGACGTGGAAGGATCTCGTTTCAAAATTTGTGAACCAATTTTTTCCGCCCTCTAAGACTACGCATTTGAAAAACGAGATTCCAATATTTTCACAAGAATTTAATGAGAGTTTTTCAACGGCTTAGAATAGGTTTAAGGAAATGTTACATTAGTGTCCTCATCACGGTTTTTCCGACTTGCATCAAATTGACACGTTTTACAATGGACTTAATGATCATGAAAGGGATTATCTAAATGCCGCCGCGGGTGGTAATTTTTTGTGTAAAACGGTTGAGGAAGCCTTGGTGATAATTGAGAATAGATCTAAGGTGTATAGTCCTTGTAGCACGTCGAATGTTCGTAAGGCTTCGTCTTCGGCTTCACCTTCTTTTTCTAATACCATCGATGCTTGCCAAATTGAGGCGAACTTGGAAAACAAAATCTTTGATAAGTTTAAAGGACTTTTAATTGAATTCAAAGTTAGAGAACAAAGTGCTCCCGCTACGGCTAAAGCGGTTGAGGCTTCATGTATGTATTGTGGTGGAGTTCATGATTTCTCCGAGTGCATTACCAACGGTGGTAACACTTCGAGTGCCTACGCGGCCACGGGAACTTACAACCAGAACGGTCAAGTTACCCGCTCTAATCAATTGACTCCACCGGGTTTTGCTTCAAATCAAAATGCTAACAACAACTATCGAAACAATCAAGTTGGTTTCAAAAACAATTACAAAGGAAACTATGGGAATCAAGGGGCTAATAATCAAGTTTCAAACAAAAATCAAAGTGATTTTCAAAACAACAACAAAGGTTTGCAAACTTTGAAAGATCTTCCAAATGAATTTGTTGAATACGCTAATGGAAACGATGCTAGGTTTGACAACATTCAAAGAGAAATCATTAGCCTAAGATCCGAGTTTAAGAACGACTTGAAGAAGGAGTTGAAAAACGAGTTATCAAATGAGCTTAAAATCGATACAAACAAAATGGAAGGAAGTGTAACTAGGTTACAACAAAACCAACAAAAAATAGAACAAGGGCAACATGAAATTAAGCAAGAAATGATTAAGCCCGATAAGAGGAAATCCATGTTTGAGGACAAAATTTCATCTATGTTTGAGGCAATTATGTGCAAACCGTCTTCGAGTAGTCTTCCTAGCAACACCATATCGAACCCTAAGGAAGAAATGAAAGTGATTACCACACGTAGTGGTAAGACACTTAAGGAACCGACTCCTCAACCAATTGCTCCTACGGAGGATGCAATTGAGGAAGAACCCGAGGTGGTGGTCGAAAAGGAGCATGTCCAAATCCCACGAAGTACCGCTCATGCCACACCTACGGTTGACCCATTACCAACATTGGAACCCGAGATTCCAAAGGCTATGCATATGCCTCAACCCACACCACCTTTGCCCTATCCATCAAGACTTAGAAAGGAGAAACGTCAAGAGCGCGATAATTACCAATTTGAGCTTTTATGAAAATGTTTCGTGAATTGCACTTTAATGTGAGTTTCGCCGATGCTTTGGTCATGATGCCTCGATTTTCCGCTAACTTTAAGAGTATGTTGAACAACAAGGAGAAATTGCAACAATTGTCTAGTTGTTCATCGGTTTATCTTAACCGCATACCTCAAAAAGTCGGTAATCCCGGTAAACTCTTGATTCCTTGTGCAATTCACGATATGGAAGAATGCTATGCCTTGGCCGATCTTGGTGCTAGCATTAACTTGATGCCACTTACAATCTTCAAGTCTCTCAATCTTCCTAATCTTACTCCTTCACTAATGTCTATCGAGTTGGCCGACCATTCCACGATTTCTGGATTGGCGGAAGACGTTTTTGTGAAAGTGGGAAAGTTCTATTATCCGGTAGACTTTATTGTTGTCGATATTCCCACGGATCCTCAAGTTCCTCTCATTTTAGGTCGTTCATTTTTAGATACGTCTATGGCTTTGATTGATGTTCATGCTAGAAAGATCACCTTACGTTTCAACGACGAGGAACTTGTTATAAACGCAACTCAAAACTCTCAAATTTCTCATGTTTATTCCGTTGCAACCATAAACCTCTTTGATATGATTGAAGTTGTTTGCGAGATATTTTCACAAGAAGTTCTAGGTTTTGGTGATGATGAAAATAGTGGCAATCCCACTATGTTAGATCCCATCCGTGATAACTCGACACCAACCTTCACTCCATTTGAAGGTGGTGGTTTTACGTTGGAAGAATTCGATGTTCCACGTACTTGTGACGAAGACCTCGACAATGATGAGGACTTCTCGATTATCAAGGATTTTCTTAACGATTTCCCATTCCCTCCACCCGAGGGGGTTATGAGTATCGAGCCCAAATCTTCAATTGAGGAACCACCTATCCTCGAGTTGAAAGATTTACCTCCTCATCTCGAATATGTCTTTTTGGAGGAGGGCGACAAGTTGCCGGTTATTATTGCGAAAGAACTTTCGGATGATGAAAAAACCTCACTTGTCGATGTTCTAAAGGATCACAAAGGGGCAATTGCGTGGAAGTTATCCGGCATTAAGGGGATCGATCCCAAGTTTTGTACCCACAAAATCTTAATGGAGGAGGATTACAAGCCCGCAATCCAATGTCAAAGAAGGGTGAACCCCAAAATTCACGACGTCATCAAAAAGGAAGTGCTAAAACTCCTTGACGCGGGAATGATTTACCCTATTTCCGATAGCCCTTGGTTGAGTCCTATTCATTGTGTCCCTAAGAAGGGAGGAATGATCGTTGTGCCAAACGATGCCAACGAGTTAATTCCCACTAGACTCGTGGCCGGATGGAGAGTGTGCATTGACTATCGTAAGTTGAATGAAGCCACTCGAAAAGACCATTTTCCCTTGCCCTTCATGGACCAAAAGTTGGAGCGTCTTGCAGGAAACGATTTCTATTGCTTTTTAGATGGTTTTTCCAAGTTACTTCCAAATCCTCATCGATCCTCGTGATCAAGAAAAAACTACGTTTACGTGTCCATATGGAACGTTTGCCTATCGTAGAATGCCATTCGGACTTTGCAATGCATCGGGAACCTTTCAAAGGTGCATAATGGCTATTTTTCATGATATGATCGAGAAGACGATGGAAGTCTTCATGGATGACTTTTCCGTGTTTGGTAGTTTGTTCACTTCGTGTTTGTCAAATCTTGAGAGAATGTTGAAGCGTCGTGAGGAAACCAACCTTGTGCTTAATTGGGAAAAATGTCATTTTATGGTTAAAAGTGGAATCGTCTTAGGGCACAAGGTTTCGAAAGCGGGGATTGAGGTAGATCAAGCTAAGGTAGACGTCATCGCCAAATTACCTCATCCCAAAACCTTTAAGGGAGTTAGGAGTTTCCTAGGCCACGCGGGCTTTTATCGTCGATTCATCAAGGATTTTTCAAAGATCTCTCAACCTATTACACACCTCCTTGAAAAAGATGCACGTTTTGTCTTTGACGAAGATTGTGTACGAGCCTTTGAAATCCTTAAGAGGAAACTTACCGAAGCTCCCATTCTTGTTGCTCCCAATTGGAACCTCCCCTTTGAGCTCATGTGTGATGCTAGTGACTACGCTATTGGGGCCGTATTTGGGCAATGTCACGAAAAGCACTTCTTGCCTATTCACTATGCTAGCAAGACGATGACCGAGGCTCAACTAAAAAACACTACAACAGAGAAGGAATTCCTTGCCGTGGTGTATACATTTGAGAAATTCCGACCTTATCTCATCTTGACGAAATGTATAGTGTATATGGATTTTTGGCTATCAAGTATCTTATGGCTAAACAAGATGCAAAGCCGA
This sequence comes from Glebionis coronaria, assembly GCA_025667525.1. Taxonomy (NCBI): domain Eukaryota; kingdom Viridiplantae; phylum Streptophyta; class Magnoliopsida; order Asterales; family Asteraceae; genus Glebionis; species Glebionis coronaria. The sequence continues at coordinate 227,067,283 of CM046882.1, read as the reverse complement.
GATTACTTCGTTGGATTCTCCTCCTTCAAGAATTTGATCACAAAATTGTTGACAAAAAAGGAGCTGAGAATCTAGCGGCCGATCATCTTTCTCGTTTGGAAGATCCTCACCGAAGTGTTTACGAGCCCAAGGAAATCAACGAAACATTTCCGCTCGAGACACTTGGTGTAGTGAATTATAAGCTTGATTCTTCCACCCCATGGTTTGCGGACATCTCAAATTACCATGCGGGCAACTTTATCATCAAGGGTATGGCGACTCAAGAAAAACGAAAATTCTTTCGTGACATCAAGTTCTATTTTTGGAACGACCCTTACTTGTTTCGAACTTGTGCGGATCAAATTATTCGACGTTGTGTCTTTGGTACCGAAGATTCTAACATCCTTAGAGCTTGTCACGAGGGAACCACGGGTGGTCACCACGGTGCTAATCGCACGGCTAAGAAGGTTTTTGATGCCGGTTTCTTTTGGCCTACTATTTACCGAGATGCACATGAACTTGGGAAGTCGTGTGACTCATGCCAACGACAAGGAAAAGCCTCACAAAAAGATGAAATGCCACAAAATATCATCCAAGTGTGTGAGATCTTTGACGTTTGGGGCATTGACTTTATGGGGTCGTTCCCATCATCTCGTGGTAATAAGTACATCCTTGTCGCGGTTGACTACCTATCTAAGTGGGTGGAAGCTAAGGCTTTGCCCACCAATGATGCTCGTGTGGTAGTCAAGTTTTTGAAAAGCTTGTTTTCTCAGTTTGGAACCCCTCGTGCGATCATAAACGATCGTGGAACCCATTTTTGTAACGACCAATTCGAAAGGGTCCTAAGGAAATATGGGGTTACACATCGGCTTTCTACGTCTTATCACCCACAAACGAGTGGGCAAGTCGAGGTTTCAAACCAAGCTTTGAAGAGGATCTTGGAGAGATCTATTGAGGAAAACCGACAATCTTGGTCGGATAAGTTGGACGATGCTTTATGGGCCTTTAGGACCGCTCATAAGACGCCCATTGGGTGCACTCCATATAAGCTTGTCTATGGGAAAAATTGTCACTTGCCAATTGAATTGGAACACAAGGCTTATTGGGCCCTAAAGCATTGTAATGATGACATGGAGACCGCGGGAAAATACCAGAAAATGCAATTAAATAAATTGGATGAATTAAGGGATATTGCTTATGAAAATTCATTGATATATAAAGAAAAGACTAATAAGTTGCATGATTCAAAAATTAAAAAACGGGTTTTTAACATTGGGGATCAAGTTTTGCTTTTTAATTCTCGTTTGAAAATCTTTTCCGGTAAGTTGAAATACCATTGGTCTGGTCCATTCACCGTGACTCAAGTTTTTACATATGGGACCATCGAGCTAGCTCAAAATGATGTCCCCAATTTCAAGGTGAATGGACATAGGTTGAAGCACTACTTTGGCGGGGAAGTTCCATCCTTGAACTACCTCGACCAAATCACCTTCCCAATGATAATTATTATTGAGGGGATCGAGTCGAGCTCATGACTCGGTAATCAAAAACGAGGTGCCTCATGGGGGAGTCCCATGCTTATCCTATGTATATATATTATCGCTTTCTAATGTAGTAACGTGTGGGGATTTGTGCCCTTCCAACCTTTGTTCCGTGGTTGTTTATGAATTGTGGATTTTAGATGATCATTGCCTTCACGATTGGAGCCTCTGGTGTTCGTTTTATGGGAGCACTCGATCGTTTGCTTTGAAGACTTTCTCAATATCCATGATATATCCTTTGATGTTCTAACCTTAGGTTTATATCACACTTCATAAACGGCTTTAAATTTAACGGTTACACCCTTTCCATGCTAGATTAGGCATTCGACTACGTCTCTAGTATGGGGGTGTTTGTACCCCTAGACTCAAAACATTGAGGACAATGTTTAACTTTAGTATGGGGGGGTGAATAGATACTTTCCTTTCCAAACCTTCACGCTTTCCAAAGTTTATCTTTTTGTTTATCGTTTTGTTGCAAAATAAGGCTAAAATGGCCAAATTTTAAAAATTTTCTCATGTTTTATAAGTGTTTGAAGACACGAATGTAGATTTTCCGATGGCGAGAATAAGAGTAATTTTTGACTCGACCGTGCGTGTTGGGCACTTAGCTTCGATTCCTTAATTTTTTACTAGGCTAAGTCTCTTATATAAGGACGAGAAATGATAGAGTTAATTATAAGTTACTATGCTAAACGTAGAGTACTCGTATACTTTCAAAAACTCATGTGTTCTCGTTTTTTGCTTATTCTCCCTTTGCTTGTAAATATTTTTTGCTTAATAAGTATTGACTTAGCGGTTTAGTCTTGATTGTTGGTTTCTAGTCTTTTCTAGTAGCTTCCATGTAATTAAATTGGGAAGACATTAAGGTATCGCCAGCGTCACGGTTTTGAAGTATTGGCAACCCGAATAATCGAAAGCTTCACCCAATAATAAGATTTCAAGTGTCACCTAAATCAAGCAAACAATTTGAAGCTCACAAGGCCGAAAAATCTATGCAAAACTGAAAGTGAATCAAGCCTTAATCTTTGAAGCTTTAAAGATCCAAAATTCGCCTTAGCGTGAGGATATACGTCTTTGGCTAATAAAACCACCGATGAGGTGGATAATAAAAGGTAAGGAAAGACCGAAGTCATAATAAAAGCTTCATGGCGAAGTTGAATAAAAGATGGAGGTAAACCTATGATAATAAGGCCCTTCCGTTAGGGGGCGTATAAAAGTCTTGGTAATAAGTCTCATGTTCAAAACCGTTATAAAACCGTGTTTATCGATCCTTCTTGTTGACTTAATTTTTTGACATCGTTGTCTATTAGGAGGGGTTATTAACACGATGGTCTTTGTTACACCGTTAGGACTCTATTTTTAGACCTAAATCTCTATCATCGCATAAGTCAAATAATGTATCCTCGTGAAACATTCAAGAAAAAATAAAATATAAGAGATACAACTTAGGAAAATGGGAGGATAAGTACATGATTAGGGCATATGAGTAGTGTTAGCATTACTAACTTATAATGACAATGATCTCGTTGCACGCTTGGCATGGAATTGGGTGAAAATCGAGGATGATGAAATTATTTCTAACGAAGCATTCACGTGTTCTTATTCTATGAACCTAAACGTCCCATTTTGCGATGAAAATCATACATTATGTCTAAAACGCAAGTAGTAGTAATAGTAGTAGTGTAGCTAGTTTATCATTCAATAAATGTGAAAAAAATGAATTTTGGAGGTGCTACGATACTTTATTCTAGCATTGCGTGAGGGCACGACAATGGTTTAGTATGGGGGAGTGATGAGACTGCTTTTATACATAGTCTCATCGTCCAAAAAGGTTTTAAATGCATAAAATATCATGAAAATGGCCAAATATATGCTTGTGTTTGTTGCTTGTGTATTTTATGTACATATATTGAGAAAATGACAAAAGATCACAAGAATCATGCAAAAACGAACACGGGAAATGAAGCCGCACACTGAACCAAGCCCTAATGAAGAATTTTAAAAGACAAACCCTTGAAGATGTGAATATTATGCAAGAAGGGTCCTCCAATATTGAAGAATTGACACTTTAAACCCTTGTATCTTCATAATTACAAGATTGGTCCCTAAAGTTTGTCAATATTACAAAAAGGGCCCTCCACTTTGAAGAATTGGTAATTTTAGTCCCTCATCAAAACTAAATTGTCAATATTAGTCCTCCTCAAAGTCAAACATACCATGAAGGACTTCAAGTTTCAAGAAATTACAAGTTTGGTCCTTTAAAAATGTCAAAATTACCAAAAGGACCCTTGACTTTGAAGAAATGGCAAAAATGGTCCCTCATTAATCAGGACTTGGCAAATTCAGTCCTCCAAGAAGTCAAACAAACAAGTCAAGACCATTATCATTGAAGAAAATACCCAAACAACCCTTCAAGAATCAAGAATTGGCAAGAAATACCCCTAAAAATACTTTGGAAAAGTATTTGAGGAAAAAGTGTGAAAAATAAAACTTCCATAACAAAGGAAATCCGGATTTGGCCTATTTATTTGCAAAGTGAAAGGAAATGGAAAGATGAGGGGTTAATATGGGTAGACAAGGATAGTAACCTAGACCAGTGAGTGGGTGACACCTGTCCCACTCACACTCTCCACCAATCACAACTGATTATTTAATCCCTTGGCGCCTAAACATATTTTTAAACATAATCTTAACCAAAAACAGATTAAAAACGTGTTCTTCATGTTCATAATCTCAATTGGGCATTTCATGTTTACCAAAAATTAAACCCCAATATTCTCCAGATTAGTGATTAATGGTCCCTTAATCACATCCCAACCTTAAAATCACTTGCCACATCACCACATTTGTCCCCTTGTGACTCTCCTGCTACACTTTTGAGGAAGAAGACTAAGAAGCCAAGAGGATCCAATGCCCCACATTTCAGCTTACTTTCTAAGCTTATTTGAAGACCTTGGATACATTTTCACCACTGCCAACTCACATAACCTGCCAAAACAAGTCACATGATCTTCAAAGTACTCAAACCCTCAAGGGCATTTTTGGGACTTCACCAGCAATTAGGGTTACGTTTTTTAGCTTTCATTAGTTCATTGTAAGCCTATTTAAAGGCCTTAGAGTACTACATTTGTTTTTTGCTCTTGAATTTTCCTTGTTCACTTTTCTGTAAATCATATATTCAAGTTAATGAAATGTGTTTGAAATTGTGAAGAAAACTCAAGTGCCAATCATTCTATCTGCTTGTTATTGTTCTTTGTTAAGTAATCTTGAATCCTAAAACCTGTTTTCAAAGGAGTGTGCAAAAGTTTGCATATTTTCCTTAAATCTTGATATTTTGCTAAGTCTTGTTAAAACCTTGGAATTCTTGGGCTATAAAGCTGATCATAGCATCCTGATATTGTGATATCAAGGTGTTGTGAAGCTTATAACTTGGGGATATTCAAGTGTGGGGAACTAAGGTTGCATTAATCAAGGATTTTCCACTTTTCTGATTTTGATATTTTGCTTCTAACCTTGTTGAATCTTAGCAGGAGTTTGTGTGGAAGCTTGTGCTTGTTCTTGCTAGCACATAAGCTCAAAATTCGTGGGTGTGGATGTACATCCATGATGTTTGCACCATTCTACCCAAAATCTGCTTAAAATCTTGATTTTTGGTGATTTTCTGTGCTACTTGTGTTCTTGCTGAATTTGTGGTTTAATCTTGCTTGATACTGCATATTATACTTGCTAATGTGTTTGATTGGGCTTGGGTAGTCTTGGAATACACTTGTCCTTGTTTAAAATTGATTTGAAAAAGATAAGGGGTGTTTGGGATTATATGTTTAAGATCATAAGTTGCTATTGTGTTGTTGGAAGTTGTTGTTTATGCTTGTTATCTGTTATCTACTTGGTTGAGAACTAAATCCTGCAAGTTATTGGGTTTAAAACCTTGAATCAAAGATTGGGCTATAACTTATTGATTTTGACTGTTTATGACCTAAAATTTTGGTAATACTTAGAGTATATGCATGTTTAGGGATATAAGCTATTAAATCAAAGTTTTCATAACATATCTAATAGATTTGAGTGTTTGAATTTGGTTTGTTGGTCAAGTACATCAGCAAAGGTAAAAATATGCTTGTGTTAGTGTTCATCAGTAACTTTTTTGTGCTTGAATCTTGATCTAGGCTTTGAATCAGTGCATGAAACCTGTTTAAATTTGTTCATTTGAATTAATTATAGCTTGTGTATGCATTTGGTGAAGTTTGGCTTGCTGAATTGTGCTATAAGTGTTTATTGAACCATAATTACCTATTTGTTCATGTCTGGGCTAGATCTGGTGATGTTTTGAATTAACTGTACTAATTGGCTGATTGTGATTGTGTTTTTGTGATTTTTATTGACTCCTTATGATTAACTGATCATTTGGGTGCCTTTATGAAACTTGAATCCACAAAAAAGTCATATAAGACAAAAAGTCAATTAAGTCAAGCAGTGGAAAAAGTTTCCACTGCTCAACTTCCAAAACTAGCCCCTGCTAGTGTAATTTTTCAGTTAGCTTATTAATAAGCCATATTGGCTTATCCAAAGCTGCAACAACTTACTTTTTGTGATCAATCTTCCTCATTTGACCCATTTGTTTGAACTGGAGCTTATCAGACCTTGACTTTGACTTTTTGCTAGAAAACTCATAAAGTTGACTTTTAATTAAGTGCTTATTTGCTTATTCCATCTTATTGAGTGTGTTTATTGAAAAACTTTTTGTTGATTAAGCTTAGTTAAGTCATTTAAAAGCTTTTGAAACTTGAATCAGCTCTTAGGGTGGCCTAGAACTCGAAAACGACTATTTTGTCGTTTTGTGAAGATAGCTTATTGCTTTTTCAGGCTTATTCCTTGTGCTTATTTCAAATTTCTTTTTACAGAACTCTAAAGTAACTCAAAAGAAGCTTGTGTGTCGAATTTGAGCTTATGGCATCAGCTTATAGCTTAATGGGTTAAAAAGCCCACTAAGAATAAGATGCTTTGAAATAAGCTAGCTTATACTCATTTTCAGCTTTTGGGCCTCCAGAGTTTTGTGTTTAAAATCAAATTTTGAGTCAGATAGGAGTTTTTGGGCTTATTTGGACAACATTTTTCTTATTGGGCCTTAATAAGCCCATTAAGCTAACTGTTTGGACTTTTGGCCCATTCTAGGCCCATTAGGGGTATTTAGGTAATTTTAACTTCATTTCTATGTTTATTAGGTTAAAATAAGCTAGTTTGCAAGTTTTTAGAATTTTTTTAAATTTTGGATTTTTAATATTATTTTATTATTATTTTATTATTAAAAATTAAAATTTAGATTTTTCAAGTATTTATATTTTTCTTAGGTTAAATACATTAAGTTAGGAATTTTACAATTTTTAGAATATTTTTATTGTCATTAGATTAATTTTTATAATTGTTTTAATTTTAAATAGTTTTTAATTGTTGTTAAATAGTTTTAATTAATTTTAAAATTTTCAAAAATAGTTTTTAATTAAGTTAAGTCATTTTAGAGGTTTACAATTGAAAAAATCTCATTTTGGTCTTTTTGTTAATTAAATTGATTTTTTGGGCTTTAAGTAGCATTAAAAAATTATTATTTAATTAAATAAAAGGTTTGGGTGATTTTTGATTTTTTGTAAACTCTAATTACATTATTTAGGATTTATTGCAATTTTCTAGGAATTTTTAGGATAAATTTTGAATTTTGCTACTTTTTACGGTTTTACGTGTACGACTTTATCGACTTAGTTTAATTCGTCATCGTAATCGTCATTCTCTCCTTACCTCATTTCTATTTTCATTTCTCACAATCATAATCACATTGTTAATCATCTCTTAACACACACACCAAGCCTCCTTGAGAACGATCCCCACTTTGGGTCATAACTCGTGGTTTTCCTAAATCACTTGTTAATACTTGCCCTAATTACGCTCTTTTTCCTAAAAGACGTATTTCTACAATTATCAAACGTTCTAATAAATATTACAATATAAACCTATGACCGAACATTCTTGTTTGACTCAATATTTTGAGGCTAACAATCTCCCCCAATGAGAGGTCATTCCTCTTCGATATTTGGAGTTCAATGGAGATTATGAATTTCGTCATAAGTGAGTCTTGAACGTGTAATAATCGTCTTGTTCCTTCATGCTGTGATCTTTAAGCCTTTTTCGTTGTCTTTCGACTTTGTCTTTAAACTTGAGACCTTCAAATCAATCTTGACTTGTCTTTGTCATCTTGTGATCTTGTGTCTTTATCCACATACTCAGACTTTGCACAATCTTGAAAGCTTGCTAACAATCTCCTTTGATGAGAGGTCATTCCTCTACATTAATTGATATGGAAGATTTTGATCAACAGATTTGCGGAATTCTTTAGCTTTCTTGATTGTTGAATGTATTTGGGCATGAGAATGTGGTTTTGAACCTTTGACTTTGCTGAGTACATCGTAACGTCACCTTCACGAGACAAATCTTAGACACGGACTGAATGGCTTTGACATTCGTCCTTAATCGGTAGCGTTTACCTCCGGTCAGTGAAGATCGTTACACGATATTAAATATCGTACCTATGATTAGGTAGATTCAATTAAGAACCTCCTTGACAGGGTTTCGCGGATGTACTAGCCGTTCTCTTTACTCGACCGTCTCAAAGCAAGACTACGAACGTAAAGAGTGAATAAATTGGATAAATATCCGCTTGATTAAAGTCGTCAATTCAAAATCCTGGACCAAGTTTGATTCATTAAGAATCTTACCATTATTGCTTTCCAGTTAACACAAGCTTGATTCATAAGAATCTCGCAAGTTACCTACCGTAGCGTTGTTTGATGTTGACGCTAGAAGGATTACCATTCATTACTGTGAATATTAATAAATATCACTCTGAATGTTCTGGAAAGACCATAAAGATATTGCATAGAAACCTGAAACGAGTTTGAATCGATAGAGAAACAAACCACTGTTGCTTTTCAGTTTTACATATGTTCAATTCATAAAGAATCTTACACATGACCTACCGCAGTGCTGTTTGATGTTAACACTGGAAGGATTTCCACTCATCATTATGAATACTAGGTAGTATCACTCTGAGTGTTCTAGCAATATCACAAGGATATAGCATAGGACTCTCTTGATCGTCATCCGTGTGTCCTAACGAGATTTGATAGATCTCTTGGCTCTAGACTCGATTTGTGCACTTTTAGTGATCGGAGGCTGGAGCAGATGCCACCTATTCAATATCAACTATCTCGGAGTGAGAAAGTCAATAGAAGTCATGTTGATCTCCGTGACAATAAAACAAACTTCTTTTCAGAGAAGCCTGAGTCAGCTGGGGAGGGGTTGTGCATTACATCACTGGGTCCATGATGTGTTGTCTTCATGATGTGTTGACCTAGTTTTTGCCTAAGTTGTATGGAGGGCTTCTTTGTTTACACCCTTTATCCTTACTTTTCTTTTTCATTCTTAAACCCCTTCAATGCTTACCAAGACATCATTACTAGCACCTTGTTTTGATTGTTCCCGTGCTAGCATCAATACTTAGTCGGCATTCAGCTACGTTCACATTCTACTCCATCTTTCCTAAGGACTTCTAATAATCTATTGGATTGTCCCTGGGAAGATCCCTCCGGTTCTGGTTGGATCATAGGACTTAAACCTAACCACCCTTTTGACACCAATAACGCCGTGAATTAAAGATGTTGTGGGTATTTGATCGTAACAATGAGTGCTTGAGTCTTTAGATCACATTTTAATCATATTTTATCCCCCTATCTCTAATATATAAAATCTTTTGATATTAGAGATAGCAAATTTGATTAAAATATATTTTGAAAAATAGTCTTGAAAATCTTCGGGAGAAGAATGTGTCAAAGTAGCATAGAATTGTCATTACGAGGATATGATCCACATTAATCTTTTGAGGATAGGAGTTGTTGAACACACAATTTTTGAAAGATTTTGAATATCATTGAGAAATTCTTGAAAAAATTGTGTTCAACGCTTTTTGAAAAATCAATTCTTTTTGGCGAAAAGGTTTTTCTAAAGCATAAACTTGAGTTCTTAGACTTTGAATGTCTTGACAAATCCACTCAAGTGTAAGAAGATTTCTCTTCATTTGCTGAGGGTAAGGGCACTAAAGCATACACTCCCCCGTGAATATAGATCCGGGTTGAGCTCAAAACGTTGAATGTTTTGTGACAAGCTCAACCCAAGATAGATTGCTCTACCCGTTGTTAGAAAAATTGTCCAAAAGAGACACTTTTCTTTATAAAAGATAGAAATGACATGTTTTGAAAAATATTTACCACTTCCATTCGAACTTTATGTACACACCCATCGTTATTGAGCGACATTTCTAGGCACGTCCATATTATCGATACAGAAAGACATGTCGAGAAGAATATTTTTGTATTTTCAAAGATTTTTAAATTTTGTATTTTTCTTTTTCATTAATATTTACATGTAGATGTTTAATAGGTGAATCGAGCTTCTTTGCCAGAATCTCCAGTTCTGCTGGAGTCAAATATCTCATACCAATTTGCCTAACTAGATACGCAAACCTCTCTTTCGAAAGAGCTTTTGTAAACAAGTCGCTAATTGGTAATCAGTTCCAACGAAGTATAATTCAACAATAACCCTTTCAACTTGTTCCTTAATGAAGTGATATCTGACATCGATGTGCTTCGTGCGGGAATGTTGTACCGGATTGCAGGAGATGGCTATGGCGGACTTTGAGTCACAATACATAGGTACTTTATCAAAGTGGAAGCCATAATCCGTTGTGTTCTCATCCAAAGAACTTGAGCATAACACGCAGATAGAGACACATACTCCACTTCGGCTGACGACAATGATGTGCAATCCTGCTTCTTGGAAGACCGTCCCACAAGCTTATCTTGACCTAGAAATTGTGCACCACCAGAAGTACTTTTACGTGTATCAAGACACCCTGCATGATCAGAATCTGAATAGGCCGTTAGAAAGAAACCGGTTTCCCTCGGATACTAGAGTCCCATGCGAATGGTATTCTTGAGGTACCGAAATATCTGTTTAACCTCCTTGAGGTGCTTTTCAGTGGGTCATGCTTGATATCGTGCACAATAACACGTAGCATGTGATATATCTGGTCGGCTTGCTGTTAAGTACATGAGGGAGCTGATCATGGAACGATATCTCGTTTGATCTATGGCATCTCCCAAATCAGCATCTAGGGATGTGGTTGATAATGGTGTCCCAACTGGGTCACATAAGGTCATACCATGCTTTTTGATTATCTCTTGACAATACTAAGCTTGGTTAATAAAGATACCACTTGGGGATTGGTGAACGTGAATTCCTAGAAAGAATTTTAGTTCGCCCATCATAGACATTTCAAATTTGTTGTGCATTACTTTTTCAAACCATTTTGAAAGTTTTGGGTTTGTAGACCCGAAAATAATGTCATCAACATAAATTTGCACAAGCAAAATGTCATCCCCATATTTATAAGTGAACAAAGTTAGATCAATGGAACCTTTTGAGAAACCTTTGGAGACCAGAAATTCTGAGAGCTCTTCGTACCACGCCCTTGGAGCTTGCTTGAGTCCATAAAGTGCTTTGTGGAGACGATACACCTTGTCAGGATAATGAGGATTGACCAATCCCTCCGGCTGCGTGACATAGACTTATTGCTTAAAAGACCGTTAAGAAACGCCGTCTTTACGTCCATTTGATAAACGATGAATCCCTTATGTGCAACATAAGCAATAAAAATCTTGACCGCTTCCATTCGAGCAACTGGTGCAAATGATTCTTCAAAATCAATACCCTCTTGTTGGCCATATCCTTTAGCCACTAGCCTAGATTTATTCTTGATGATCGTGTTCTCTTCATCCATCTTGTTTTTCCAGATCCATCGAAGATTTAATGGTATTAAATCGTATGGTCTGTCACCAAGTTCCCAGACTTTAAGTCTTTCAAATTGTTGAAGTTCATCCGTCATTGATTGAATCAAAGCATGATCAGCCATGGCTTCTTTGGTGTCTTTCGGTTCAGCTGAACTCACGGCGAGTGCGAACATACAAACATCGCCATCGGTGTTAAGTTGTCGTCTTGTGCGAACAGGCTGTAAAGGGTTTCCAATTACTTGAACCAAAGGATGATCTCGGGTCCAATGATGTGTTGAAGGATGTCGTTGATAGAACGTATGCATATTTGACGGATCAACATGGCGAGTAGAAGACTCTCCAGTTTCGTGTACCGGTGTACCAAATGGGTTGATAAATTCGTCTTCGTCAGATAATGCATTGTCTGCTTGATTTGTGTTCTCTGGAGCAATGACACTAGTTGTGGATGTTGTACGATCGTTTGTTCAAGTGATATTCTGAGGAGGTATATCTGTAGCAACCCGTGTTGAAGTAGATAAAGTTGTATCCTTTTGTTGACGATGATCAGTATCATCTTTCTTATCATGAGTGACAACGGAAGACTTCGATACAACATGTTTCTCCCCCGTTAAATATTCATCATACATTGGTCCATATAACATTTCCAACTCTTTAATTGTTGTGTTGACTGTCATATCTGCTCTAGGAACATTTTCTTGAACCAGCGTTGAACTTGACGGTTCATTGTTTTGGTCTTGAGTTCCGAGTTCCGTGCGGTTGTGAACGGAAGTCGTTTGTCGTTGTGGATCGGTACTTAAAATGTTTTGTTCAAGTGCCATTTCTTGTAATTCATCAAATCGGATGTGAATAGTCACGACTATCAATTTTGTTCTCTTGTTGTATACTCTATATCCCTTAGACTGAGTTGCATATCCCACAAGAATACATGCATCACCTTTCTCTTTCATCTTACCCAAATTTTCACCATCTCGTATTATGTAACAAGTACATCCAAAAAGGTGAAGGTGTTTGAGTGAAGGTTTTCGATCATGAATTATGTGATATGGTGTCTTTTCGTGTCTTGGGATAATTAAGGAGCGGTTTTGTGTGTAGCATGCGGTTGACACAGCTTCGGCCAAAAAGTATAGTGGAAGTTTTGAAGCGGATAATAATGTTTAAGCAACCTCAACTAAAGTACGGTTTCGTCTTTCTACAACACCGTTTTGTTCGGGTGTTCGAGCAATAGATGTTTCATGTTCAATTCCTTCAGCTTCAAAATAGTTTCTCGGATTTGAATTCAAAAATTCTGTACCTCTGTCAGTACAAACCACTTTAACTTGAGCTTGAAGACCACGTTGTATCAGTTTAAGGAAGCTGATGAGAACTTCGGGTGTTTCATCCTTGGAACTCAAGAAGTGAGTCCATGTGTACCTTGAGTAATCATCTACAATTATCAGAATATAAATCTTCCCATTGATACTTTGAACACGCATGGGACCACACATATCCATATGGAGAAGATCTAACCGTCCTTTACAGTTTGGTGCGGTCTTTTTTTGAAGCTACTTCGTTTAGCTTTACAAAGCTCACAAGAAGAACAAAGATGATCTTTGATGAATTTCAAACTTGGAAGGCCTCTCACAATGTCTTTCTTGGAAAGCAAGTTGATGGTATCAAAGTTGAGGTGAGATAGATGTTGATGCCATAACCATGCCTGAGTCGTTGAAGCTTTAGCCATGAAGCAAATTAGAGTTGATGAAGTTGCATCTTGAAGTGAAATAGTGTAGAGATCAGTACCACGTGTATCGGTAAGTAAATCATTTCCATCATAATCACGAACAAAACATGTCTTCTTCCTGAAAGCAACCTCTAAATCCGCATCACAGAACAAAACATGTCTTCTTCCTGAAAGCAACCTCCAAATCCTCATATAATTCCGTAATTCTGCTTCTAGAGTTCTTAGTGGTGGAGTCTGATGCATTACTTTTCTTATTGGGGGCTGCACCAGAATGGTTCACTTTATGTTTGGGTTTACTAGCACTAATAGGCATCGCAGCTAGCTTCTTAGTTCTAGTTTCTATGCCTTTTACATTATTCATAGCACACATAGAATGATTAGCATTAGCACACTTTCCACATTTGACACAAACAAATTTCACATTCATAGCATTCAAATCATTCAAATCGTCATTACATGTGATTACAGACTTTTTATTTTTAAAAACATTCAAATTCCTAGGGTGTTATTCTACTTCCTTCATCTTCCCTTGACTATTGTGTTTCTAGACCTTACCATTCACTTGAGTGCTCTTAAGCTGAGGCCGGCTAACACTAGAAGTGGAGACTACTCCTGTAGTAGAAGACACGTGAATATTAGTGTTTCTAGAAGTCTGAGGTGAGTGACTAACTTTGTTTGTGGGTTTAGTGATCATTCTATACATCCCTGGTTTAATCACATGATTGTGCTTAACTCTTGGTGCTATAGCATTCCTTATGGGTTGATTATGTGGTAACCTTTCCTTTCCATCCATCTTGGGGGCAAATACAGGTTTTGAAAACAAAGAATTTGAGAAAGCAGATGGTTTTCCCAAGATAGAGGATACATTCACTCTTGAGGCATTGGGTTTTCTAACAACAGGTTGCTTAACTCTAGGTTCCACAACTTTCCCACCCATCTTAGCAACGAGTTTCTTCAACTCTGCTATTGCTATGTTTTTTTCTTGTAACCGAGCTTTCAAATCCGAAATATCAAGACTTTTTTCGTTTAATAATCGACATGACTCAGATAATTTTACTTCTAAAGGTATATCATTTGAAAAGCTGCCAATTTTCTTTTACAAAGCAAGTTCAAGCGAGTGACAATGTTTTTGAAGATAATCATATCTATGTTGAAGTAACGAAAACTCTTTTTGGTCAACTTTATTCGAAAGCTCAGTTTCAAGACGTTCACATTCTTTAACTTGATCAAGATATTTGCATGCAACATCAGAATATTCATCAATATCAGCACAAGATGTAATATAAGCACACATAATATCTTTTGAGAGACATTCATGTAAGAGTAGATCATATGCTGTAGAAAACTCGTCTCTTTCAGGCTGATGGTCGTTAACTTCTTGTTCAAGAGATTCCACATATTTAAAATAATCAAACATTTCTTGCTTAATTAGTGTTTCAAGTTCCATAATATGTTTTTGCGTTCTTTCCGTAAGCGGAATCAAAATACTTTTCACAAGCACAGTTATATCGTGAGGAATTTCTTTGTCTCCTTTCGAAAGTTCACGTTTTTTCCAGTCATCATCTACAACCTTTTTGAAATTTTCAATATTACTCTTGAGAATACTAAGTGCTTGCTTACTCTTGCTTACAGAAGCTTTATATGGCAAATAGTCAATAAATTTTGAAACATTAATTTTCTTAGTGGCAAAAGCTTGTCTCCATTTAATTCTTATTTGTTCACATTCGAAAAATATTTTCTCACGAGTTTTCTGTGTTTGTGGTTTGAAAAGACCATAAAGACTGTTTTCATAAGCATAATTATATGGTTTAACAAATTCTTTATTAACTTTTGGTCTACTCTCTTCTTCCAAATTGTGGGTCTCTTCACTATCGGGCCTAACAACAAGACAATCAAGATCGGTCCATTAGGACTCATCAAGATATAAGTGCTGATTCTCAGATTGAGCATGCTCAAGGTACTTAGGATTTGCAAAACTAGGTCTATCCTTGAAAAACGAACGAGGTGCCAACATTCTCATGGTTTGAATTGATTGATTAGTTTTGTAAAAAAATTTCTTGTAAAAATCAAGTTGAGTTTCAAGTTCTACCATTTTGTCGATGTCATTTGCTTGTTTAGTTTTGAAATCCTTTTCCATCTTTTCAACCACTGCTTTCTTTTCATTAACAAGTTTAGTTTTATCCTCATGTAGAAAACCATTTACTTGAGTTAGCTCATTGACTTTAGTGGTAGCAAGATACGTTTTGTGACGTTCATTACTCAAAGAGGTGTTATAATTATGTTTCTCTTGTTCAAGAATCTTAAGAGTTTTGTTATATTTCTCTTGAAAATCGTCCTTTTTAACATTAATTAAACACCCTTTGTATCCCTCAACCTCATTGGTCTTTTGAAGAAGCTGAGCTCTATAGCTATCAATTGTTTCACTAGATTTAATTAAAGCAGCTTTGCATTCTTCAAAATTTTGAGTGAGCGTAGCGTTTTCCTTCTTTAATTGCTTTTGACTCTTTCTAGTTTCTTTGACATGTTTGTGTAAAGAAGCAATTAAGTTAGAAAGCGCAATACGCTCCTCGTCATCATCATACTCATTTGCATGTTGATCATCCTCAGACTCATTATTGCACATGTCTGATGAATCGGGTGTGGTATTGCTATCAACCGTTTCCATCATACATGTGTCATTGATGGCTTTGGGTAGCTCAGAATGCTCATGAATATTACCAAACACATTATATTCCTCGTCAGTGTGTAACTTATCGATTGGCTCAGTGTCAAAGATAGGACCATTGTCATCTTCAGTAACGTTGAGAACTTCTTCAACCTTTGCCATGTACGAGTAATATGCTTCAAGTTCTTGATCGGAGGCTTCATCATCAGTGTCATCAAGCATGGCTCCTTCCTCAGCCGACAATTTAACCCCAGCTTCCATCTTCTTGCATAGCAACATCTTTTCCTTATGATAGCGAGAGTCCCTAACCCGTTTTGGCTTCCTACATTCCTTTGCTATATGCCCATAGCCTTGACAATTAAATCACTGAATCCCACTTTGTTGAAC
Source organism: Glebionis coronaria (assembly GCA_025667525.1). Lineage (NCBI taxonomy): Eukaryota > Viridiplantae > Streptophyta > Magnoliopsida > Asterales > Asteraceae > Glebionis > Glebionis coronaria. The sequence continues at coordinate 227,051,101 of CM046882.1, read as the reverse complement.
CACTTGAGTACCAACAGTTTCCCTATTCCCAACCGCAGTAGCAATCCTCTAAGCATCATACTTAGTAGTTTGTCGATCATACCGAGCAGATTCCTCAACATGTGTTGGATTATGTCGATCATACCTTGGAGGACTTTCATCACGTTGACGTGTGTCATACCTTCGAGGAGTCTCAACATATTGATTCCTTGTATTTGATGATGTTCGAAGATTGTTGTTGGTGGGTTTGAAGATTTTCTTGTAGGTCTTCATAATGAAAGCAATTTGTTGCTTCATCTCCTTATCCTTCTGAGCTAGTTCTTCATCACTGTCCTCTTCAGATGATGGCTCAGGTGATGGTGATGGTGCTCTTGGTTCTTTGTCTCATGATCGTGTGGGAGCAGAATACTTAGATGAAGTGGAGTATCTTGGTGAGGAGGATGTAGTGGAGTACCTTGGTGAGGATGATGTAGTGGAGTATGACTTTGGAGCACGAGAGCGATGATCTTGAGTGTGTTGAGTGGTAGACACCAAAGCAAGTGGATTAGCAGTCTTTGCTATCCTTTCAGCGCGAAGTTCATTTGCCTCATTCTGAAATTGTTTCAAAATGTCAAAGAGCGTGTGATAGTTGACCTCGTCTAACTTACTTTGTTGTTTCAACAAAGTTACAAATCGTGTCCACTCAGGTTGAAGTTGCTGTAAAAATTGCACATTGACTTGCATGGTGTAGACTTGCAAATTGTTTCTTGTCATGTCATTCATCATCTTGTAGAACCTTGAGTAATATGAATCAATTGATTCCCCATCCAATGAAGTAAACTTAACAAAGTTCCAGAACAAGTTAGTTTTGACATCTTGCTTGTTAAGTGATTCACCTTGTTGCAAGCGTTCAATGGCAAACCACATCTCTTTAGTAGTAGAGCATGCATCAACCGTTGAGTAAATATCATCCCCAATCCCACTTAGAATCAAATAGATTGCTTCTTTCTCTGCATCAATCCAAGCACATTTCTCTTTCGAAGTGTTCTCATATGTTTCCTCAATTGTTTGCTCATTGGAACCAGTCGTCGAGTCGGTTGCTGGAATTACAGGAATGGTGATTGTAGTGGGAGTATAAGGTCCTTCTTTGATGCAACGTCAAAGAACATCACCATTGGGTTTGGTGTCAAGATATCGAAGGAATCGTGATTTCCATTGTGCATATCTACCAGTCACAAGCATTGGTGGTCTCTCTTTGTTACCCGCCACCATGATGTTGTTATTAGTAACACGATATTCAGTAGTAGAATCCATCTCAAGAATGAAGTGAAGTAAATAGGATCTTAAGTAGATGTTTTTGTGAGTAGATTGTGGTTGAAACTTCAAGAAATGGTGTGAAACCCCAAACAATGTCTTCGTATGAAACCAAAAATTCTTAAGCGAAAAATCACACGAAAGTTTGTTAAAAAATTTCAAAATCACGTTTTTGAAATTTTTTTAATAAGTCGGAATAAATCTTCAAAGAATAAGTCAGAATCCAATGAACTCAACCTAATCTAGAATCCACGTTGCAAAGCTAATCCGGAATCCGTGAACCTATATATAATTCGGAATCACTGAGCTTGACCTTATTCGGAATACTATTTTGCACGTATTTCGGAATCCAAGATCCACACCTAATCCGGAATCCGATAGTTCTGCACCTAATCCGAAATCCGTGTTCCGTACCTAATCAAGAATATTTGATCTTCTACTAATTCGGAATCCAAGTTCTGCACTTAATCCGGAATCCGTGATGCACACCTAGTTCGGAATATGTATTCAACACCTAGTTCGGAATATGTAATCACCACCTAGTTCGGAATATGTAATCCGCACCTAGTTCGGAATATGTAATCCCCACCTAGTTCGGAATATGTAATCCACACCTAGTTTGGAATATGTAATCCGCACCTAGTTCGGAATATGTAATCCACACCTAGTTCGGAATATGTAATCCGCACCTAGTTCGGAATATGTAATCCGCACCTTATTCGGAATACTAAGAAACACCACCCTTGTTCGGAATCCGTATAAACTATTAAGAGCTTAGTTCAGAATGTGAGATTTGCACATAAGTCAGAATACACACTGTGACACACAAGTCGGAATAACCTGTTTCCCACCTAATTCGGAATTCAAATTCTAATACAAGTCGGAATACACGTTTCTACCGTGTTTGGGATCGAGATCTGGACCTAATTCGGAATACCCTATTAGACACTCAAGTCGGAATAAACAATACCCTAGTTTCTGGACTTAAAAAAACTTCAAATTCCGAATTGTTTAACCAAAAACTAAAAATGACGAATTTTTTACCCAAAAATCAAGCCAAAACATCCAATTTTTTCGTGGAAATCACCAAAATGAGGAACACAAATTCCTACCACAACTTTGTAGGCAATTTGTACGAAGATTTAGAGCTCGAAAACACAAAAAATTTTTATACGAGATGATTTTAAGATGAAAATCACACGAAATCAAAAATGATAACCACAAACTAAACACGAATCTACCCCATGGCAATTGATACCAATTGTTGTCCCTAATAATATGATGATAGATTAAAGAAATGAGATGGAAAAGATATGAATTTTAGAGAGAGAAAGTAGTGAGAGAAAGTAGAGAGAAGGAGATGATTAACTTGTGAAATTAGATTAAGAAAAATGAGAACATCCATCCTCCTAACATGCTAGGAGGGTACTTATATAGTCCACCTACATGCGGGCTCTCTAATGGACTATATTGTTTTGGGCCGGGCTTAAATAAATGCTTAGTACCTTGAAAGAGGCCTTTTAAGCTAACCATCAAGCCCGTAATGTCACGAATATTTTAACTAACTATTACAACGTTCTAATAAATATTACAATATAAACCTATGACCGAACATTCTTGTTTGACTCAATATTTTGAGGCTAACAACAAGTATCTATTCACCCCCCCCCCCATACAAATATTAAACATTGTCCTCAATGTTTCGAGTCTTGGGGTGAAACACCCCCATACTAGAGACGAAGTCGAATGCTTAATCTAGCATGGAAAAGGTGGAACCATTAAAATAGTAGCCGTTTATGAAGTGTGCTAAAAACCTAAGGTTAGAACAACAAAGGATACATCATATGGATATCGAGAAATTCTTCAAAGAAAATGATCGAGACTCGAGTAAAACGAACACGAGATGCTCCAATCGTGAAGATGATCATCTAAAAACCACGATTCACAAACAACCACGTAACAAAGGTTGGAAGGGCACAAATCCCCTCATTAGGTTAAATAAAAAGCAATAATATTTACAAGGATAAGCATAGGAACTACCCACGAGGCACCTTGTTTTTGATAACCGAGTCAAGAGCTCGACTCAAATCCCCATAAATGTGATCATTTAGGGATTATCTTGGTTCAGTCATTTTTGGTGGGGCTTACATGCAATCAAGGCCCAAAAGCAACCGTGAATAAAGGCAAAGCCTTTATACCGGGATCAAAGATCGTATCCTCACATTTTGTTGAAAATAAAATACGCAAAGCCGGAGAATACGTCTTGTAAGGAAGAAAACTCCTTACGACGTACTTATAGTACGGTTGGTCATCAAATACGAGGGGGTGGGTAGGTTCACTTTGAAACAAGGGTAAATCATGCAAAATAGGAGTTTCAAAGTCTCCCCCGGGATCGAAGGCAAAAGCCTCACTAAAATCCTCATTCTCCTCGAGAGGTGGTCCATCGGTGAACCCCTCGAGAATGGAAACATCATGAGTAGAAGAGAGAAAAGTCTCATCCATATGAGACGACGGGAGGGTGACTAGCAAATCCGGCTCATCGAGTTTAGGATCTTTAGAATCCTCACTCTCGATGTCCTCGAACGTCTCATCAAAGAGAGGATTTACGTCACCAAAAATGAATGCGTCATCAAATTCGAATAAAGGGTTCGAAAAGATTTTAAAATCGGTAACGTCCTCGTCGATTAGTGACTCGTCATCACTAGCGGCAAAATCATAGTCATTGAAAAGAGGGTTCGAAAAATTCGTTGATTCTCTCCCCGAAGTGTCAATGGGAGAGACATCATCATGTGATATACAATCACACTCACTATTATGATTTTCCTCGTTAGAATCTTCGTGGAAAAATTCATCGAGAGCAAAATCACTTACCTCATCTTTGGAGAAAACAGTAGGCTCACTTTGGATTGGAATAGGGATCACGACACTAGGATTAGTGCTAAGATTCGTCTCTCCCATACTTAGAGAGGCATCGGTTTCCGTAGTGGGTATAGGAGTAAAAGGCTCGTCACGAGACGTTGTAGTCTTGATAGTTTTAAATTGGTCCTTCGGAGGGATCGAATGCGGGTTCTCAAAGGACGTAGAAATAGTAGTAACGCGTCCCTCCGGAATTAAATTTTGATAATCTTCAAAAATCGAGGGGTCAACGTTTCTCCTTAAAACCTTATAAATTTCTTCTTTTTCAAAATCACTTGACGGACTTTCTTCGTCAAAACTTGGTGTAGTTTGATTTAGAAAACCTTCGTTAATTTCATCTTCATTAGAAAAATTAGGTTCCAAAGGTTTAACATTCATTGTTCCAACGCGTGCTACAAGTTTTTCTTGTTGTTTATTTTCGAAAACATTTTCAAAAACCTCGTTCGTTGACACCCTCGTTTCCTCATCTTCGATGCTCTTCTCAACCTCTTCAACAATTGGGTTATTATTTCTTTCCATAATTAGTTAATAGAGCATTTAATTTCATTCCTTGATGCGATTAGTTTCTTCGGCGATGCGACTACAATACTCGTCGATGCGGCTAGAAACGAGATCATCATCGAAAACATGTTGAGGAGATGATCGGTCAAAATCGGAATTGTAACATGGATCGAGCTCATGACAATTTTGATGATCGATATTGTATGGTGGGGCCTCAAAATTATCACAACTGGAATTATCGTATGAATTGGGTTCATCATAATCCATTGGTTGGCAAGAAAAAGTATCGTGAGGCCCCCCAGAATTGTCGCAACACGGATTTTGAGAAAAATCCGGTTCGTCGTATGGATAACCACCCCTATTGTCGTAATTGTAACCCATGTCATATGATTCGTCAAAACCGGAAAATTGATTGTATAAATACTTATTTTGGTTCATCGGTTGACAATCGTACCCATAGTGAGGTTCATCTCCACAATACTCACATGACGGTGAGTATTGTGAAGATTGGTCAACGAAATTCAGATTTGGCTCGTGATTGTGACCATTTGGGTATTGAATTGGACACTCATAGTGCCAATGGGAAGGGCTTCCACAATATAGGCAATGGATAAGACGTTCTTTGTTTGAAGTATACAAACAATTGGTCGGATTATACGATGGACATGACCTAAATATTGCATAGTTGATATAATCTTCGGCACCTTTCGCATACCCACCATGGACATGTCACGGAACTAGACTTTCGTCTCCCACAACCTAGGCAATGAATATCCATGAAGAATTGAAATTTAGAGGGGTTGAGAAAAAGAATTATGAAAATAGAAGGAAAATGAGAAGATTATTTTTGCGTTTTTGGTTTTTCAATTTTTTTTTGGAATTTTTGTGTATTAAGTAGAAATTAATCTACAAATATTATCCGCTAATCAAAGGTCTCGATTAATGAATCCAAGAAGAATGAAGGTAATTACGTGAAGTAAAAACCCTCGTCGACTTTAAAACATTGGCGGAACGCCAAAATGTTTCAAGGTTCAATAATTAAAACTCACAAAAGAGATTAATAATCATTGATGTGGCAAACCCCTAATTAATCGTCACTTTCAAAATACGCACAACTGAGCGGAGAAAATGAGGCGGCGCGAAGCACTTAAGAGCCTTTTTCATTAGGTCGTGAAATACAACCGCCATATACCCACCTTATAGTTTGTATTTATCGATATTAAACCAATTAAGAGTATTTATCTATTTTGCGTTTGACTTTCGTTTGAATTCGATACACTCGATAATGACCGGAACACCCACTATCGAGGTGCGATTTCTCACGTATTTGGATAATTATTGTGTATTAGTTGTTCTATGTAAATAAAATATATTATGAACAATAAAAACGAAAACGATTTTTGTGTTTATTGAGTTCAATTTAACATGATGTGATTTGTATGGTTAATAGTATAGAAACATAAAAAGAAGTATTTACGATAAAAACGTAAACACTCAAATAAATACGATAAACAAATATGGCTAAACACACCTCTCCGGCAGCGGCGCCATTCTGATGTAGTAAAATTAGTCACTTGCTTTAGGAAAAACAAGCACCAATGATACGGGTAAGTATTAAATATCATGTTTTGTGAAAAACACGAATACTAACAATCGAGTCCGTTCTCGAGGAGGTATGGTGTTTAGCTATCAATATTAGACGTTATTTAATCGAGTGATTATGTTATTAGAAAGAAGGAAAGAAAGAAAAACGGAAACGATTTACGCTAAAAACGGTCAAAACGCTTCAACGTACGAACGTAAAAACGTGACCTAATGAAAAAGTTAACCTAAAAAATAATTAAAAATTACTAAAATGTTCTAAAAAGTATAACTAATAATACTACGCAAACCAAAAAGATTGAAAGCTTTTAAATTATTTAATATTAATTATTAAAATTTAATAAAAATTCTAAAAAAATAAATTAACTAAGAAAAAGACAAAATTTAAACTTTTTAATTTATAAACCAAAAATACTTTATATAAAAGCTGAAAAATATTTTTCTAAAATTTTAAAACACTTTTAACTATTTTTATCTATTTTATAAAATCTAAAACGAAATAAATGATAAAAAATTAAATAATAAAAGGAAAAATCTGATTTTTATTTTAAAAAATCTTAAACTTTATAAAAGCTGAGAAAAAATGAAAACACTAAAAAAAGAGTCAACAAATAAGCTGTTATTAGCTTATTCCCATTCGAATTGGGTTAATAAGCAAATACCAACTACCCTATGAATGCCAAATAAACCAAAGTCTTACCAGTAAAGACCCTAGGGCGCACTGGTAAGACTGTTGGTGTGTGAGAGAAATGGTGAGGGTTAGAGTCCCCTGCCACCCAAAATTTTTGTTTTATTTTTTTTCTTTTTCGCTTTTTTACCACTTGATGCCTGATATCACAGTAACTAAAAAAATGTTATACTCCCCAGTTAACACGTTTTGACCTCTAATCAAGCCCAAATGTTACCAGACCTGACTTTTTCTTTGTTCTAATGCATATACAGTTTGGAGGGGGTTTATTGTGAGAGCTAGGTTTGAGGAGCGAAGGGTTTTGCTAAGCTCGCAGACGGCACCCCACAAGCAAGTTTGCTTGTGGGAGTCAAACTCGACACACAAACGCAAGTAAACAAGCACTAAACATAAATCAAAAACACCAATCCACATGAATCAACAGGCACATAAGGTCTCACTGATACTTTTTGGTGACGTTTTGGTTAGACAGGATTAATTCAAATGCACACCAATTTAACACGCCACTGATTTTTAAACTCGAATGACCACTACGAGCACTTACGCCTAGCGCCTCAAATCTACAGACTCGAACACCCCTAAAAGTACTAACAACAAAGATTTCAAATTTTATCCTATAACAAGATTAACAAGCAATACTCAAAAACAATACACTAGCAGATTGCGTCAAACCTTGCAAATTGAAAACTTAAATCTAGAACCCCAAATTGACAATCCCAATTTTCGCTACTTTCTGGTTTACTTGTTGCTTATGGTCACTATAGGATTGATTGGTTTCAAAGCTAGAAAAACGCATACCACTCCACACTTTTCAAATAATCAGAGAATGAAATAGTGGGTATGCAATGGTTTAAGAACAACAGGATACCAACGGTAGCTCACAAGATTAAACAAAATTAACTCCAAAATGTGCACAAATGGCTTAGCACATACAGTGGTTATATGCAGCAATAGAACAAACACCCTATTATATATATCTTATGCTGTCCACAACCAAAATTGGAAGCATCCGAACAAGCAGGTAGTCAGTGGGGTCTGTGGGCACAAAAGGCAAGGCAGTGGGCTTCTAGCGTGATGTCTAAACCTCCAAAACACCACCAAACTTAACCACAGCTATCCTAGTACTAGCCTACCCTACAAAATAACAATCACTAGACTTACGAATGCTAAAACACCTAAAACACTACCTAAACTTACTGTGATACAGTGAAGTCTGCTGGTGCGCTAACAACGAGATTCTATAACAATTTCAGAGCGCCGAAAGACTCTCAAACCTAGGTGCTGTGAGTACAAATCTACCTAATTCAGACCTAGAGACCAATTTGGAAACAACCAAACACGATTAATCCATAAAAATGAGCCAAAGATTGGACTTTAGTTAAATCTGCAGGTTTTTGGGGCACCACAGTGAGTTTGAAATGCACTTTGAATTCCCCAATGACCACCGAACTAATTTGAGTGATGACAAACGCTAGACTTATGTTTAAACTAGCTACTAACATGTTGTATATCTACAAAACAAAGTTCCAATTATTTCAGCAGCAGAAAAATGGGCTGGTGGTGGTTCTTTAAGGCCACCAGCGAGCTTCAAAAACTACCAATCGGGAGACTAATACGCATTCTAGTATATATAGACTAAACAAACTCCAAGAAAAACCTAAAATCTATCCAAGTTCAGACCTCGACAAACCACAAATACAACCTAACGAACCACTAGCGTTACCTATAAACTTACTCAAAGCCAATGACAGATTTTAGCTAATGTGCAATTTAAAGATTTTAAAGCTAAAACTTAAGATTTCTGTCAAAATTCACACAACCAAACCTATTCTAAATGTGTAGAATTTAGCGTAGCGTAGAGGTGGTATGCACTCGCCACACCAAGCTCTCCCAAACACACTTTACAAGTTCAAATAGCAAAATTTTCAAAGAAAACTTGGACTTCAAATCAGTGCACACTTAACCTAAACACATTCTAAACATAAAAGACAAGCAAATTAAGCATGTTAAATACTCAAACACAACCTTATAAAAAAACTTCAATTCTCATGAACATTCTAGCTTTTTTAGACAGAAAATGAAAAAGGGAAAGTTAAGCAGACCTCAAAAACATAACATCCATGCTCTTGGATTGAGCTTATGTGCACGCATGTGCACAAGCATTCCAATTTCACTGCTAAGAACAAACATACGTCAACAATAATAATATAACACACAATCTGATTTTCTCTTACTTTTTTTTCTTTCAAAAATCTTTTCTCAACTTTAAATATTGAAACCACAACTTTCTGAAATCACTCTAAACTACTCCCTGAAACTCAAACATGAAACTTCTGAATCTTGGAAATTTTTTTAACAAGAACCCAAACACACCACTTGATAATGATGGAACTCAGTATCTATTCTCAAACAACACCAAACATTTAAACTCATAAAACAAAATTACATTTACTTCAAAAAACCAACTTTTATAAATATTAAATAGGAATTACAGGTTTGAGAAATAAAAACTGGAACAAGCTAAAATGTGAAACCCTAACGCCTTATATATTGGCTACAAGAGGATTCTAGAATGTATAAACCCTGCTTGTTGTGATTCCAGAAAAGCCCTTGGTCTTTGATCTTGAAAAATCAGTCAAACATACCATGTGATAGATTTTGGAAGTATGTTGTTGCTTAACTGTGTAAAATACATCCAAGCCTTTGAATTTGAATTGGGGGCCAAGGAAAAAGATCCAACCGTTGGTGTCACTGTCTTTATGTAAAGTCGTGTAGCAGGGGAACCCTTGTGGGGAGATAGGAGTGGGAGAAGTCAAAATCTTTGTGTTGAGGGGATGACTAATTATCCATCTGGAATCAATTAGTCAAAACCCCCTTGGTTTAATTAAGGATTGAGAGTTAGGGTTTGTAGGCGATAAACGTGGGTTTTGGGGATGAAATTTACAAGTATATGTTTAGTGGGAATTAGGGAATTTTTAATATTAATTCAAAGACTAAAATAAAAATTATAGTAGGTGTGACGTGGGAAGGAATTGAGTCCGGTTAAGGGTTCATGGGTGGGTTTGGGTAAATAGGTATGGGTAAAGGGTGATGTGGCAAATGATAATTGGGTGGTGATGTTTGTATCTTTGGCACGTTTAGTCCTTGCACTCCCAATTTGTCTTCATATCATTCTTTTGCAGATTTATATGCAAACTCCCTTTGATATAAGTTTTGTTTTTTCTATTTTGGCCACCAATACTTTCCAAAAAGTATTTAAAGGATGTATCTTGCACTTTCTTGAATATTCAAGGGCTGAATTTGACAAATCTTGTATACTTTATATTGAGAAGGACTAAAACTGACAAGTCTTCAATTTTTGAGGGACTAAAGTTGCCAAATCTTCATTCTTTAAGGGCTTTCTTGGAAAATACACATTCGGGTCCGGTTCATTGTGTGACTTCGTTTCTCGTGTTCGTTTTCCTTTGTTTCTTGTGATCCCTTTGTCTTTTTCTCGATATCCATACCTAAAATACACAATGAACAAACACATGCATATTTTGGGGTATTTTAATGATATTTTAAGCGTTTTAAACCCAATTTGGACGATGAGACTATGTATAACTGTAGTCTCATCACTCCCCCATACTAAACCATTGCCGTGTCCCCACGCAATGCTAGAATTAAGTATCATAGCACTTCCAAAATTCATTTTTTGTGACATTTATTGAAGACATAAACTTACTACACTACTACTAGTTGCTACTACTTGCGTTTTAGACATAATGTATGATTTTCATCGCAAAATGGGACGTTTAGGTTCATAGTGAATGCTTCATTTGAAATAATTTCGTCGTCCTCGATTTTCACCCAATTCCATGCCAAGCGTGTAACGAGATCATTGTCATTATAAGTTAGTAATGCTAACACTACTCATATGCCCTAATCACGTACTTAGACTCCCTTAATCCTAATTGGTATCTCTTATATTTTATTTTTGTCTTGAATGATCATGAAGATACATTGTTTGACTTATGCGATGATATAGATTAAGGTCCAAAAAAAGAGTCATAACAGTGTAACCAAGACCATCGAATTAATAACCCCCCTAATAGACAATGATGTCAAAAAATTAAGTCAACAAGAAGGATCGATAAACACGGTTTTATAACGGTTTTGAACATGAGACTTATTACCAAGACTTTTATACGCCCCCTAACGGATGGGCCTTATTATCATAGGTTTACCTCCATCTTTTATTCAACTCTGTCATGGAGCTTTTATTATGACTTCGGTCTTGCCTTGCCTTTTATTTAACCTCTCCATGAGGTGTTTATTATGGCCAAAGACGTATATCCTCACGCTAAAGCAAATTTTGGATCTTTAAAGCTTCAAAGATTAAGGCTTAATCACTTTCAATTTTGCATAGATTTTTCGGCCTTGTGAGCTTTGAATTTTTGCTTGATTTAGGTGAGCACTTGAAATCTTATTATTGGGTGAAGCTTTCGATTATTCGGCTTGCCAATACTTCAAAACGGTGACGCTACCGACACCTTAATGTTTTCCTAATTTAATTACATGGAAGATACTAGAAAAGACTAGAAACCAACAATCAAGACTAAACCACTAAGCCAATACTTATTAGCAAAATATATATACAAGCGAAGGGAGAATAAGCAAACAATTAGAACTCATGAGTTTTTGAAAGAATACGAGTATTGTACGTTTAGCATAGTAACTTATAATTAACTCTATCATATCTTGCCCTCATTTAAGAGACTTAGCCTAATAAAAAGTTAAGGAATCGAAGCTAAGTGCTCAACACACACGGTCGAGTCAAAAATTACTCTTATTCTTGCCATAAGAAAATCTACATTCGTGTCTTCAAACACTTATAAAACATGAGAAAAATTTTAAATTTGGCTATTTTTAGCCTTATTTTGCAACAAAACGATAAACAAAAAGATAAGCTTTGGAAATCGTGAAGGTTTAGCAAGGCAAGTATTTATTCACCCCACCCCCCCCCCCCCCATACTAATGTTAAACATTGTCCTCAATGTTTCGAGTCTAGGGGTGAAACACCCCCGTACTAGAGACGAAGTCGAATGCTTAATCTAGCATGGAAAAGGTGGAACCATTATATTAATAGCCGTTTATGAAGTGTGCTAAAAACCTAAGGTTAGAACAACAAAGGATACATCATATGGATATCGAGAAATTCTTCAAAGCAAACGATCGAGGCTTGATTAAAACGAACACGAGATGCTCCAATCGTGAAGATGATCATCTAAAAACCACAACTCACAAACAACCATGGAACAAAGGTTGGAAGGGCACGAATCCCCTCATTAGGTTAATTAAAAAGCAATAATAATTACAAGGATAAGCAAGGGAACTCCCCCACGAGGCACCTTGTTTTTTATAACCGAGTCAAAGGCTCGAAACGAATCCCCATAAATGTGATCATTTAGGGATTATCTTGGTTCAGTCATTTTTGGTGGGGCTTACATGTAATCAAGGCCCAAAAGCAACATGAATAAAGGCAAAGCCTTTATACCGGGATCAAAGATCGTATCCTCACATTTTGTTGAAAATAAAATCCGCAAAGCCGAAGGATACCTCTTGTAAGGAAGAAAACTCCTTACGACGTACTTATAGTACGTTTGGTCATCAGATCCGAGGGGGTGGGTAGGTTCACTTTGAAACAAGGGCAAATCATGCAAAATATAAGTTACAAAGTCTCCCCCAGATCGAAGGCAAAAGCCTCACTAAAATCCTCATTCTCATCGAGAGGCGGTCCATCGGTGAACCCCTCGAGAATGGAAACATCATGAGTAGAAGAGACAAAAGTCTCATCCGTATGAGACGTCGAGAGGGTGACTAGCAAATCCGGCTCATCGAGTTTTGGATCTTTAGAATCCTCACTCTCGATGTCCTCGAACGTCTCATCAAAGAGAGGATTTACGTCACTAAAAATGAACGCGTCATCAAATTCGAATAAAGCGTTCGAAAACATTTTAAAATCGGAATTTTGAACGTCCTCATCGATTAGTGACTCGTCATCACTAGCGGCAAAATCATCGTCATTGAAAAGAGGTTTCAAAAAAGTCGTTGATTCTCTCCCCGAAGTGTCAATGGGAGAGACATCATCATGTGATATACAATCACACTCACTATTGTGATTGGCCTCGTTAGAATCTTCGTGGAAAAATTCATCGAGAGCAAAATCACTTACCTCACCTTCGGAGAAAACCGTAGCGTCACTTTGGATTGGAATAGGGATCTCGACACTAGGATTAGTGCTAAGATTCGTCTACCCCATACTTAGAGAGGCATCAGTTTCTGTAGTGGGTATAGGAGTAAAAGGCTCGTCACGAGACGTTGTAGCCTTGATGGTTTCAAATTGGTCCTTCGGAGGGATCGAATGCGGGTTCTCAAAGGACGTAGAAATAGTAGTAACGCGTCCCTCCGGAATTAAATTTTGATCATCTACAAAAATATAGGGGTCAACGATTCTCCTTAAAACCTTATAAATTTCTTCTTTTTCAAAATCACTTAACGGACTTTCTTCGTCAAAATTTGGTGTAGTTTGATTTAGAAAACCTTCGATAATTTCATCTTCATTAGAAAAATTAGGTTCCAAAGGTTTAACATTCATTGTTCTAATGCGTGCTACGAGTTTTTCTTGTTGTTTATTTTCGAAAACATTTTCAAAAACCTCGTTCGTTGACACCCTCGTTTCCTCATCTTCGATGTTCTTTTCAACCTCTTCAACAATTGGGTTATTATTTCTTTCCATAATTAGTTGATAGAGCATTTCATTTTGTTCCTTGATGCGATTAGTTTCTTTGGCGATGCGACTACAATACTTGTCGATGCGGCTAGAATCGAGATCATCATCAAAAACATGTTGAGGAGACGATCGGTCAAAATCGGAATTGTAACTTGGATCGCGCTCATGATAATTTTGATGATCGAGATTGTATGGTGGGGCCTCAAAATTATCAAATAGTAATTATCGTATGAATTGGGTTTATCATAATGCATTAGTTGGCAAGAAAAAGTGTCGTGAGGCCCCCCACAATTGTCGCAACACGAATTTTGAGAAAAATCTGGTTCGTCGTATGGATAACCACCCCCATTGTCGTAATTGTACCCCATGTCGTGTGATTCGTAAAAACTAGAAAATTGATTGTCGAAATATGTATTTTTGGTTCATCAGTTGAAAATCGTACCCATAGTGAGGTTCATCTCCACAATACTCACATGACGGTGAGTATTGCGAAGATTGGTCAACAAAATTCAGATTTGGCTCGTGATTGTGACCATTTGGGTATTGAATTGGACAATCATAGTGCCAATGGGAAGGGCTTCCACAATATAGGCAATGGATAAGACGTTCTTCGTTAGAAGTATACAAACAATTGGTCGGATTACACGATGGACATGACCTAAATATTGCATAGTTGATATAATCTTCGGCACCTTTCGCATACACACCATGGACATGTCACGGAACTAAACTTTCGTCTCTCACAACCTAGGCAATGAATATCCATGAAGAATTGAAATTTAGAGTGGTTGACAAAAAGAATTATGAAAACAGAAGGAAAATGAGAAGATTATTTTTGTGTTTTTGGTTTTTCAATTTTTTTTGGAATTTTTGTGTATTACGTAGAAATTAATCTACAAAAATTATCCACTAATCAAAGGTCTCGATTAATGAATCCAAGAAGAATGAAGGTAATTACGTGTAGTAAAAACCTTCGTCGACTTTAAAACGTTGGCAGAACGACAAAACATTTCGAGGTTCAATAATTAAATCTCACAAAAATAGATTAATAATACTTGATGTGGGAAACCCCTAATAAATCGTCACTTTCAAAATATGCACAACCGAGCGGAGAAAATGATGCGGCGCGAAGCACTTAAGAGCCTTTTCTCATTAGGTCGTGAAATACAACCGCCTTATACCCACCTTATAGTTTGTATTTATCGAGATTAAACCAATTAAGAGTATTTATCTATTTTTCCTTTGACTTTCATTTGAATTCGATACACACGATAATGACCAGAACGCCCACTATCGAGGTGCGATTTCTAGCGTATTTGGATAATTATTGTGTATTAGTTGTTCTCTAAATACAATAAGTTGTGCACGATAAAAATGAAAACGATTCTTGTGTTATTTGAGTTCAATTTAACAGGATTTATTTGTATGGCGAATAGTATAGAAAATTAAAAAGAAGTATTTACGATAGAAACGTAAACACTCAAATAAATACGATAAACAAATATGGCTAAACACAACTCGCCGGCAGCGGCGCCATTCTGATGTAGTAAAATTAGTCACTAGCTTTAGGAAAAACAAGCACCAATGATGCGGGTAAATATTAAGTACCACGTTTTGTGAAAAACGCGAATACCGACAATCGAGTTCGTTCTCGAGGAGGTATGGTGTTTAGCTAACAATATTAGACGTTATTTAATCGAGTGATTACGTTATTAGAAAGAAGGAAAGAAAGGAAAACGGAAACGTTTTACGCTAAAAACGGTCAAAAACGCTTCAACGTACGAACGTAAAAACGCGACCCAACGAAAAATTTAACCTAAAAAATAATTAAAAATTACTAAAATGTTCTAAAAATCTATCTAAGAAAACTACGCAAACCAAAAAGATTGAAAACTTTTAAATTATTTAATATTAATTATTGAAGTTTAATAAAAATTCTAAAAAATAAATTAACTAAGAAAAAGACAAAATTTAAACTTTTTAATTTATAAACTTAAAATACTTTACATAAAAGCTGAAAAATATTTTTCGAAAATTTTAAAACACTTTTAACTATTTTTTTTATCTATTTTATAAAATCTAAAACGAAGTAGATGATAAAAAATTAAATAATAAAAGGAAAAATCTGATTTTGTTTTAAAAATCTTAAACTTTATAAAAAGCCGAGGAAAAATGAAAACACTAAAAAAGAGTCAACAAATAAGCTGTTATTAGCTTATTCCCATTCGAATTGGGTTAATAAGCAAATACCAACTACCCTATAAATTCCAAATAAACCAAAGTCTTACCAGTAAAGACCCTAGGGCGCACTGGTAAGACTGTTGGTGTGTGAGAGAAATGGTGAGGGTTCGAGTCCCCTGCCACCCAAATTTTTTGTTTTATTTTTTTTTCTTTTTCCCTTTTTTACCACTTGATGCCTGATATCACAATAACTAAAAAAAAATTTATACTCCCCAGTTAACACGTTTTGACCTCTAATCAAGCCCAAATGTTACCAGACCTGACTTTTTCTTTCTTCTAATGCTTATGCAGTTTGGAGGGGGTTTATTGTGAGAGCTCGGTTTGGGGAGCGAAGGGTTTTGATGAGCTCGCAAACGGCACCCTACAAGCAAGTTTTCTTGTGGGAGTCAAACTCGACACACAAACGCAAGTACACAAGCACTAAACATAAATCAAAATACCAATCCACGTGTATCAACAAGCACATAAGGTCTCACTGATACTTTTTGGTGACGTTTTGGTTAGACAGGAATAATTCAAATGCACACCAATTTAACACGCCACTGATTTTTAAACTAGAATGACCACAGCGAGCACTTACGCCTAGCGCCTCAAATCTACATACTCAAACACCCCTAAAAGTACTAACAACAAAGATTTCAAATTTTATCCTATAACAAGATTAACAAGCAATACTCGAAAACAATACACTAGCAGATTTCGTCAAACCTTGCAAATTGAAAACTTAAATCTAGAACCCCAAATTGACAATCCTAATTTTCCCTACTTTATGGTTTACTTGTTTCTTATGGTCACTGTAGGATTGATTGGTTCAAAGCTAGCAAAACGCAAACCACTCCACACTTTTCAAATAATCAGATAATGAAACAGTGGGTATGCAGTGGTTTAAGAACAACAGGATACCAACGGTAGCTCACACGATTAAACCAAATTAACTCCAAAATGTGCAAAAATGGCTTAGCACATACAGTGGTTATATGCAGTGTGGATTTGCTTTTAATAATCCGGTGGTCTAGTAGGGTAGTAGAAGGTGGTGGAAGCCATGGATGAGTTGAGAGAGAAGGTTGTGTGTGAAAATAAAGAAAAGTATATTAAATGAAATGAAAACACAAATGAAACACAAGAAACACCCCTCCTTGGAAGCCTTGGAGGGGTATATATAGTCACACACCACACTTAACTATACATTGTTTCCTAGTCTAGTCTAAGTGTGTGTGACTATGATAACTAATAGGAATTCTTAAATGTCGTCACATAAAGTGAATTTCCAACAATCTTCCCCCATGGGACGACGTGTAGAATTCCTTACAATATTTTTCCTAACAAGTACATAATGATTAAGGACAAAAGCTTTCATGAAGCGTCCAATGCTGATGAAGTCTTCTGAGGCCTTTGACTTCAAGTCTTCACTTCAAAACGACTCATCTTTAAAGTAATTTATAGTAGAAATACTGTAACGGCACGATCTAAGTAATCCATATACTTCTGGTTAAGGAGAAGCTTCTGAATTAACTTCCCCCTAATTCATGCCACATAAACTTGATGTAGAAGCTTTTAAATAGCTTCCCCCTAAACCGACAATCCTCGTAAGCAACTTCAAAGCTTTCAATAAAGCTTAGAATGATTAAGTGCACAACGGAATTTAAAAAGCAAACACCATCATATAACATGATAATGTTGCTATGAGAGATTGAAAGTAAGGGGCACACCAAGTAGATCAACAACGTCTCTTCTCACGCTTGAATAATTCTTCTGAATTTTTCTTCCCCCTGAGAGTTCAAGTTATGCATACTAGAAAGAATCAAGACATTTCTTCCCCCACATAGTTGAAGAAAATAAACCAATCCCAAGTATGAAGCTCAAATACTAAAGTAGACACTTTATCCCATTCATGAAGTTGACATAGTAACACCAGAGTCAATTAAGTCCCGGAAATGCACATATCTTCTTCCGGAGATGCACCAGAGTCAATTAAGTCCCGTAAATGCATATCTCTCCATATAGGATAATGATGATGAATAATTGCAACAACAAAACAATTAAACATCGAATCAGTAGTCTACCTTTTAAATATTGATAACGCCACGAGTTAATACACTGATTTTCTCTGCGGTTATGACAATTGTCTTCCCGGAATGTATTCAAATCAAAAGAAGGTATGAAGTTCATCATGTGTACTCGTTGTGCGTTCAGTATGTCTTCTTATTCCCCCTTGATGGTTTCGAAACTCGGAACCATCAATAAATCGTACGCACATGAACCTGAAATCTCGTGAGAATAATAAATAAGCAGAATTATATATTTTATGAGAATCAGCTGCTGATCAAAATACTCTACTCGTAAACTCTCCATGGCCATCTTTACCAACCCCTTGTAGGCAATTTAAAGTGACCACTGATAGAATGAACCGGATACATCAAACATGAAATTGAATAAAAATCATTCGATCTTGTGACTTAAGCTTGCACAATTGTTGAATGAGGAACGGTGGAGAAATCTCTAAGTACCCAATACATCACTGAAGAAGTATATAAGAACAACACCTCTTGAAATTATCCACGTCGACTAAGCGTGTGACACCGAGTACAACAATGTAACCCCTTTAAGTGATAGTAATCCGAGTCATCAACCAACCACCCCGAACCCGAAAACTAGATAAACAAGTTGTCATTCTAAGATTAAGCACGAGCAAGTTATCTTCAAATATAAAATAAATACACGCCTTCGAAAAATCCGTCTTCAACTTCACATAATTAATACCCGATCAAACGAATCTGTAGTCACTAAAAAATATACCTATTTTTTAATTTGGTCTCGTCAAAATAATTCTTGTCATTTTGTCTCGTCATATTGTCTCATCACTGTGTCACGTTGTCACTTTACATTGTACCGACACATCGTCACACCCCGTTTGTAACCAAAGTATAAATGTAATAATACAAATTTTATCCAAAATAAATTTTGACATAAAATTGTACCATATGAATTTTTAATACTTGGCCCATCATTTTTGCAAAAGAAAATCGGATGTCAGCCCATTAAACTTGTGTCGAGATTGTGTCCATTACAAAACAATACCCGGTCCACTAGCTTATGGTTAGGGAATATAAAGAAAGCAGTTACTCTAAAATAACTCATTCTTGACCTTTAGATAAACATGCAGTCACACTCACCTTTCTAGAATCCTCCGCCCCTAACTCTCCATTCGTTTCATCCCATCATCACATCTCTCACTACTGATCCATCTCAAAACTCCATATCCTAATACTCATCTCATATTCTCACTAAACCATACAAACGAATCATCCCCACATCACAGTCATAGAATCCTTTAATCTTCAATCCCCATCCCTTGATCAAATCACAACTCTTACATCAATCTCATCCGTGAGTCTTAAACTCAACCTTAGATTCCATGGCTAACCACAATCAGCCACGAATCTCAGCCATATTCACGAAGACATATGAACCGGCTTTAAGATCGTTGTATAATGGTCTCAGGTAGGTATGATAGATGATTGCATGTTTTGTTTTTGGTTATAAAACGAAACAAAGAATAGCTATGAACATATATGTTCATAGTCTATCTTTATTTTCGAAAAGTAATGAGATGGTTGTGCCAAACATTAGATCTATGATGCATGTCTCTTTCGTGTTTAGATCTAAAAAAGTCTATGATTATATTTATCACATGAAATAGAGTAACCTGAGATCTTAAATAGTTATTAAGTCGAGTCTTTGATGAAAGGAGACGGGGTTTGAATGATATATGACGAAGGGATATAATTAGATCGAGTCGGTGTTGTCAATTGATTATGGTATGAGATGTAGGCTGTTTTGTTGGGTCTAGGTCTCGTTATATATTTAACCTCTATGGTCTGGTCGCAATGAATTTAACATAACTACATCGCAATATTTAAAAAAATGAAGCCATCGCAATATTTTCTTTAAACCCATCGCAATGATTATACCAAGACATCGCAATGTGAGCATCGCAAAGCCATCGCAATGCTTGCATCGCAAGGCCATCGCAATGTTTGCATCGCAAAGCCATCGCAATAACCAAGCAGAAATCTTATATATATCTGTACTTTTTCCTGATATTCAAGATCAGGAGATTGGATTTGATCTAATCTTCATCAACATAATAAAATGCCAGGAAAAAAACTATTTGACCATAAAAGAACAGTAATTGTCGTATAGACCAATAAAAGACATCGGTGACTAGATTTGAGACCAATGGTGACTAGTGACAATAAAAGACATCGGGACAAAAAATATTATAACAGATTCTAAACCAAAGAAAATTTTAGACCACCAAATCGAAAACAAAAAACGATATAAGGATTGAACCGAGGCTCTGATGCCAATTGTGGATTTGCTTTTTAGTAATCCGGTGGTCTAGGTGGGTGGTAGAAGGTGGTGGAAGCCATGGATGAGTTGAGAGAGAAGGTTGTGTGTGAAAATAAAGAAAAGTGTATTAAATGAAATGAAAACACAAATGAAACACAAGCAACACCCCTCCTTGGAAGCCTTGGAGGGGTATATATAGTCACACACCACACTTAACTATACATTGTTTCCTAGTCTAATCTAAGCGTGTGTGACTATGATAACTAATGGGAATTCTTAAATATCGTCACATAAACTGAATTTCCAACATGCAGCAATAGAAAAAACACCCTATTATATATATCTTAAGCTGTCCACAACCAAAATTGGAAGCACCTGAACAAGCAGGTAGTCAGTGGGGTCTGTGGGCACAAAAGGCAAGGCATTGGGCTTCTAGCGTGATGTCTAAACCTCTAAAACACCACCAAACTTAACCACATCTATCCTAGTACTAGCCTACCCTACAAACTAAAAATCACCAGACTTATAAATGCTAAAACACCTAAAACACCACCTAAACTTACAGTGATACAGTGAAGTATGCTGGTGCGCTAACAGCGAGATTCTATAACAATTTTAGAGCGTCGAAAGGCTCTCAAACCTAGGTGTTGTGAATACAAATCTACCTAATTCAGACCTAGAGACCAATTTGGAAACAACCAAACACGATTAACCTATAAAAATGAGCCGAAGATTGGACTTTAGTCAAATCTGCAGGTATTTGGGGCACCACGGTGAGTTTAAATGCACTTTGAGTTCCCCAATAACTAATTTGACTGATGACAAACGCTAGACTTCTGTTTAAACTAGCTACTAACAGGTTGTATGTCTAGAAACAAAGTTCCGAATATTTTAGTAGACGAAAAAATGGGTTGTTGGTGGTTCTTTAAAGCCACCAGTGAGCTTCAAAAACTACCAATCGGGAGACTAATACGCATTCTAGTATATATATATAGACTAAACAAACTCCAAGAAAAACCTAAAATCTATCCAAGTTCAGACCTCGACAAACCACAAATACAACCTAACGAACCACTAGCGTTACCTATAAACTTACTCAAAGCCAATGACTGATTTTAGCTAACGTGCAATTTAAAGACTTTAAAGCTAAAACTTAAGATTTCTGTCAAAATTCACACAACCAAACCTATTCAAATTGTGCAGAATTTTAGCCTAGCGTAGAGGTGGTATGCACTCCCCACACCAAGCTCTCCCAAACACACTTTACAAGTTCAAATAGAAAATTTTTTAAAGAAAACTTGGACTCCAAATCAGTGCACACTTAACCTAAACATATTCTAAACATAAAAGACAAGCAAATCAAGCATGTTAAATACTCAAACATAACCTTATCATAAAACTTCAATTCTCATGAACAATCAAGATTTTTTAGACACAAAAAGAAAAAGGGAAAGTTAAGCAGACCTCAAGAACATAACATCCATGCTCTTGGATTGAGCTTATGTGCACGCATGTGCACAAGCATTCCAATTTCACTGCTAAGAACAAACAAACGTCAACAATAACAATATAACACACAATCGAATTTTCTCTTACTTTTTTTTTCTTTCAAAAATATTTTCTCAACTTTAAATATTGAAACCACAACTTTCTGAAATCACTCTAAGCTACTCCTTGAAACTCAAACAGGAAACTTTTGAATCTTGGAAAATTTTTTAACAAGAACCCAAACACAACACTTGATAATGATGGAACTCAGTATCTATTCTCAAACAACACCAAACATTTAAACTCATAAAACAGAATTACATTTACTTCAAAAAAACAACTTTTATAAATATTAAATAGGAATTACAGGTTTGAGAAATAAAAATTGTAACAAGATAAAATGTGAATCCCTAACGCCTTATATATTAGCTACAAGAGGATTCTAGAATGTATAAACCCTACTTGTTGTGATTCCAGAAAAGCCCTTGGTCTTTGATCTTGAAAAATCAGTCAAACATACCAAGTGATAGATTTTTGGAAGTATGTTGTTGCTTAGTTGTGTAAAATGCATCCAAGCCTTTGAATTTGAATTAGGGGCCAAGGAAAAAGATCCAACCATTGGTGTCACTGTCTTTATGCAAAGTCGTGTAGCAGGGGAACCCTTATGGGGAGACAGGAGTGGGAGAAGTCACAATCTTATCACGTGGTTGTGTTGAGGGGATGACTAATTATCCATCTGGAATCAATTAGTCAAAACCTCCTTGGTTTAATTAGGGATTGAGAGTTAGGTTTTGCAGGTGATGAACGTGGGTTTTGGGGATGAAATTTACACAGTATATGTTTAGTGGGAATTAGGGAATTTTTAATATTAATTCAAAGACTATAATAAAAATTATAGTGGGTGTGACGTGGGAAGGAATTGAGTCCGGGTTAAGGGTTCATGGGTGGGTTTGGGTAAATGGGTATGGGTAAAGGGTGATGTGGCAAATGATAATTGGGTGGTGATGTTTATATGTTTGGCAGGATTAGTCCTTGCACTCCCAATTTGTCTTCATATCATTCTTTGGTAGATTTATATGCAAACTCCCTTTGATATAAGTTTTGTTTTTTCTATTTGGGCCACCAATACTTTCCAAAAAGTATTTAAAGGATGTAGCTTTCACTTTCTTGAATCTTCAAGGGCTGAATTTGACAAATCTTGATACTTTAGGGTCCTTTCTTGTATACTTGATATTGAGAAGGACTAAAAGTGACAAGTCTACAATTCTTGAGGGACTAAAGTTGCCAAATCTTCATTCTTCAAGGAATTTCTTGGAAAATCATCATTCGGGTCCGGTTCATTGTGAGACTTCGTTTCCCGTGTTCTTTTTCTTTGTTTCTTGTGATCTTTTTGTCTTTTTCTCGATATCCATACCTAAACAAACACAGGCATATTTTAGGGTATTTTAATGATATTTTAAGCGTTTTAAGCCCGATTTGGACGATGAGACTATGTATAATTGCAGTCTCATCACGCACACTATTGCCGCCATTGTTGATTTGAGAAAAAAAGATACATTCATCCCTTTGTATGCTTAACGATCTAAGGTTTTTCATGACTATAATTTATTTATCTTATACTAGTAACTTTTCGTGCCCTAAACCTTCCCTAATCAAACTTAACCCTAATTAGGGTTTTGAAAATATTTTGTCACGAAAACTCAAATTGATAAGGGGGAAACGATTGTTTTGAGTTGATATACCTTGGACTATCATTAGTTTTGCTCAAACATTGCCTAGAATCGAAATCAAACCAAACTGAATATACTTCGTAAAATTCGTTCGTTATTGCGAAATATAGGATGTTGTTATTGCGAAATGTATGATTATGTGTATTGCGGAATGTGCTGTTTTTTATTATTCCGGAATGTGCACTTTGAGGGGTATTGCGAAATGTGAGGATCAATGGATATTTCGAATAATAGGGGTTCTGTCAACATTGCAAAATGTTTCGTTAATAACTTATTGCGAAAATACTTTTCGCAATATTATTTCGGAATGTGTTCGTATTGGTTATTATGAAATGTCAGCCTACATTTTTGCGAAATGTCACTTTTCATTTATTGCGAAAAGTTCACAAGACTAATATTGTGAAATGTGAGAATTGTGGTCATTTCGAAAAGTATGTTGTTTGCACATTGCGAAATGTTTGACACATGGACATTGCGAGATATATAAATCTAGATTTTGCGAAATGTTAACACTTAAACATTGAAACATTGCGAAATGTTGAATTTTCCACATTGTGTTGATTATGTTACACTAAGTTTAATCCGACATCGTTTTATGTGATTAATAAAAAATGACATAGGATTTATACTCAGATAACTTAAACGTGCAAAATGTTGTGATGTGACACGTATTACCATGCTAAGTGTTTACATGCTTGATGATATATATATATATATATATATATATATATATATATATATATATATATATATATATATATATATATATATATATATATATATATATATGTATATATATATATATATATATATATATATGTCTTTATCTGTATCATTTGCATATGTTTTTATCTAAGCAGGAAAAATGTCAATCACCGAAGAGCAACAACAACAACTGGATCTCGCACTTGTTCCACTAAGTGATAGGCTGCCTCTTGCAGAGAACAATCTTCGCCTAAAAGATGACTTTGATTCAACATTCGCAGCCTTCAAGATAGCTATGGATATTCCGGACATGTCTCCACTCAAGAACGCTTTAAGAGCAACAGCTTCAGTCCCAGAAGTATACATGCATGTGTTTTGGGCAACGACATCTATTTCTCAAGGCAAACAGTTATCCGAGAAGACTATTGATTTTATGATAAAAAAAAGCCAATGACGCTTCAGTTGAGTCATTTCAGGAAAATCTTCAAGTTCCCTCGCTTAGCTAAAGGAGAAGAGTATGTGCCAAATCCCAACAAAACTGACACTCTCAGAGTGCTTCAATCTATGAACTATGAGGAAGATCTTCGTAACCTATCTCAGTTTCACATTGCACGCATTTGGCAACCGTGGAAAGCAATTTTCACTATCCTTATCCATTGCTTCACCTCCAAGTTTAGTGGATCTGACACTATGAGAACTCCTCAGGCTTTGATATTTTGGGCTCTCTACATGGGAGAAAGAGTGGATTATGCTTTACTACTATGGGAAGAATTTTGCTTCCACTTCACCAACACAAAGAAGAAATCTGAGCATCTGCCATTTCCATGCTTTACAAAGCTCATCATAGATCACTTCATGAAGACTGTACCATCCGTTAATAAGCGTTGAAACTTCTTTTATCACACTCCAACAAGGGACTAACTGAGGGAGCATATTAACATTGATGGTCCTTCAACTAAGTATTCACTGCGTCTAGCTCCAGTGTCTGATGTCTTGATAAATGAAGGGATCAAGGATAGTGAAGCATACACAGCAATGCTCAGGGATATTGAGACACAGTTAAACAGATCAAAGGAAGATCCTTATGTCCCGTAAAAAGGTAAACGGAAGAAAAGTACTACTAAACGCCAACAGACTTCTTCTTCAAAAGCTAAAGCCAAGGCGAAGGGCAAAGAGCAACTTTATGATGAAGATGAAGAAGAAGAAGCTATTCCTAAAACCATTTTCAAAGCCAAAAGGCTTAGAATATTCCTTCAAAATAGTAAGTTGGAGGTACATGCTAAAACTAAAAAGAGTGGATCTGGTTCAAAGACTGCTGAGGAAATAGCCCGTGAAGCATTTGGAAACCCAGATAGGTCAGATGAGGAAGAAGAAGAAGAGACCAGAACAGAAAAAGCATCTAAAGGCCAACCACACCAAGATGATGAAGACTTAGAAGAGTTGTTTAACTATGAGTATGAAGACCCAAATCAAGAAGGTGGGGGAGAAGACGATATGGATACAGACTTTATGTACGGGGACGTCAACCTCATCAAACCTATCCCCACAACACCTGCAATCATTGAGCAAGAAGACGCTCACCTGACGTTGACTCCTATAACACAACAAACACCTCCCCCACCCCCAGTACTTAGCACCATTGTGACAAATGTCCCCTTAATTGAATCGACAATCGAACAACCGGTACCAACCACCACCATTCAACCAGTACAAACCACCGCCCAAACGACTGTTCCAACACCTCCACCAACCATCGAACAACCTGTACCATCCACCACCCCACAACCTGTACCATTCACCACCTCCTTAACACTTGTTCTTACACCTCCATCGTCCATAGTACAACCGGTACCAACCACCCCCTCACAACCCGTACCATCCACCTCCAATCTATCCCTTACTGATAATCTCATCTTATCCTTTCAACAACAGTTGCAAACCCAAGCAAAAGATCTTGCAGAGATTAAGAATTCACTCGATAAATTTCGTTCAGCAGAAATTAGAATAGATCATTGTGAACGAGATTATATCCAATAGCTACAACAAAAAAATCAAAGATCTTGAACGCAAGCAAGCTACATATATCAAGGAGAAAGAAGCCATTGATAAAGAAAATGCAGCGTTCATCGACACCATAAATGATCACGTCACATCAATTATCAGAAATGAAGTCACCTCATCGGTTAATCAGGAGCTACCAGAAATTCTACTTCAGACTCGACTGACCAAGATTGAGTTACCAAAATGAAAACTCAACACAAACTTCAGAGAGTTCTCAATAAAGCGATTCTGGAAGCTTCTCAAACATCAAAAACGGACGACACTGATGTTCCCCAAACAACAAACAAAAGGAAACGTCAAGAGTCTGAAGATGAGAATGGGGATGAGGATGACAATGGTGATGATGAAGATGAGGGTGATGATGAAGGCAAGGGTGATGATGATGAGGAGGAGGAGGAATAAAATACGGATAGGAATGAGGAAGAGGTTGAAGATGAAGTGGAGGAAGAAGACGAGGAGGAAGAGGATGAGGATGAAGAGGAGGACGAGGATGAAGACGATGATGGGAATTAGGATGATGATAATGATGATAATGATGGTAATGTTAAGGGTGACGGGAATGGAAATGGTAATGGCAATGGAAATGGTGATGATAAGGGGGATGATACTGAAAAGAATGATGATGACGATGATGAGGTGTCTGAGAAAGATAAAGAGGACGAGGAATAAAGTGATGCTGGAACCAAAGAAAAGGTTGATGATGAGGAACAAAAGGAGAGTGAGAATGAAGAGCATGATGGGGATGATGAAGCCTAAGACAGCAGCGAGGATGATTCGTCAAGCATATCACTAACCAGTGATGCTGGAAATTGAGAGAACCGATGAAAGAATCTCCACATCAACTACAAATCTCCTGCAGTCGTCCCCAAAGACATTGGTAAGTCCACTGAACTGGTTCATACTACTATTTCACCAACAGAACCTATAGAACCTATGCATGAAGACGAACCTACAGTGTCAGTGGAACATCACTCTCCACCTCCCACAACGGATCAGCATTACATCAATATGGATATTGAAGACACAAATCAACCAGATCCTGAGTTTGTTGATACTCTCAACATCGACGAGACTGTTCAGGAGCAGCCTTGGCTTACACAAGCAGAAACTGCACGTACATTCTATGATAAAGAAAAGGAGGATCTTACACAACTTCTCAATAATCCAATCGACTTCTCTGGATTCCTAGTGCACAAATATGGAGTACCTACCATGGATCCAAATGAACTTTAAAAGATACTTAAAGATAAAAAAATTGGGCCAGTACGAAGATCGGAAAAGACGAGGGCAAATATCACACCAATGAGCTCTTGAGAGCAACGAAATCAACAACTTCAGGTGATCAAACTCCAGTACTATGTCCATTAACAACCACTGTCATTGCTGTAGCCAAGCACCTTTTAATGGACTACTTCGTCAGCCATGATCTCGATTACTTAGAAAAAGGCGCAAAAAAGTATGCTACATCGTTAACCATGGGCAAGGCAGTACAGTTGGATCACGTTATTTGGATTTAACATAAGGTTCCTCAGTTATGGAGTAGAGTACTAGTCAAATCACACGATCCATATGCGAAACTCGATATCTCTGATTGGGGTGGCAAGAAGAGGTTAGCTTAAAACTTCTTTAATTGTCGTAAACGGGGTAACCTTATACTTTCAGATCGTCGAAATAAAAGCATACAGGGAGGTACTATTAATCATATATTCGGGTATTCCTACATACAAGAGATCAGATTCAAACGGGAAGACAATAAGGTTTACACTGTTAGTGAAGGAGACCTCCAATATCTATGTCTTGAAGATATAGAAGATTTTCTGCTTATCTTAACCCAAGACAAATTTCCTCACTTATCCCACGAACTTGTCATTGCCTTAAGCTCAAACATTCGCCAATTTACTCGTAAAGTAGTGATTAAGTATCGGGTTTAAGACTTACAACTTGGTGCAGAGAGTTATCAAATCAAGTTAAATCTTCAACGTCCTCACACCACACCTCTGAGTCATTATCACAGGAAGAAGCAGCCATGTATGAGTACTCTTGAACCGGAAATAGGAATATTTTACCTGAATGAAGCAGAGGTCGCAATACATGAGACTGTCAGAACTGCACAAATTCAGCAATGGAACTCTCAACCATGTTCGTGACAAGCTGTTATATCTAAACTCCAACCAATGCCTTCCAGAAAGGATGTATGAATGGAAAGGCTGATTCATCAAGAGTGCCAAATATGTGATCCAGAAGATTGAGGAGAAATTAAGGGAATGACGGTTGATCTGCAGTCTAGAACAATTCGT
Organism: Glebionis coronaria; assembly: GCA_025667525.1. NCBI lineage: Eukaryota > Viridiplantae > Streptophyta > Magnoliopsida > Asterales > Asteraceae > Glebionis > Glebionis coronaria. The sequence continues at coordinate 227,022,475 of CM046882.1, read as the reverse complement.
CGTGGCAGACCGTATGGAGCTCACCACAGGCTAATGGAACGATCCACTTAAAGTGGTGATCGTACTACATTAGGTCAACTCCATACACTAACTTGTGAATATATATATATATATATATATATATATATA